>CM069595.1:41302486-41993736 GCA_035771175.1 Paratinospora sagittata
TATCAGCTTTGGCCCAGAACAAGCAATTGAATTCACTAACATGCAAGTTATGGAGTTCAATCAGGCACAAGGGCTAAAGGTGGACATGTTCTCAGCTATTGAGCAGCAACAGATAACAGCAAATGATTGGAATCCCAAAGGATCTCCATGGCTCTTAGTTACTGATGCAGTGAGAGACCCCGCATCTCACTCTACCGGATTAGGCTGGGTTCTTTGGTCAAATTAATCTAAAATGGTGTTTAGAGCAGGTTATCACTTTATTGGGAAATCCCTTTATGTGGAAGAGGCCGAAGCTTGGGCAATTCTCAAAGCACTAGAGGTTAACAGTGATATCTATCAGAGCATCTCAGTTATGTCTGATTCTCTCCTGGTCATCAAGGCACTAGCTAACAAATCTTGCAGTACTGCATCTTGTGCTCCCATTTGTTATGACATTTCTTCTTTGGTTTCCTCATGGTCCCAGGTTTCTTTCATGTACATTCCTAGAAGAGATAATTTCGTTGCTCATGGTCATGCACGTAAGGTTCTTTTAGAGCGAGTCTTGTGATTGGTTGTACTCCCAATTTGGCTGATTGCTGGAAGTCATTAATACTTTCTTCTTTGACCAGTGACGTCATGAGGCATATAAATGGTTTTGGATCCAATGTAATGTATGTTACATGCATTTTAATTAATAATATGGATGGCTCATAACTTTTAAGTTTGATGGTTTCATCAAATTTATGTTTAAATGTTAAATTATTTAGCATTCTTAAAGTATTCATGGTTGGGTTGATTCAGGTTTTAGTCAAATATTAACCATACTCAATGAAGTTAGATTATGAAAATTTTAAAATTTCATCTTATAAAATTATTTCGAAGTCAAATATGAACGTTATAATAATTCAATAATATGCTACTTTTGTTATGATATTTTACTCAATTCAATTACGGAAGTGATATGATTGAAGTAAAAATGGTAATTGTAGTGTCACCCTCCAAATTTTTCAAATTGGTCACGTGCGTTATAATGGGAAGTATTAGCCTAATTGGAGTGTGAGTGTATATTATTTCTTTCCAATGTCCTTATAATTAATAGGAGGATTTAAAATTAATAAAAATACAAGTCTAAGGACATTGTCTGGACCCTAGTCTTACTGTGCCTACAATTTCAAATCACCCAAAATTAGACGTCTCAATATTTACCTTGGTCCCATCATAGTCATGATATTAAGTCATCCTAGAATACCAAAATGTCCTGGTATTCTAAATCCTGCAGACATCATCAGACTAAATCTTTTTTCAATATTAACCCAATTCATAAAATAATGGCAATTTATCAATAACTCTCATGACATTAGATTAATTATAAGTAATACATTTGTCCACCATGTACTGACATAATCAAATAAAACTGTACTCAATTAACATATTCTAACATAATATTGGACATACCAAAATCAACTAAGATAACAGTACTACTCTTATCAAAACTATCACTCTTTCTTCTAAATAAAATATCGATGACGTAAAATTAAAATTAAACTGTCAGCAGCACCCGCTACAATTATTCCTTGCATTGCATTATTAATTCCTAAAAAAAAAAAGGAGTGAGTTATTGCCCAGTGGATCACTTTAAACAATATTCATGAACTCTTATTTATTAATAATGTAATACATCAAATTCAACTAGATATTCAAACAAGTGCAAACATCACGTTGCAACATTAATTTGTTTTAAGTGTCGTCGCTAACTATCCATTTTGGTTATAGACCACCCAGGCAAAATCACCTTTCCCTCGGAACTCCTCTCGAATGGAGTCCGAAATTCACTGGCCATTGTGACACATAAACTTTGACCTTTTGAAATACCCTAGGCTAGGCCAAGACACCTTTCAATGTACTGTTATCTTTTTAGTGTGTCTTTAGTGAGGCAAATAATATGACTAACATATCAGCATTATTAATGTAATGTATTAACATATCATGTCATTATAAAACTATTAATGAACAACACTCAACAACTTATATCATGTCATAATTCAACAATGATCATTTCATATATGTGAATAGTATTGTTTATGTAAATAGTATCGTATCCCAAGGCTGTATCAAAAGAATAGTTCTCAATAAAATTAACCAGACTAGTTTCCAGGCTGGGTGGTGGAGTCACAATGGCCCTGGGCTTAATCATGGATTTACAATATTTTTGGTCCAACAATATTTATTACATATTATACATGATGTAATGTACATATTAATCAAGGTGCCATGTATGTTATAAGTTTATGAAAATTTTAGAGTATTTCATGTAAAGTAATTAAACATTAATATTTTTAATTAGTTTAGGTTAGTTTGTTTCAATTGGGACTTTTTCTTTTTAAAACTCTTGACCTCACGAGACTAATCAATTTACAAATCACAAAATTTAACTAAACTCAATTCTATTTGACGTGCCTAATCCACATTAGTTTGTGTTGGTTAATTAGTATAATGAACGCTCCAAAGGAAATATATGGCGAGTGATATTAAAAGGATAAAGAAGAAAGTACAAGGTGAAATCAAAAACTTTGTTGATGATCTATCTCTCAATATGTAACGCCCCACATGTACTAGTCAAACTTGTACATTGACTTATATGTATTGTCAAGCATATTTGTACACGTACGAATGTGCATAGCCTTAGAATAGGTTGAACACATGTATTATAGGGTGGTAGTTGTACCGAACCCTAGACATAGCATTGGAAACCCAACACTTAGTGAAATTTTTACCTGGAGCTTGAGAAGCTCGCTCTAGTGGTGAAACCCGAGAGCAGTATTTTCTAGATTTTCAGATAAGCATGATCTTTGGAAGGGAGAAGCACGCTCCTCACGAGATCCAGCAGAAAATTAGTTTATGGGTAGCAAGAAGTGTGCTTCTCTTCTGTGGGCGAAACATTTTTTTTAAAATGGTCGGTGAGGCGGTTTGTGCATAGTTTAACCAAATCTCTTGACCTTTCTAGCTCATTTGAGCTGGTTGAACTTAGGAAAAACCAAAGCGCAACGAAAGGGAAGAGGGGAATTGAGCTGGGGGGGCTGACATCTAAGGTAAGGAATGCCCTAATTGAGCTAAAAACTCCATTTTTGAATTCCTCTTTTTAAGTTGTTGCATATATGTAGAAATTGCATGTTTTCCAAGGTTAGATTGTGAGCTTGAAAAAAATGGGTTTCAACTGTAGATTTGATGAATTGTTGGGGGAAATCATAAGTGATTCCTTATTGATTTGTGATTAATTGGTGATAAATTGACTGATTTTTCATGGTTAGAAATGGGTTCTCGGACCTTGTTGTCTGAGGGTTTTGGAAACATGTTTAATGGTGATTTAGTTGTGTTTTTTATGTGATTATGATTGGAAAGTGATTATGGATGATTGGCAATGTGAAATTGCAGAGAAATTGGAAGGAAATTGATGAATTGAGACATTGGACAGCAAAAGCATTGAGTTGGTTGTGTTGTAGGAAGTGTGATAGTCAAGAGTTGGACAATTTGACTAAGTATAGTATATATATAATTATACTTAGACAGATTTTTGTAATCTTTGTGAGTATTTTTATTTTGGTTTTATGTATGACATTGTAGAATATAAACTTGGTTTTATGAATGTAAGCATGTTATGAATTACTGCATTATGTATTGAATGCATGAAAAATGTATTTGAGCATTGAAATACCGAGGCTTACCTGTGTAAGTAAGGTATGAGATGATTTCCTCTGTGACATTGGGAATCATCGAATTGTACGGTAAATGAGATCGGGTTCTCCTTATATATACATGATAGTGATACAAACTCGTTCATTACCTGATAGTTTTGATCTAGTTGTCTTATAGACGTATAAGAATGATACAGACTCAACCCATACTCCAGGATCATGAGCATATGTTTTACAAAGATATGCATTGTTTAATTTGAAAATGGCATGGATTATCTTAATCATGTATGATTATTTCATATGGGAGTGCATCTAGCTTATATTATTGTTTTGCATGCTATGTTTTATTATGGATGCATATGTAATGTCATTACTAGCTAGATTATTCACTGAGTTTGCTGTAGCTCACTCCAAATTTTCTTATTTATAGGTGTCGGGTACAAAGTCAAGGGCAAGGGCAAGGCTCTAGAGAGTTGATCTGAGCTTGTCTGATTTTGATATGAGAATGTGTACGAAAAATGGGTTTGCGTCTTTTGTTTTGATACATATATGTACATAACACTAAACTATGTATATAATGGTTAGTGAGTTGTATTATTATGAAAGCAATACATGTGAATGACATTAGAAGATGTATGTGAGATTATGATTTTGATGTTATGTATATATGAATGTGGATGTGAAGTAGAAATAGAATGGTTTATGTGAATGATTGTGATTTATCAGGTTTATGTGGAACTTCAGATTATGGGGAAATTCTTTCAAAAAATTTTAGTGAATTTTGTGGTTATTCTTAAAGGAAGAGGCTGACAAGGTATTATATATGTCTATGTATGGTGTATATGGTATTTTGTATCAGTCGTAACGTCACCCTACGGAGGGGTCGCGACACAATATATAAATATTTGATTAATTACATATACAATATAAAGTATGGAAGCATAATTGAAGTTTTAAAGCTTATATATGCAGCTTCAAAAACTCCCCTCAAACGGCACAAAGAATGTTCTCCAAATGCCATAACTGATAGTATAGAAAATAAGATAAGGAATATGTAAGTGATTAATGCAAGATATTAATAAAAGTCACCATGTACCCACTCTAGTTATCTTCTTCACAAACAATTCTTATAAATTCTAAACACATTGATTGTAAGATTTGTAATTAAAAGATTGAGTATTTAGAAGAAAATAGAATATATATAAGACCAAGTTAAAATAGGGATATGAGTAATTAGACAATTTGATATCAAATGACGTGGTGACAAGTTTTATTGATAAAGAAAAGATATAGTAAAGAATGTGTATGATTGATTAGTATGTTTATAATCGAAACAAAATAGGATAGAGTTGAAAATGAAAACGGGAAAAGTGACGTTTATTAAATTATCGTTGAAATTAATGCTATTAATTTGAAGAAAGCACATCGATCATTGTATTATCCTTTTGTTATCAATGCACATTAAGCACAAAAACATTATTTATCTAATAATTTTGATTTGTTTTGCAATCTGTTGACATATATCTCGATCTAATGTTGTTGTGATTGTTGTCATGACATTATTTCTTCGTTCTTGACCGACTCCAACATTAATTAAGTCTAGAACAGTTTGAATTGTTATTTGTCAGATCCTTGATATTCATTCAAGCATTTGGATTGAATTAAATATAGTTGGTAGAGCTAAATTTCACCTTTAAGACCACTTTCTAAGTATAAGTGTAGGGTTAATTTACTCCCGAAAAACTTGGTATTAATTATAAAATGATCAACGCTTATCAATTTAAAGATTATTTTTAATTTCAGTCCCTACACATCTGACAAATACAATAAGAGGCTCACCTTTCACCATTTGTTGGCTAACAACGTCTTTAAATGTTTATGATCGTGCTCTAGAGGGATTAGGGATTGTAAGTCTATGATACCTACTGATCTTATAAAAAAATAAAAAATAAAAAAGAAGAGAGAGAGACAAATTGTTAAATGCAAATTTTGACTAACGTTAGTAATTGTTATTCTTAGACCCTTTAATTAGTCCCAACAAACGCTTTCACATGTTCTCTCCATGAGGGTCCCGTGAGAGCACCATATACATAAAAAACGTAAAATCCTAAATGAGAACAAGATTAAATTTATTTTTTTGTTGTTTGATTTTTAAAACACTGTGATGACATGGTGATTTTTGTTCTCTATAAAAATATAGTAAGACAAAATAAAAAGATTATGGCAAGATTGAATGAAGAATCTTGCCCACTTGTCTACTTAATAATCCTTTTTGCCCGAACTTTAATTATTAGTATTATTATTATTATTATACTTTCTATAAAAAGAATAGACATATATCCTTGGGATTTCTTTCTTTATACTGTTTGTATTTATTTGATCACCATTGGCCTTTAATATATACATGCTAAGAATAAATATTTTGGTTGAGTTGCTAGCACTAATTATAAATGTCTTTGAATCAGTATAGATTTGAAACATTCAAATCTAACTTTAGGGCACATATATATTTGATTCATACCTAGCTAGTCCAATCACTAAGCTTTTATCATCTAACTTTTATAACTAATATATTTTAATCTTTGATGATTACATCTATTACTGTTTTTTTTTTTTTTTTTTTTTTTTTTAAAGCTTCCCACTAATAGATAAACAACAATACTTATCCAAATCTCGTTAAAAAAATAGTAGTGGAAGGAAATAATGTTATTAATATTTTATGTTCCACCTTGTTCATTTAATAAATCTAGTAACAATATGATTAGGATCCTAGCCATCTTTAAACTATTTTTATGTAGTCTTACTATTCATAGCTCATTCGTTGTTTGTTTTCATTGCTTAGTTTTTTAATTCTCATCCAACTTGAAAAACGTAGCATCTTCTCACGGCCAGCCTTTCACTTACATTAAAAGATTTATATAACAATACTTTTGTAATAACACAAAATACCTTTTACATACACTACTAGAATGGCTCTGATATCATTCGTAGGGCTAGGCTTTTAAAGGAATCTATTTTGCACTAGTTTTTATCTTTTGGATAGAGAAATAGAGTCTTGCGAGGCCAGGAGAGCCGTATGCGACTAAAGTCTGCTCGTATCCATGGATCCCTTTGGTGACAGTCCTCCTCCACCTTCTGTGTCAGACCCAACTCCAATTTTAAAATCTTCGTCTTTTAATTTTTCTAGTCTTCCTGAATCTTGTATTAAACAAGCTTCTAAAATCGATGATTTGGTTGAAGTTACCCATATTCCTGAAGATAGTAAAGTAAGTGCTACTATTCCTCCTTTATTAAATCCGTATTGGTTATTTACAAAAAAGAATCAAAATTTTACTACGTCTGTAAAAAAGTTAATTAGTCGTAAGCGTCCTCCTATTAAGGAATATATACAGAGTACTGCTCTTACTCATTGTCAACTTGAGTCCACTCTTCAAGAACAGTATGTTACTCTTGAGTTTGAACCTTCGTTCATTCGTCACTGGTTAGCTCACGGATATACTCATCTCCATATGGGTGCTATTCGTTTAGTCTTATCATATCATGGTCGCGGTGACCTTCCTATGTATGCTCGTATTGCTCTTTTGGACACAAATCTTCTCGAATATGAACATGCCTGTATAGGTACTGTTATCACCACACTTAGTCATGGATCTATGGTTTTCACCATTACGCCAGACTTCACTGTCTGTCTTAAAGATCCTACACTACCTACACGGTTTAAAGTCCAAGTGCAATTCTCTGGAGTTCAACACCGTATGGATAGTATTATGGCAACACTTCATCATCAGATGGCTTTTCACCTTCAAGATCATGCTATTCATCTCAGAACTCAGAAACCGTCTGGAACCATCATGGCCTTTGTTCATGATAATGATGTTCCTACTATTGTGCAAATTCCGAAGCAAATTCCACAAAAGGATCTTCGGCAAATGTTACCTTTGACTTGGTTCACTAACTATGAGCATTTCCTCAAACGCTCTGAACCAGTCACAAGTATTGCATGTCCTTTATTGAAGAAACAAGCTGATGGTGCAGTCAAAATTACTTTTGACCCTCCTCCTTCCACAAAGGACATCCTCCCTGTTCATCACTCAATGATGATACAGCCGGTCTCTCAACATCAACCTAGTGAGGATCCCCCTCTTCACTCTTTTCAAGCAGATGGCAGCGTTCTTTATCATTCACATGTTGATGGCCATTTTATTTGGGATTGTGCTCCTGAAATGTGTGCTCCTGGTTGTTCTTGTGCCGATGATATAGAGTATGCAGATTGGATTGATTCTTCTTGTCAGTATGATGATGATTATGTTAAACATCGGAAAAAGACTGCAAAGAAGAAAGGTACTTGTTGTTCTGCTTCACGACATTCTTATTATGAACCTCCTGCTCCTCCGGCAGCCTCAGTGGTTCATCCTTGTTTTCCAGTTGGATCATATGATCAAAATTTTCCTCCTCTCACCAGAGTTACAGATCCTACTTATCAAACGACAGCAAAACCATTTACTCAACTTACAGAAATTTGTGCTGATGGATCTCCTAAACCATTAACTCCTGCTGAGGAAGTTCTTAACTGGCAAACCAAAAATGCGATTGTTCAGAACAATTATCTTCAGAAGATTGATGAACAACTCCATTCACTCTCCACAACTACTACAAGTTTAGTGCAGAATAATGATATTCAAGCTGCTATAAGTCAGAAATATTATACGGATATTCAAGCAAAGATTCAGAACCTTGATGCTCTTCTCCGTTATTATTTGCAGCATAATATCACTGGTCCCCATTTTGATGCAGCTGAACGAGAAATTCATCAACTCAAGGATCAACTTGCCTATGTTATTGCTGATCTTCAGAAATTCCAGCAACCTCCTACCTTTCCAGAAACCTATCCTATGTCCATATTTAGATCCTCATTTTCATCCTCTTCACCTAGTTACCAACCAATCCTGCCACCTCCTCTAGCTAAAACTGACCCTCAATCTACTTTTATCCAAACTCTTATGTTAGCCAGAGCTCGTGATCAACCTTCTCAGCAACAACCATCTATTTTTCCTAATACTCCCCGGTTTGCCCAACCGCCTGTTTTCCCAACACCACCACAACCTCATATACCATAACCACCTCGTGGTCCTCGACCAATTTTTGGTGATAAAGGTAAAGCTCCTATGTTTTCTCCCTCTTTCTCGGAACCACCCATCACTGTTCCTACCTTTTCAGTGCCCATACCTCCTCTGACTATAGCTCAACCTTCCCCAACACCTCAACCACCTCCTAATCATCCTATTTATCCTTATGAAGATCTCCATGACGTTTCTCCTGTTGATGATACACTTGATCAATTTGAATCTATTAATTTAGATTCTTCTGATGATACTCTACAGCAATCTGAACAGTTATCTAATTTATCTGATGATACTTTTACTCGTTCTGAGTTCCACGATTCTTCTGATCATTCTTGTGATTCTCAGACAATGGATATCTCTGCCCTTGCACAGATACATATGGCTGATGACCCTTCTACATCTCAACAGCCGCAGCAGTTTGATGAAGAAATTGATTTGCATTCTACTGCTGACAATCCTCCTCAGGATAATCCTCCTGATCAACCTCAACAATTCTTTGCTCGTTCCGGCAATGGCCCTTGGTTTTCTCTTGATGACATTCCTTATGATCAATGGCGCAACAAGATACTTTCTTGGGGTGCATGGATGTCTAATCAACAAGTTGTTGGTCGCCAACCCAATGCAGTTATATCTGATTTTCTTTCAAGATGCACTGGTTTTGTTCGCGATTGGTTAACTTCTCTTGGTGAATGTAGAGTTCTTCAACTCACCCAAATTTCTATCGTCGATTTATATCATGTGCTCCTCAGAGAGTTTGTGGGTGATGTCACTTCCTTAGAGAAAAAATACAAGCAAGAATATTTTACTATGAAATGTTGTTCTCTTCGGAAACAAGATCTTTATAAACACTATCTCCGTATGATGCAACGATATCATCTTCTCGGTGGTTATGATAAAACAGATCTGAAGCATACTTTTATTGCTTCTCTTCCAACAGAGATACATCCTGAATTAAATCGTCTCCTCATGGTTTCAGGACGTCCTCTAGATCAATTATCTCTTGCCGAAATCTTCCAGTTTCTTCTTGAAGCAATTGAAAAAATCTGTGAATTAAGGACATTTATCAAGGATGCACAGACAAAGACTTCATTTGCCTCGTCCAATGTTTGTGATAAAAAATATCTTACTATTGGATGTAAGACTAAATGTGATTGTTCTACTTCACACAAGAAGTCTACTCGTAAGAAATTTTGGAAGTTCCATAAGAAGAATCCACAGAAGTTTTCTAAGCCTATGCGTTGGAAGAAGAAACGCCGTCTTCGATATTTCAGACGACGTACAAATGCTCCTAAGACTGCTCGTTGTTATATTTGCAAGAAGCCAGGCCACTATGCAAAATAATGCCCAGATAAGAAAAAGAGTCAACATCTTATTCAGCAGATTCAACATTCTTATTCTTTACATGATGATCAAGATATTGAATCTCTGTTTTCTGAACAAGATTCTCCTGATGACACAACTCTTTTCGCTTATCAAGATTACTCTTCTGACATTTCGCAACCCTCTTCTGATGATGATGATCCATACATGGGTATGATTTCAACACCTTCAATGGTTGTCTCCCATGTTATGCCTTATGCAGAAATTTCGGTGTTCCCTACAAAATTTGACAATCCTATTAAAGTGATTGCTTATTTTGATACCGGCGCTTTCAAAAGTATGATGAATCCATGTATTCTACCTGCTACGTTTTGGAAGCCTCATACAGAATCCTTCAAAGCCGCTAATAATGAGATATTTCAGACACATCTGATTACTTCCAGAAAGATTGGTCTCAAATTCTTTCCTAATCTCATTATTTGGACACATATTATAGGATGTGATCTTCCTAATAAGGATATATTATTTGGAATGGACATTTACTCAAGATCAAAGTTGAAGATATTACCCCACGGTATATCTTATCAGAATCAGACTCTTCCATATACAACTATCCATAAGTTGTATGCTATCCAAGATGTTCCATCTTTGCAGGATAAGCTCAAGTCATGTTTCAGTGAATCTCATAAGACTTTCACTCATCCATCTCCTTTATGGAAGAATTCTACTTATTATGTTCATCTACCATTTAAACTCACCGAAGACATTAATCCTACCAAGGCTATCCATCCTGGTATGCCTCCTGATGAACCTGCCCTTGCTCGACAAGAATGTGCTGATCTATTATCTCAAGGATTAATTGAGCCGACCACGTCTGATTGGGCTTGCCAAGCCTTTTATGTGAACAAGAGAGCTGAAATCAAGCGAGGAAAGAAACGTCTTGTCATAAACTACAAACCATTAAATTTGTTTCTTAAAGATGACAAGTTTCCTCTCCCAAAGATATCATCCCAGCTTACTCTACTTTCAGGTTCTACAATTTACAGTAAATTTGATCTGAAAGCAGGATTTTGGCAGTTGGGTATTCATCCAGATGATCGCCCTAAAACAGCTTTCTGTATACCAAATGCTCACTATCAGTGGACAGTCATGCCTTTTGGTCTCAAAGTTGCTCCTTCTCTATTCCAGAAAGCCATGACACGCATTTATGCACCTTTGTTGCATACGGCTCTAATCTATATAGATGACATTCTGCTATTTTCTAAAACTGACGCTGATCATTCTCAGCTCATCTCTCGGTTTTTGGATATTACTCACCAGCATGGTGTAATGCTCTCGGAGAAAAAGAGTATTGTTAACACCAAAGAAATAGAATTTCTTGGTATGAAATTCTTCAATGGCGTCTATCAGCCTGGATCACATATTGCAGTGGAATTATTACAATTTCCTGATTCTCACCTTACTGTCAAGCAGCTTCAGCAATTTCTTGGTGTAATCAACTATCTCAGAACTTTTCTCCCACATATCAATCAACATACACCTGTCCTCTCTTCTCTGTTAAAGAAAGATCCGCCTCCATGGCAGTCTATTCATACAGATGTTGTTGCATATCTCAAGAAAGTTTGTCAGAATCCACCACCATTGATTACTCCTAGCACTGGTTCCCTTATCCTTCAAACATATGCTTCTGATCTATATTGGGGCGCTGTTCTTCTTGAACACAAGGATAATCAAGACAATATTTGTGGATATCACAGTGGAAAATTTTCTGACTCTGAACTTCATTACCATATTACGATCAAGGAAATACTTGCAGTTAAGTATGGCATTCAGAAGTTCTCCTTTTTCTTACGACCAGCTACATTTGAAATTCAAATGGATAATTCATCTTTTCCAAAGATGTTGGATTTCAAAAACAAGATGGTCCCATCTGCTCAACTTCTTCGACTCCAGGAATGGTTTACTCAATTCACATTTACAGTTAAACATATTCCAGGAAAAAAGAATATTTTAGCAGATTTTCTTTCTCGACCTATTTAAAAAACCAAAGCCCAAATGTCTCTTTTTCATAATGGTTTCCACCTACCCTTACTGTTACAGCCCAAAGTTGTAACTCGACCCAAGCCCATACAAGTTATTCATTCTCATGGACAGTTTCCTCTGATAGGTGTTATTTTCCCTCCTGAATTACCTCAGCCCACGACAGCATATGAAGTCTATGAATATGCTCGTCAAAACCTATTTTATTATGCCCATAAATACTTTATGGACCACCCAAACCAAATCCATCAAGGCAATCCATTTAACCAGTCCAAGCCTTATTTGTTTCTGTTCCATCTTCGTCCCAATATCTCTGACAATCTCTTCTGGTATATATGGTGTATCTCCTGTCTATATAAGATAGCCATAACCTTCATTCCATCTCAGTTACAGCTCTACTATCAGCAACATCATACTTCTCTTCTTGATTGTTGTTTGGATCTATTTGCTTCTAGTCATACATGGCAGAACCACGTCAATGAAATATGTCGACAGACTCCACCAAGATTGAATGCAGTTTATATTTACTATCAGCCTTTCTCTGATTCTCCACAAGGCCTAGTTGCAGAACATTATCTCCAACAATTTCAGACGTACTCCTGCAATCTCAATTCTCAAGTTCTTACTGGAATTCGTGATTTTCTGAATGATATAAATGGTTTTCCATCAGTTGCTCCAGCAATTACGTATGGTCCTCATGAGTTTATTCCATCTGAGCATCTTGATGCATTGATTCAGAATCTTGCACCTTGGAGTCCAGAATCTCCTCCTCCGACTTTCAGAGATCCTCCACCACGATCTCCTTCTCCATCCCGACGAACCAGAAGACGTCTCAGTGATCCTCCTCTTTCTGATGCTGAAATTCTTGAATGTCAACACGCTCAAGATCTTAAAGATCAAGCTCGTATAAGATCTTCTCCTACTGATGAGTTTCAGTGTCACCAGGATTATTGGCAGCATTTTGAATCTGGTCCATATGACTTAGATATGGACACACAGTGTGATACTTCTCCATAAGCTCTCATGGATGACGCTAACCACGACGCCAACATGAAGAAAATATCTCTCCTCCGTCTTCGCCGTTTCCACAGTGCTCGCCATCTAATTAACCGTCTCTGTGAAGTAGATTTGTATTTCGCCTCTCCACAGAATAGACTGTTCATCATGAATCGTCTTCAACGTGCTCGACACAATCTCCATCAAGTCCTCCAAGCTCATGCACCACACCAGCTTTCTCCGACAACGTCTACATCAACTAACCCACAGTTCCCATCAAGCTCCACTCAGCATGATGTCATCCAAGATTCTTCCTTATCTTCTGACTCAGCAAACACGTATACCCACGTGATGGACCCCACCTCTGTCTCCCATGATCCAGAACATGATGACATGTCTTCGTAGTGCGCATCTCCTTTGCTTCTGTACAGCATAAAGACGAAGCATCTTTGCTTTAGTCTCTTTCAGCTTTCGGTGTGCTTATCTGCCAGCTCTTCGTGCTTATCCATCCAGCTCTTTGTGCTAGCTTTGCAAGCCACGTGTCTCGGATGTGAAGATGTTTGAAGTCCGCTCCTTTGTTATAAATAAGAGTTTCATTTGTGTTGTAACTAAGAGCGAATAATGTTTTCTACGAGTCATGTAAGCATTCTCTGCAAGTAGTTCTCAGTTTGTATGTTTATCAGAGTTTGAAGTTTATAAGTTTGTTTGTGTGTGCTTCTGCTACTCTGTCCTAGTGTTTCAAGTCTAGAAGGCTCTTCCTAGTGTGTTTAAAAGCCTAGCCCTACGAATATTAATTCATTATTTTTAATTAATTAAATGATTACTTATTATATAATAAAAGACTCAAAATAAGGTATAAGGCATATATATATATATATATATATATATATATATATATTAGTAATCTTAACACGTGTAGATGGTAATATAACTGTACTAATTGATACTATCTTATCTATCTTTTATACATGTAATGAGAAAATATAGTTGTGACCAGCTTGTTTTTTTTGGTCAATTCTCCAGAAATATTCATTTACTATATTAAATAATATTAAGTTTTTTTTTTGAGAGTGCTGACACAAGGTCAGAAGATGTTGATACTAAGGCCATACATTTTAATAAGACAAAAAAGGCGAACGGCGAAGAATATAATAGACCTGAATGGAAAGCTAGTTATTACAAAAGTTATAATAATAGTACAATAAACTCATGCAAAATTTATTATAGTTTAAACTGTGTACGTTTCTTATATTTCAAGTTCAAGGTTCTTCTTTTTCATCTTCCAATTCAAGTTTAGTAACAAATTTTCTCCAATAATTCTCATAGCACAAGAGCTTTACTTAATATATTAATGTACATTGTTCCTCTATTAATATTTTTCATTAATAATGTTTTTCTTTTTAAAATATATATTGCATAGTTTAGTAATATTAATTTAAGTAATAATTAAATTGAATTACCCTGGTGTGATGTTAGTATATGCAACATTAGTCTTACTAGCTTGCAGCCCCACCCGTAGGGCGGGGAACATATTCTCATCGTTACTTTGTATCATGATATGTCACAGATTAAAGTAGTGTATTTTTTTAATTGTTAATATATTAATTCGGTCATTATATATTATTCTATTTTATTTTTTAATATATTATATTATATCGTATTGTATATATTAATTACTTATGTATTTATAATTAATGGAAGAGAAGAAGACTATTGAGAAGAAGATGAATTTAAAAAACAAAAATAGGTAGTTTTATTTTTTAAATGTTTTATCACCATGTTCCATGTTGTTTAAGGAACGAGAAATAAACAAATTGCAACAAACTAATTATTGAATCTGTTAACAATTGACAATAATGATTTTTTTTCAGTCCTATCATTATATTATATTATATTATATTATATTGTATTATATATCTTAATTGATGAAAGAGAAGAAGAAGATCGAGAAGATGATGATTTTAAAAAAAATAAAAATAAGACAAAAATCTAAGTGGGGAGGTGTGTGTGTTTTTTTTTTTTTTTAGATTTTTGTAATCATGTTTCATGTTGATCATTTTGTTTTTCATAGTGATTACCTTTTTTTAGTGCTCTAAAATAATAAAAAAAATATTAATGATTCACTCTTGTAGTTTTTTTTTCCCCTTAAACATAAATACATAAAAAAGTAAAATCTCTAATATAAGATAATTTTACACAATTTAATATTATTAAACATTATATTATATATTATTAGATATTCAAAGATCAAGTATGTAGGTTGGTATGTCGTTAAATTAGCTAAAGAATGGGATATTAAATGAGCTCGGCCACCACTTTAAATGAATCATTGTTGATTTTGTGTGGTTTATAAACATCATTGTGGAATGTTGCATTTTTCTTTCATTTGATACTATAATTTGTAAATGTTTTTTTTTTTTTTTGAGAAAAAAGATTAAATGGAATGTTGAATCATCTTTGTTGGTGCAAGATTTGACCAACACCAGTAGACGATGAGGTAGAGGGAAGATGCTGATCTGGAACTCATTGGAGTGTTGGAGAAATCGCCAGAGGTTGATTATTTGAGAGAGGAAAAATAAGAGAAAATGGGCTATCGTGAGGAACACCGATGTGGTGTCGGCCAAAGATCCTCCGATACCTAAATTAGTTCAGAGCTCCATAGAGTTAATAGTATTGAACTGGGTCGAGAATTGCTTACCTCCCTTTTAAGGGTTATGGTCTTTTTATAGATAGGGTTGAAGGTCTTTAGCCTTGTAGTAGAGTTGTTGTAGAATCAGGAATCACTCTTGTGCTGGAAGAGCACATTTGATTCCTAGTAGAATTAGGAAGATCTAATGCGATTCTTATGGGATTAGAATGACTTAATAGCCTCCTAGTCGAACTAGTAGAGCTTCAGGCCTTATCATAGTCGAATAAGGAGTAAATCTCAAACTTATCGCAGTGAATCACGCCTTATCCCTATCTGAACATGTGTTCAGTCGTCATCCGTTTCGGAGTCGTGGACCTCGTCAGATCGGTATGCCAATATGGAGTCTTCCATTATGTCTGCTTGCAAGCAAAGATATAGTCGGTAAAAGAGGTCGGTAGCTTTAGGTCGCCAGGACACATCATGTGCTACCAGGCTGATGTTGGCATTTTATAGTTGTTGACCTGTTATCCAGGTCGGTATCCCAACCCGTCGACCTGGAGCTCTCTTGTGTTGATATGGTCATTATGGCGAATAATATGTCATACAGGTAAGAAGGACCGACCATGTCTCCAGCAGTGTGCATGGCTGAGTAGATCTATATTCTTTGTTTATAACAGGTCAGTATATCTACCTGGTCTATATTACATCCTACTTGATGAAACAGGTGTGGCTAACATGTCTTATACTTGGTATATGGTACAACAATCATTATTGTTTAATAAATGCTCATGAGTTGAACATGATCTTATAGCTTAGAAAGCAAAATGAGTCCACATTTCTTCCAAATCTCGCAGAAGTCTCTCAATTAATTTTTTGTCTATGAGGCTGTCATCCACTATTGAAACATGAAATTGGGCATTTATTGCCATAGCCACAACAGTCATAAAAGCCAAGATCTCTCTCTCAAAAAAATTATAGTATACCCATATGTTTTAAAATATAGAAAATGTTTTGAGAAAATCAATTCGATATATAAATAGTAAATGATAAGATCTATCCAAAAGAAACTCACATTAGATTTGCAAAAAAAAGGAGGAAAAAAAAATTGGTTGATCCGATTGACCTATGATGGGGTTTAGTCTCACTATTATTGCTTTGAGGTGAGTGAGCGTTGATATAATTGGACACAAATGTTCAGCTTTCCGCAATAATGGTAAATAATGGTGAGGAAAAACAAATTACACATCTAATAGACTTGGATGTATCAAATGATTGAGGAAAGGAAACAAAATATATTGACTTAAGAACTGAAAAAAAAATTAAAAGCGAACAGGATAAACAATGTGTATTTTTTTAATTTATCTTTTTTATTTAGCAACAATAGATTTACATGGACACACACTTAATCATAATTATATATGACTGTTATGGGTAGCTCAGACTCCCAGAGCCCATCCCAAAACAGGTTGAATACATATTCAGGATAATTTTGCCTAGCTCTATGTTGTATTACGACTCAAGTAATTGGCTTACCGATCATGAACCAAAGCACCATTAATGTTTCCAACCCCAGGTCTATAACTCGTGCAATTCCATAATTGGTCTTCCTCTTTCATCTGCAATTCGTCCCTCTATCCCGTGGTAATACAAATCGTTTATAAAAGTATTCATTAAAGGATCTCTTACCATTGGATTCATTACTCTTCTGACGAACCCGTCTTCCGATTGGTGGAGGTCAGCTTTGATTCTTCTCATATCAAATTGGTTTTGCGCCATGGCCTTCATGTGATTTTCTCTTTGGCTTTGAGATGCAAAAATGAGGAATGATAAAATTATTTATAAAACCATTAACTTGATTCACTATTGTTAACTAGAGTGCACTATAATTAGTGTCACACCCCGCCCAGACGCGCCTAAACCGGCGGGACACTCGCGGACGGGGTGCGAACGCATTATAACGATAATAACAGAGTCAGCAGAAGCACAATTTAAGTACAAGTCTGATTTCATTAATTTCAGAATATTTTTGTACATGAAATGGTTAAGGGAACATTCTCCCAAAAATCCCCAATGAATAATACAAAGGGTACAAAATGTGGGCTCAAAAACCTGCACTCAGTCCACCCTAATCTCCTGTGAAAAATTGGATAACAACGGGGTGAGCTACACACTCAGTGGGTAAAATAGTTCTTGAATATAATAATTAATAAAGCAAACTTCATAATCAAATATCTTAAATACACATTAGAGCATCATAATCAATTCAATATGTATGTATGCATGACACCGTCTCGTATTGGTTTGATGACTGTACATCGCCTGAGTTCACGTACAGATGTCCTTCCCCAGGAATAGTCGGGTTCTCATTGTACGTCCCTCCTCAGGAACGACGCTCTGGATTCACGTATAAATGTCGCTCCCCAGGTTTAGCTAGGTTCTCATTGTACGTCCCTCTCCAGAGAAATATAATGAATAACGAGCATCGCTCCTAACTATTCTATGAATCATAAACCACATACGTCCCTAGGTGGTGATATGTATGATGCATGCATGAACTGGTCCGGTTTTTACTTAACATTTAAACAGGATTTAGCAACGTCTGGTGATCCTTATCAGGGTCGATATCACTACGTGCAAGGTTAGGACATTTAGTATTACTGTATAAGCTGATAGTTTTCAAATAAGACCAACCAGATCAGTCTCCTGTTGAGAGGTGAGACACGAGGTCAACTTAAATACCAATTGTCTAGAGCAGCACGCTGCCTCTCGTTCACTATTTAAAGTTACTGAGGACAAGACTGAGTCTGGTTGAGCCAGATTAACCACTAATCCGGCTTAATAACAGTGTAATACATGAACTCCAATTATACAGGCATAAGTACGACAGTATAAACATTATAAGATTTAATGCAGTGTAAATGAATGGTAAACATAATAATAAATGAATGTAAACTTTAATAAAAGTTATAAGACATGCAAACCTATGTTTCGTTCCCCACCTTCAGATAAGAACTTCTTTCAGAACTGGCACTTTCCCCCAGACAGAACCGCGTTGCACCGCACAGAGAGTCTCAAAAGACCAAAAACTCAAAATGAGTGAAAATGAAAAGAAAAATCACAATTTGGAGTGAATTTGGTGTGAGAAATGAGGAGGGGGAGGGTTCCTTATATAGAAAACTTGGCACCCGAACGTTCAGGAGCTCTGCCCGGACATCCGGGCAGTCGCCCGAGCAATTTTTATTTATTTATTTATTTTGCAAACCTAGGGTATTTCAGTTAGAGTTACCATAGTTAATACTAATAAGATTAGGGTTTACTTAATTGTCAGGCATTTGTCGGCTTCCTAGCATCTCCAACCAGTTATGGATAAGCTCCACCTTGCTGTAATTTCAAGTGTGACTACCACTGCTATTGAAAATGATCAATAAAATATTGTATGCCAATTTTAATATATGTACCTATATTTTTTTTATCATTAGCACCTCTCCTATGCCAACTACTTTCATTTTTAACTTAAATCATTATTCTTTAAAGAAAAAATATGAATTCAAATATATTAAGTAATGTTGATTTGGTCCCTTTGAAGTACGACGAATCGACACTCCAACTATAAAGTACCATCAAAGCATTTATTTAAATTATCTGGAAATCATTGTTTCGAATCAGCTTAGATAAGGATACTCTTAAAATGCCTTCATTATCGTCATTTTTCATATCATCATAATACTCTTCTCCCCTCTTCCCCTTTGGTTGAAAAAAAAAGGTTATACCTCACCACTACACCAACAAAACAATTCAATATTATTATTTTTTTTAAAGTTAGAATGTAAGCAATTTTAAGGCCAGAAAACTTCAATATGCATTCATAGATGAACTGTCAATTATTTTACTAAAAAAGATATAAGTTGCAAACTTTTTTGTCTTATTATATTCACAGTGAAGAGCAAAGAAAAACTAAATAAATAGAAGAGGACATATCCTTTCTTTATAAATATTCATTTTAGTTTAGTATGAATTTTGAAAGCCAAATTTATATATATCATGACCCGTTGGAGAAAGAAAGACAAAAAAAGAATTTAGAAGAAAGAACCAAGTATTAATATTTTTTTTTGCTTTACACAAAGTGGTACTTATATATATGGATTTGACGTGATCTAAACTTATTATATGCAAAGGAATAAATAAATGAGGCTCAAATAATTGTGGTACACTTTTTTTTGTTTTTATGTACCAAAAGGGAATAAATTTTAAATTTCATCATATGTATAACAGTGTTGCTTCAATAATGCATTCAATGATGTTAAAGGGAAATTAAAGATTAAAAAGCTTTTGTTGGTGTAATAGTGAGATATGAAAGCAAGGTTTTAAGTTTAACAATGTGGAAGTTATTTTAAGCTATTTGCACCTATATTGGGTTTGACATGATCTAAATTTATTATATCATGAGATGGGTGATGAAGACAGATGAACTCATTTTTGGAATTTCCATTATTTGATTTGATCGTGTATATAAGAAATTTAAAATAAAAAAGTAGATTAAATAATTGTAGGAAATAAAAGACAATGTATTGAATAAACAATTATAAAATGAAAGATAATAGCAATATATTATATTATATTATATTATAGAGAAATAATAAGACCCTAAGAATAGTGGCAAATAAAATACAATGAAAAATCATTTACATTATATTTGAATATGCTTAGTATCTTTTAATATGATTTATGGTAATTTCACATCATAAATCAGTGAGGTAACCAACATTTAGTGGAGTGTATAGATTTTCAGCTTGGCCTTTTGTATTTCTTCCCCACTATGTAACTGAGTCACCGAAAGGTTATTTTTTTTTTTTAAAGTGAAGGCACCGAAAGGCTTGGAATAAATAGTTATGATAGGACCATTTCTACAGCTTAGGAAAAAATAACTTTTATTCTTATAATTCCCAATCTCAAATTTAATTTTACTCGGACAAAGAAGCAAAACCCATAGAGAAGAATAAAAGTGGAATTAGAATGACTAACCCTGAGAGAATTCCCCCACCTTGTTTGGCCACTAAAGTAAGAAACAAAACAGAAAAAACCCAAATTATTTTTAAAAGAAATAGAGAACGAAAGTAATATTAGAACATGAACCAACTTGTGAAAGTTTCCCACCTTAGACCAAAAATTTTAAAAGAAATATGAAAAATGTCCCCACCTTGGCAACTACCACAAGTGGTTTTTTTTTTTTTTTGTTAAACTTTTTCTAGTTGTTGTTTTGTATAATTCATTATAACTTCTAAATGTTTTGTTGTTGTAGTGATATATCACAAATTAAGGTAATGCAATATTTTCTTTTAATATATTAATTCGGTCGTTCACATCTATTGTGTGAAACAAAAAATTCAGCAACAAAAATTATTTCATCTCTCAAACCCAAAACAAAAAATCAGCCACAAATAACCCCAAAAAGAGACAAAATCACAGAGAAGATTTTTTTTTTTTTTCTGTAAAGTGAGGAAGGAAACCTATCCTCTTCCTTCTTCTTCTAACAAATATCCAATTACACTTCAAAAAGAGCAAAAAACCTTCAAATTCGGCACATGAGTCCCCGGAGCTCGGATCCTGATAATAACCTCTCTCGTGACTGTTTTCATGTACTTCATTGCTCTCAGTTGCTCTTGCGAGCAGATTCTTGAAACTTCCTATCAGGCATCCGCGAGCATGACCTAGTGTAGATTTAGTAGTGTTATTGCGCATAGAAGCCATGAAGGCAAACTTATGAACAACAAAGAAAAAGTAAACACACCCATCTTTTAAACAAAAGTAAAATTCAGCTCACTCACGGGTGAAGAGCAAAAAAAAATTAAATAAATATAAGAGGACATATCCTTTCTTTTTAAATATAAAAAAATATTATCAATTATTAATACTTGGTTAAGCCTCCAAAATATATTTTTTTTAAAAAAAATAGGAAGGAACTTGCTAATATCAGTCGCGCTCCTCTCTCCCTCGAATCTTGAAAATCTCGACCTTTACATAGAGTTGTTGCTGTTCATCGGGAGTATTATAGGCCACGGATTGCAAGATTGTGTATATTTTCAAAGCAATTAAGAGAGAAATAGCAAGGGGGAAGAAGAATGAGCCGAGGAAAAGGGAGAGAGAGAAGAGTGATATTTGAAGAGAGAGAAATAGAAAGCGGGAATAAGAAGAAGAAATAAAAACACTATTTTTATTCTTACAAATTTAGTTTTATTATCAATAGGGCTCAAAAAGTAAAAATATAAAAATATTGTTGTGATGAACACCTAATCCAAACCACTGGAGTAAGCAAGATGAAGGTTCTTTTGCCATTCAACTCTCTTGAGACATATGTTCAAACATTTCGGAATGAATCTTGTCACTAACACACAACACAAGAAAAATATCAACTAAGTAGTAAATGAGGAACTTCAGGTTCCAAAGACAAACACACAAATGGGAAAAAAAAAAACAGCTTTTTTACTTTACTAAACAGGATAAACAAAACATGAAACTAACCTTCAATATGAGGATCTCCATGGGAAATTCTCCAACCACCATTTGTTTTTCGGAAACTATGAAAGAATGCTCTACAACACCCCACCTTGCAACGTAAAAAACATGACCCAGTTGCTATATTTCCATGAAAGATCACATAAAGATTCAAATGGCTTCAAAAGAAAAGAAACAAAAAACAAAAGAAAAAAATGGGAGGTAGCAATTAATAGAACTTACTGATGGGGGCTTAGCACCAAGTTTGGCAGGCCTAGAGAGGGAAAGAGAGTAAAGAGAGAGAGATTAGCTATCTTATTTCAGGACACCTTGTCGGTGGAGACGGGCTTGCGCAGAGACAACAATAACTTCACATGAAATAAAAACCTATAGCAGTTCTATTTGGGAAAAAAAAAAAAAAAAAACCTGAAGCAGTTCTACAAACATAATATGAGGCACCCACAAAAGCAAAAAGGAAAAAATAAGTAGTTTCAAATAATTAGATAGTCATCATAAGCAGTGACACAATTAATAGGAATGATATAATAAATTTCTAAATTAATTATCCAACAACAAAAGAAGAAAAAAATGGAACCCATCATAATTTAATTTCTAAAACCCATGATTATTTCTTCATTTTTTAATAAGTAATTTAGAAATGAAATCAAAAATAAATTGAAGAACACAATATGAGGCACCTACAACAGCAAAAGAAAAAAAATAGGTAATTTGAAATAATGTTTCTACTCGCAATATCCCTCGCTTCTTTTGCCAGATCGTCCTTTCCCAAATACCTCAAACTCAAAGCCATTCTACAAATTATATTTTTCGAAAACTTTATAAACTCCTACAAATTCACCGCTTCGCCGGCCTCCAATTTCTCCAGCACGAACAGAACCAGTTGCTCCAACTCGTCTGTGTGAATTGGTTGTAACTGTTGGTGCACCCAAGAGGGGGGTGAATTGAGTGTGATGGTCAAATTAAAATTTTCCAATGCCTAAGTGATATACTTGGGTACATTGGACTTAAATGCACATACTAACGTAAAGTAAAATGCATAAAGTAAAGCATACTAGGATTTATAGTGATTCAGTCGCGCCTATGTCTACTATCTAATCTCCCAATTAGAATTTTTTTAATCCACTAACTGATTCTCTTATGGGTGAGAACCAAACTGTTACACATGCCCTTTTACATCAAACCTATCCTTTTGCGGGCTAAGAATGAACCGCATTTTTTTTTCGGGATGAGAAAAAATGCATGTTCCTTTTACGGGATAAGGAAGAATTGTTTCTCTTTTACATGTTCAGAGATAATATATTATTTTTCAGGTTGAGGACGAACCTTCCCTTTTACTGGCTGAGGAAGAACCATGATCCTTTTATAGGGTAAGAAACAACCTTGATCCTTTTACAGGCTAAGGAACAACCTTGACATGATTTCAACCTTAAAATCATTAATTGTACTACATTCACTTGTCTTGGTTGTTTCATTCCAAAAACACACCAACTTACCACAATTATAAAATAATGTTGGTTCTAACTAAATAGAACATTTTACAATTAAGCTCATACACAGCATTACAAATATATATAAACTTACACGTGTAATGCTAGGAGAAGTACACTTACAGTCCTTTACCTTTCAATATTCGGTATTGCTCAAGTACAGTTTCAAAAAGCGTAAATGATGTATCATTTAAATCAGTTGAATGCTTCTTCGAAAACATTGTGATACCATTAAAATATTGAAGTTGAAAAGGCAGGACCAGTGTAAAACATAAACTAATATAGTTTTCAAAAAAAATAAAATATATAATCATGAAAACTTATGGGTCAGTATTCAGTAGTTAACACAACTACTGATATAGTTCGATACAGTACTAAGATATGAAATCAAGTACAACTGTATCTCACGAACTATCTCTCAAATTCTTTGATCAGCAAGATTGATATTAAGTATAGATCTGTGCTGAAAATTTGAGTAGAAACTAGTTCTGTATAATTCAAATAGATTTTCAAAGATATAATATAATTTAAGCTCGGTATGAAAATCTTTTGAATAAGTAAAGTATCAGTGAAAAATACTTTGAGAACTTAGAACATTTGAAAACATTTGAAAGATTGAAAAACGATTAACATTCAAAAAGTTTTTGGCTCAATAAAATTATCAGCGAGTTATTTTGTCATGACTCACGATCTGTGACGTCATGACCGGCACGGAACCCCGTGTATATCCTCCCTCGACATACACGGCATCCTGATAAACCTTCTAATACACACTATAATCTCAAATACACAACAATAAACACATGGACATAATATAAGATCATCATATAAAACATATCCAAATAACAATCCAAAAAAAAAAAAAAATTTCTCCAAGTGTTCAAAAGTACAAAATATACTTAACCATAAGTACAAACTCATCTAAATGTTAAGTATAATCATTAGGAGTTATATAGTATAATTTATCAAAATAAATTGCGAAAAGTATTAAACACATACGTAAACAATAGTACGGGAACGCTTCGCAGCTAAGCTTTCCCTTTTCTCTTCCTTTCAGATCCTGAAAAGATAAAGATGAGGGGTGAGCTACAACAAGCTCAGTGAATGTTCTATACAAGTGGCAACATATATATGCATGTAAGTAAAATATTGCAATAATCATTAAAACCATTTAAATAATCATGAGTGTAAGCAAGATTACATACATGCCAATTTAATGTATCATGTCATAACAAGGCAATGTATACCATTTATAAACATGCATATGCAACCTAACACCTCCTGAATAAGAATCAATAAAAGGGTTATGTGTGCGCGAAACTCATGCCCGATCGACTTCTTACCCATATCTATTAGAATTCATATGGATTGTATACCATAGGATTTGCCCACCAAGACAAGTACCATGTCTAAGCGAATCCTAACATACACAACCCATAGAAATCCTCTGCAAGGTCCACAATTGAAGATTCTCGGTCGGCCTAATGAGATTCCATAAGAAATCCCAAGCTTAGGGAATGCACATAACTCAACTGCTTTCCCAACTAACTATACTCAAATACAGTTCATGAATTCAATAAATCATGCATTCTACATTATACAAGCATTTAAAACATTTTATACTACAATGTTACATCTAGAATTCACAAGTAAAAGAAACACTCACACTTGATTGGCTAGACCCAATTCCAATTTCAAGAAGCACTAGGAAGCCACAAATCACCCCAAGTACTTCAATCCGCAATTGGCCTATTCAGGTTACTAAGATCAACCACAAATTCTGAAACGTACATGGTTAAATGCAAAACTGGAAATCAATCCAAGTATGCTAATCAACCATGTTTAAACCCAAATCAAATGCCAAATAAGTTTCTAAAATGGTCCTACACATGGGCCAATCTCAAATTGCCCAATTTAACCATTTACTACTCAATTAACCCACATTTAACCAAATTGAATGCAATAGGTTTATCCAAACACTATAATACATGACATTCAATCATAAATAGGGTTAATTAGACTAATTGCAAGTCAATTTCATCAATTGAAATCAACTAGGTCAAAATCCCCAAATCACATGCAATTTTCCAAATTACATGACCTAGGCCAAAATTAAACTACACCTAGGGTTTCCAGCCATCAAGATCAGTAAATTGGACCATCATAACTCTACATTTACCCATCTATTCATCATACATCACATGCAAATCCAATGGCAAACCCTAAGTCCAAAATCTAAGGTTTAGGTCATACACATAACCACTCCTGGGGGTTTTACCTTCAATAAGTTTCCAATGGCCTCTAATCATACCTATATGACATGCAAACCCTAACTCCAAGATGTGTTCTTCCAACCCCCTCCACAAATTTTGGGATTCATGGGTGGAAACGCATCATTAAGGGTTTTTCTAGGTTAGGGAAGGCCATTAGCATCATAAACAAGCCTAAACATGTAAACCCTAGGTCAAGAACCCACCAAATCCGAGATTCATACAAACCCTAGGTCAAAAGAAAGCTTGCAAACACATGCTAAAGAGATACAAGAAAGAAAATGAGGAAGAAATGCAAACCTTAGAGGAATTTTGGGCAAGAATGCACCAAATCCTAGCCTTTCTCTCTCCTTTCTCTTCTCCCATTTTTTTCCCCTTCTCCAAGCTTATTTCCTTCTCTTCTAAGTGGAAAAAGTACAAATGAGCCGAAAAAGTGGTGCATTTGCTTATATAGAAGTGTTTTGGGCCCACATGAAAAATTGCCAAAAAAATGGGATTTTTGAGTCTGGTCAGCATGGAGTGCGCTCCTCTAAACATGGAGTGCGCTCCACCAGTTTGAAAACTTGAAAATATGGTTTTCTGGGTCCAAGGAGCACGTTCCTTCAAAGGTGGAGTGTGCTCCTTCAACTGGTGTTTTGCTAAATTTAGGATTTTTCTTCAAAGAGCACGTTCCTCTGCTCATGAAGCGCGCTCCATCGAAGACTGAACACAAAAAGCACCTCGGCCTGACCCATGGAGCGTTCCTCCCCCATGGAGCGCGCTCCATCAAAGACTGAAAAAAAATTTCTTCCTTTTCTCCCAAGGAGCGAGCTCCTTTTCACATGGAGCGAGCTCCTTAGTTCCAAAACTCATTTTTCCATATTTTGATGTCGAAATGGTCTCTGATGATTTTGAAACTTCACGCGCATTCTCAATGACATAAAATCATGCAAAGACACTCGAACCTACGTGCATCGAGCATCAAGATATGTATACGGGTACACTACGGGTCAAAATGACGTCATCCTAAAGGTACGGGTGTTACATGTTTGATTCAAAGTGTTGGTATTTATAGACTTAGTAGATATTAGTCGTTAGATATTTGAAGTTCAAATACAATGTGAACGTTTACACACAACGACTAGAATGTTACATGAAAATGGAAACTGTAATTTTCATTGACATTTCGGTTCTTTTCAGATTGCATGATTAAGGAAAGTTTCAGGAAACTTGATTCATGCATTCGAGAAAATCTCTGATAAATCTGAAAAGGATTATGTGTAAAGATTCGTTCTGAAAAAGTAGATTGATATAGTGTACCTGTCAGAACAGTGACAGTTGTTAAATTAACGTCTTGATTTCTTAATCAGCGTCCTGACGCATAATATCAACTTTGTCGTTTTGTTCGTTGAGGGCGCTCATTATGTATAAGCGTCCTGCTGAACAATAAAGTGAGGGCGCTACTAACTCGTAAGCGCCCTGACTTCCTTTTCGACAGAAATGACTCAACTTTGAGGGCGCTAATGCACAGTTAGTGTCTGCTTACTTTGTTTAAAACAATTAAATAAATAAGGGCACTTATTCCGGGTAAGCGTCCTGCCTTTTTAAAACACAAAACACAAGGGCACTATAATTATGTAAGCGTCCTAACATTTGAAAACATTACAAAGTATGCTGAAGGACAATCAGAGTCCTGAAAGTTATTTAATTGGTTCCCAAAAATGAGGGCGCTCCTATCCAAGCAGCGTCCTGATAGTTTATCCAACTTATAACTATTAGCATCCTTAAAGATAAAATATTTGGAGAACTTGGACTCTTAAAGATCTTTCAGCAAACTGATTCACAATCAGCGTCCTGACAACTTTAAAGGTTGATTCTAAATGAGGTCGTTACTTACAAGTAAGCGTCCTGATTAATCAGTTCAATTCAACATTGAATGTTATCAGCGTCCTAATGAGTCATCAGCGTCCTGAAAGACTCTAAAAACAGTTTTGACTCGTGATTAAAAATATTTCTCATATTTCTCATAATCTTTAAATCCAACTCTTCATTATGAAATCTTCAATATGAACGTCATGTTTGAGTTGAATGTTGTGAACATTGATCGAATGATGTAGTCTTGAAGCTCATGATCGAATCGTTCATAAGGTGTGATCTTGAAATCATGATATGATCTTTGAGGTCCTTGATTGAAACGATCTTGAATTCCTTGATCAAATCGTTCTTTGACTTTTTGCTTTCTTGAGGTTCTAAGATAAATTCTTGATTAAAGCTCGTTAGCACCAAAAAGAATTTTGTTTGTAATCATCAAAATATACTTCATCACAGTATATTTAGAGGCGAGCTAAGTGATGAACCGTTTAGGCTAATGGTATCTGGTTCAAGCATGTGGCAGATGATCAGTAAAGCTCGAGGACCCGGTGGGAGATTGTACCTTTTCTTAAAAAAAATTGCAAGGTATGACGTTGTACTTTGTTCTTGATTTGAAGATGTTTTTGAGAAAAAGAAGAGCTGAAATGAAGAAGAAATTAGAGAGACCATTATTTTTTTAAAAGTTGGAGAGAGCACTATTGATAATGAAAGAAGGAATTGGTAGAGAAAGTGACAGGAGGGCATGGACGGAATCAACAACGAAAAGATGCGGAAATTTGCATGAGAACGGAAGGCGTCGTTAACAAGACAGTGGTTGGTAGCTAAACTAATGAATCTAAGAAAAAGATGTAGAAGACGAAGAAGAAAATAAAAACAAAGTCTCAACGAACATAAGAAAAAGAACAGGAAGAAGATGAATAAGAAGCAGGAAAAAAAATAAGAAGAAGAAGAAGACCTTACCATGTCCAGAACCAGTGAAAGGTAGGAGGGAAGAAGAAGAAAGTGGTGGGAAGCAATTAAGGGCGGATCTTCGTCGCTTCTAACGCAATGATAACGGAAGGCTTTGTTCTGCAGGGGAGAGCAAGACTGGGAAAGGGCGTGATAATTGAAGAGAGAGAAATAAAAAGGAGAAAGAAAAATGAGCCGAGGGAAAGGGATAGAGAGAAAGACGGAAAGGAATAATTATTGAGGGGATGGTGGAGGATTAAAAATAAAAAGTTACGAGAAAAGAGAGAAAAAAATAATTATTGAGGGGATAGCGGAGGATTAAAAATAAAAAATTAAGAGAAAAGAGAGAAAAGAATAATCAATAAGGGGATAGTGAAGGATTAAAAAATAAAACATTGAGAGAAAAGAGAGAAAGAAATAATTATTGAGGGGATAGTGACGTGTGGTGTTTTTCCCATCATGTGTGTGTGTACGTGAGTATTTTGATAGAAAAAAAAGGGGGGGATAGTGAAGGATTAAAAAAATAAAAAGTTGAGCGCAAAATAAAAGAAGACTAGGAGTCAAGGGTATGGATGGGTTTTGTTACGTTTAACAATCTAAACAGCTTAGGAACAGAGTTTTTGGGAGTCCGTTATTATATAATTATTGAAGAAGAAAGTGGTGGGAAGCAATTGAGGGCGGATCTTCGTCTCTTCTAACGCAATGATAACGGAAGGCTTTGTTCTGCAGGGGAGAGCAAGACTGGGAAAGGGCGTGTTAATTGAACAGAGAGAAATAAAAAGGAGAAAGAAGAATGAGCTAAGGGAAAGGGATAGAGAGAAAGAGGGAAAGGAATAATTATTGAGGGGATGGTGGAGGATTAAAAATAAAAAGTTAAGAGAAAAGAGAGAAAAAAATAATTATTGAGGGGATAGCGGAGGATTAAAAATAAAAAGTTAAGAGAAAAGAGAGAAAAGAATAATCAATAAGGGGATAGTGGAGGATTAAAAAATAAAACATTGAGAGAAAAGATAGAAAGAAATAATTATTGAGGGGATAGTGACGTGTGGTGTTTTTCCCATCGTGTGTGTCTGTACGTGAGTATTTTGATAGAAAAAAAAGGGGGAGGGGGGATAGTGGAGGATTAAAAAAATAAAAAGTTGAGACGCAAAATAAAAGAAGACTAGGAGTCAAGGGTATGGATGGGTTTTGTTACGTTTAACAATCTAAACAGCTTAGGAACAGAGTTTTTGGGAGTCCGTTATTATATAATTATTGAAGAAGAAAGTGGTGGGAAGCAATTGAGGGCGGATCTTCGTCGCTTCTAACGCAATGATAACAGAAGGCTTTGTTCTGCTGGGGAGAACAAGACTGGGAAAGGGCATGTTAATTGAAGAGAGAGAAATAAAAAGGAGAAAGAAGAATGAGTTGAGGGAAAGGGATAGAGAGAAAGAGGGAAATGAATAATTATTAAGGGTATGGTGGAGGATTAAAAATAAAAAGTTAAGAGAAAAGAGAGAAAAAAATAATTATTGAGGGGATAGCGGATGATTAAAAATAAAAAGTTAAGAGAAAAGAGAGAAAATAATAATCAATAAGGGGATAGTGGAGGATTAAAAAATAAAACATTGAGAGAAAATAGAGAAATAAATAATTATTGAGGGGATAGTGACGTGTGGTGTTTTTCCCATCGTGTGTGTGTGTGTGTGTGTGTGTGTGTACGGGAGTATTTTGATAGAAAAAAAAAAATGTGTGTGTGTACGTGAGTATTTTGATAGAAAAAAAAGAGGGGGGGGGGGATAGTGAAGGATTAAAAAAATAAAAAGTTAAGGGCAAAATAAAAGAAGACTAGGAGTCAAGGGTATGGATGGGTTTTGTTATGTTTAACAATCTAAACAGCTTAGGAACAGAGTTTTTGGGAGTCCGTTATTATATAATTATTGAAGAAGAAAGTGGTGGGAAGCAATTGAGGGCGGATCTTCGTCGCTTCTAACGCAATGATAACGGAAGGCTTTGTTCTGCGAGGGAGAGCAAGACTGGGAAACGGCGTGTTAATTGAACAGAGAGAAATGAAAAGGAGAAAGAAGAATGAGCTAAGGGAAAGGGATAGAGAGAAAGAGGGAAAGGAATAATTATTGAGGGTATGGTGGAGGATTAAAAATAAAAAGTTAAGAGAAAAAAATAATTATTAAGAGGATAGCGGAGGATTATATATAGAATGATATATAATGCAAGTAATTACAATTCAACATAAAGTCTTTTTTGTCAAAGATACAATCTTATTTTTCTAAAACTTATTAATTATATTTTATTTACAAAATTAATTTTAATGTTGAAAGCAAAAATAATAATTTATCTTTCATAAAATCTCTAGTTTTATATACCATTTTAAGCTATATATGGTTTTTTTTTAAAAAAAATAGGATATAATTCAAAAATAAAAATTAATAAAATAATTGTTTAGGTTGCGTTTGGTTTATAATTCGGATACGATTTTTTGTAACCAAAATTTTAAAAATAAGAAAAATGTGTTCGGTTCATTGAAACTCAAAAATAATTTCTTAAAATTTATAAAGAAAATAAGTTGTTTATGGGAAATGACAAAATATTATTTTTTGAGTTTTCACTTTTTGAGTTGTATTCTATTTTTCGGATCACGAATGAAATGCAGCCTTAGTTTTTCTTAGTAAAATCTTTTCGGCTTTAATCAATTAAATGAGTATTTCTTTTGTATTTTCAGATTTTATATAAACAAATCTATATATAAATAACAAATCAGATAAGGCCTCTTGTTCGGATTCTCTACTTTGCAACTTTTTTTATTTTTTTATTTTTTGCCCTTCTAATTTCTTTCTTTAAAAAAAACTAATTTATTACGGTTTTATTTTCATTAAAAAAAATCTTTTTCCTTAACTAAATATTTCCTAAAACACTATAAAACTATTTTAGTGTTTTATTTCCAAACTCACAAGATAAATTGATTAAAAAAAAACCTATTAAGTTAATAATATTACCTAGTAAAAAATATTACATTCACCATTCAATCGATTGAGGAACTAAATATAAGTGAGATTGAAATTTAAATCTTGAATTCGAGCCTACGCGTGCTCTTATTTATCTTTTCATATTAAAAGGACCAGCCAAACGAGTGTCTAAAAATCAGTAATCAAAAAATAATAATAATAAATAAATAAAAATATGATATATATATATATATATATATATATATATATATATATGACATCCAAACAATACTAATGTTTCGTCTATGATGACGCAATCAAAAGATGACGTCATGTCAATGCAACTATCACATCATTTTTCAAAAAAAAACATCGAAAACCAAAGGAACCGCGTCAACTTCCTAACACATGCGTACACGCGGTACAGACAACATCTAGTAACAGAGGATCCCTTTATTCCAAGATCCAATAGATATTCCTCGTTCCCTACGCTTCTCTATTTTGACACCCACGTAGACGGTTTCATATGTGGGGCTACACACTCGCCACGCGTAACTCAATTTGATGAGGAGCTGAAATGTTAAACCACTCCGGGGAACATAGAGTCCGACTCCAGTTAGAAAATCCAAACGATTTGGAAGCTGAAGAAGAGAGAGAAGTAATGCAGCGCATGCTTTGTCGGCCATTATTATAGCTTCAGGTTGGATTTATTTATTTTTAATTTATTTATTTTTAAATTCTTTAATTGTTTTTTTATATCTCAGCATTTGGAGATATATTGATTTTATTTAATTCCCGACAAAGGTGATCAAATGGGCTTTTAGATAAACTTTACACACAAAGGAAAACTGAAAAAAGTTGTGATTCATTGCACTTGTTGTTGTTGTTGTTGTTTCAGTTTACAAAGAAAAAAGGTTATACATAGATCATGGCTTTATGCATCAGAAAAGTTGATTTTCCCCGTCAAGTTTCAGTTTTTCCGGATCTATTTGAGCAAAGGAGAAATGGGTTTTGTTATTTCCTTGCATGATTCTTGATTCCCATGGTTTTTTATTCTTGCTGTTAGCTAGCAGTTGGAAATGGAGAGGTAAGCTTGTTGTCTGAATCATTGTTAATGGTTCTTCTTAAAGATTGATATTTATGATGTTTTTTGTGTTGAATTTGGTGCCCTTTTAGAAATTTGTTTAATTGGGGAGAAAAATGTGTTTTTTTAGGGAGAATTTGGAGTTTTTAATTTGGGAAATGGTGGTTATTTGGTGAAGAAATTGAGATATATCTGTGTTAGGGGTTTTTTTTAGTTTCCAATTTGAGGTTTTGGAGGAGTTTCAGTTATGGGTTTTGCTGTTGTGAATGCATTAGTAGTAGTAGTATTTGCTCTACTGTTGTGTTGTTGTGAAGGGATTAATGAAGAAGGAAGATATCTACTTCAGCTCAAGAGTGTTCTACATGATGAACATAACAATTTAGGAGATTGGAATTCTAGTGATGAGACGCCATGTGGATGGAAGGGTGTGAATTGCACACTTGATTATAACAATCCAGCTGTTTGGTCTCTTAATTTGAGTTCAATGAGTTTAACGGGTACTTTGTCGCCGAGTATTGGAAATTTAGTTCATTTGATTTTTCTTGATGTTTCTTTTAATGGTTTATTTGGAAATATACCAAAGGAAATCGGGAACTGTTCTTTGTTGGAGATTCTTTATCTGAATGATAATAAATTTGAAGGCGGAATCCCTATTGAATTGGGTCACTTGGCTTTGCTAACTGAACTAAATATATGCAATAACAGAATATCCGGACAGCTATCTGATGCACTTGGAAATCTCATTTCCCTGGTTCAATTAGTTGCGTACAGCAACAACATCACAGGACCTTTGCCTCGTTCAATTGGGAATCTTAAGAGATTGCAGATTTTTCGGGCAGGGCAGAATTTAATTTCGGGAAGCTTACCGGAAGAAATAGGGGGATGCAGAAGCCTGGAAGTACTGGGTCTTGCACAAAACCAGCTTGGAGGCAAAGTACCAATACAGATTGGAATGCTTGAGAACCTGAAGGAGCTGATCCTTTGGGGTAACGAATTGTCGGGGGCGATACCGAAGGTGCTTGAAAATTGTACAAATCTTCAGACTCTAGCTCTATACCAGAACAGTCTTGTAGGTGAAGTACCAAAGGAGCTTGGGAACCTCAAGTTCTTGAAGAGATTGTACCTTTACAGGAATAATTTGAATGGAACTATACCCATAGAGCTTGGTAATCTTTCTCTAGTGACAGAAATTGACTTTTCGGAGAATTCGTTGACTGGAGATATACCTATAGAGCTCAGTAAGATAAGCGGGCTAAGTCTACTTTACCTTTTTGAGAACCAGCTTACCGGTGTTATCCCAGATGAACTCTGCAGCTTAAAGAGCTTGGCCAGGCTTGACTTATCGATTAACTGTCTTACGGGTATTGTTCCAGTTTGTTTTCAATATATGACTGAATTGATTATGATACAGCTGTTCAACAACTCGTTGAGTGGTAGCATTCCACAAGGTCTTGGGGTTTATAGCCCGCTTTGGGTGGTTGATCTTTCTGAAAATAATCTCACTGGGCAAATACCCCGTCATCTTTGCAGAAATTCTAACCTGATTTTGCTGAATCTAGGGTCAAACAAGCTTACTGGAAATATCCCGTATGGAATAACAAAATGCCCATCTTTGATGCAGCTTCGTCTAGCTGAAAACAGCTTCACGGGCAGCCTTCCTTCGGATCTTTGCAAACTTGTAAACCTGTTCACAATCGAACTCAACCAGAATAAATTCAGCGGTCCTATCCCTCCAGAGATTGGAAATTGCAAAATGTTGCAAAGGCTTCTCCTCTCAGACAATTACTTCACGTATGAGTTGCCTAAAGAGATTGGCAGTATGTCACGGTTAGTTTCATTTAATGTATCTAGTAATAAGCTTACTGGGCGAATACCACCAGAAATTGTTAATTGCAGGATGCTGCAACGACTAGATCTCAGCCGAAACAACTTCTTTGGTTCATTACCAAATGAGCTTGGAGCACTTTCACAGTTGGAGCTTCTCAAACTTTCAGAAAATATGCTTTCAGGAACCATCCCAGTGGCATTGGGAAATCTGTCCCATTTGACTGAGTTACAAATGGGCGCTAACAGGTTTTCTGGCCATATACCACCAGAGTTAGGTTCACTTACAAGCTTACAGATTGCGATGAATCTAAGTTTAAATAATCTTTCTGGAAGAATACCTCCGGAGCTTGGAAATCTCGTTCTACTGGAATTCCTCCTGCTTAACAATAACAATTTGACTGGTGAAATTCCGGACACATTTGGAAACTTATCCAGTCTACTGGGATTCAATGTTTCGTACAATGATTTATCCGGGCTTTTACCTTCCGTAGCATTGTTCGAAAATATGGCCGTTAGCTGTTTTTTTGGAAACAAAGGGCTTTGTGGTGGGCCTCTTCATGCATGTGGCATATCTCCATCTTCTGAGCCTGCTTCACCAACTGGGAAGGGCGCAGGTGCTTCTCTGGGAAAAATTGTTGCTATTGTTGCAGCTTCTGTTGGTGGAGTTTCTCTTGTTCTTATTGTAGTTATTATCTATCTCATGAGACGCCCAGTAGATATTGTCGCACCTTTGCAAGATAAACAGCTTTCTTTTTCTGAATCAGATGTGTACTTCTCTCCAAAAGATGGATTCACTTTCCAAGATTTGCTTGAAGCCACAAATAACTTCGATGATAGTTTTGCCATTGGCAGAGGTGCTTGTGGAACGGTGTACAGGGCAGTTATGCATTCTGGGCAGATAATTGCTGTTAAAAAGCTTGCTTCTAATAGAGAAGGGAACAGCATTGATAATAGCTTCCGTGCGGAGATTTCAACTCTGGGTAAGGTTAGACATCGGAATATTGTTAAGCTGTATGGTTTCTGCTATCACCAGGCTTCCAATCTTCTTCTTTATGAGTACATGTCAAGGGGCAGCTTGGGAGAATTGCTGCATGGGGCATCTTTTAAACTTGATTGGCACATACGTTTTGTAATTGCTCTAGGAGCGGCTCAGGGTCTTGCTTATTTACACCATGATTGCAAGCCACGGATAATTCACCGAGATATAAAATCTAATAACATCTTGCTTGATGATAACTTTGAAGCTCATGTTGGGGATTTTGGATTGGCTAAAGTGATGGACATGCCGCAATCTAAATCTATGTCTGCAGTTGCAGGATCATATGGCTATATTGCCCCCGGTAAGTTGTCACGTTGGAATTTTCTCTGATGTTTTTGTTTTTTTTATTACTCTAATAGCTCATTTATTATCTTGGTAATCTAGTTTTCTTTAACAAAAGCTTTATAAACCCTGCAGTGCATGGGTGTATCATAACATAATTTACAAACTTTTATAAAATAAATTCTAAAAACTTAACAACATTTTCTAATTTTTTTCATGGTACATTACACCATTAAAAAAAAATTGTCTTTTTCTTTTCCCGAACACCCCAATCAACAATATAATTTGAGCAATAAATATCTGGTGCAACATTAATACAAAACATTTAACTCATTAAAAAAGTGTATAAATGTTATATAGCATTTTACTTATATTATATTAGATGAGAGTTTAACAGAACTGATTGAAAGAGAACTTAAAGAGATTCAATTTATCTTAAGAAATGGATCTTGTTTCTAGGCTATAGGCATGTGACATAGGTTGTCCAACTATGGGATTGAACCCCTTAGCTATAAGATTGGTCATAGCTGTGAAGAAATAAAAAAATGTTCTTGAATGGATGGTGTAGGACGTGAAAAGGATGGTATTGATGCCAAGAGACTTTGTTTCTTTGATTTTTGTAAGGAGGGAACATGCTGTAATTTCTTTGTCATCTTCTTCTTTCATTTATTTTGTTTCCTCTCCGTCTAGTTTTATTGGACCCGTAGTCTTCTCTTCCTAGTGAGGTCTCACCCTAAATAAAAACAGGATTTAATATGAACTGGTGACATAAGCTGGGCTGGTGCTTAGTTATATACAACACGGAGAGAATGAACTAGTCAATATTAAAAGGAAAATATAACCTTGAATTTCTTGGAATAACAAGGAGATTTCCTCTAGAAATTGCAGATTTTTTTGATTCTAAAGGAATCAAAAGATTTCATAGAGAAACTATAACCCAACTGCTTTTAAAAAAATTAAAAAAACCGAAAAAGGAATAGAGGGTGGGGAAAAAATGCCCAAATTTGCTCTTGATCCATTTTGTCTTCTTACTCATTGGAAGGCAGTCAAGTAGATACCAATTCCTCTATCTTCCCCTCTCCCTTCCCTTTCTCATTTCTTTTCTTACTCCTTTTCTTCCTAGACAACATTTGTTGAGGATATCTTAAAAAGTGTTTAGAAGTTAAGAATTTTGCGTGGTTCAAACCCGACCAACCTGAATAATTAATAGGATTGGTCAGTTGACTAATCTATCTAAACGTTATCGGGTTGATCTTGAGTGGCTTATTTGGTCCCGATAAGGTCGGGCTGGTTGTAAATTCCTTTTAGAAATGATCACACCCTAACCATGCACACCCCTAGATAGTGCCACTGAATCAACCTATGCAAGTGGCTTTCATTGGCATGATGTAATGAGATTATGGCTAGTATCCTATCCCACCAAGGTTGTTCACTACTTGTTACACCTAGTTTCTAGTGAGGATAAAAAATGAGTAATTCCTCAGATAGCCTGATTGCATTTAGTTGAGGCACACAAGCACCTTGAACGAGTTGAAGCATTGGCAGTTCTACCTCTTTCATGGCCTTGAAAAAAAATATGTGGTTTGCACAATTGCATCCACACTTTCTGAATTCTTCTCTAACCCTAATAGACTGTTACAAACAACTAATGCTCTTCATCTATCAAGTCTGGCATACAGAGAATAATTCAAGACTTGCCTTTCCATCTGCTCATCTGTTGGTGCATGAATGCATAGTACAGATGTTAGCTTAAATGTGATATTCCTTAGTTTCCTCACTAGATCGACAATGATAGACTTTATATATACTCACAGTTCATAACCCTTTAACTAATGCGATTATTTGGTTTCTTAATTAAAGAGCTAAGGGCTAGCATCTTGCATCCCGTTGGCAGTAAACCTTGAAATTTGAAAGATTTTTACATTATGACTATAGCTTTTGACTTTAAAGCTGACTCATATATTCCCCTCTTCTTTTTTGTTTTTTCAGAGTATGCCTACACCATGAAAGTTACAGAAAAATGCGACATATACAGCTATGGGGTTGTTTTGTTGGAGCTGCTAACAGGAAGAACACCTGTTCAACCAATAGACCAGGGTGGCGACCTTGTTACATGGGTGAGAGATTATATTCAGAGTCAGAACAATTCTTTAACAATTGGTATACTTGATGGTAGATTAAACTTGGATGACAAGAGTACTGTAGATCACATGATAAATGTCTTAAAAATTGCTTTAATCTGCACAAGTATGTCTCCTTTTGACCGGCCAACAATGCGAGAAGTTGTAAGGATGTTGAATGAGTCTAATGAGAGGGAGGAAAACTTCATTTCTTCCCCAGTTCATGCTCTCCCTTCAAAGGATGACACACAATAATGTATTTAGCTTTTCCAACAACCTTTTTTTTTCTTCTTTTTGATTTCTTTTGGTGATTTTTGTTTGTTTGTAAAGTCAGATCGATATCATTATTGTTGTTCTGTATATTATTCCATAGTCTTGATTCTAATTCCATCTCTTGAAGCAGTTTTGTGGTTGATGAACATTACTCATAAAATACTGTACCATCTTACAAAGAAATATAATGAAATTATAAGTGACACGACTGTTTGTGATTGAGATAGTTGTATAGCTTTTATTATGAAATGATTTGGTCGTCAATGTTATGTTAAATTATCTATGATATTCAACAGGACGGTCGCATAACATGGCCTGCAAATTCAACTTGTAATTTAGGTTTCCAAGAGAAAAATCAGGATCAACCAAATCAAATCTAACTTTGTTATTGAGGTCTTGCTTTTTGTACTGTACATGGTGCAATGTTGGTAGCTTATAAGATGTATGTATGAAATCACCAAGTTAATATTTTAGCTTAGGACTTCATCATGTGTGAGATGAAAGGTTTGAGTGATACAAAGTAGATTTAGGAAGAAAAATATAGGAATTTCAAAGCTAGAAGACAGTGCTTGTAATAGAAGAAACACATTGCATATGCGTTTGGAGTGCTTTGATATTCATAGTTTCATACTTGTAGCCTATAACTCATTTAGAACTTTGAATTGAATTATAATGAAGACAAGAAGCTATTTCACTAGGGGTTTTTCTTTTTTTTATTTAATTGTGCTGCTTCCATTGGACAATTAATGTATGTTATGGTGCACATGCACTAGGCTACATTTTCACATGCAAGTGTGGTTAGTAAGTATATGGAGCAACATGGTAAAGATTATGTCTATGATGTTCCTAGAAGTGTTGTTGCTGGTCAACTTGATAAAATGAGATAGATAACATATATTCGCTCTCTTTGAAGCAATACTTTCAATTCTAAAGCTCTTTGCGAGCTACAATTGCCTTGTAATAACTCAAAGTATATGACAACTATAAAGTTAGTGAAGAACCCTATTCAGCTTTGAGCTTTGATTTAAAATTTTGGATTGTGACAGTAGTTGATTGTTACGGTATTACCTTTGTTCACTATTAGTGTGCCATTTGAGACAAAATTAGATTGTCAAGAGAGTTCAAGGTTGCTCCTGATACAATCAGTTTTGCCTCTTACCTCCACAGCTGCCCTTATATAATTGATATACATGTCTTCATTTTGATTGGTCTCCTTTTTATGAATGCTGCCGTTTCAACTTACATGTGCTCCAAGATACGATTTGTTATAGCATTTAGGGGAATAAAAAGCATTTCCTTCTTCAATTTCTTTCGAGCTCTGTTACCGCAACTCTTCTTTCCTATAGGCATTCAAGATAAAACTGTGAAAGAGGAACTTTTGGTATGTTCGAAAGGGTTTTGTTGTTTTAACTAGAGCTTGATGAGAATTTTGTTAGAAGTTGTGTGGTAGCCTATCCTTTGTTGAAGTAGTTTACCCACTTTGTTCTCTATCAGCAATGACATGTACAACTAGAATCTTTTTTATGGTTTGTTGTAAGGTCATCATAGGTGTGCTGTTTTCCCATTCAATTTAAACTTTCTTGTCTAGCCTTGAAGGGATTGTGTTCTCCCTCATTCATGTTGAAGTGGGCGTCCACATTCTATGATTCCCTTCTTGCTTTACATGATTAGTACATCAATGAGTGAGAGAGACATTGATAAACCAAAGCAATATCAAAATCCTTTCTGGTTCAAGTCTCCTTGTTGGCATTTGCATGATTAATACTTGTTTCTTCTTCTATCCCTTCTATCTCTTCACGTACCAGATGGGTTTGCACATGAGGGAGAGTGTTAATGATAGGGTGATATATATTGTTGGCTCTCCACCTAACAAACCTTCTTCATAAGCTGATCAACTTAATTTGCTTGGTAGATAAGAAAGAATACTTTACATATGTATTTTGAACCACACCTGATTTTGTGATCAGACCCTTACTTCCATTTCCCTACTAAGGCTATGGAATAGGATCTCTAATAATTGGCTTGTTTTCTTTGTTCTATGTTTCTTGAGCTCTTAGTTTTATGGAAGCTTTTCTAATTATTTTCTGAATGTTGGTTCTCTTTCTTAAGTACCCAAATAATTAGAGAACCTGACTAAGTTAAGCTTATACTAATGAAGGGCCTTATTACAATTAAAGGACATAAATAGTATGTGAGGCTAGCTCCTATTATCAAAGGGTTTGAGGGAGCATTGATGTATGCTTCCTTACCTTCACTTTACAGAATTATACCATTTTTAAATATCATTATAAGTACTGAGCAAATTTTACCATTGCACAGAGACTTTCCTTTCTCATATGTAGCTTATCCTATTTTTTAAATCTTGTTTGATCAATCTTCTCATATAGAAGATTGATTTTTATTAATTATATATTTATTTGAATATTTGGTGCATCAGTTAAGGTTGTTTCATAATGACCTGGTTGTTGGTCCACCTCATTCAACAAAGACGGCCACATGGGCGGCTGAAGTGAATTTCAACATAACACGCTACATGGGATGCGTGGAAAGGCTGCGTGGGCTGCTCCAAATAAATTACGAAAATGCCCATGTTTGAGCTCTATAAATAGAGTCATACTTTCAACTTGAAAATCAATATGAGAGATATAAAAAATTCGAGAGATCTATTAGGAGAGCCTCAAAGAGAGTTTCTTTGAGAATAAAAAGTGTGAGCCAATTTGTGAAGTTTTATCCACAAATGGAAGATACATAGGTATTGTATTTTTGTAAGAGATCCACCTAAGGGTGAAGTTTGTAATCTCATTTTATTATAGTGGAAGTCTTTAAGCGGCCTACAAGTCTCGTAGTTTTTACCTCATTTTTGGAGGGTTTTCCACGCTAAAACTCTTTGGTGTTATTTTGTTGTCTTTTTAGTTTGGAAAATTATCCTGAGTTTGTGGAATTGATTTCTTTACAACCATCAATTTTTCCAACAAAGTGGTATCAGAGCCTGGGTCGTTTTCAGCAAAGGTATTGTTCACACATACAGTACTATTCAAGTATACGATACTGTTTTGTCGATAGGTACTATTTGGAATAGTGAATAGTGATACCATTTACAAAGTACTATTTACGAAGTACTATTCACAAGAGGCGTTATTCATTGAATACTATTCATAGAGTACTATTCATCACCGGAAAAGTGTCAAGCTCCGCAAAACCTGTTGACTGACGACTCAAATGGAGGAGAGCACAAGCAAGCAAGAATGGCACAGAAGAAGTAAAAACAGAAATTCTCGTAACCAAAGTCAGCAAAGAGGACACTCGAAGTCCAGATCGAGGCATGACAAGAACTGTCATCACTGCGACAAGCCCAGACACTTCATTCGAGAATGTCAAAAGTTAAAGGAGGAACGGGCCAGAAATCAAGAAGCAGAAACCCGAAAAATGACACCGCAACTCTCACTGAAGAAGTTGTAATTGTTCGAGATGCTGATTATGTCAACCTTGCATGTCAAGACTCTACGTGGGTAGTTGACTCAGGTGCTTCTTACCATGTCACCTCACAACGAGATTTTTTCTCAGCCTACACTCAAGGTGATTTCGGACGAGTGAGGATGGGAAATGATAATGCATCAAAATTATCGGCGTCGGTAATATTTATTTAGAAACTAACCTTGGATGCAGGGTACTCTTGAAAGATGCGAGGCATGTTCCTGATATCCACCTCAATTTGATCTCCACCGGAATGCTTGATGACGATGGCTACAATAATAACTTTGGTGAAGGAAAATGGAAGCTCACCAAAGGAAACTTGGTAGTAGCTAAAGGCAAGAAAGATACATCACTCTATCTCACAGAAGCCAAACTGTGTAGAGGAGAAGTAAATACCATGAGGAAAGAAGTTTCCACCGAGTTATGGCATAAGCGGCTCGGCCACATGAGTGAAAAGGGTCTCAGAATTCTTTCTAAGAATGAGCTCTTGCCAGGAATGACAGGTACATCTTTACGTACTTGTGTTGATTATATTATGGGTAAACAACATAGAGTTGCATTTCGTAGTTCCCCACCATCTAGAAAGGCAAATATTCTAGATTTAATACACACAAATGTCTGCACAATGAGTTGTAAGTCACTAGGAGGTGCTCATTATTTTGTGACTTTTATTGATGATCACTCTAGAAAAGTGTGGGCCTTTGCTTTGAAAACTAAAGATCAAGTGCAGGAAGTTTTCAAGCAATTTCATGTAAAAGTCGAGAGAGAAACTGGCAGATGTTTGAAGTGTGTACGATCAGACAATGGCGGTGAGTATCGCGGACCATTCACGGAGTACTGCAGAAGTTTCGGCATCAGGTTGGAAAAATCGGTACCAAAGACACCTCAACACAACGGTGTCGCAGAGAGGATGAACAGAACCATTTGTGAAAGAGTTAGATGTTTGCTCTCAAATGCAAAACTGCCAAACTCCTATTGGGGGGAGGCAATGGGGACTGCAGTCGATTTAATCAACCTTTCTCTATCAGTTCCACTGAATTACGACGTACCAAAAAAGGTTTGGACGGGGAAAGACGTTTCTTTCAAACACTTGAAAGTATTTGGCTGCAGAACATTTGTTCACATCCCTAAAGACGAGAGGTCTAAGCTGGATGGAAAAGCGAAGCAATGTATCTTTGTGGGATATTCCCATGAAGAATTCGGCTACAGATTTTGGGATCCTGTCAACAAAAAGATTGTCAGAAGCAGAGACGTGGTGTTCCTTGAAGATCAGACGATCGAGGATTTTCAGAAACCTGAGAAGCCACAATTAGAAAAAATTCCAGTTAATCTGGAACTAGTCTCTCCATCAACAAATTCAAATGACAAGGGAACTGCACTAGATACTGATGATGATGTTCCACCAGCTCAAAGTTCAGAACCAGAACAAGTTCCTGAACAAGTCCAACCAGAAGCACAGCTAAGGAGATCCACCAGAGAGCGACAACCAAGTCAAAGATATTCTCCTAGCGACTATGTGATGCTCACTGACGGGGGAGAACCGGAGAGCTATACCGAAGCTATCACTGACCAGCATAAGACTGAGTGGATGAAAGCCATGCAGGAAGAAATGAAATCTCTGCATGAGAACCACACATTTGACTTGGTAAAATTACCGCAGGGAAAGAAAGCCCTCAAGAACAAGTGGGTGTATAGGATCAAAAGCGAAGAAGGTAGCTCGCAACCTCGATACAAAACAAGATTGGTTGTGAAAGGATTCGGGCAGAAGAAAGGCGTTGACTTTGATGAAATCTTCTCACCAGTGGTAAAAATGTCTTCAATCCGAGTTGTTCTTGGCTTGGCAGCTAGTCTTAATCTGGATGTTGAACAACTTGATGTAAAAACCGCATTCTTACACGGTGATCTTGACGAGGAAATTTATATGGAGCAGCCCGAAGGTTTCCAAGTCAAAAGAAAAGAGAAACTGGTATGTAGGCTAAAGAAAAGTTTGTACGGTTTGAAACAGGCACCGAGGCAGTGGTATAAAAAGTTCGACTCGTTCATGGAGAAAAAAGAGTACAACCGAACGACAGCTGATCACTGCGTCTTCATCAAGAAATTCTCTGATGGAGATTTTATTATTCTTTTGCTTTATGTTGATGATATGTTAATTATAGGCCAAGATATCGGCAAGATTAACAATTTGAAGAAAGAGTTGAGCAAGTCCTTTGCAATGAAAGACTTAGGACCCGCAAAGCAAATCCTTAGCATGAAGATTGTTCGTGACAGGAAGAACAAGAGACTTTGGCTATCTCAAGAGAAGTATATTGAGAAAGTTTTAGAGTGGTTCAACATGAGCAAAGCTAAACCTGTTAGTTCTCCACTGGCAAGCCACTTCAAGCTTAATTCGAGCCAGTGTCCTTCAAGCGAGAAGGAGAAATCAGAGATAAGCACTGTGCCTTATGCATCGGTGGTTGGCAGTCTAATGTACGCTGTGGTATGCACCAGACCAGACATTGCTCATGTTGTTGGTGTTGTGAGCCGATTTCTATCCAATCCTGGAAAGGAACATTGGACAACGGTCAAATGGATACTCAAGTATCTTAGAGGTACTTCTAGTCATTGTTTATGTTTTGGTAATGATAAACCTGTATTAGAAGGATTTACAGATTCAGATATGGCTGGCGACGTGGATACGAAAAAGTCGATATCCGGGTACCTAATAACATTTGCAGGGGGAGCTGTCTCATGGCAATCACGATTACAAAAGTGTATTGCCTTAAGTACCACAGAAATAGAATACATTGCAATCACTGAAGGTTGTAAGGAGATCTTGTGGATGAAAAAGTTCCTACAAGAATTGCAGCAGAACCAAGAAAAATATGTTCTTTATTGCGACAGTCAAAGCGCAATTCACCTCAGCAAGAACTCAACCTTCCATTCAAGGTCCAAGCACATCGACGTGCGGTATCATTGGATTCGTGATGTGCTGGAAAATAAACTGCTGCAAGTTGAGAAGATCCACACTAATGACAACGGGGCAGATATGATGAAGAAGTCCCTGACCAGAGAAAAGTTTGCTATCTGTAGAGAGATTGCAGGTGTGGAGGAGCCATGTTCCACATGAGGTGGAGGGGGAGATTTGTTGGTCCACCTCATTCAACAAAGACGGCCACATGGGCGGCTGAAGTGAATTTCAACATAATACGCTGCATGGGATGCGTGGGAAGGCTTCGTGGGCTGCTCCAAATAAATTACGAAAATGCTCCTGTTTGAGCTCTATAAATAGAGCCATACTTTCAACTTAAAAATCAATCTGAGAGATATCAAAAATTCGAGAGATCTATTAGGAGAGCCTCAAAGAGAGTTTCTTTGAGAATAAAAAGTGTGAGCCAATTTGTGAAGTTTTATCCACAAATTGAAGATACATAGGTATTGTATTTTTGTAAGAGATCCACCTAAGGGTGAAGTTTGTAATCCCATTTTATTATAGTGGAAGTCTTTAAGCGGCCTACAGGTCCGGTGGTTTTTACCTCATTTTTGGAGGGTTTTCCACGCTAAAACTCTTTGGTGTTATTTTGTTGTCTTTTTAGTTTGGGAAATTATCTTGGGTTTGTGGAATTGATTTCTTTACAACCATCAATTTTCCCAACACTGGTGATTACGGATTTGAGTCAAAAAAATGAAAAAAATCAATGTGATATGTACATTATCCCTTCTTTAGACTTTGTGATGGCAAGAGACCCGTGCACTGATAACTAGAACATCTCCAAAGCTATGAATTTGGGATTATCTCTCTTTAAGCCATCTTATATATATTTTTGTCAATATCTACAAAATTTGTGACATTGGATCATCATATACGTACAAATCTAACTACATCAATGACTTAAAGACGAGAGACTTCAGTCCCATTTACTAATATAGGGAACAAATGTTCATACCAAGTCCAATATGGCCACAATAAGTGTCAAGGCACAACGATCCTTACCTTATATGAGGCTAAAGAAATTTGAACCCTCCATTTCGTATAATCGTACGAGGGAAGGTAGAGGCTTAACCGGGTGAGCTACCAGTCATTGACAATATATTTTTGTATCTATAATTGATGTTTCAAGTCTAAAAAATTGGTACTTTTCATATTTTCTATAAAAAGAAGAGGGATTAAAGCTTACTAAATATTAACTGTCTTTTTCAGTATACATTTCAGCCTCTCGTCTATATTGTTATATTGCCAAAAGTTGGAGCATGCAATGTCATCATTTTTGTTCCTTTATTTTTAAACTCAGAATGAGATTTTTTATTATTTTTATTTTTATTTTTTCATATATAATTATAACATTTTACTCTTCTTTATCAAGGGGCTTTAATATTGGAAATAATTACGGATTTGGAAATTAGATTTATTGGAAATAATTACTTATTTGAAAATTAGATTTTTGTAAATTAATAGTTTCCTATTCTTTTATTATTTATATAATTAGCACATTTCCAAATTTGTATAGTTTTTAATTGGTTGTAATTTTCTTTTTCTAGGAATAGCAGAAATTGTATTTAAAAAAAAAATTATATCGAAGAGAATTTCAATTATTTCTCCTTATTCACTATTTTGATCTTTTTACTATTTGAAAACTGATAACAATTTCAAGTTGCAAATCAAACACAGCCTAAGTTACCAAGTACCAACATTGTCAAATGATTTTAAATATATATATATATATAATGTTTACTTTGTTTCCAATCTACAAATATTGACGGAATTTTATTAAAAAGATCAATCATATTTATATTGATCTAGATTTTAATAGCATTGCCTTATCCAAAAAGAAAGAAGAATAAAATCTAATTACAACTAAAACATGAAAGATTAATTTAACATGAACTAACATGAAGCAAAGAAGTGTTGGCCAAGTGATTGAGTAGAGGAGCAAATTACCCAGAGGTCACGAATTCGAACTTCATCCACTTGTTCGCTCTTCAAGATATATACAAGCCTAAATAAGGATTTTTTCTAAAATTTCAGGTAGTGTCCTCTTTGCGGGCTAGGAGCTTGCATCTTTCTAAGATTAGTCGGATGCACACAAGCTGACTCAGACATTCAGATCTCAAAAAAAAACTAATAAAAAAAAAAAAAAAAAAAACATGAACTAATTGAGTTTCAAAAGACCTTTTACTGGATATTTTCTATCATTTGTGGTGATGACTTTCATGATATTGTTTCTTGCTTCTTATACCCTAGTGATTGAGAATTTCTTTAGACAAATTAATAAAGATTTTTATAGAATTTTTTTTATAAAGCATTGAATTTGTCATTTAGTGCTTTATATTTCTTTTCTTTTTTTAAATTCAGAATTACTTACATTTTCTATGTTAAAATATGATCATCAAATATTTATGTGCAATGCACATGTACACCACTATATATTTTTTTTTTTTCTCATTAGGGTAATTTCTTGAATTACTTCATTCATACTGACCTAATTAATTAGCATTTTCCAACTATCCAAATTGTCAAAATGTTTTAGTTTTGTTAGTCTAATCCTTTTGAGGGTGCATATGCACTAACTATATATGTATGTTCATAATGATATAATTTTATCTATTCCGCCTAGTTATCTTAATTAATGACATATTCTTTAAAGTTGTTGTCATCAAATTACTCCTAGCTAATTCATTTTTATTTTATGTTTTTCTAAATAATATAATTTAAATCCTGTGTTCCCTATAATTTCTCTAAATATTTCACTCATTCATTTAGTTTCTTGTAAGTATATATATCCATTTAGTTTCTGAACTAATTTCTTTGTTCACCCTATAGGCCACTGCTCTTTGACATTGATGGGGTAACTTTTTACTCATTTTCTTAACACTCGAAAAAGAATACAAAACGAAGCGCGAGCCGCGTGTCAGTAGTCTAAGCTGGACAAGTTTCCATCGGTAAACGTGGACGCATGGATGAGTGGGGCACGTCAAGCTGGCACGCATGCAGGAAGACATATATATCTAGTTGTCTACAAATAGCAAGTGGTAGAGAAAAAAAACAAAACAGACACATTGAGCGCCGCGCAACGCAGCAGTACTGCATTAACATGTTCGAAATTTCGCTTTTCTTCTTCTACTTCTTCTTCTTGGTCCGAACGCTACAAAACCCCAAATGATGGAAAAACCAAACCAATATCCAAGTTGTTTGGGTCTGCGCTGCGCTGATGAGACTGTTGTGGTTCGATTTTCAAAACTGAAAGCTCCCTCCCACGGCGGACGCTACTACTCTTTCCTTCAACTTTTTCTGCCACGTGTTTTTTTTTTTTTTTTTTGAGATGCCTTTCATTTATTTATGATTATTTTCTAAATTAAATATTTTCTGATTTTCTTTTCTTATACATTTGAAATATTAAGATTTTGTTTACTGTATCTATACACGCTGTGGTCAATCTCAAGTCTCAATAAAGGAAGAGGATTGCGTTTGGTGTAGCCAATAACCGACGTAAAACTTTATCTAATCAAACTAAGACATAAATTCAAACTATACCAATAGCTTTGGATAGTGAAAATAAATTTATGTAGCTGACTTCATATAGTTGTATAAAAACTTAAAAGCTAAGTTGAGTTGAGAAAACATAAGTACCAGGATTTGAGTCTCGTTGCAACCAGTTTCCCTTCCCATATCTTATGAATTTGTGAGGGAATTAGTCGGATTTTGTCTCGAGCCCAAGGAGTCTGGATACTGTTGGAAACGTAGTGAGCATATAAACTCTAAACAAGAAAAATATTGAAGAAGGAAAAAGACTTGAACTTGTACACTTTGCTTGATTTAAAAATGAGAAATACATGAGGTATTTATAAGACCCTACCTAGGCAAATACAATAAATGCATATATGAATCTTTACATACATGAACCACTAAATTCATAGATCACATTATCCTATGTACATACATGTATTCATTAACTTCTAGATACATTCATGAACCTATTAAATATGAACCTATTAAATATGTTCACATCAAGATACATTCACTATAAAGTTTTCAAATGAATCATGTTTACTATAAATATATGTTAATTTCTAACATTCCCCTTTAAACATGATTCATGCACTTCAAAAATCTAACTTAATCTTTGACATCCCCCCTTAAGGTAGGCTTTGAATAACTCCAAGTGCATGTTTGAGCTTCAAAAAACTCTCGGTCTTCAACGCTTTTGTAAAAATGTCGGCCACTTGATCTTGAGTCTTGCAATACTTGATCATAACGTCACCATTTTTTACTAAATCTCTGATGACATGATACTTGATTCTGATATGCTTACTCTTGCCATGAAAGACTGAATTGTTGGTAAGAGCAATGGCAGATTTGTTATCACAAAACAAAGTTGTCGTTTTGACTGGAGCTTGCTTGAGCTCTTGTAACACTCAGCTCAACCAAAGTGCTTGACAACCCGCCGTTGCCAAAGACAAATATTCTGCTTCGACGGTGGAAAGAGCTACACTTGTTTACTTATTCGAGGCCCATGAGATTGCACCGGAACCAATGTTGAAAACATAACCAAAAGTGCTCTTGCAATCATCATAACTTCCACCCCAATCACTATCACTGTAACCAACCAAACATGGTTGATCAACTTTCTCATAGTGTATGTCATGATCCACCGTGCCACGAACATACCTTAGAAGTCTTTTACCAGCTTCCCAATGAATTTTCTTCGGTGTTTCCATGAATCTGCTGATCATGCTAACTGCAAAAGTGAGATCTGGTCTTGTCGCAGTTAAATACATGAGACTTCCAACGAGGCTTCGATAGAGGGTTGCATCAATAAAAGGATCATCTTCGTTATTTTTTTTTAACTTTAGGGCGAAGTCCATAAGAGTCTCTATAGGCTTTGCACCGTCTAGCTTGAATCGCTTCAATAAGTCATTTGCATACTTCTTTTGAGATATGAAGATCCCTTCTTGACTTTGCTTCACCTCAATTCCAAAAAAATAAATGGAGAAGACCCATATCCGTCATCTCAAACTCATTCATCATTGAGTCCTTGAAATCATCACACATATGTCTATTGTTGCCCGTAAAGATCAAATCATCAACATATAAGAAAATAATAAGAATATTGCCATTGTTACCATCTTTAATGTAAAGCGTATGCTCATATGGACATTTCTTGAAGCCATTCGTTAGGAAGTAGTGGTCAGTTCGGTTGTACCACGCTCGAGGAGTTTGTTTCAGCCCATAGAGTGTTTTCTTCAATTGACACACTTTCATTTCTTCCCCTTAACATAGTGGGTAGGTTGATCAATATAAATCTCTTCTTCAAGAACTCCATTCAAAAATGTCGATTTGTCATCCATTTGATGAATGCTCCAGCCATGTTGTGCTACCAAAGCAAGGACTAACCGGATTATTTCAAGGCATGCAACAAGAGCAAAAACTTTTTGGTAGTCAATCCCATGTTTTTGCTTGTAGCCTTTCACCACGAGTCGTGCTTTGTACTTTTCAACTTCTCCTTGTAAATTTAACTTGATTTTGTAAATCCACTTAACCCCAATAGAGTTTTCTTTCCTTTTGGAAGCTCAATTAGCTCTCAAGTTTCATTTCTTTGTATGGAATCAATTTCTTGATCCATTGCTTATCTCCACTTTGCATGTTGTGAGGCTTCTTCAAAAGTAATTGGATCAGCATCAGTAAAGAGAGCAAAATTTATCAAATCATCATCTAACATTGCCCTTGTTGAGTCATATATATCAAAAATCCTTCTGATTTTTCTTGGAGGAGAGTCATCATCACTTGAAGAAGATGGTGATGAAGATGAAAATGAGGATGGATCATTCACGTCGCCACGATTGTCATTTTGACTTTCTGGTTCGTCTTCATCTATGACAATTGATTTTTGCTTGGCGTTTTCCATCCCAATTCCAAGACTATTCTTCATTGAACGAAACATCTCGACTTATGACAGTTTTCTTGGTGACGGGATTGTATAACTTGTAGGCTTTAGAATTTTCACTATAGCCCACAAGAATACACTTTTCAGATTTGTCATCAAGTTTACTTCTCTTAGCATCAAGTACATGAGAGTAGGCAATGCTCCCAAATATTAGAAGATGGCTGACATGAGGCTTCTCGCCGCTCCAAGCTTCATACGGTGTCATGTCACGAACACTTTTGGTGGTAGCACGGTTCAACAGATACACAGTGCACGACATTCATCTAGCTTTCAACATACTTCTTGCTAGCTCTATGATGACTATTTTCTTTCTTTCAACAACTCCATTTTGCTGGGGAGTATACCGAACAGTAAGTTGGTGTCAAATGTCATGCTCCTTCAAGAAATCTGAGAGTGCAACATACTCTCCACCACTATCAGAACGTAAGGTCTTGATTTTGTAACCACATTCATTTTCAACCATGGATTTGAAGATTTTGAAGTACTTATGAACTTATGATTTTTCCTTCAAAAAATAAATCCAGGTTTTTCTGCTATAATCAATAATGAATGTAAGAAAACACCAATTACCTCCAAGAGATGTTGCTTGAATCAGTCCACATAGATCTGTGTGAACTAGCTCAAGACACCTTGATGCTCTCCATATACTTTTGTTTGGAAATGACTCACGATGTTGCTTTCCAAGTGCACACCCTTCACAAGCGTGATCGGGTTGGTGAATGTCTGGCATTCCACTCACCATGTGATGCTTGTACATATGAGTCAATGTTTTAAAACTCAAATGTCCAAACTACAAATGTCATAACCATGACGGGTTTTTCACAATTGTACTACAACAAGAAAACGCTTTAGTTCTGATCTTCAAGGGGAACATCTTGTTATGTGTCATCTTCACCTTAGCAACAAGAGTATTGCTCTTATCCTTGATCTCACATGCATTATTGTCAAACTTGACATTATATTGTTTCAAAAGCAATTGCCCAACACTAAGAAGATTGTGTTTGAGGCCAGGGACAAAAAAAACATTAAAAATATGTTTTGTACTTCCTTTGGTATTCACTAAAATGTCACCGTTTCCTTTGACTTGAAGCCTTTTATCATCTCCCGTTCTGACTTCACTTTGGATAGATTCGTCCAAAGTTACAAATGTTTTTCGATTCTCAGTCATGTGGTTACTGCAACAACTATCAAGATACCAAATTTCATCTTGATCATCTTCCTGTGTAGTAGCACAGGTAATAAATATTGCTCCTTCATCATGGCCTTGGCTTTTCTCTTGCATGAAGACGGTCTAATCATCATTCTTCTTTCCCCAGCATTCATATTGATAATGCCCAAACTTGTTGCAATTGTAGCATTGAACATGCTTCTGATTATGGCCCCTTCCTTTATTGCTTGCACGTCCTCGTCTTCTTCCTCCTCTAGATGATGTATATAAAGTGTCATCTTTTTGTTGCTCATGTTGGCTTTGTTGGCTTCTTTGACTCCTTCCTCGTCTACGATTGGTGTGACCTCCCCTTCTCCCTCTAGAACCTCCTCTGAAATATGTTTGTGTTTAGAATGCTTGCTCTAAATAAGTAGAGTCGAATTGTTTGAACCGAAGTTTATGAGACTGTAATGATCCCATCAAGCTTTCCAAAGATATTGTAGAAAGGTCTTTAGATTCTCCTATTGCAACAACCATGTACTCGAACTTTCGAGACATGCTTCGAAGAATCTTTTCAACAACTCTTTGATCTTCAATATTTTCACCATTTTGTCTCATCTGGTTCACTACGACAATGACCCGATTGAAATAATCTTCAACAGTTTCTGAGTCCTTCATGCATATGGTGTCAAATTCACTGTGTAGACATTGTAATCTCACCATTTTCACCTTATCTTTTCCCTTGTATGTATTGTAGAGAGTATCTCATGCTTGTTTTGCTGAAGTAGTTGTGAAAATCCTCTTGAACACCGCTTCGTTACTGCTTGAAAGATGAAGTAAACCGCTTTGTTGTCCTTCTTTCGATTCTCCTTTCAAGTCGTTGCCTTGTTGTTGGGTGAGACCAACTTGATTTTCCGGTTCAACATAGCCATTCTCGACTATGTCCCACAAGTCTTGTGACTTGTACAACACCTTCATCTGAATACTCCATTGAGTATAATTCTTCCCATTGAACTTAGGAAGCTGGGGCTGCAACATGTTGCTGTTGGAAGCCACTGAGACCAACCTTGTTCTGATACCACTTTGTTGGAAACGTAGTTAGCACACAAACTCTAAACAAGAAAAATATTGAAGAAGGAGAAGTACTTGAACTTGCACTTGAACTTGTGCACTTTACTTGATTTGAAAATGAGAAATACATGAGGTATTTATAGGACCCTACCTAGGCAAATACAATAAATACATACATGAACCACTAAGTTCATGGACCACACTATCCTAAGTACATACATGTATTCATTAACTTCTAGATATATTCATGAACCTATTAAATATGTTCACATTAAGATACATTCACTATAAAGTTTTCAAAGGAATCATGTTTACTATAAATATATGTTAGTTTTTAATAGATACCCCTCAGGTGCATAAGTCAGGAAACTATTGTATATACTCAAAAAAAATAAAAAAAAAATAATAATAATAATAGTAATACTTTGGGGCAAAGCCTTTACTGTCCAAAATTCAATAAATATGACCAAAAAAATAGAAGTTTATAAAGGTATTTTTGGTTAAAATAATATTTTAACCTTCAAAGTTATTTTTTAAACTTTGGTACGAGGCAACTTTTTAAAAACATGATTTCTCTGTTTCTTTTATGGATAATATAGAAAAAATATTATTCTAACTATAAAAAATATAATTATATATATGTGCAACTATATATGTATGTTCATGAATATAAGTATTTTATAAATCTCAATATGAGTAGTTACAATTTTTTACAGTTACCAAACCATTTCTCATAAGATTGAAAGCGAAACAAGCAAAAAAATTAGTAATGACATGTACGCTCCAAACAATTACAAAGTTATCACAATCCTTGTGTCAAATGATTTCTTAACTCATTCTATAATGCTTGTACCGAAATCCACTCTCTAAAAAACCACTATCTACTCTCTCTCTCTACTCTCTAGAGGTGCCAAAATCCACTTTCCTAAGAAACCACCATCCATTCCCATCTTTTTTCAAAAGTCTCTTTCTATACATTTATTTTTTTCTTTTGTAATTCATCCTTATTATTAAGGAAAATGTTAGGTAATAAAATATTTTGTTTACGTATTGCACTTCCCTAGGTATAAATAAAAGAAAATTATTTTTATGACTTAAAAATTATACCCAAAATTATATTCATATTGACATGGTGTACGATGATTGAGGGGTGTTTCCTTTTTTCTTTTTTTTTCTGATGATGTGGTGATGTAGTATATTATCAAATCACCTTGGATATAGATTTGGATACATATCTTATGTCGTTTTAGCACTTATTTAAATAAAATTATATTATAAGTATAGTACATTCACGTGCAATTCTTTGGAAGTTTTACTCATGAAATTAAGGGTTACATGTAATTTTATTATAAATTAATTAAAATAAAATAATTTTAAAAAAAATAAGTATGGTATAATTAAAATTGGTAAAAGTTATACAAAAAAATAAAAAAAAATTGTCTATTTTTTATATAAATTTTTATAAAAAAAAAAGTACATATATTGTCTATTGGTATAATTAAAATGGATAAAGTTATATAAAAATAAGGGAGATGGTAAGAGAAATCTTGATAAGCAGGAGACGTACGTGTGAAAAATGAAAATTATTTAAGATATTAAATTTCTATTTTATTCATATTGATGATAAAAAATAAACATATATTTTAACAAAAAACTTAAAACTAAACTTTTCAAAAGCATTGCAGATAGCAAAAAAGCTTTATGGTGAAAATTATTTCTAAGTATTCTATTATAAAATAGTATGAATACTTAATAAAAATGTGTATATATATTTTCATGTGAATATCTTTAAAATTGGGTTTAGTCTACCAAATGCTGGTTGTATTTAAAAATACCCTAAAGATATATTTCCTTTGTCGTTTTATTAAGTATTTATAAATATGGGCCATATTGATTCTTGAAATGAATAAATAAATAAATAATTCTTGAAATTAAATACATAAATAAATTATTTATTTATTTATTTAAGTCTTAAAATAAGCTTCTAATTTCTAAATAACAATCATAATATTTATTTTTTCATTGCATTCTTCATGACTACTTTATCAACTTTTTTAGTTAATTATTATAAATCAATCAATCTAAAAGCTATAACTATCAAATAAAAGCCTAATAATGTATATTAAGCTATCATTAACATTTTTTTTTACGTATAGCTTCGTCCTACACATGAAAAGTCAGAAGTAAAATAAATAAAAATAAAAAAAATTAATTATGTAAAATAGAGAATATAATACCATATTAGAATAACTCAAATTAAAAGTTATAATTGTCATATTAAGTTATCGTAAATAGAAATATCTATTAAATTAAAAATTCATAATACATTTTAAAAAGTAATTTTTAAAGAACGACAAAAAGAAGTTTTGCTCGAAGATAAATATGCATGCACGCTGAATCCTCACCTGAAAAATCAATCTTTCCAATTTTGTTTATGTTACTTTCTCGATGTACACTGAAATCCCTGCAGAATCAGAACTATCATATATAATACTAGCTAGTGACAAAAGAAGCACGAGTCACGTGTATCCGTCGGTAAACGTGGACACATGGATGAGTGGACACGTCAAGCTGGCACGCATGCAGGAAGACATATATATCTACAAATGGCAAGTGGTAGAGTAGAAAAACATATACATTGAGCGCCGCGCAAGGCAGCATTAACATGTTCGGAATTTCCCTTCTCTTTTCTTCTTCTGTTTTGGTCCGAACGCTACAAAACTCCAAATGATGGAAAAACCAAACCAATATCCCAAGTTGTTTGGGTCTGCGCTGCGCTGATGAGGCTGTTGTAGTTCGGTTTTCAAAACCGAAAGCTCCCTTCCTCGCAACAAAACAAAATACCCAACTGAGAACCAGCCACGCCCTTCCACGGCGAATGCTACTCTTTCCTTCAACATATTCTGCCACGTGCTTTTTTTTTTTTTTTCTTATACATTTGAAATATTAAGATTTTATTTACTATATATATACCCGCTATGATCGATCTCCCATCTCGATAAAGGACGAGGATTGAATATGGCGAACATAAAACTTTATCTAATCAAACTATTATTGAGAAATTTATTCCCTTATATATTAGAGTTATTTAACGAGCTTTTGTTCAATGATCTATTTAAGAAAACCTATAAACTTTTACAGGGTACGGGCTTAATGAGTAGATACTCAATATTAATTCATTTAGAATTTAATAGGAACCTAATGGAGTAATATATAAAGATATTAGAGTTATGGTCCTATCAAATTATTTTATATTTTCTCATTTACCCTTATAGAGAGAGAACCTATTAAAGATGAGATTTGACTGAGAAAGACAATAACTCATTCATCAATCATTATTGATATTCCGCTAAAGTGTTGATTGTTGCTGCCATAAATACAAGTATTATTTCTCAATATTAAATCTTGGTAATCTGTCTTGATTTGATCCCAAGACTTTGTTGATGCTATTCTAAGATTCTATAGAATTAAGAAAATCTAGACTGAAGAATTTCTAACAACTATGACATAAAATTCATTAAATCAAACTATACAAATAGCTTAATTTGGATAGAACAAAATGAAGGAAATAAATTTATGTAGTTGACTTTATGTAATTGTGTAAAAACTTAAAATTAAGCTAAATTAAAATGATGGGTCGGTTCAGTAATTGAATGCAAGCGCACTTACCCTAAAAGGAAGGGGTTCGAATCTAAACCGTGCAACCCACCACCATGTTGGCCAACAGTGTCAAAAGAATGTTTGTGGTTGTGCCCCAGATGAATTAGTAGGAACCATGATATTCCTGATACCCGCTAACCTCAAAAAAAGAAAAAAAAAAGAAGAAGCTAAGTTGAGTTGGGTTGATCAGTTAATGTTTTAAAATTAATTTAATTTCATTTATATCTATACTACTATATAATGTTGGTATGTGCAAACATGGCTCGAGGAAACAAAAGTATCAGGGTTTGAGTCTCACTACCACCGGTTTCCCTTTTAATATCCTACGAATTGGTGAGAGGATTAGTATCAGGGTTTGAGTCTCACTACCACCGGTTTCCCTTTTAATATCCTGCGAATTGGTGAGAGGGGCTTTGTCTCGAGCACAAAGGGCCCGGATACCCCTCGGGTGGATACATTAGGAGACTATTGTATCTACTCCAAAAAAAAAATAAAAATGAACAAAAAAGGATAATATATACTTTGAGGGCAATGCCTTTATTAGTCCAAAATTCAATGAATATAGGACAAAAAAAAGGAGTTTATAAAGGTATTTTTGGTTAAAATAAATTTCTAACCTCCAAAGTTATTTAAAAAATTTGGTACAAGGCAACTTTTTAAAAACATGATTTCTTTGTTTCTTTTAAGGATACTATAGGAAAAATGTTATTCTAATTGTAAAAAAAATATAATTATATATATATACAACTACATATGTATGTCCATAGTGCATTCGATACAAGTATTTTACAAATCTCAATATGAGTAAAAAAAAAATGGTCTAATAGATATAAATATGTAATTGCAATTTTTTGCAAGTTACCCAAGCATTTCTCATAGAAAGCCAAACAAACTAAAAAATAAGTAATAACATGTATGAATCCAAACAATTACAAAGCTATCACAATCTTTGAACCAAATGATTTCTTAACTCATTCTATAATGCTTGCACTGAAATCCACTCTCTAAAAAGCCACTATCTACTCTCTCCACTCTCAAGAGTGATGCTTGTACCGAAATCCACTCTCCTAAGAAATTACCATCCATTCCCCATCTTTTTCCAAAATTCTCTTTCTATACATTTTTTTTCTTTTGTAATTCATCAGTTATTATTAAGGAAAATGTTAGCTAATAAAATATTTGAACATACAAGTATTTCTTTTTCTTTTTTCTTTGTGATGATGTGGTATATTGTTACATCACTTTGAGTATAGAGATTTCAGTACATATCTTAAGTCATTTTAACACTCCTTTAAATAAAATTATATTATAAGTATAGTACATACACGTTCAATTCTTTGAAAGTTTTACTGGTAAAAGGGTTATATGTAATTTTATTATAAATTAATTAAAATAAAATATTTTTTTTATAAAAATATAATTATGGTATAATTAAAATGGGTAAAGTTATATAAAACTAAGGGAGATGGTAACAAAAGTATGATAAGCAGGAGATGTAGTGAAAAATGAAAATTAGGTAAAATATTAAATTACTATTTTTATTCTTATTGATGATAAAAATTAACATTTTAACAAAAACTTAAAACTAAAATTTTTAAAAGACATTTCAGATAGCAAAAAAGCTTTATGGTGAAAATTTCTAAGTATTCTATTATAATAGTATGATTACATAATAAAAATGTGTATATATATTTTCATGCGAATATCTTTAAAATTGGTTGTAGTCTACCAAACTACCAGATGCATTTAAAAAAAATATATATATTTTATATATATTGGGTGTCAACGCTATTTTTTTATGCTGGTACCTATCTCTCTTAAATATTTTTAAAATATATTTTTATTACGTAGCATTTTAACATCCTAAAAAAGTTAAGTGTCAATGTTAAAAAATAGCATTGACACTCAACGTACATATAACATTACTTATTTAAAAATATGTACGATATAAATAAATAATTCTTAAAAATAAATAAATAAATTCTCCTAACTCCAACCTAACTGCCTATGATGGTTAACGAACCACCATGATTTGTGGAGCAAGTGCGTGCAGCAGTACTACAATGCCATTATATGTATTGTGCTTATCTGCTCACCTCTGTACTATCATCAACTATATATATATATGCTCTCGAGGATATGTCCAAAAATAAGTGATGCCTCGAGCAGCGCTGCTTAAAGTATAGACAGAATTTTTTATTTATTTTTTAAATGGAAAATGTGTGGTCAAGAATCTCTCATTAAATCTCCTGAAGCTGACAGCACTTTAAATTTAAAGTGCAAGATTAATTTGCAAAAAACAGGAGGAGACAGTTATAACAGTTATATCTTTTTATAGTAATCTTAATTAATGTATTAGTTTAGTAATAATATCATTATCATCACCTGATGCTTATAATCATTTAATCTCATAATGATGAGTTTTATTATAAAGGCAAAATCAAATCTAAAGAACAAAAGGGTATCTATAGTAAGACTTTTTTTTATTTTTTTTTGGATATTGTGGCCCTACTTTTTAATTGTTAATTATATTTTATATAATCTTTGCTAAGTTTATAAATTAAAATTTTGTTTATAATATTTTTAATTTAATATTTTCTTAAACCTTTTTATTATTATTATTATTATTATTTGGTTCCTCCACTTTGTCCTTGCTTTGGTTAAACCTTTCCATCGTTGTAAAGTACTTCGATAATATACCCCACCTGTTTATTATATCTAATCCTATGGCTCTACATCACTTTCTCATGCCTCTTTCCATTAATGATTCATGTGATTCTCGAAAGAAAGAACAGGATATGATGGAGAAGGAAAAGAGGGTGATGGAAACATCACTGATTTGAAAAAAGTATGAAATCCTTGTTTTTATCAGATGTCTCCGTAGAGACTATGAAACCCTAATCAGTCTTTATTACTCCAATTATTTTTAATTTATGTTCTCATACTATTTTATTTTCAATAAAAAATTAAATTTTTTCTAATAAATTTTAAAAAATCATGTGGAAAATACGTACACATATATTATTAATGTTGCTATTTATTTAAAGTATTTCAACCTCTTAGATCACTTGATAATATTTTGAAACGTGCATGAACTACACATTCTTTAAAAAAAAAATAAGTTGTTACAATAATTTCAGTGAATTAAGGTTGCGATTTAATATACAATTTAAATCTAATTTTCTATATATAAAAATAAAAATTAAAAAAAGTTACAAAAAAACCTTATTTGGTTTGATAAGATTTAAAAACTGATTTTAAAAAAAAGTTGAGAAAATAACTTATTTTTAGAAAATACATAAATGTTATTTTTTAATTTTTTTTTGTACTTAATGGGACTCTTGCATAAGCTTTTTTTTTCCTTAATTTGTGTAAAATCTTGAACAAACCAAATAAATTTTTCTTTATTTTTAAATTTTGGAAATAAATTTTAAATATGATACTAAATATAAATTTAAAAATTTTATTTTATATTTTTAAAAACTATTTTTAAATATGATGACAAAGTCAGCCTAAGCTTTTATGGCGCACATAGAGAAGAATAATTTTTTTTTGAACTAAGAAATTGTGATATAATGTAGACCATTTTCTTGTGCTTATTAAAAGGGTAGTCTTAAATGAAATGGAGGCAAAAATGGGTCCCATTGTTTCAGATTAAGTAGAATATGAATAAGTACAATTGAGGGTGGGTGGCTGGGGGTGGTCTAGCAACCCTAGTGGTCCAAATGATGGATCCCCTTGCCCTTAAAACTTAATGTTCTTCCTTCTCATCCAATGGCCAAACATGGGAATGCCAACAGAAATATGATGTTGAACCAAACAACTTGCTCTCTCTCTCTCTCTTTTACAAATTTTGTAGAGAGTAATGTTTTAGACAATTTTATTTTTTAACGTAATTCTTAACTTATATTGATGTCACATTATTTACATATAATATAAAAAGTTTTTTAATTTTTGGTATCAATTTTTTTTTGCATCCGATAGATATCATTCTTTTTTTTTGGGACGAGACAAATCTTTTTAAATTTAAGAATTTATAAGAGTAATGACACTGCTCTCAACAGAAATGTACGAGGACGAACTCAAACTCGTAATGAGTCCTTCAACTATATCTTAAAAAACTAGTAATTTTTTTTTTAAATAATCAAAGATGGTTATATCACACACTATCACATAATATAATGTTAAAAAAAATATTGAGAATTTTTTTTTTTTTATAAAAGTTTTAAATTAACACTAAATACAATATATATATTTTGTTTTGTGATGTTCTCTAGAGGAAGTGAGCAAGAGTCCTATGAGAGCCACTTGGGGCACTAGCCAGTTGCCAAGTTGAACTCTCTTATTATTTTGTTTAATGTAATTCCACACAAATTTCAAGGAATGTATCTGAAGGCACATGGCAAATATACAATGCTTCCACGACAAAGTAAGAGAAAGAAAGAAGGGCACAGGATTCGGTGTAACCTTCTTCATTCACACACAACTCTGTACCAGTGCTTTTGCCGCGTCTTAACTACAGCTGAACTGCTTCTTCCATTCTACTCATGTAATCAGTTAAATTTTCTTAACTAAGAAGATGTGATAAATCATTTCACTTAATATAAAATTTTATAAATTTTTTCGCCTTATATTCAACCAAAAGAGTCACGGGAGAAATTTTTTCGAAGAAGATTTTTTATTTTATTTTATTTAAAATTTATTCTTGGAAAAAAAAACCTTTCACCCTCTTAAAAAAAAACTGGATACGTGGCAGTCACTCTTAAGACAGGACAGTGCTACAAACAGTGAGAAATAGACACCACGATACAGAGGATCGACGACTGGTGCCTATGTTGGGCCAGTAAATTCTTAAAAATCGATGACCATTGCTGTTACCAGTAAACGAAGCAGCCGCAAGAGCAAAAATACTTGCAGTCGGTGCAGCAAACCACTGTTCTGCATCTTCTCCGTTCCTCATAAAATTTTCTCTCTCCATATTTCTTGTTTTCTCTGTTCAAAAACTATGAGTTTCTGCGTTCCCGATTACGAAGTCGAACGACCGAACGAAGACGACGACGATAACGATCATAACATCTTCGATTCTCGCCGGAAAAAGCCCTTGTGGCACGGCCGGCGAGAAGGCGACGACCTCGTCGAGCTTCTATGGCAGAATGGCCAAGTCGTGATGCAGAGCCAGAACCAAAGATCTACCAAGAAACCCTACCTTTCGAAGATGCAGCAGCAGCAGAAGGATCTTGATGCTCAAGCATCTGAAGATCTGTTCATCCAAGAAGATGAGATGGCGGCGTGGTTGCATTATCCGATCGATTACGAGTCTTTTGATACTGATTTTCTCCCATCTACTGTTGCGCCTTCGTCTTCGAGGATTTCTCAGGTTTCGCAGATTCAGGAGGATCGCCGGACGACGGATCATGAGAAACAGCAGATTCCGGCGACTGCTCGGAAGCCGGCGCTTTCGTCGTCGAAGTTGGAGAAACCAATGCAGGTTTCGAGGACGAAGGCCGGAGTCGAGTCGACGATGGTTGATTCCAGTGAGACGCCGGCGGGATTGGTGGCGCCGCCGGCGTGTTGTGGAGATGCTGCGGCGGTGGAGGAAGAGCAGGCGAGGGAGGTGGTGACTTGTGATGTGACTGTGACGTCGTCGTCCGGCGGGAGTGAGGAGCCGTCGGCGAAGGTTCAGGCGACGGATGACCGGAAAAGGAAAGGGAGAGAAGTTGAGGATGACGATTGCCACAGTGAGGTTAGTATTGGAAATTCGTTTTGTTTTTCGCCTTTTTTTTGTTTCTCTGTAGCTGCACTAGAACAGGAAGACTTTGTGTCGCAGCAATCTCCCCCGTCAATACTACTAAGGTTGGGCCCACACAAGTGCGATTCCATCTATTGTGCTTCGACGGCCTAGATTCTCCTAAACTAAACAATTTTTTTTTTCTTAAAAAAAATTGCTATGCGATTCTTATTTTATTTAATTAAAAAAAAGAAAAATCATGGGGTACGGAAGTAGGATTGTTCAAGGTTCAGTTGGGAAGGCCAAATACCAACTCAACCCAATTAAGTTCGGGTTGAAAATATTTAACCCAATAAACCCCTTAAACCCAATCCAATAACTTCGGTTGGTTTGGGCCGGGTTAGTCTACTAATATATTCATTATAAAATTACATAATCCACTTAACATATCTATGAATTCTAAATAACATTTTATAAAATCATTTCTAAGTCAAATGCAAGTATTATGATAGTTATTAAAATGATTTTTTTCATATTACAAGCATCATAAAATTGTGACTAATTCAATTAAGTAAGTGTCTAGCAAAAATATCAATAGAGTAATAATTATTATTTTTTATTTTTTATTTGTACGGATTGGTTCGGGTTAATTATCAAATCTTGACCCAACCCGAACAAAGATCGAGTTGTAAATTTCTAGATCCAACCCGATTTCGGCAAATAAACCCAACCCAAAAGGCTCGGGTTGGTTGGGTTGATTGCAGATGCTCCCGCTGTTCGCCATGTGTGTTACTTGAATGGTATGATGATCATGACCATTGAATGTGTGGAAAACTTGACAGTTGTCTAAGCGCTGAGGTGTGCCACAGTTGTTTGGGAACTGAGATACGCTTACATGTTCTGCAGAATACCAAATAGTTTTCTATTTACAGCAATGTAGCTATTGGATTTTTTTTTTTGTTTATGAAAAATTGTAGCTATTGGATTTGATAGTGCACCTTTTCATCTAGGCTCATTGAGTTGATTTTGGAAGGAATTTTGGAGGCTGATATAGAGGTTGAGTTCATGGGTGCATTTACCCATCAATAATATTCATTGTCCAGTAGATTTTTTTTTTTTCAATTTTTTTTTAAAAGAAATGCTTTTTCGACCAAAAATACATACCTAAAACCCATGTTGGCGTGGTGTATTGTGAATGGTGGGTGTATCTTTCCTTTTCTCTTTCTCATGATGTGGTGTATTGCCACATAAGCATGAGTATATTTTTGGGTATATATTTTGAGTCATTTTAGCATTGTTATTTTTTAAAGGCTAATTGATCGTGACTTTTAGAGGTTGTTTGATGAGTTCGTTCTAATTTTTTGAATTGGAGGGTGGAGTTTTTTTTTTTTTTGGGGTTATTCTATATTATTTTACATTGAACCCTATACATTAGATAGTGTCAATCACTTGTTGATAAAATGATAAACCACGTCTTCAACCCTTTCTGAAGGTTGGAGGATCAAGTCTCTCCATTGATATACGGAGTATGTCATGGTAAAGATGTATGTCATGATACTTGTCTTGGTCCCATGTGCTTGTTGTTGTTGTCTTTGCCAATTGAGGTCTAATTCTTGTTTGATCATTTGGGTTTGGTGCCCAAAAAAAAAAAAAGGATATTTACACAAGTAATCAAGACCTATGGGTCAAATGAAATTAGAAGACACTGGGAAGCACCAACAATATGGGAAACAATGGCCCAAAGCTATAACAATAGGTGCATAGCTTACAACCCCTCTCTACCTCTTGGAGATTGGAGGACTTGAGCCCTGACCTCCCAGAGGAAGGAAGATGCCATTTGCCACTCAATGGGTAGAGCTTAAGTTTGTAGGAATGCGAATATGCTTTAGATGAGTGATAGTATTTCTAGTTTACATGGAAAGATACTGATACTGAATATTGAAGTTTAATATTCAATGGATTCCGCCATTTCTTTTATTATGGAAGAGTACTGCCAGTTTTTTTATTAGTCAATCCTGATGTTATATGTGTTAGCTTAAGTCCAAGCAGTTCCCCTAGTGAAGGAGAAACAAAAGAGTTGGTTAACTTCTCTGGCAACCAAAAATTAAACATTTCAGGCATTGGTGCAATCGTTGAGGTTGCTCCATTGTGATTTAGAGGTTATAGGTTCAAATTCGTAATAGCCTCTCTAATATGGGGTAAGTTTGTGTACATCGTCCTTTTTTCAAACCCCTCAATAGCGGGAGCCTCATGCGTTGGGTATGCTTTTTTATTGGCCAAGATGAATGTTTTTTTGTATCTTCAATGGATGTAATATAGATATAATAAAATGCAATTTCTTTACGTCCAAGATCAAAGTGAATACTTGGTACAGTGGAGAAGTGTGTTATAATGACTTGGTTATGTTCTAGATATCAACCCATATGTCACAAAAACTATTTATGTTGTTTCCAATGGGCAATGGATCCCAAGAAGGTAGATCCGGAATTGAACCAATATTCTTGGTTCATGTGAGTTGTAGTTGATTCTACTTGGTTCTTGGTAAAATAGCTCCACATGTTGGTTCATAACACCAATAAATTATCATGTCTACTTATGGAACATGCCTAATGCCCAACATTGTAATTTATGTTCTATTGATGTTGAATACGATGTCTGCAAAGAAGTTGAAGGGCATGATTCATTGGTGCTCACCATTTCTTTTATGATGGAAGAGCACTGTTGGTCTCACCATACTAATTCTAGTAGCATGTGTCAGCTTGAGCCCCCCTAGCTAATTTGAAAGTAAACAAACCTATAAAGTAGGTTTGCTTTATGGGGAGTGGAGGAAGCAGATTCATGTAGCCAACACCGTGTAGTTGGGAAAAGCCTTGGTTGAGTCGAGTTGAGCTTTTTTGGAGAACCAAATATGTAGCATTGGATTCGCCAAGGTGGATGGTATTGTGCATGTCAAAATCCCTCATTCATCATCACCATCCACATGTGGCCATTTCAATCTTCAATGAAAGCAATGCCTTTATTCACAAACATTTAAAGGCCCCATAACTAGCACCGCAGAGAAGGGTCTGAATGTGTGATCATAGGTTGGTTATGGTTTTGATATCCAACCAACCATTACCAAACGGTCTTTGGTTCGATTTTATTTTGGTTTGAATAGGCTATAATTTCAAAGGTGGACTATGAATTTGATGAAGATTCTTAGTTCATGTCAGTTGTAGATCCATTCAACTTGGTCAAGTAAAGTAGTTCCACAACCATATTCATAACAGGAATAAATTCAGGCCCGAGTGAATCTCCTAGTCCTGCTCTATTTCAGTTACACCTTTTGATTTGACATGCATGTGAAGACCTTAGGTTGATATAAAAGAAAATCTAACCGTACTTGTTTACATGCTTAGATCATCATGAGAATGGATATTGTGAGTTCAATCTTTTCCAAGGAGGTAAATTATTATTGTTTTATTATTTTATTTATTTATTTCTTTTCTTTGATGATGTTTTTATAGCCTTCTAGATGATGAAGAAATGTACATGATTTGGCTGATGAGTAACAAAGCTTGATTGACATTTAGGTTTGGCAACACCAACAACTACTTCTTCATGTATTTCTATTTGAATCTATATCATCGTATCATGGGCATGGGCCCCAATTTTCCCACTTTCTCTGAACTGAAGGGGGGTTAAAAGGATGATTAGTAACCAACTTATACATGGGAGCCTAATTTCAATCATATCTACACCCTTGGTTATTTTAAGATGAGAACTATTGTAAAACATAAAAAAAAACAAAAAAACAAAGAGATATAACGTGGTTCGGCTCTATGGCCTACGTCCATGGGAGAAGAGGAGAGAATAATTCCTATTCGTGGTGTCTCAATGGAAGATCATCGTATAAATAGACATACAGGGTTGCACACATATAACAACTACTAGATATGACAACTACTAGAATTGTAATCTTTTCTGTAAATGGTAACAAATCCCATAAATTTCTCTCTTCTCCGCCAAAGTTTCCCACATTCCCCTTCAAGCTGGTGAATAAAGGTTTGCCATTCTCAGCTTGGACACACTTGTTTGAAATGTAACACTGCTTAGTCCTTTAGTGAGTAAATTTGCTAGTTGATGACGAGTTGACACATAAGGAGTACAGATCTTCTCCTTAATAAAGTGTCTGCCAATTTCAATATGCTTGGTTCGATCATGTTGCACTGGGTTATGTGCAATGCTGATGGTGAATTTATTGTCGCAATAGAGTCTCATTGGACCATCCCACTTAATCTTGGTCTTCCAAAATGATTCTCAACCACAATAGTTCGCAAATACCTTGGGCCATTGCTCTAAATTCTGCTTCGGCACTAGACTTAGCCACCACATTCTGTTTTTTATTGCGTCATGTCACCAGATTCCCATCAAGAAAGGTACAATACCCGGTGGTTGATCTCCTGTCAATTACGTAGTCGGTGTTCGTATATGCTTCCATTACTAATCCTATGCTCCGCTTAAATAGGATGCCTTGTCCTGGAGTCCCTTTAAGATATTGTAACACATGATTAGCAGCTTGCAGTTGAACGTTTTCGGGATTGTGCATAAACTGGCCAACTGTTGGGTTTTTCAACCCCAATTGATCAATCCAATATGCAGTGGAAATATTCAAATAATAAATCAAGCAATCACACAACCAATTTAACGTGGTTCGGCTAATCGATTCCTACGTCCACGGGTGGAGAAATTAATTATATTATACTGAGAAGATTACAATACAAGAAGACCATCCTTAGGCACTCACTTCTTGTCACGCACTCACTTCTTGTCACACACTCAATCACTCATAATCTCTCAGCCTATAACTCGTTACTCGGCCATTCTCCTACACTTCAATTTGATCTACCCATCCCATATTTATAATAAATATTAGACAAACTTCTAATACAACCCAAACACTAAAATTAAACATCTACTACAATTAGAAACCCAAAAATTTGAAACCTATTCAAACTAACATACTTTCTATTTTACTTATACTCAAATTACACACTTTCTATTTTGAGTTCGAACCAAAACTCTCAACACTAACCACACTCAGGATGCGATATCAGGTCTTGTATGAGAGAGATAGATGAGTCTCCCAACCAACCTTTGATATATTTCCTTATTTACGGCAACAACTTCTTAAGCTTCTCCAAGCTTGTGATTAGGGTCAATTATTGTACTAGTTGGTCGACATGCCAACTTCTCTGTCTCCTTAAGAAGATTAGTAATATATTTCTGTGGAGAAATGAAGAATCTCTGTTTGGAGTGTGTCACCTCAATCCCTAGAAAGTATTTTGACCTTCCTAGTTCCTTGATCTCAAACTCCCGGGTCAAACACTGTTTCAGCTTCTATCTCTCATTCTCATCGTTTCCAGTCATGATGATGCCATCTACATATGCCAAAAGAGCTGTAACTCCCCCTGAAGCTGAGGGCTTAATAAACGAAGTATGATCTCCTTGGCTTTGTCTATATCCCATGTTAATTACTTTGGCAAATCGGCCAAACCATGCCCTTGGAGATTGTTTAAGTCCATACAGAGCTTTCTTCAGTTTGCACACTTTATCAGTGTCCAGGCTGCTTCCAAATCCAGGAGGTACTTCCATACAAATCTCTACTTCTAAGACTCCATGCAAGAATGCATTCTTTACATCAAATTGTTGCAAATCCTAGTTATAATTAGCTGCCAAAGACAACATGATCCTCACCGTATTCATCTTGGCGACTAGAGCAAATGTCTCTTGATAGTCCACACCATATGTTTGAGTATACCCTTTGGCCACTAATCTAGCCTTGTAGCGTTCCAGTGACCCATTTGCTTTGAACTTAATAGTATAAACCCATTTACATCCCACTGGTTTCTTTCTGCGGGCAAGTCTACCAACTCCAAGCATTATTTTTCTCTTGGGCCTCCATTTCCACATTCATGACTTGCTTCCAATTTTCATTAGATAGAGCCTTGGATAAAGAGGTAGGGATTTGAATACAGTTCAAGCCTGTAAGAAAATTTTTATGAGACGGTGAAATTTTTTCAAATGACACAACATGGGAAAGTGGATACAAGGGATGTTTAGTGCATTCCCCAGTTCCCTTCTTAATGGCAATAGGGAGGTTCTGATAAGTGTTTGTTTCGGGCTGAGATTCTGAAGAGGTTTGTAAGAGAGGGTCAGAGACTGTTACCTTATTTCCAGGAGCTGGTTCAGATTCTTGAACTTGCATAGGTTCAGGGACTGTAGCTTTCTTCCTTGAGTACATTTGTCTAGTCATTCGATCCTCAAGAGCAGACGACTTGGGTTCACCACTTTGGTTATCACTGGTTTCTGAAGGTGCAGATGACTTGGGTGTGGAGGAGGATGGTATAGATAACTGAGGTGCAAATTGATGAAGGTCAATAGAAAAAGGGTTATAGAATTCCCGATCCTTGTTTTCCATGGAGCTCTCCCCCTGAAGAGAATGAGCAGAGAAATAAGACTCTCGTTCATTAAAAGTGATATGCGCTAAGACAAATAATTTTTTAGATGATAAATGATAGAATTTGTACCCTTTTTGAGTTAAGGAATACCCCACAAAAGCACACTCGAGAGCTCTTGGATCTAATTTTTCCCTATTTGGATGGTGAATATGGACAAAGATACACACCTAAAGATTTTAGGAACGAGATTGTTAGATGTTTTAAGGTCAGGATAAAGCTGGGATAACAATTCCATGGGACTCTTATAGTCAAGGACCCGAGAAGGTAGTCGGTTGATGAGATGTGTAGCAGTAAGGACAGCTTTCCCCCAATAGGACTTAGGTATGTTGTTCTGGAACAGGAAGGCTTGGGTTGTGTCAAGTAGGTGGTCATTTTTCCTCTCTGCGACGCCATTTTGTTGTAGGGTGTGGACACAGGATGATTCATGAATGATTCTTTCCTTCTGAAAGTATGGAGTCAAGCCTTGATTAAAATAGTCATTCACATTGTCGGATCGGAATTTCTTGATTTTTTCTCCAAAAACTGATTTTGTACCATATTATGGAAATTTGGGACAGCAAAGCTCACATTAGATTTTTGTTTAAGTAAAAAAATCCACGAGACTCTAGTGCAATCATTAATGAAAGATACAAACTAACGTGTGCCAGAAACATTAAGAATAGGAGAGGGATCCCAAATATCACTATGAATAAGATCAAAAGGCTTTGAACTTCTTTCATTACTAATTAAAAACGTTACATGCTTGTGTTTTGCCAGTTCACACACTTCACAATGAAAGGTTTCAATATGTAGTGTCCTATACAAGGAAGGAAACGTGACCTTAAGGGTCCTAAAGGAGGGATGTCCATGGCTTCGGTAATGAAGCCGTACTTTATCTGTATTGGACAGATCGTGCTCAGAGAGAAAAGAGTATTTGCTCTTGGTATCTAGTAGGACGATCAACGAAAAAAAGAAAAAAGAGGAGAAAAAAAAAAAAAAGGAAAAGAAAGAAAAAAAAGAAGGGGCACAAGAGAAGGAAAGAGGACCAGCAGCAGCGGCGAAAACAGTAGTAGCGACGGTAACAACAACAGCTACTAGTAGCAGTGGCAACGACAAAGGCAACAACAACAAATAGCAGCGTTGAGAACAACAACAACAGGTTGTAACGACGTTGAAGACGAAGTGCAGCGATGACGAAGAAGATGAAGTGCAGCGACGAAGACGACGACAAGGGTTTTCTTTGGTGAAGAAATAGGAAAGATGATTTCACGAAGATGGGTTTTGCGCCTGTGATACAACGCTCAAGGAGTATTTCTCTAACGACAATGAAGGCCAAATAATTTTGGCAAATAAGGCTGGACCAAAAAATTTCTCAGTTGAGCCTAAAGCTTTGATACCATGTTGTAAAGCATAAACACACACACACACACACACACACACACACACACACATATATATATATATATATATATATATATATATATATATATATATATAACGTAGTTCGGCTCTATGGCCTATGTCCACGGGAGAAGGGAAAGGAATAATTCTTATTCGTAGTGTCTCAATGGAAGATCACTGTATAAATAGACATACAGGCCAGCACACATATAACAACTATTTCACATATAGCTACTACTAGATATGACAACTACTAGAATTGTAATCTTTTCTGTAAATGGTAACAAATTCCATAAACTTCTCTCTTCTCCGCCACAGTTTCCCACAAGAACAACTGTTCAAATCAGGAAAATGTAATCTCTTCGTCTTGAAGGAGTGGAGTTGTAAGTCCATTGGTTCTGGTTCTGACTAAAGATACAGAACAAGCTCTGCATTGGCCTATTTTCATTGTTTTTTCTACTGGTTATTTTAGATTTTTCGTATAAAAAGGTAATTGATGATTTCAGTAGTGTTGTGATTGGTTGCTTCTGATTCAGATTCAACTAGCCTGAAACAGATCTTTTATGGTCAGTTTTCACTGTTTTGTTTTAAAATAATTGTTTCATTGCATGTAAATGTTTCTAAACCTGTGGTTAATTTTTGAGTTGGGCCGAAAATATTGGATTTGGAGTAGGAATTTAGTTCGGCTAAGCAGGTATAAATTTGCACCCTTGCTAAAGATTGGGCTTGAAATTTGTCCCATCTGGCAAGTGGTTAAAACTTAAAACTTGTGAGCAAATATCTGTAGAATTGCTCCTATGTCCAATCAATGATTTGGTGAAAAGTTACTAGACATTCTGCAGGGGACTTTCTTCAAATTTTCCTTGTTAGTTAGGTGAATGAATAAGGTGATAGTTTGTTTTCTATTTGCATATCTATGGTATTGCCACTCTTTCATTAATAAATGGTTTTCATTCTTTTGGTATCAGAACAAAAAGAGATTCTAATATGAGAAAGTGTGCAATGGCGTAAAGAACTTTCATTTATATGTGGGATTCAAATCTCTCATGTTGCCTACAACAATTTCTAACCTTTAATCCTTCAACTTTGTTTTCGTTGGAAAAGGATGTTGGGCTTGATTCTGCAGATACAACGAAACATGTGCGTGTATCAACATCTGCAAGAAGATCTCGTGCAGCTGAAGTCCACAATTTGTCGGAAAGGGTGCTTATTCTCACCTATTAATCTCCTTTTTATTGGTCTGGCTGTGTTTGACCTATGCTGATATTCCAATTTGACTGCAGAGACGGCGAGATAGGATAAATGAGAAGATGAAGGCCTTGCAAGAACTCATACCCCGCTGCAACAAGGTCAAATTGCTCTTCCTTGTCTTTTTCAACCTATAAGATTCTGATCGATGATCTTCCGGTGAAAACCTCTAACATTGTTTTTTTTTCTTCTTCCCCTTCTTGCACAAATTTTAGTCGGACAAGGCTTCAATGCTGGATGAAGCTATTGAATATTTGAAGTCACTCCAGTTACAGGTTCAGGTATGGTCCTATAAATGCATTTGATCACATATCAGTACAAAACCTGGCTAAATATTCATTTATCCTGTAGTTCATTGTTTTGAGAGGCCAAATTGGAATGTTTTTCTTTTGAATCTTGACAATTGTCAGTCCACACAGATAAAATGACTAATAGTTCTTTAATATAGAAAAGAGGAACATAAATTGTTGCTTGGATCCTATATGCGAGTACTTTTCTTGTTCCTGATTTTTTGGTGTTATGAATTTTTGACTTTTGGACTTTATTCTCCTGTTTCATACTGGTATTGCATTGGTTCCTGCTGATCGCATTACTATGCTCAAATTGTTATTTCCTAGAGGAAGTAACCATTACTAGTGAAGGTAAGATAATTTTTTCCTCAGAAGAAGCAAGATAGATATATTAATATATGATAAGAAGGAAAACAAACACGGCAAGTACAAGCAATACTCCAACCTGAAGACCCCAAACAAATGAGAAAATTACATCAGACTTGGCCAATTTCTAAACCAATCGGTGATAGAAAGACCATCACCCACTCTAGAAGATGTCACCTATACACAAGTTGTTAATCTTGTTTCCTCCCACACAACTGCCGACTCCTTAGACCCACCCTCGAAGACTCTACTATTCCTCCCTGCCCAAATGACCCACACCAAAGCAAAGAACGCAGCTCTACCGAAGGCTTTAAGCCCACCTGATGCACCAACAAGTGGAACGAGCATTCAATGGACCTGCCGAAAGAGCCTCCCACTTGTCCCACACCAGCCTAGCAAATGTACATTGAAAGAAAACATGATCCAAAGATTCTCCGTCTTGTATACGAAGTGGGCAGTAATGAGGGGGAAACAATGGGCATAAGTACCATCTTTAAAGAACATCACAAGTGCTAATCTTATTGCTGGCCATCAGCCACCCTTACACCTTAACCTTGGAAGGGATATGAGCTTCTGAAATAGTGGAGGAAAGTGGAAAAAGAAGGAAAGTGTTGTTGTCAATTAGGAAGTTAAAGGACTTGCATGAGGTACCTGAAGGATCAAGGGGCCAAATGAACTTATCAAGATAATTTGCCGAGATTCTAACATTCTCTAGTCTAGAAAATAGAGGCCAATCTCCATCCCGTCCCTGGACGTGAGGGCCCTAGGGAGAAATAAATTCCAAGATGGAGTGGAAAGGTGGCTAAAAGGGATGGACTCTAGGAAAAAGGAGATAGGACGGTTATGAAGATTAATTAATCTAAAATGAAGAGGGAAGGAATCCACAAGACTTGCACTCTCCTCATCACTTATCTTTCCTGAACCGGATAGTCTCCATTACCTAATTTGGGGACCATATGGGGATTGAAATCTGAGATGAGAGAAGAGATGAATTTCCAAGGGCTTCTAGATGTACATTTGGAAGTGATCCTGGTTTCCCTATTGGACTCCAAGGTGCCATATCTGCTGCTCACAACTCTAGCCCAAAGGGATGACTATTCTCTTGGGAATCTCCAAAGCCATCTTGAAGCTAAAGCCTTGTTTCTCAACGATATATTTCCAATGCCCAAACCTCCCTTCTCCATGGATCTTTGAACTGTCTTCCAATTTAGCAGGTGAAGGTAAGATAAGTCAACAAGAGAACTTAAGTAGGAAGAATAGCACACTAAATATAGCTACTTGGCCTGTTTAGTTTATGCATAATTGAATAGGTTCTTGTGAATTAGAAGAAGCTACTTGGCCAACACTATAACCTGAAAATTAAATAGTGCAACCATTCCAATAATTATAAAGTCCTTCACCAGACTATTTTGTTTGAAGTAGCTGGCGAATTAGGCTCATACCTGGAGATGGAGTTTCTACATTCTTAGATTTTGTAGACTTATTAATTTTAGGTGTAAGTCATTCATAAGTGATTTCTACCGTGGGAACTAAGCTGGGACTGAATTCTAGAAGTAAAAGTAGGTTGTTGAGGATTAAATTGTAGGATTTTAAGTTCTTTATTTTATTAAAGTCTAGATAATTTATATTTAGTGGGAATTTTTTTAGTATTTTTCTAAATGTATTAAAAAGTATTTTTCTGATTGTTTTATTGAGAGGATTAGGATTTGGGTTCTTCTACTTGATTATGTCTTTTATTAAGGGTTCTATTGGGAATATAACTCTTTACCTGAGTGTTTGTAAAGAGTCTATAATAGGGATGTAGAGAGATGGCTGATTGAATATAGATTGAATGGGTGATTTTTGTCTTCTTCTCTTCCATTCTTCTTCTCTTTCTTGCCGGTGATTTTCTTCCTTACCTAAACTTTCTACTCTCAGTTTTGATATTCCCTCCCCTCATCTTGAATCTCTTTCTTGTTCGTTCATTTTCTATTCCTCTATCCAATTTTCAGATATGCTTCTCTCTATTTCTCGATTCTCTCCCTTGGAAAGTTGCAGGCATAGATTTGCTCCTCCCTCGTCTATTCCTTCCTTTTGTTCTACTTCTAACCATCTCTACTTCTTCCTCAACACTCTTTTTTCTCGTCCCTTGACAATATTTTATCCTTGATTTTATCTCTTCCTTACTTCTCTTTCTAATTTCTAATCTCTTTCATTTTCTCTCTTTCTTCTCTACACAACTCATCTCAACTCAACTGAGCCTTTTCCCAACTACATGGGGTCTGACTACATGAATTTGCTTTCTCCACTCCTCTTTATCAAGGGATAAATTGACATCTTAATAATGAGGACGTCCTAGCCCTTCGCATAGTTTGAGATAGTAGATTCATGTTAGTTGATCTTACAAGTTTTACTATGGTTGTCAACTACCTAACATAACCCTCCTCCTATATCCTGGCTTGGGACCGGCTGTGTTTAAGGATATGCAAATATACTCACTATTTTTCCTTCATCGTTACTTTTCTTCTACTTGATATACCCTCGTGACGAACAAACTTTGCAAAGAAGAGGACCTTATGCTTTATTCCTTATTACTGCAATTGTGAGTAAATTTAATTTGGTGTACTCGCATGCATGGAATGATAATTCAACATAATTCTTTGAATTTTCTTCGAATTTTAATCATCGAATTACGAATTAGATGTAATCAAATCATTACAACATTTCCATTCCACGGAGATAATTTTTTTTGAAAATTATTTGTAAAACTCAAAAATTCCTTTAGTATTTTTTTATTTTTGAAACACAAAGTAAGCAAAATTAATGCTATCTCCAACTTTTGTTAGTAGATATTCCTAAAGCATAAAAGTATATGAGATTGTAGTACAATTTCATACATAATGAATAGAAACTAAAGAATTAGTAAAGGAAGAAACAAAACAAGATTGACAAAACTCTATTTAAACAAAATAAACATGTAAATTACAAATTAAGTGTAATTAATCCATATATCTCCTATTTATGTTAAGTATAAAAGTCATAAACAACTTGTTACTCATGCAATGTGTGTGAAGTAATATAGAGATTATAAATCTTACTTTAAAACATTATATTTCATAATTTAATAATTTTATGTGGATAATTATGTTTGTTTCAACATATTTAAAAGAAACATAAATCTTTACAACATTTAAATGGAAATTTTTATACTTTTCTACAATGTCAAATTTTTACAAAAATTCTCCATATTGAATTGGCCTTCCTCGAATTAATCCCGAATTCTAAAGGACTGAAGTTTAGGGCAAATTCGAATTTTTGATACTTGGATGCAACTTTGGGCAAGTGTAAGTACATAATTCAACATCCTTCACTTAAAGTGCATGAATTGTTTTTCACATAATACTATTATTTTAACTCACTTGAGTCGAGTTCTTCAAGACAGGGAGAATGACGAGGATTAATTAATAGGTAGGATTTTGAAATCTTTCTTTAACTAAATTCTACATATTTTTACATTAGTTGTTTATTTTTAGTAGGAGTTTATTTGTTTTATTGAGTGGATTAGGATTTTGGTTGTTTTACTTGATTGAGATTTTTTTTAATGAAGAGTAGTGTAATCAAGGCAACCGTAGGCATGCTTTGAGGCGGGCTGCACATGTTGTGCCTCAATATTTGACAGGCAGGGCTCACTAACTCAGGCGTGCACCTTGGTGTGCCTCACTTTCCCACCCCTCTTTTTAAAAAAAATATTTAATATCTCTTTTTTATTTTATAAATATACATATGTTAAAATATAAAACATAAAACATTAAAGGCAACTTGTTTTATGATTTTCTAACAACCACAAGGAGTAGTTGTTATAAAGGCATAATAATTCCTACTTGTTCTTATTTGCTTTTATGTTTCTTGCTTCAATTCAATTTTAAATATCAAAAGAAATACACATAATATTAATACCAACTATGAAAAAGAAACATTAGTGCTACCTGTTCCTTGCACCTTAGCCGCTAGGGCCTTTCATTGCCTCAAGTGCACCTTGCATCTTTGACCACTTTGATTAAGAGTTGTAACAGGAGTCCTTAAAGTAGTCTAATTCTCTATTTCTTATTCTTATTTCATGTGTTGCATCACAGGTGCAATGCATCACTTAATGGAGACGTCCAAGCCCTTCACGTAGTGTTAATTAAGTAGATTCATGTCATAGTTGATTTGACAAAGTTTTACGCTAGTTATCAACTACTTTAACACCACCCACCTCCTTTATCCGAGCTTGGGACCATCTGTGTTTGAAGGTATGCAAATATGCTTTCACAGGCGGAGTTTAATTTTATTCTCAACCTCTAAAAGACATATACGTTCAAAAAATAGACTGTCTAAATGCACATATTGATTCCCTTTACATCTAATTGTTAGCAAGGGTAAAACCTCTTAAAAGATAAGCCACAAATCTTGGCCTTTTTTGCCAATCTTTACCCCACATAGATGTTCGTTTTACAACTTTTCAATGCTTGGTACTACATAGTTCCTTTAGTGTTTCAAACCTTCGTAGTGATTCCTCATGTTCTATCTTTTACTATTACAATTTTAGTTCTAATTTTTCAATCATGCATTATGCAAGAGATTTATTTGCAAATTTCACTAATCCCATTTTGCAAATTAGCAAGGTGCTAATCTAGTTTAAGCATAAACAACACTTGTTTTTGTATTACTAATTTACTATACAATTAGGAAGTTGGTGCTTCGAGAATTTTCCATAAAACAATGAGGAATTTTTCACAAAATATAGCATGACAAAAGAAAAAATCATACGAGAAGACTACCATTTGAACGCTTAACAACTTGCACATTTTGCGAAAAATGATAAGAACAAATGATGAAGACTTGATAGATTTCAATCTTATCTACCATTCATTGCACAAAAGCTTCAACTATTCATTGAGATGACCGGTGGAAGCTTCACCCTAAGAAACAAAAAAATGGACTCTATGTCACTTATATTTTTTTAAAAGAAACTAAAAATTATTATATATGTATATATCTGTATGTATAAAAGGTTGTACAAAACTGGGCCCTACCTCGAGCCACAACACCATTAGTCTACACAAAATTTCCCCAGCTTCTAAGCTAATCACTTAGAGCAAACCCAATATTCAACTCGCTATTTGCTACCCAAAAAGAGGCTAAGAGGTGAGATTGCTCCCACACCTTAACTGTCAGAACTGACACCTCGTCAAACACCCTCCTATTCCTTTCCTTTCATAAGGACCATAACACCGCTAAGCACACTACCTTTAAATGGTCTCTCCATGATGAAGGGATACTCTCCATAAAGGGAAAAATATTTATGGAGTTCCCCCACCGACCAAATTACTCATGACCGGGAAATGGTCACACAACCTACTCCAAACCTCTATAGTAAAAGGACATCTCCAACATAAATGTCCAACGGACTCCACATCCTGTCGACACAAAAAGCACCATGAAGGGGATAAACACATATTTGAAAATCTTTTTTGCATCATATCCCCTGTGTTGATTTTCCCATGGGCAGTTACCCATTCAAAGAAGGGGTAAGGGATATCATCAGAGACATTAAGAATAGCTGCAAAGAAGGACTTAGTAGAAAATGAATCCAAGGAATCCCAAGGCGAAATAATTCTATCATTGTCGCCAGAAAAATAACAATCCTCAAGAACATTACGGAGGGACACCAATTCTTGTTCAGCCCTAGGAGATAGATTTTCCCCCAAATGCAAATCCCAGGACAGAGGGCCCCCGCCCCCTGCCACACCACTCTTTACAAACGCAGAAATAGGTCTGTTATGGAGACTAGAATTCCAGAAAAGATTAAGAAAAAGAGTTTGGAAACAGGCATTCCCACTCCATAAATCTTCTCAAAACCGTATTAAATTGCCATTCCCCAATTTGATTCTGGTTAAAGGAAGGAAAGAGGGATAAATAGAAGAAATAAATTTTCAAGGACTCCTATAGGTGCTCCTAATGGCCACACCAGCATCCCGTAGATTATCCAGTAACCCATGCCTGCTTCTGATCACCTTCCCCCACAACTGCTCTTGCTCATTAGGAAATCTCCACAACCATTTTCCAACTAAGACTCTATGTCACTTATCAATCGTTTTCTCTTTGCTTGTGGCTGGTGGAAGCTTTGGTGACAACAAAGGGATAACAAGGGAATTTCAACAGAAAAATGACGTTGGTGATGACATGCCTCTATGTGGCAATTGAACTGAAGGGAAAAAAATGGAGGGACTTGAAAAGCTAGGGCTTTGTGGAGAGAGAACAAGAAACATGGGGTTTTAAACCTAAGGTCTTCAGTGATGTAATGTTTCATTGGTGAAGCAATTCTCACTAATTAAGTATATTGAGACAAAAGCTTTTCGTTGCTATAGCTTTACTACATTAATGAAAACTTCATTGTTGTTAGAGGTGTCAATGGTTTGGTTCAAACCGCGAAACCAAACCAAACCAATGTATTTGGCTCGGTTCGATTTTTCACATGTTCGGTTCGGGTCACAATTTGAGAAATTGAAAACCCTACCAACCAAGCAGAACCGACCAAGGTTAATGCTGTTATTTTTGTTAAAGCTGTTATTTTTTGTTAAATATATTATAACATCTTCTTGTTATATAGTTATAAATATAGTTATTATTTGTAAAGTTACATGTTTTTTGTGATATTATTACAATTAATTCTTCTTATTTATTATTATAGGTTAAAGGTCTAAACCAGTTAACCCATACCGAATCAAATTGATTTTATTCGGTTCGGTTTGGTTTATTTGGCCCTGTGATCGGTTTGGTTTGGTTTCAGTATGAGTAGTAAACCGATCCAAACCGAAATGATGCTAATTTTTGTAAATTGTTCAAGGGATATGAAATTAGTGACTACATAGTCTACAATGGATTTTCATTGTTGTCGGTAACCTTTAGTAGCAAGAAAAAAAAAATGCTGCTAAAACCTTTGTGCTATATATGCACTCAATTTGTAGTGCTATTGGTGGTTCATATAAGATGATTGGAAGTTGATTGACGTATTTTCAATGCTCAACTGAAATTGGTACTTGTTTGCTGCTATAAATCCAAGGTCAATCAAACATCATGTTTTACACTTTTACTGATGAAGATCGAGAGTGATCCTTGTTAATTAATTTTCATTTTTTCCCCCATATTTATCTAATCAACTCCACTTATGTGTTATGAAAGACTAAGTCTAACACCTAGGAAAACACCAGCACCTAAATTAGTACTCTTATTCATCCTACTATAAATCTTAATCGTTACCCTTCTGGTCCCTGGAACCTTGTTCAAAATCCTAGACATTGTTATGAAATCACCTTTGTTTTATGGTTTCATGATTTTATAGGTGTAGCATGGAAAATGGATCTTTATACTTTAATCCAATCTCTCTCTTGGGTTTTTTTATTTTTTATTTTTTTATTACTTATCACTGAAGCATAGCTTTACTCCTTTAAGATTTCGGAAATTTTGGTTGTATTATCTTTTACTTGTTTATGCTTTTATAATTTGTGAAAGTAATCAAGCTAAATTTTTTCTGACAGATGATGTCCATGGCATCGTGTATGTTGCCTATGGGTTTTCCCGGTGTCCAGCAGTACATGTCACCAATGTTGATGCGGATGGGGATGGGGATGGGGATGGGGATGGGGATGGGGATGGGGATGGGTATGGATGCTGGCCTCAGCCATCCAATACTGCCATTCCCCTCAGTTTTAGCTGGGTCATCCATGACCGCTCCAGCGGCAGTGACTACCCATTTGGGTCCAAGGCTTTCTATGCCAGCATTTCATATACCCCCTTTGTCTTCAACTGATTTGCCTACAACTCAAGCAGCCAGTCAGCTAGATACCACATTAAATTCAATTCCCGCTCAGAATCCCAGTCTCCTGCAGGTTCCTAATTTCAACGATCGTTATCAACATTATTTAGGCCTCCACCACATGCAAGTACCCCCTTGTCCACCTAGGATGACAGTGCCATATCAAGGACCCGTTGGTTCAGAGGTTGAACATTTATAATTATTAGTTTAATATTGTTCTGCAATCTTTTCATGGAGGTTGGTCCTTTATAATTGTTAATCAAATATTGTTCTGCAATCTTTGCACAGAACCCAGCCACGGCACAACAAAACACCAGCAAGGGAGTCAACAATCTTGAAGACAACAAATCTAGTAAGCTTAACTGTATTGTATGATTGTATCTATATGTTTCAGTAGAGTTTTACAAGCATATTGATATTGAAAAGAAAACAACTTTTAAGTATTAACTAAAATCTTACTAAAAAAGAGAAGTGGATAGAAAGGTTCCAGAGATGAAGGGAACTTGTCTTCTTGTCCTCTGTAAGTTATATCAAACCATACCTACTGAGTAGATACTCAACATTGTTTATCCCGACTCGTTGTTGAACAACATAGATACTGGTTTAGACATTCATCAATACTAGGGGTGGCAAAAAATCGGGTTTAGGCAGGTTCGGGTTCAGGCAATACGTTAAACTAACACATATGTAGGGCCCAGACCCTGCCCGGTTTTACATTCGGGTCCAATGTCTTTACCCAAACTCAACCCTATTTAAAACTGGGTTGCCCGGTTTGATTGGATTTTAAATTTTATAATAGAAGTCTATAATTACTAATAACATGCATTAATATTTAAAAAAGAAATATCATTGTAAAACAAGTTATTTAAACAATGAAGAAGAATAATTTTGGTTTGCGAAGAAGAAGCGTGGAAGAAAGAAGAAAAGAAAAAGGAAAGCAATTAGGAAGAAGCGTGGAAGAGATAGAGAGAGGAAAAAAAGGAAAGCACTTGGGTTAGGGCATATGTATAAAACAGTAAAAAACAAATATATCCTTATTTAATTTGGGTCCAACTATAATGCCCAAACCCGGCCCTAATATTGAATAGGGTTGCCCAGACCCTTTTTATATCGGGCATTGCTTGCCACCCTTCTATACCAAGATTTCAGTTATGCCAAACTTCATAATATCATTAGTAGAAAGTTTGTTATAAAATGGATTGGCATGTGTTGAATGTTGATACATGTATGTGCATTAATACTTGTTGGCGCAATGGTTACAATCAAACAAAGCCATTGTGTACGCATCTAAAAAAAGGGGAAAGATAATAATTGGGAAAGCAAGGGTTATGAGACTGCTATTTACAATTTGAGGTATTGCAATTGTCGCAGGATGAATCTAGGGCGAGTAGGTTGCCAATGGAATGACTCTGCCCGGTGAAGTTTTGTATAGGAAGAAAGCTAGCAACTTTTGAGTACTTTTGCCTTCCGCACATAATACAAATACGATGCGGCATGTAATCCCCTTTTGTATAATGTATCTCTCTTTATATTTATGATACTCAGTTTGTTTTTCCTTTTTAGCTGAATTGAATAGAGGCTTGGTTAAATGTGATATCTGAGCTTGAAGTAATCCCAAAGGGGAAAAGGAAGCTCTTATAATGCAAAATTTCTGATTTCATGCATGTACTGTGTTCAGAACTTTCTTCTTCTGTTGGATTTATTTGCTGCTAATCTGAAGTACATGAAAGATAAACTTCATTTAAGTGCACATGCCCTTTTGACAGAGACCATGAAAATGATTTTGAGTGCTATGTTCTTAGCAAGTGCTCTAATTGGGATTTAAACTGAGGTTTTGCCCAACTAGATCCATGTAGAAGCTATTAAGTGATCTCTGTGAAGAGGTTATTTACTGAAATCTTTTTTTTGTTTGTTTGCCTGAAAAAAAGAAAAAAAGAAAAAAAAAAGGCAAGTAACTTTTGCGAACTTGTCAGTAGCATCTTTGTGTTTTAGTGAAAATTTAATTTTAACTAATTAATGGTGCACATCATTTAAACTATTTCTGTCCATTTCAGTCTAACGTGCACGAAGTTTCTGCTTATACAACAAGAAGGGTTGGATCATATTTGGAAAAAATATAGGCTAATATTAATAATAATATTGATTGATACTTTTAGAATAATAAGTACGTTGACAATGATGATGCCAGTACTAAGAGATTGAGTTTTTAATTAATAAAAAGGTTTTCTATTACATATATAAATGTAACCGATGTTGGACTTAACAAGAGTAAATTTACGATCATGCTTAAGACAAAGATATTGGCCTTATAAATATTAGAATAAGAATAAATTCATGAGTAAGTTCAAGACAAAACTCAAAATTAAGTCTAAGTGGATTATTTAAAAATTTTTAAAATTAAGTAAATTATTAGTGTGATAAGTGATCAAAGTTAGATATGGTGTATTACATGTGTATGATCAAGATTTTGTTATGAATATTTAATTGTGTGATGTAGATTATATTTGATTTAGTATAAATACCCTCTCATACGAGAAGTTTAGGGGGCAAGTAAGGTGCACAAACTCAAAAATACCATCTCATTCTTCTTCTTATTGTTTTTCTTAATCAAGCGAGAGAGAGTCTCGTTATTCTCTTTTTGAGTGCAAAAGAAAAGACTTGTAAATTATTATTCATAGTGAATTTTTTACAGCTTGCCCGTTGATGTTTTACTCAAATCGAGAGTTTTATCACGTAAAATCTTTGTGTCTCTTATTTTACTACAACTGTTCTTATCATGTTCTTTAGTTGTATAATGTTGCAGACGTCGTTCATTCCCCAACAAGTGGTATCAGAGCCTCTCTTGAAATTCTTAGTATATTCTGTGGTTGCAGCTAGCCTTGTTTGATCTTTAACATCAGAAGTCTTTCTTGAGATTTTTGTTAATATGATACTATTTACATATAGAGTACTATTTACATATACAATACTATTCATGTATACGACACTATACATATTCGAAATGTAAGGAAGACGTCACATCGACTTACGGAGTTGACTCACTCTTTGACATAATGGTTAAGGAACTAGGACCAACTCTACCAACGAATGCCATGTCCTAAGGGGGACCATCTCCGTATTAGGGACTACAATGTCGCTTGTCTCTACCATGTGGGGACCAATTCCTTCAATATAAATACTCCCATAAATCTCTTAGAAAAAGTAAGTAATTTTTAGCTGTGACGTCAACTTTACATAAACTTTTATGTATCAGTTCAACTCTGACTTAGACATCGGAGGGTCTTAGGTCGATACCAGAGGTAGAGCCTCTGTTCCGTTAACCTGGGGTAGAGCCCAGGTAAAAAATTCCAAAAAAAAATTGAAGTTTTGTTAAAAAAAAAAGAAAAAAACTCTGATATGTTACAAAAATGCTATTCATATAAATATATACAAACGATTAATTTGTCATCTATGGTTCATTCTTCACTGGTTTTTCAAACTTGAAAGTCCACACCTCCAACTTTGTTAACTAAGAGACTTTATCACATTTTGTAGTCTGTGACTCTGTTGTTTGTTAAGCTCCACGCAACCACGCCTCTGTCTCTGTTAACATCATCAGCTAAGCTTCACTTCTTCTTGAAAGCAAGTACAAACACAAATAAAGGTGCAAGTTTTTTTAGAAAATTTTGATTTTTTTTTAAAGATAATTTGGTATTTTCATGTTTGATGATCTTGTTCATGTGGGTTTGACTTATTTTTGTTGTTTGATTTGAAATGGATTTTTGTGATGTAGATTTCTAGTGGCTTTGTTAAATTTTGATGATTTGGTTTTTATGGATTTCATTCTACTTTAATACATTTTTGGAGTTGATTTTGCTTTGAATTTGATTCATGGGTTAGGGAAATAGCTGGATTGCTGGAATTTTGGTTTTGACTTTAGTTTGATTTGTAAGTTGTAACATTCAATTTGCCCAAAGAACATTTTTTCTTCTTTTTGATGAAAAAGAATAGAACTTTTAAAAGTTAAAAGCCCAATAATTTTCATTGAAATTATAAATATTAAATTTATTTTACATGATATTTTTGTATTGCATTGCATTTTTTTTCTTTCTTAGGTTTTATGTTGTCTTATTTCGTATTGTAGTTGATGTATGCATTTTAAGGGGTAAAGCTCATTATGTCCCTCATTTTTAGGTATATATTTTGTTTTCAATTAATGAATTTTTTTTGCACCGTTGAGGTTTGTCTAATTTTTTTTTTAACCCACCCTAAATAAAATTCTTGGCTACGCCATTCATTTGTACCATACTGGTAGTCGTAACGATAACCTATAAAGTTTCTTCCTTCCCCCTTTATAGGTCGAAAGTTGGGGATGTTTGGATTAGAGATTGGGGGGATTCATTCCATATCTTCATTTCCTTCTTCATCCTATTTCTTCATATTGGTCGGACCATTCACCTACATGCTATGTTGTTCACTTTAGTTAAAAGCCATCAATAAAGAGCGGCTAATTAAACAAGATACCTATACAAGCTTTGTAACAAGCCTGTTGTAATATATATTGTCTCATTGAATTGAAAGCCACAAAACATTCATTCTCCTATATGGTGCTTGATACCAACAAATGGAAAATCCAAAGTAATAATAGATTAAGGTAAGAACAAAAGACATTGGTGGATTCAATTAAAAAAGGAAAATATGACTTTAAAAAGATTCAAATGACAAGATCATGATTGATGTTAATGCCAAATGAAATTGTGATCGACTTCAAAATTTTGTTCATAAATAAAACAAATCACGCGCACATGCACTAATAAATACTTCAATAAAATTATTGTATCATGACAAATTTTACATATGAGTTTTATATTTTCTTCCATATAATTACATAATTAAACTTGCGAAAGAAACATCATTCAATAATAACTCGGTTCTTCATTTTCAACTTCAAATATAACAAAAACATTATATTCATACAATAATCGTAACTTGGTTCTTCGTTTTCAACTTCAAATACAACAAAAACACGATATTCATACAATATCTAAAAGAATAATGCAATAATGTTAGAGGGATTGAAAATAATACACTAATTGATGCAAATCACTAGCCACATCAGATTTATGACTTTAATGCACTTAAATACACCTTCTGTCATACAATTATAAATCTGATGTGGAGGGCTTCCATATCAAATTTGTAGCAATTAATATGAGATTTTCAATCCCGACATTTCTCTATCTAAAATATGATATATCATAAGAAGTAACTAAGCCTAGGCCAACAATAATGCAATAAAGAGGCCCAGGCCAACAATATTTGCAACAATATCAAGTACTACAATCATCAAGATAATGAGATGTAACACCCTGTACTTTTAATCAATATATTTGGTTGACTTATACATATACTGAAAAGTATAATACACGTATAAGTACCTCTAAAGTCATGTGTACATGTGACAAATGAACTTGAAAATGTCAAAAGTGAGTTCGGAACGTGATTTGACATAGAAATTGATTTCTCGTGTATTCCTCATGTAGATTGAGTGTATGAAGAAGAAGAACGAATAAAAAGATATAAAAGAAAATAAAATAATGAACAGTACTCAAATAAAAGACAAATTAAGTTTACTGTTCATATACTGTTCACAGAACAATAAATCAATAAATTAAATGAGTTGCTGAATGAAAGAAAGAAAGAAAAAAAACGGAGAGAAGAAAGAGAACCGAGAAGAAGGAGAAGAAGAAAAAGGGAGAACGCGGGATTCGCGCGAAATTGGGACTCGTGGTAAGTGATTTTCACTCTCTTTCTTCGTAAAATTACTATCTAAGCTAGATGTAACGATTCTAGCGGAGTAATTTTGACTGTGAGAGCCGTTTTACGACGTTTTGACAAATTAGGGTTTTGACCCAATGTGAATGAAAATCCGTTAGAAAGGTAGAAAAACTCTTTAGACAGTAGGGACCCCGAATATGTGGTTAGATTCTATTTCATGAGTTTTGGAGACCGTTTGACAATTTTAATATAATTTACATGTTTCGAATAAATAGTAAACAGTGATGTGAATAGTGTACAGTGATGTGAATAGTACTGTGAACAATGATTTGACATCATAGAATCGCAGAGAACTGAATTCCGGACATTTCGATGCTAAGATTGTGATTTTTGGATATGATTTGATAGTTTTAGTAACTAAATATATAGTGTCGTGAAAATAGGATTTGAAAATCTATTTTCACTGTTCTTTCTTGTGGAAATATCTAGATTGACCACAAAAACGAGATAGTAGTTTCTTCAACTGCTTATGAGTCCTAAATGGATTTATTATTCGTGATTTGAAGTGAGTTGAGAAATTAAAGATGTAAATAGATATGAATACATAAAATTGAATTATGAAGTGATTGTAACAGGTTAAATTAGTTGGATTTAACTTGGAGCTGGACTCGAAAGCGACGATGATTGCGTTTAAGTTAAACGTGTTGTACTGTGAGTATAGTTTTCTTGATTTGGTTCTTGTATGACATTGTACGCATATAAAATGTTTGATTGTATGCATGTGATAGTTATATATAATGCATTGAGTTTTATGGATCATGCAAACTGATTTTAGAAATTGGAGTTTGTAATAATGTCATTTCGTTAGGAATTAGACCCGGATGAGGTTTTGCGAGTCCTCATTGTCAGTAGGTCTGTCCTAACAAGAGTTGCGATCCTTGAATGACTGTGAATTAGGTAATGAGAGGCTGTGACTACCTTGTAACGGCCATACAAGAGTTAGACTCGCTCTCTTGCCTTGCGGAGGAGGGAGATTGTGCATTGTGTTATGAAAAACTCATGAAATTTATGTTGTTGACATGTATAATATATTCGTTGAATGCTGCATGTGTTGAATAAGTGTTTGAAATGATTTTAAATGTCATATTTCTCTAAATGTATATAATTGTCATCTCAAGAACTATATTCACTGAGCTGTTGTTTGCTCACCCCATTTCCTCTAATATTTCAGGTATTGAGTCGAAGGGAAAAGGAAGGAAAATCCGTGAGTGATAAACACGTGAGCTTTCGTCTGGTATGTGCATGTAGGCTTGGAGGAAATATCTTTTGTTATTTTGATATGTATACTTATCACACCTTATATATATATATATATATATATATGTAGTATCATCTAGATGGGATGTGTGACCATATCTATAGCTTAATATATTGGATGATGAAATAAAAATGTGATGTGTGAATGAATAAAATGATTATAGAGATCTATATTGGGTTTGATTTGTGGTATATTAGGAAAAAGATTTTTGTAAATGTTGGGAAGGATTGTGAGACTACGTGAAGGCTGACAGTGTATTATATACTGTATATGAGTATGTACAGTGTATAGTATACTGTGTCGGTCATGACGTCAGCCTACGTCAGGGGCGTCGTGACAGAAACATCTTTCCTCTAGAATTTCCTTGGTTGGTTAAAAGTACGAGCAAAATTATACTGAGAAACATGCCAAGCAAGAATCAACAGCAATGCATTGGCTCTTGCCACCAATTGGTTTTTTGTGCTGCCGCTCCAATAAACATACCTATTGAAAATGAAAGATTGAAAGCTTTAACAATCTTGGGATCGGTATTCAGAAGCGTAGATGTAGGTTGCAGTAATGTAAGTTGATTTCCTTCCTCCATCATTTCCTATATATATGAATTAAAATTCATTAATAAATGATTAGAATGCATTGTCCAACCAGCATTTAAACAATATTTAATAAAGTAAAAAAAAAACTCAAATCTTAAATAAAAGAAAATTAAGCAATTAAGTTAACATGAAATAAAATTTATTGATATGGATGATTCACCCCATTTACTTCAACAGGTTGATTTCCTATATATTATTAAGGTTCATTCATAATTGATTAGAATGGATGGTTCAACCTGCATTTTAAAAAACAAAATAGAGCAGAAAACAAACTCAAATCTTGAATTAAAAAAAACAAAAAAGTTGGTGTACCATCTAAAATCAAGTGTACAATAGGTAGTAAAGTTATATTTCTCCCTGCACATGTTCATTGGCTGCAATTTCCGAGCTAGGGTCACCATTAATATTATTGTTTTCTTAGAACAAAGTAAATATTATTAAAGGTTGATGATGATACTAGCATTTGTTTTTATTGCAGTGAAATGTTTTTGAAACACATTAATTTTCATCCTGATGCATGCGGGTGTTTTGTAAGTTTGTATTGTTTTTATTAAATATGTTACACTAATATATTTCATATAAATAAAAAAGATTAATTAAACATCTAAAAAAGAATTAAACGACTAAAATATCCACAATAACGTTTTTTCTTTTAGTTAAAAGTATTTCTTAGTTCCGAATAATATTTTTAATAGTATATTTAATGAATTACTTAGGAAAATGTTAAAGTAACATTGAAAATATACATTTAAGATACACATCTTCATTAAATATTATTAGATTGTCTCGAATCATGTGTTAATACATGATTCGAGATAATTCAATAGTGTATAGAGGTAATGTACACTTTAAATGTATATTTTAAGTGTTAATGTAACATTACTCTTAAAAGCCTGTAAAAGATATAACATGATATGACCGCAAAATTCTTTCAAAAAAAAAAAAAAAGAAATGTCTGGATCAAAAGTTCGGCAGCTAATAGTTAAACCTTAAGGTTAACGCATTTAATAAATTGAATAATGTGTTCTAGCTTAAGCATTGGATAAAGATTGGTTCTGGCAGATGAGGTGAGTATGGGGAGGCGTATATGGTGTTGTGTGGCAGATGAGGTACTGGTTTTTTAATGTGTAATATACTTTCTAATGCGAAGGGGTTGAACAATGATGAGGTATAAGATTACTAATCTAATGGCTCTCAAGTGGTACTGGAGGCCGGAGGTCATTCTGGTCCACCACCACCACCGAAGAAGAAGAAGAAGATTTTTGAGAATGCAGGGAAATGAAATTAATTAATGTTTGTGGTATGCAAAGTGTAATAAGCGTACCTGAATCAACAACGTTAGAAAGACATTTTCCCTCAGTCTGCCGCTGCGTAGAGGAATGGGAAAATAGAAAGAACAATTAATGGTTGCTTCCTTCGTTAGAGATTGATGTATCCTAAATCTGTTTTTGCCTCTTCACTTCCCTTTGCAACCTATGTAATATATATATATATATATATATATATATATATATATATATATATGTGGGGCGGGGTTCTATTTTCCCTCTCCCTCTAGCTTTTTCTTTCTCTTCTTCTCAACTGTCTTACTTTGTATATAATATATATATTATAATTATTAAATATAGAGTATAATGAATATTTTATTAAATATAAATATTTGCTATTGTTTCTATTTGATAAAGGGATTAAATATGTATTGGGTTCATATTTTGGATTTGGTTGCGGCTTCTACCGTGTCTATGAACAATATCACATGTTATATATTAACACAATGCATTTACCATATCATTATCTAATCACTCTTAGATATAATCTCAAAGTACCAACTTTAATCACAATGCTTAAAGCGCTTGGTACTTTTGAACACCTAAATCCCTTATAATTAATAGAGCAATGTTACATAAATTAAAAATACTATATCAATTACTACAAATTACTGTCACATCAACTTTTAACTTTAATACATTATAATAACATATTTTTCAATAAAATTATAAATTTAATGTAAATGCTTGACATATAAGATTTGTAACAACTGATATAAAAATTTCAATCTGTTTAACATTTTTCTATTTGATACTCAAATAATAAACTCACAATTATATACAAGTTAGGAGTCACTCTAGAATTTTTACTCCAATGTTATTTGGCCAACACGGCTAAGAGGCACTTCAACTCGATTTCCATGTCAATTAATAGGAGGTGTTACAAAAACTCAAAACGAAACTCATAACAGGACTATGAATCAAAATTGTCACTTTTGTCCTTTCAAGTTTGGCTTGCATAAAAATCACCGTGAAAAAACAAAAAACCACTCTTACAGACAGGCGTAGGCGAACGCATTTTACAAAACTGAAGCGTTCCATCATCTTTATAGATACAGCTTCATGCTTGCTGCAACTGATCAGTCTTGCATGCCAATAATAGATAAAACCTGCAAAGGGAGAAACAGATGCTTGAAACTAAGAACATGAGTTACGACAATTCCTTCGTAAAGCAAACAGATGTGTTTGCAAATAAGACTTTGGTTTTTGAATACTTAAGTTAGCACATGACAGTTCTAAGTTCTTCACCTTGTCAGTGAATTTGCGAAAGCCCTCGATTTCCATTGCTTTATCAAGTTCCTGAAAATGTAACCAACTATTTTGTCAAATATAGCGTTTTGGCTTTTTCACATTGTACCATTCTGAGTCTTTTCAATGGAATAGTTGGCTGGGTGATTAACCAAGATGCTTATGCAGAGAGAATTTACTTAGAACTAAATGAGCCCCTTTTCTTAAATCAACTAAATGAGAAATTAAAATACAATCACTAAACATCAACACCGTTAACAAGATAAAATGCAAAAGATTTAGGCAGCAGTATTTACGCTCTCTGCTGCTACAGAAGAATCAATCTTGTACATGAGCTTCTGAAGTTCCTCATCCTTCAAAGCCTCACGAACTTCATTGGATAATGCTGCACAACAAGGATATGTGGATATGAGAACATTTTATCTACACAGATGAGTGGTGTTCTGTGAATGATTAGAAGTATGTATAAAGGATGAGAAGCAAATTGTTTGATGAGGCATATTTATAAAGCATAGATGAAGCAATATTTTTCTGACACGGTGAAGTTAGCATTGATTTAAATCTCCAATCATGTAAATTAAGAGCCAAATCGAGAGCCAGAGACTGTTATGTATTCACACAAATAGCAACACAACAAAATTGTGATCAGTTCAATTTCATATTTACAATGAATTGGTTCTAGTAACTACCTTTAACTTTAAGCCATATCACTCTTTTAGCAGCCAATCACGGTGATAAACCAATGTCAAAAAATTACTAAAAGCAAAATAATAAAAATCAGGGTCCATGTTAAAGACAACAATTGAGATGGATAAAGAAGTGCAATACAGACCTGGTTCAAAGTCTTTAACATTGTGCCATCATTTGAAATTACTGAAATTCTCATAGGGGCTCATTATAACAATGCTCAGATCTTGTTTATTTTAATGTAAACATAATACCAATAAATAACCTAGATATGATGGGGGTGGCAGCAAACAAGCCAAGTGTGCCACAACATGCCCAGGTGCTTTCAATGATATTGTGGTTAGTTTAGGTAAGTTTTCTGATAGTATTATGAGCACACAGCGTTCCAAAACATCTGAACTATTTCCACCAAAATATGACAAATCTTATCACAACAAATTATCGAGTATCTTGTCTCATTATAAAAGTATATTTAAAGGTACAAGGTGCACTTAAGGCGACAAGGGGACCTAAGGCTTGAGAAATCGATAAAATTTGATTAAAATTCAAAGAATTTTGTCAGATTTTCACTTCATAAATGGGAGAAATTTTAAGGGTGTTTTAATAATCTTAACAAGGTGTGGGATGGTTCCACATGCTAGCTTCTCATTGGATGACTTTTTCTAAGCTGTCCAAAGGTTTTACTTTGGAGATTGGATTAGGAGTTGCTGTAATATTGTTTCAAGATTATATTAGGCTCAGGAGAACTTCTTGTGTTACTGAGTTTTCTTTTTCTATTTACTATAATTTCAATTTCTTATCTAAAAAAGAACAATGGGCTCATGTTGGGCAACGACATTCATATACTATTTTCTTGATCCATCACGACATATATAAACCTCAAGCAAGCATCATATGTTGCTAATCTTTAATTCATATACATAATACACAGGATTATACTGACCTCCTTGGCCTGAGGTAATATGCAATTCATCATTTAAAAAAAACCCCTTGAAAAGTAAACCACTTGTAATAGACTGCTTAAACCAAGCAACAAACCATTCTCATGGAGTTGCCCCACGTACGCACACTTATGAACGCGAGGCCAGTCTGAACACCCTGCCTGAGGAGAAACCTAAAGCTTGTCACATAGAAGCTTGCCAACCCACGCAACTAGCCTTCTCACACTACCCTCAAGGTCCCCCTCCAAAACAATTGTTCATGTGTTTGAGAAAATCTCTACAATAAAGCCTAGGAACCCTCCCACTACACAATTGATGTGGGACGATCACAATCTACCTCCCTTAGGGTCCAACTTCCTCGTTTGGACCATTGGCACACCTCTAGTAGCCCTAAGAGTGGCTTTGATGCTACTTGAACTAACAAATTGCTCAAACCACACAACAAATTGTCCTTTCTTGGCCTTACCACCTTCACGGATGTACCCCCATGTACGTACATCATGCACATAAAGCAAATCTAAACACCTTGCTCAAGCAACAACCCAAAGCCTGCCGCATGGAAGATTGCCAGCCTACATGGCCAACCCTCTAACACCACCTTCAAGGTCCCCTCAAACGATATACACGTGTTTGAGACAACCTCTACAATATAGTTTAGAAATCCTTCCACTACACAAATGATGCGAGAATATCACAATAGTGAGCATTCATAGGTTGTTGAATTTGTCCAATTTAGCACATCCTCGTTGCATGTAGCAAAGTGTTTGTTCAGGGGCAACAATCTAGTGATGCAATATGCATCATGATACATTGTGGAACATTATACGTGTTGCAGTATAATTGTATTGTGATGCACACTACACAACTCATAACACTTATAGCTTCAAAAGGCAACTGAATCCAAAATGAATCAATGTAGGAAAAAATTGTTTCGATTGACCCTTCCCAAAAATTATAGTGTAGGAAACTCATGCACTATGTATAATAGATAAGAATAAATTGGCCCATACCAACCATTTGATCCACTTTCCTTTCTTTCTTTCTTTCCTTTTATTAATAAAAAAGTTTAGTGTTGGGCCACTAAAACTAAGAAGTTGTCCAACCAATAAAGAGTGGGGTTACTCCTTAATATAATCAAGTTCATAATATGATTTGTCTTAATAACTTTCTTCATGTCTCATATTATTAATTCCATTTTGAAGTTGTTAAGTGACACTATAGCTAATAAGTTGTCCTGCCTAGGGTGGAGATATCTGATAATTAATCAAGGCCAAAATATGAGTTCCCTCACTGAACTTCCTCAAACGTCTAATTCTACTAATTCAATCATAAAGTTACACTTCTCTTGGTCTTTGCATCCATCATCCCAACCTCCTCCTTATTCAAATTTCATATAAGAGAAGTTTTATCTAGTTTGCTCACATTCATCTCCATCACAGTGAGTCTAATTTTTGAGATGTTGAACTTTCCCTTTGATTAAACAATATGTCACTTTTAATTATTAATGATAGCTTGAAATACATTGTTAGGCCTCTACTTGAAAACTATAGCTCTTGGGTTCAATGGCATGCTCTAACATGTAGCTTACGCTTGTGAGACAATGAGAGGTCTTCAATTCAAGCCTCCTCATTAGCATTTGCACACACTTCAATGTCATGTTTGGTAATCATCTATTCTTCTGTCTCCCTTCTCTCCCGCATGTAGCATGAGGCCTATGTTACCCGAACTCTTTACTTTAGCCCAACGTACCCTGTCCGACACTTCATGATATGACATGGGTATGGGATGTGTCTAACACTTTAGATTTTAAAATATTACTATGTAGATTCTTCAATTGAAAGAAAAGAGAGCATGAAAGAAGATAATGACTAATAGGTGAAATTCACTTAAATGGGAGAACAAAATGGACAATACATGAGAGAAAAGAAGAAAAAAAGGAAAGAACGACATATAATATAGCCGAGTCCCCGTAATAGTCGGAAAGACCTTTTGAGGAAGAGGAGGTGAGAATGGCTGTTTTCAGCTGTAATGGGAACAAAGCCCCTGGTTCTGATGGTTTTTCCTTGGCTTTCTATCAAGATTCGTGGGAGATTCTTAAGGGTGATGTGATGAGAGTGATGGACGACTTCCATAGGAACAGTGTGATCAACATCAAGACAAATGAAACCTTTATTTGCCTTATCCCAAAAAAAAGAGATTCTTGGCATCCTAGAGCTTACAAACCCATAAGCCTAGTCTCTAGCCTTTATAAAATCATTTCCAAAATCCTCTCCTTAAGGTTAAGGGACTTTATAAAACCATTGATGAGTCTCAATTTGCTTTTGTTCATGATCGACAAATTCTTGATGCAATTCTTGTGGAAAATGAAGCAGTAGAAGACTACAGATCGAGAAGACGTAGTGGTGTGGTTTTTAAAGTTGACTTTGAAAAAACTTATGATTCTGTTGATTGAGATTTCTTGGATTATGTGATGTTTAGGAAGAACTTTAGAAGGAAATGGCGAGGGTGGATTTGTGGGTGTTTGAAGTTTGTTTCCTTTTCCATTAGTATCAATGGTAAAGCTTCCAGGAAGTTTGACGCTCATAGGGGTCTAAGACAAGGTGATCCATTGTCACCATTCCTTTTTACTTTGGTGGCTGACATTCTGAGTATGATGATGTCAAAGGCTTGCATAACTTCAGCTATCAAGGGTTTCTCTGTAGGGAGAGATGGAGTTGTGGTTTCTCGTTTATTGTTTGCTGACGACACGTTGTTCCTTCTGGAGGGTGAGGAAGTGAATGTTGAGAATGCTATCAGCCTGCTTCAGTGCTTCTGTTTGTTGTCTGGGCTTAAGATCAATCTGGGTAAATGTCAACTGGTTGAGATCAACACTGATCATGATATGTTATCCAGAATGGCATCAAAGATTGTGTGTTCCAAAGGCTCATGGCCGCTTCAGTATCTTGGTTTGCCCTTAAGTGGCAACCCTTTGTGCAAAATTTTTTGGGATCCAGTGGTTGCTAAAATCTCTCACAGATTGGACGGGTGGAAAAGAGGGTTTCTCTCAAAAGGAGGAAGACTTGCTCTTATCAACTCGGTGTTGTTTGCGATCCCAACTTATTTTCTTTCACTCTTTCGGATGCCTACATCAGTTGCCACAACTATTGAGCGAAAAATTAAAGTTTTTTTGTGGAAAGGAGCTGACAAAGGTTGTGGGCTGCCCTTGGTTAAATGGGAAACTGTTCAAAAGCCGGTGTCTAAAGCCGAATTGGGAATTGGTAACATTTTGAAGAGGAACAAGGCTCTTTGTGGAAATGGGTAAGGCGGTTTTACAAGGAGCGTCATTCTTTTTGGGCAAGAGTTCTTACTAGTAGATTTGGATCTATTGAGTTCAGTAGGAGAATATCCCCCTCAATACGTTCCTCGTTTAGAAGCCCATGGAAATTCGTTCTCTCCATTCTCCTTGATATGTTTCCTCATTTTCAACCTATGGTTGGAAATGGGTGCACCTTTAAGTTCTGGGAGGATCAATGGATTGGTGATATCCCTCTTGCTGATATGTTCCCTAGAATCTACCACGCCTCCCCATTTCTTAACCACCCCATAGCTCACTTCTACAATAACGATGCCCAATCGGTGGACAGCCTTTGGAATTTTTTTATCCCAAATTCTCTTACTGTTGGCCAGCATGTTAAACTAGTTAATTTACTTTCCTTTTTAAACTCTGACCATCTGTCCTCGGATCCTGATTCCTTAAAGTGGTCCCTTCACCAATCGAGACACTTTACCTGTAAACCTTTCTTCCAATTCTTAATTGATGACCCCTCCTACCCTCCTTTTCCCTTGGCTAATCTGATTTGGAATGCTCATGCACCATCAAAATTTAAAATGTTTGGGTAGACTTTCGCCCATAACGAGCTTAACATTGGTGACGAGCTTCAGAGGAGACTTCCTTTTATTTCCCTTCTTCCTCATTGTTGTTCGTTATGTATTGCTAGTGCAGATGACGCGGGTCACATCTTTTTCGGATATCCTTTTTCGTTGAGGATTTGGGATGAGTGGCACATTAGAGTTGGGGATTGCTTTTCGCCCCCAAGGTCGGTGGAGGATGCCCTCTCGGTCGCACACATTCAAGGACTATCTGGCAAGCAAATCAAGATTATGAGAGCGGCAAACCTAGCATCATTGTGGATGATTTGGATGGAACGCAACCATCGTATTTTTTATGGACTGTCTAGAAGAGTGGAGGAGGTGTGGAATGACATTCTTCTTCTTTCAAGCTCGTGGCTTGTGGCTTTCAAATTAAATGGGGACTTCTCCATTAATGATTGGATGACGAACTGGGGTGCATGATTGTTATGAGGGTTTTTCGTTGTCTTTGATTGTTCTCTTTTTGTCTTTTTAGATTCTGTTTGAGTACTACTGGTACTCTTTTTGTTGTAGCTCTTGCTTGGTTTTAATTATTGATATATTTGCTTTGTTTACTCTCAAAAAAAAAAAATAGCCGAGTCCCCGTATCCTAGAATTTGAAAATGAACAAGTCGGACATCTAGATATGTACTCTTATCCAACACCCATACCCGAGTCAAGGTAACATAGCATGAGGCTACATATGACGGCAAGTGTTAGTAATAGCTTGACATACATTATTGGGCCTCTACCTGACATTTATAGCTTTTAGATTTAGTAGTAATTGAACACTAATAACACTCTAGAAGCACACTACCACATTAAACATCCAAAATTAAACAATGTCCTATGTGTTTTGTGAATAACATCAGCCTAAATAGTCCCAATTCCCAAAAGTGTAATTGTGGGGAATTGGTTCTTCAATAGCAATAAAGTTCTAATTTCAAGAATTAAGGTTTCATTTCCCATCAAATTTGCTAGGATCCTACGCAAAAACTATGAATTGTTCCCAATTGATCTAATCTCTTGTTTTTCCAAAAAAAAAAAAAAAAAAAATGCCTTCGCAAGATTAAATATCATACAATTGACCTTTTTGTTTTAGAATACGATGGATTGTGAAGGAAATTGGACGTATTACAGGTAAAATGAGGAAAGTTTGTCTAAGGCTCTTTGTTCATTAGTAATACTCAACTCAACTAAACTAAGCCTTTTCCTAACTACATGACTACATGCAATCAGCTACATGAATATGCTTCCTCAAGTCCATTTTATTAAGGGTTAAATTAACTCAACGCATTTCCCCTTGCCATTGTTTGAAACAGCCTAAGGAAATACGTCACTTAATGGGGACCTCCTAGCCCTTTGTGTAATCTAATTTAGTATATTTATGTTAGTTGATCTGACAAGTTTTACGCTAGTTGTCCACTACCTAACGCAACCCTCCTCCTTCATCCGAGCTTGAGACCAACTATATTTAAGGATATGTCCATATATTCAGCACAGGCAAAGTTATAAGTTATTATTCATTAGTAATAAAGAACATAATCAACTTCGCAGTTGTTTAGAACTCCTTATCCCTCAACAATTTGCACTAGAAAACTTTTCAAGGTATTCATGATTTCAAATCAGAAATGCTCACCTAGATCTAGGCATGGAAAGGACTAAGATGTCAAAAAAGAACTTATGTTTTTGCAAGTGATAACAAAATATAATATAAGTAACTTTACAGCCTATTATGAAATTGCACCTAAGGATTCCAATTGTGTTTTCTGAAGCAGCTGACTTGGATCATCTACTTGCAATGGTCTTTTGGGAGGCAATGCAGGAGCTGCAACAGATTAATGCGAAACCAAAAATCAAACAAAATTAACCGATAAAAGATTTTACAAGCACATGTTACAAGTAAATTTCTCTTATGAATAAAAAATAAATAAATAAAAATGTATGGTACAATGGTTTGTGGGAAGATGCTTTGTGAATTTATTAATATGAATAACCTCATGAATCTTCATCATTAGCAGTTTATTTCCATGCCCTAATAATTAGAATTTTTGTGTTAGCTTGATCTATTCTATACACCTGTAACGGCTATAACTTTTAAGTTAGCAATAATCTAACATGGTTATAATTCTTGGTTTCAACACTCTTTGCACAAATAGGGTAAAAAAAAGTGCATGAGTTCGAAAGGATTGAAGGATTAAAAAAAATGAGTTTCTCCATATAAGTCTAGCTTTCCTTTAGGTATATTGACCAAACCAGCATGAAGCAATTTGAGAGAGAGAAAAATGACAATTCTTACTTGCTATTGTTTCACAAGGAACAAGAACAGGAACAGGAACAGGAACAGGCTTCCAGCATGGTGCTTCTGCATGATTCAAATAAATATAAACACATTATTTCAAGTCCGGTAGTTCTAAATGCTACAACAGCTATATAGGAGTTGAATATAACCCAAAAAAAAATTACAAATTATTAACTCCAGTATGCATTGTTCTTATTTGGTAGATCAATTCATGTTTATGTTTCCCTCACACCCATTAATCTATTTCACCCATATAATAATAACCTAAAAACCATACTGGAACCTCAAATTAATTAAGAAGAATATCTAGAACAACCTTAATGGGTACTCTTTAGAGGCAAAGAAAGATAACTACGTACCTTTGTGTTTCTTGAAGCAGGGGATAGAGCAACTGATGTAAATAAAAAAGGGAAAGAAATATCATCAGAATCAAATTTATAAAAAAAAAAAAAAAAAGTAGTAGTAGTTGGAGAAGAAAGATGAGAAATTGTGATGGGTTATGATTTGCTTACTAAGGTATAAGACATGAAGGGCACTTGTACTTGAACTGAACCTCTTTGCATACTTCACATTGTTGACCACCTACCATAGTATTAATCCAGGATTGAAAATTTGCCCCTTTTTTTCTGTTTTTCACGGTTTGGCGGTTGCAGGAGACGAGAACTAAAGAGAAAGAAGGGAAAGTGAATGCTAATCTAGAAAATATTGTTTGTAAATGCCACCAAATATAAATTAGAATTCAAGTTTTAAAAGTCAGGAACATAACCCAGAATCAAAGAAGCATTCCTTTTGGACAAATTAGAGAACCAAAATCTCAAGCGATCATGAAATATCAAAACAAGGAATTCATTTTAGTGATCATCCATTCTGTAAATCCAACGAAGGGACCAAATTTACCTTTCCTTCTTCAGCCTGCTTAGACACAATAGCTCCTACAGTTGGTAATATAGAAAAAATAAGGATCAGAATCAATTCGCAAGTACCTTGTCACGGAGGGGCTTAACATATTTTCGTGTTTCATAATAAATCTTACAGGCCATTTAGCAACATTGTCATAGTCTTTTCTCCACTATATGAAAAAAAAGGGGAAAAAAAACTTGCAGCAGACTTGAGAACAATAATTTCAACACTTCTTTAATTAATTTAGTAACTTATACATAACTATTTGTCCAGGTAAATCTTTCAGATGTACCCGGTCATATGTTACAAATGCAGAATAAAGAACTTCCAAAAAAAGAAAGAAGAGAAGTGTTGTGGCCGATTTGCCGAACTCCATCTCCAGTCGATTGACTTTTAGCATGGTGAAAAATGTCTTAAAAAGAAAATCTTTTCACTCCAATTGTTTACCAAGAAATCATTTGCATTCCAATCACAAAAGGCATGGCCACTCAATGGGGTTAAAAAACATATGCTCCTTAATTTTTAAGACACCTAAAGTGGGTCAAATTTACAAGTTAAAACCAATGGTTTAATGAAGAAGCAAAAAATTGTAGATATATCACAATTCAAGACCTTTGATGGAAAAGGAGAACCAAATTACACTATGAAATGGACTTAATTCACCAAAAGTTTGAAACACCCCTCAAAATCTCAACTTTTTGAAAGTGCCCAAAAGTAGTTCACAAGACAAATTGATCAAATTACAGTACATAAGATGCAAAAACAACTCCATCACAAGGCAAGATAACCATGAAGAATTACAGTTTAGATCCTTGTGTGGAGCATGCAAATTCTAGAGGAGAAAATGCAATGAGGTCTGTGTATTTGCTCCTTACTTCTGTCATGAACAGGGTGCAGTCCATTTTGCTGCTGTTCACAAGGTCTTTGGAGCCAGCAATGTCCCCAAATTACTATCCCATCTCCCACCACACAACCGAAGTGATGCTGCCATCACCACAACTTATGAGGTGTTAGCACGGATGCAAGATCCAATATATGGTTGTGCTGGTCACATCTTTGAACTTCAACTTCAGGTCTCTTTATTTATACATTCCAATTTTTATTTATTTTGGATAAGTTACTCTGTAGAAGTGATCTGTTTACAAAGATCACTTATATGTACATACCTAGCAGCTCATGATATATTAGTTGAAACAATATATATATATATATATATATATATATATTTAGTATTCTCCTTGCAGGTGGCTACGCTACAGGAGGAGATAGAATTGCTTGAAACTAATTAAGTCAGAGTAGAAAAACAAGCAAAAGAACAGAGCAAAAAAAGAAAAAGAAAAAAAGTTAAACAGATAAAAGAGTTTGCTATTACCAGCAGAATAGCCATTAGAGAGGTCACTGTTTGGTGCAGCAGTGAGAATTATCAGAGCCAGAGAAAGTGGAACAAAATGAACTCACATAGCAAATCACAGATCATAGAAGTTGCAGAGAAGAACAGCGAATTTTATGATAACAATCTGTTTCACACCTTCAAAAACACGAAATTTGCAGAATCGCCGTTTTGGAAGAGAGAAGAGAATTAACAAAGAAATTATGTTAATGACCACCGAAGACCGAGCTTTCTGAAACTATGTTGCAGATGGTGGAAGAAGAAGAAGACGCGAAAATGAGAGTTCTCCGCGAAAACGAGCGATCAAAACCAAGAAGACATCCCAAGCTCGCAATCGCTTTTACAAAGGAAGAATCCCTAGTTTCCTAAAAATAGCAGGAGAGAAACGAAAGAGGGGGAAGTTTGGAGTCTCGCCCGTTCGGAAGAAAGGATTGGTCGGCGATGCTACTTGGAGTTTTGGTAACAACGACGAGACGGGGATTTTATCAAAAAATGGATTTTAAATTCAATTCAAAAATGGTTTTTAAAAACAGGTTTTTTAAAATTAGTTTTAGAGTTTATTTTTTAAAAAATATGGAAAATAACTTTTTATTATATTCTTCATAAATTTGAAGTCAAATTAAAATAGAGTTTTTAAATATTCTGAAAACACCCCAACCAAACAATTTTTTGAAGAATCTTGGATTTAAAAAAAGAAAACTATTTTTAAATCCTATACCAAAGGAATTGTTAGGTTTTTTTAAAAAAAACAAATGTAATTTAGTTATGAATTTGTGATATTGTGCTCCAACATCCCTTAAATTTGCATTATTTAGTGACATACTTTTTTTTTTCTCTTAATGCATCACTTTGTAAACTTAGTGCAACAAATAATTAATAAAAATGATAAAAATATTAACAAAAAATTTTAATAATAGAAAACATATGAAAAGAACTTTAACAGTAATTCTATAATATTTTTAAAAACATGATATTCTATAACATCATTTCTACATTAAATATAAAATATTCTTATTTTTAAAATAATGTAATTCATAGAACAATTTTTGAATACAGTACGGAACATATCTCCAAAAATCAACTAAAAATGAGATTGAATTTCAATTTTTGAAAAACTTTTTACAAAAAATAAATAAAAGTTGAACAGCAAATGCAGCCTTCGTTTTTTGGAGGAGTCATTTCGCGTATTGTAATCTAATGACTATTGATTTAAATTCGAAATAGCCTCTCTAATATAGAGTAAGTTTGCGTACATCATCCCTTTTTCAAACCCCTTAATAGCAGGAGCCTCATGTGTTGGCTATGCCTTTTTTATTGGCCAAGATGGATGTTTTTATATATGTTCAATGAACGTAATATAGATGATAAAATGCAATTTCATTACTTCCAAGGTCAAAGTGCAATAGTTGGTACAGTGGAGAAGTGTGTTATAATTACTTGGTTATGTTCTAGACATCAACCCATATGTCACAAAAACTATTTTATGTTGTTTCCAATAGGCAATGGGTTCCAAGAAGGTTGATCCAGAATTGAACCAATATTCTTGGTTCATGTGAGTTGTAGTTGATTCTACTTGGTTCTTGGTAAAATAGCTCCACATGTTGGTTCATAACACCAATAAATTATCATGATTACTTGTGGAATATGCCTAATGCCCAACGTTGCAATTTATGTTCGATTGATGTTGAATACGATGTCCGCAGAGAAGTTGAAGGGCATGATTCATGGATACTTGCCATTTCTTTTATGATGGAAGAGCATTGTTGGTCTCACCATACTAATTCTAGTAGCATATGTGTCAGCTTGAGCCCCCCAACTAATTTGAAAGTAAACAAATTTACAAAGTAGGTTTGCTTTCTGAAGAGTGAAGGAAGCAGATTCATATAGCTGACACCATACAGTTATAAAAAGGCTTGATTGAGTCGAGTTGAACTTTTTTGGGGAACCAAATATGTAGCATTGGATTCGCCAAGATGGATGGTATTGCACATGTTAAAATCCCTCATTCATCGTCACCATGCACATGTGGTCATTTCAATCTTCAATGAAAACAACACCTTTAAAGGCTCCATAACTAGCATCGTATAGAAGGGTCTGAATGTGTGATCATAGGTTGGCTATGGTTTGGATATCCAGCCAGCCATTACCGCTACGGTCTTTGGTTCGATTTTATTTTGGTTTGAATAGGCTATAGTTTCAAAGGTGGACCATGAATTTGATGAAGATTCTTAGTTCATGTCAGTTGTAGATCCATTCTACTCGGTCAAGGAAAGTAGTTCCACAACCATATTCATACAAGAATAAATTCAGGTCCGATTGAAGCTCTAGTCTTGCTCTCTTTCAGGTACACCTTTTGATTTGACATGCATGTGAAGACCTCAGGTTGATATCAAAGAAAATCTAATCGTACCTGTTTACATGCTTAGGTCATCATGAGAATGGATATTGTGAGTTCAATCTTTTTCAAGGAGGTAAATTATTATTATATTTTATTTTTATTTTTATTTATCTATTTATTTGTTTTTGTTTTTTTTTTGGATGATGTTTTTATAGCCTTCTAGATGATGAAAAATGTACATGATTTGACTGATGAGTAACAAAGCAAGATTGACATTTAGGTTTGGCAACACCAACAACTACTTCTTTTTCATGTATTTCTATTTGAATGTATATCATCATATCATATCATGGGCATGGGCATGGGCCCCAATTTTCCCACTTTCTCTAAACTATAGGGGGGCTAAAAGGATGATTAGTAACCAACTTATACATGATAGCGTAATTTCAATCACATCTACACCCTTGGTTATTTTAAGTTGAGAGTTGTTGTAAAACATAAAAAAACAAAGAGATAAAACGTGGTTCGGTTCTATGGCCTACGTCCATGGGAGAAGAGAAGGGAATAATTTTTATTTGTGGTGTCCCAATAGAAGATCACTGTATAAATAGACATACAGGGTTGTACACATATAACAACTATTTCACGTATAACAACTACTAGATATGACAACTACTAGAGTTGTAATCTTTTCTGTAAATGATAACAAATCCTATAATTTTTTCTTTTCTCCGCTACAGTTTCCCATACTCCCCCTCAAGCTGATAAATAAAGGTTTGTCATTCATAACTTGGATACACTTGTTTGAAATGTAGCACTGCTCAGTCCTTTAGTAAGTAAATTTGCTAGCTGATTATGAGTAGGCACATAGGGAGTACAGATCAGTCCACTGTCAAGCTTTTCCTTAATAAAGTGTCTATCAATTTTAATATGTTTGGTTCGATTATGTTGATTTGGGTTATGTGCAATGTTGATGGCAAATTTATTGTCGCGATAGAGTCTCACTAGACCATCCCACTAAATCTTGGTCTTCTAAAATGATTCTTAATCACAGTAGTTCGCAAATCCCTTGGGCCATTACTCTAAATTTTGCTTCAACACTAGACTTAGCCGCCACATTCTGCTTTTTATTGCGCCATGTCACCAGATTCCCATCAAGAAAGGTACAATACCCGATGGTCGATCTCCTGTTAATTACGTAGTCGGCATCTGTATATGCTTCTAATACTAATCCTGTGCTCCGCTTAAATAGAATGATCTGTCATGGAGTCCCTTTAAGATACTGTAACTACACTCAATATGCGATATCAAGTCTTGTATGAGAGAGATAGATGAGTCTCCTTACCAACCTTTGATACATTTCCTTATTTACGGCAACAACTTCTTAAGTTTCTCCAAGCTTGTTATTAAAATCAATGGGTGTGCTAGTCGGCCGACATGCCAACTTCTTCGTCTCTTTAAGAAGATCAGTAATATATTTTTGTTGAGAAATGAAGATTCCTTGTTTGGAGTGTGTCACCTCAATCCCTAGAAAATATTTCAACCTTCCTAGTTCCTTAATCTCAAATTCCCTGGTCAAACACTGCTTCAGTTTTTGTTTCTCATTCTCATCGTTCCCAGTAATGATGATGTCATCTACATATACCAAAAGAGTTGTAACTCCCCCTGAAGTTGAGTGCTTAATAAACAAAGTTTGATCTACTTGGCTTTGTCTATATCCCATGTTTTTCATTACTTTGGCAAACCGGCCAAACCTTGCCATTGGAGATTGCTTAAGTTCATACAGAGCTTTCTTTAGTTTGCACACTTTATCAGTGTCCAGGCTACTTCCAAATCCAGGAGGTACTTCCATACAAATCTCTTCTTCTAAGTCTCCATGCAAGAATGCATTCTTTACCTCAAATTGTTGGAAATCCCAGTTATAATTAGCTGTCAAATACAACATGATCCTCACCGTATTCATCTTGGTAACTGGAGCAAATGTCTCTTGGTAGTTAACACCATATGTTTGAGTATACCCTTTGGCCACTAATCTGGCCTTGTAGTGTTCCAGTGACCCATTTGCTCTGAACTTAACAGTATAAACTCATGTACATCCCATTGGTTTCTTTCGTGCAGGCAAGTCTACCAACTCCAAGTATTATTTGTCTCCAAGGCCTCCATTTCCACATTTATGACTTGCTTCCAATTTTCATTAGATAGAGCCTCAGATAAAGAGGTAGAGATTTGAATACAGTTCGAGCCAGTAAGAAAACTTTTATGAGACAATGAAATTTTTTTAAATGACACAACACAGGAAAATGGATATAAGGGATGTTTACTGCATTCCCTAGTTCCCTTCCTAATGGCAATAGGGAGGTTCTGACCAGTGTTTGTTTCAAGTTGAGATTCTAAAGATTATATTTGAAAAAATATAGGCTAATATTAATAATAATAATAGTTGGTACTTTTAGAATAATAACTACATTGACAATGATGATGCCAGTACTAAGAAATTGAGTTTTTAATTAATAAAAAGGTTTACTATTACATATATAAATGTAATCGATGTTGGACCCATAAATATTATATCAAGAGTAAATTCACGATCAAGCTTAAGACAAAGATATTAGACTCATAAATATTAGAATAAGAATAAATCCATGATCAAGCTCAAGATAAGACCCACACCAAGTCGAAGCCCATTATTTAGAAGCTTATAAAATTAGGTAAATTATTGGTGTGATAAGTGGTCAAAGTTAGATATGGTGCATTACATGTGTATGACCAATTTTTTGTTATGAATATTTAATTGTGTGATGTAGATTATATTTGATTTAATATAAATACCCTCTCATATGAGAAGTTTAGGGGGCAAGCAAGGTGCACAAGCTCAAACATACCATCTCATTATTCTTCTTATTATTTTTCTTAATCAAGAGAGAGAGAGTCTCATCATTTTCTCTTTGAGTGCAAAAGAAAAGAGTTGTAAATTGTTATTCATACTGAATTTTTTACAGCTTGCTCGTTGATGTTTCCCTCAAATCGAGAGTTTTACCACGTAAAATCTTTGTGTCTCTTATTTTGCTACAACTGTTCTTATCATGTTCTTTAGTTGTATAATGTTACGTACATCCTTCATTCCCCAACAAGTGATATCAGAGTCTATCTTGAAATTCTTAATATGTTATGTGGTTGCAGCTAGCCTTGTTTGATCTTCCACATCAGAAAAATTTTTCTTAAGATTTTTGTTGATACAATATTATTCACATATAGAGTACTATTCATGTATACATAACTATTCATGTATACGGTACTATACATATTCGAAATGTAAAGAAGATGTCACCTTGACTTACGGAGTCGACTCACTCTTTGACATAATGGTTAAGGAACTAGGACCAACTCCACCAACAAACGCCACGTCCTAAGGGGGACCATCTCTGTATTAGGGGCCACGACGTCGCTTGTCTCTACCATGTGGGGACCAATTCCTTCAATATAAATACTCCCATAAATTTCTTAGAAAAAGTAACTTTTAGCTTTGACATCAACTTTGCATAAGCTTTATGTATCAGCTCAGCTTGGACTTAGACATCGGAGGGTCTTAGGTCGGTACCAGAGGTGGAGCCTCTGTTCTGCTAACCTGGATTGGAGCCCAGGTACAAAATCCCAAAAAAACTCTAAAGTTTTGTAAAAAATAAAATAAAATAAAAACTCTAATTTATTACAAAAATGTTATTCATATAAATATTTACAAACCATTGGTTTGTCATCTATGGTTCACTCTTCACTGGTTTGTTAAACTTGAAAGTTCACACCTCCACCTTTGTTACCTAAGACTATCTCATTTTGTGGTCTGTGACTCTGCTGTTTGTTAAGCTCCACACAACCACGCCTCCGTCTCTATTAACATTATCAGCTAAGCTTCACTTCTTCTTGAAAGCAAGCACAAACACAAGCAAAGGCGCAAGCTTTTTTAGAAAATTTTGATTTTTTTTAAAGTTAATTTTGTATTTCAATGTTTGATGATCTTGCTCATGTGGGTTTCACTTGTTTTTGTTTTTTGATCTGGAAATGGATATTTGTGACGTAGATTTCTAGTGACATTGTTAAATTTCGATGATTTAGTTTTTAGGGATTTCATTTTACTTTGATACATTTTCGGGGTTGTTGGGGTTGATTTTGCTTTGAATTTGATTCATGGGTTAGTGAAATAGTTGGACTATTGGAGTTTTGATTTTGACTTAAGTTTGATTTATAAGTTGTAACATTCAATTTGCTCAAAGAACATCATTTTTTTTTTCTTTTTGATGTAAAAGAATAGAACTTTTAAAAGTTAAAGTCCAATGATTTTCATTGAAATTATAAATATTAAACTGATTTTACATGATATTTTTTGTATTGCATTGCATTGCATTTTTTTTCTTTTTTAGGTTTTATGTTGTCTTGTTTCGTATTGTAGTTGATGTATGCATTTTGAGGGGTAAGGTTCATTATGTCCCCCATTTTTAGGTGTATTAATGAATTTTTCTCACACAGTTGAGGTTTGTCTAATTTTTTTTTTAACCTAATCTAAATAAAATTCTTGGCTATGCCCTTGATCGGTACTACACTGGTATTCATAACGATAACTTATCTTTCCTTCTTCCCCCTTTATAGGTCGAAAGTTGGGGGGTGTCCGGGTTAGAGATTGGGGGGATCCACTCCATATCTTCATTTCCTTCTTCTTCCTATTTCTTCGTATTGGTCGGACCATTCACCAACATGCTATGTTGTTCACTTTAGTTAAAAGCCATCAATAGAGAGTGGTTAATTAAACACCACCGAACACAACAATGCACAAAAATAACATGTTGAATTAATTTATACGAGCATTGTAATAAGCCTGTTGTAATATATATATATATATATATATATATATATATATATATATATATATATATATATATATATATATTTTTTTTTTTTTCTTGTAGTATTATCTCATTGAAGTGAAAGCCACAAAACACTAATTCTCCTTTATGGTGGTGCTTGATACCAACAAATACAAAATCCAAAGTAATGGTAGTTTGATGTAAGAATAAAAGACATTTGTGGATTCAATTAAGAAAGGGAAATATGACTTCAAAAATATTCAAATGACAAGATCATGATTGATATTAATGCCAAATGAAATTATGATCGACTTCAAAATTTTGTTCATAAATAAAACAAATCAGGCGCACATGCACTAATAAACGCTTCAATAAAATCATTGTATCATGACAAATTTTACATATGAGTTTTATATTTTCTTCTATATAATTACGTAATTAAACTTGGGCGAAAGAAACATCATTCAATAGTAACTTGGTTCTTCGCTTTCAACTTCAAATACAACAAAAACATTGTATTCATACAATAATCGTAACTTGGTTCTTCGCTTTCAACGTGATACAAATCACTAGTCACATTAGATTTATGACTTTAATGCACTTAAATACACACTCTCTCAGACAATTACAAATCTGATGTGGAGGGCTTCCATATCAAATTTGTAGCAATTGATGTGTTGTTTTCAATCCCAACATTTCTTTATCTAAAATATCATATATCATAAGAAGTAACTAAGCCTAGGCCAACAATAATGCAATAAAGAAGCCTAGGCCAACAATATTTGCAGCAATATCAACTATTGAAGTCATCAAGATAATGAGAAGCATCTTTCCTCTGGAATTTCCTTGGTTGGTTAAAAGCACGAGCAAAACTATACCGAGAGACATACCAAGCAAGAATGATGCAAGACACAACATCAACAACAATGTATTGGCTCTTGCAACTGATTGGTTTTTTGTTGTTGCCGCTGCAATAAACATACCTATTGAAAATGGAATATTGAAATATTTAACAATCTTGAGACCAGTATTCAGAAGCGTAGATGTAGGTTGCAGTATCGCAGGTTGATTTCCTTCCTCCATCATTTCCTATATATATGAATTAAAATTCATTAATAAATGATCAGAATGCATTTTTCAACCTCCATTTAAACAATATTTAATAAAGCAAAAAAACAAACTCAAATCTTGAATAAAAGAAAATTAAGCAATTAGGTTAAGATGAAATAAAATTTATTGAAATGGATGACGTTAGATCTCAACAATAATAATAGGGGGAGATTCTTTTATTTCTCTTCTTGCATTGTACAACCTACTATATGGTGTATTTATAGACACTCAAAATCTAAATCCTAAATACGTATAGTCCTAATACAATAAGCAACTCTAGTAAAACACTAACTCAAAATTCTTAATTAGACACACTTTTCAAATTCTAATTAGACACTAACTCAAATATAATATAATCTAGATTAATTATCTCCAACATCCCCATATTATCTAGATTATCTGAATTAAACTAATTTCCTCCCACAATTCAGATTCTATATACTTTAAGCATATTCTTCAACTTGATTGTTTGCAAATCTTCCATCGCTTCTTTTTTCTTCTCTGTAGACATCGAACATGCTTTTGAGAGTCTTCACTAACTTTGAATAATTCTCGATATGATTGCAAAGGTTTCATCACCTTATTCTATTGATCATATTTCTTCCCAACAAAGATTAAAAACAATCTTTGATTCACACCATGAAAAGATGTCATAATAGTTTTGAACTTGAAAGATATCATATCAAAGTTAAATAATTAACTAACTCCAAATCCACTCAAAAGAAAACTAGCCACCGTTAATGAGACAAAAGAAACTACAACTCTCTCTGCTTTGTTAAAAGTGCAGTAACTCCAACGCTTCAATATGCAATAATATCACCAACGCACCAATATCCTTTCTGCCGCTCTTAACAACTGCAATCAACCAACACTTTTCTGTTTTTTTATTTATTTATTTATTAAATTCAAGCTTTCTTTCTCTGCAACAATGAATCCCGTAGCACGACAATTGATTTTTCAACCCACTATAACACGCAACAACAATTTCTTCAATTGCCTTATTTTCCTTTGGAGGTGAGCAAGCACAACAACTCCACTAACACACGTGTGGCAATTCACCGACACATTATTTGGGGTTCTTCGCACCTCTCTGCAACTAAACACGCACACAACGAATGAAACTTCCTTTCTTGATTTTCCTTCGCTCCAGCAACGACAATCGTGTTGTCTTTCTTCTTCTTCTCTGCACTCTAATAGTGCAATACACAGCAACCCGCAGTAGTAGCAACACATAGACCTTCTACCTACGGTTTTGGTACCATGTTAGATCTCAACAATAATAATAGGGGGAGAATCCTTTATTTCTCTTCTTGCGTATTACAACCTACTAAATGGTGTAAATATAGACACTCAGAATCTAAATCCTAAACACGCATGGTCCTAATACAATAAGTAACTTTAATCAAACACTAACTCAAAATTCTTAATTAGACACACTTCTCAAATCCTAATTATACACTAACTCAAACATAATTTAATCTAGATTAATTATCTCCAACAGATGATTCACCCCTTCTTTTTTTTGTGGTACCGATTTTTCGGCACCTAACAGATGTCCTTCTCCCCTTAGGGATGAGACTAATCCTTCTGGATTCGAGGATTTGCAGGAATAAGAGAACCTATCACAATAGGGATAGACAAAGGCGAACTTGAACTCGTAATGAATTCCTTAACTGCACTTCGTAGTTCGCTCCCCGAACTAACGAACAATGTTAGTGATGATTCACCCCATTTACTTCTAAGGATTGATTTCCTTGTTTAGCCATTTTCTATATGTTATTAAGGTTCATTAATAATTGATTAGAATGGATGCTTCAACCTGCATTTTAAAAAACAAAATAGAGCAGAAAACAAACTCAAATCTTGAATTAAAAAAAAAACAAAAAAGTTCGTGTAACATCTAAAATCAAGTGTACAATAGGTGGTAAAGTAATGGTTCTTCCAAAAGGACACACACACATATATGAATGACATAAGGGTGGATGTAATATGAACTACTAATGCAGTTTCTTTATTCATCTTTATCAAACATATAAATCTCCTAAATATCATAACAAAATTTATTTTGCTCCTCTTATATTCTATAAAACTAAAACAAAACCAGAAGTAAGTTAGTCACTTACAACTCCATCAATATCATGATGAGGGGATTTAAGTCCATTATGATCTGCTTTAGCTGGTGGAGGGTGCTCTGCTTGAACAGGTGCAACGATTGGAGCCCATGGAATTTCTTCCTGCACAGGTTCATTTGCTGCAATTTTCGAGTTGGGGTCACCATTAATATTATTGTTTTGTGACAACAAAGTAAATATTATTAAAGGCTGATGATGATAATTAGGGATGGCAATTCATGTTGTCGTGTCGTAATAGTGTCGTGTCGAGATATATGTATAATGAGTAAATTGTAAAATCGAACACGATACGTTTAATAAATGAGTTAAACAAGATAACATGTTTATGATTCTTAAAGTTTAAACATATTCATTAATCCTAACCTCTTTCACCTTATCGTCTACTAATGTTGGTCAAATCTTGCACCAACAAATCACAATGCTTAAAGCATTTGGTACTTTTGAACACCTAAATCCCTTATAATCAATATAGATTACTCATCATGTATATTAATTAACTTCCCGGTGAAAGCTTGTTGCCTCACAGGCCAACCATTTATCTTTTCTACATATGGAAAACTTTGGTCCAAATCTAACCCCTGGAATTATATAGACCGAGTCTTTTGGAGTGGGGGCTTTTGGACCAGCAATACAATAAAAAAATATAATTTAATAATTAAATAAAACATAGAAATAAAAATATATTATTTATTAAGTTTTAAATAAATAACAAATAATTTGTAAACCAAAATTCTAAATATTATAATGTTACAACAAATTTTTAATTCTAAAACTATGCTTTATATATATATATATATATATATAGTATATACTCTTAATATATATTTACTACATATATATGTGGGTGTGTCATGTGTGTGTATGTGTGTATATATATTGTACGTACTCTTAAATATAACACTCTTGATTATCATTACGTTGTATGTATGTATTCTTTTTTATATATACATGGTGCATGTATATATATACATACATAGTATATATATATATATATATATTATCTTTATATTGGGCATGTGCTTTGGGTAGAGCTTTTAGACTAGGTCCGCGGACAGAGCCGAGTTTAGTTATGTAATCTTGGATTCGCCTAATAAATTTTGAGATGGAAGCAGATCGGGCCGGCCCATATAATAATCGGGCCCGAGTTTGAGTCGAACCATTTTAATCAGGTCAGGCTAGACTTATGGGCCCCTGACAAAATTGTCGCCTCTAGTAAGGCCCGGTTTGGTAGAACATTTGGTTTTAGATTATAGTTTGCGTAAGCTATTTGAAATATGTTTAGCAAAAGAAATTAAAATCCTTTTTAATTTATTAAAAGTTTTTGATAAAAATATTTTAACTGTAAAATGAAAATTTTATCTTTTAACAATTAAAAATAAATATTCTTATATCTAATTCGTAATGATCCTCCTTTCAAAAAGAAATCATACAGTCATACTAATTCTAGTCCCATTATAATAGCAGATTCCCAATAAAATAAAAGGTTATTCTTGGTATTTTAAAACATGCAAGTAGACAAAATAGATTTCATTGCTTTCAATAGCAAATTCCCAATGCCAAAAGCACGCAACCTCAATTCACTTCGATTATTTAGGAATTTCATGTCTTTATCACCGTGCCTCTTAAAAAAAAAAAAACAAAACAAAAAAACTAAAAAAACAAAAAAACTCAAGAAGTTACGTATATTTTAGATTGGGGAACTCTGGGTAGGGATGTATATGTGTTGAATTGAATTGAGTCGGGTTACGGTCAAAATCTAATTTAACCCAAATAGATCGGGTTAGTAATTTTAAAATCTAATCTAACATAATTTGTCTTCAAACCCAACCCAATCTAACCCAAATATTTCAGATTTAATTTGGGTAGGGTCGGTTTATCGGGTTGTACATAGCCAAGATTTTTATTTGCAACAAAAAAATATAGCTTGTTTAGCAAAAAAAAAAAAAAAGTCAAAAGTTTTTGAGACACTTCATCAAAAAGAAAAAAAAATAATTTAAGCAAATCTTATACCAAGAAAGCAAATTTACATAATATTAATCATTAAGAAAATTAATTAGAAAATAATAATTCTTCAATAATTTTAACACACAAAAGCAAAGGGTTAATCCTAATAATTTAACAATACTTCAAGATTTTTAACACACAATCAACCGGTTTGAGAATCATACAAATAATAAATGATCAATACATAATAGTTGAGCAATATAAACCATTATACCTTTTCAAAAAGGTCTAGGGTTTTGACACTTACGTTCGGTTCAAGTCGGGTTATTCGAATTTTTAAGGGTTCAACCTATGACCCAATTCAAATTAATCGGGTTGGACATTTTAGAACCTAACCTAATCCAAATAACCAATTTAATCTAACCTAAACTAACTCAAAAAGTTCGATTCGGTCAGATTGATCTTGCCGCCCCTGCTTCCATTGTGGGCCCTCATCCCACCCTCGTATTTTCCCACTCTCTTTCTATATATATATATATATATATATATATATATATATATATATATATATATATATATATATAATACTATATCAATCGAGCAATGGTACATAAATTAAAGATACTATATCAATTGCTATAAATTACTGTCACATCAACTTTTAACTTTAATACATCATAATGACACATTTTTCAATAAAATTATAAATTTAATGTAAATGCTTGACATATAAGATTTGTAGCAATTGTCGCTGTTGTTGCCGCCCCTGCTTCCATTGTGGGCCCTCATCCCACCCTCGTATTTTCCCACTCTCTTTCTATATATATATATATATATATATATTTAATACTATATCAATCGAGCAATGTTAGATAAATTAAAGATACTATATCAATTGCTATAAATTATTGTCACATCAACTTTTAACTTTAATACATCATAATAACACATTTTTCAATAAAATTACAAATTTAATGTAAATGCTTGACATATAAGATTTGTAGCAATTGTCGTTGTTGTTGCCGCCCCTGCTTCCATTGTGGGCCCTCATCCCACCCTCGTATTTTTCCACTCTCTTTATATATATATTTAATACTATATCAATCGAGCAATGTTACATAAATTAAAGATATTATATCAATTGCTACAAATTACTGTCACATCAATTTTTAACTTTAATACATCATAATGACACATTTTTCAATAAAATTACAAATTTAATGTAAATGCTTGACATATAAGATTTGTAGCAATTGATGTAAACATTTCAATTTATTTAACATTTTTCTATTTGATACTCAAATAATAAACTCACGATTATATACAAGTTAGGAGTCACTCTAGAATTTTTACTCCAATGTAATTTGGCCAACACGGCCAAGAGCCCCTTCAACTCGGTTTCCATGGGAGGTGTTATATTTTGTAACTTAACTTTCTTTTATTTGTTTAAAATTTCAGTATTATAATAGTTATTTAAATTTCTAGGTTAATTAAAATTAAATATTTTATTTTTTAAATATTAATTGTTATGCATAGTTATCTCTTTTCTTATTCTGTTTCCTTTTATATTTGTTTAATTACATTTTTTTTTGTGGTGGATAATGAAGTTGCAATTTTTTCACCATCTCTAACCTCTCATCATTTTTAATTAAAAAAAAAAAAAACTCATTCTTCGAATAATATTATTACATACCAAAAATGCTTTGATCATTTACATGTCTTGCCATTCACTTTGCCTTCATCAAATAATATTATTACATGTTGCATTAAATTAACACGTTACATTTCATTGTTTGCATGTAACAGAAAAAAAAAATTTTAACAGTCGATATAAAATATTGTACTTCCATTACGGTCCCCAACCCAAATTTATAAAGGAGGGAAAAAGGTGTGTAAGAAAAAAAAAACTACAAAACAAACTGTTATAAATATATTTGAATATTATCATAATCTCTCTTTCATGACATATATTTTGTAACCTCTATATTAACTTTGAAAACATTGTATTAATAATATATTCTTAATATAATTTAATCTCCTATTTATGACTATAAGTCTATATAAAGGGACGTTTGAATTATAGAAGATGTACACAAGATATGTACATAAAATCTAGCACAAGTTGTCAGATCATATGAAAATAAAATCTCCCCCAATTTTTTTATTTTTTCTTTTAAGCATGTCTCCATTTATTTTGTTTATTTATAATAATTCTCTTTTTATTTTTTTAACATAAACTTATTTAAAACTTTCAATTCTTTTGAACACCTGCAACGCACGTGCCCGTTGACTAATTATAGATAATACAATTCAATTTAAGAAACCAAAAAACAAAACATATAATTTAAGCTTTGCTTGGTTTGTGATCTAAGAACATTGATACAACCTAAAAAAAAAAATTTGGGGCAAAAACAAGCTGTTTTTTAGTCAAATTCTGGAAAATTTGTTTTCTAATTTCTTAAACCAAATGCGTTTTTTGGGTTTTAAGAACTTTGAACACAAAAAATTGTATCGGAATTCTAAACCAAACGCATCCTTAGATTTCAATCATAATCAAAAACATTTTACCACAGATTTTTTATATTCTTTAATCATATTTACATAATATAACATTTGTGCATTGTGTGGGCTTACAGGGTTGGACTTGTATATATATAGAAGATGAAACTTTGGTCTTATTGACTTTAATAGTACACGGGCAAGTGCATTCTAAACTTACAAAAAAAAAAAATTTAGCCCTTTATTACCAAATTACCCATAAACAAATTTTTTATATAAAATTTATAATAAAAATAACACGCTGAAATTTATATCATACATCACTGGACTTGGCAATTTCTTCACAATGGAAACTGTAATTCAAAAGTCTCTATTCTCAGAAATCTTAAATCAAACCCTACCTTCTCTGTTGTATGTAAATTTACAGACCTGTAATGTAGTGACCCATTTTCTCGATTCGCTAAGGATAAGAAGTTTGGCTTGCATAAAAATCACCGTGAAAAAACAAAAAACCACTCTTACAGACAGGCGTAGGCGAACGCATTTTACAAAACTGAAGCGTTCCATCATCTTTATAGATACAGATATATCTTCATGCTTGCTGCAACTGATCAGTCTTGCATGCCAATAATAGATAAAACCTGCAAAGGGAGAAACAGATGCTTGAAACTAAGAACATGAGTTACGACAATTCCTTCGTAAAGCAAACAGATGTGTTTGCAAATAAGACTTTGGTTTTTGAATACTTAAGTTAGCACATGACAGTTCTAAGTTCTTCACCTTGTCAGTGAATTTGCGAAAGCCCTCGATTTCCATTGCTTTATCAAGTTCCTGAAAATGTAACCAACTATTTTGTCAAATATAGCATCATTCTGGCTTAATGGATATTTTCACACTGTACCATTCTGAGTCTTTTAAATGGAATAGTTCGCTGGGTGAGTAACCAAGATGCTTATGCAGAGAGAATTTACTTAGAACTAAATGAGCCCTTTTTCTTAAATAAACTAAATGAGAAATTAAAATATAATTACTAAACATCAACACCGTTAACAAGATAAAATGCAAAAGATTTAGGCAGCAGTATTTACGCTCTCTGCTGCTACAGAAGAATCAATCTTGTATATGAGCTTCTGAAGTTCCTCATCCTTCAAAGCCTCACGAACTTCATTGGATAATGCTGCACAACAAGGATATGTGGATATGAGAACATTTTATCTACACAGATGAGTGTTGTTCTGTGAATGATTAGAAGTATGTATAAAGGATGAGAAGCAAATTGTTTGATGAGGCATATTTATAAAGCATAGATGAAGTAATAGTTTTCTGACACGGTGAAGTTACCATTGATTTACATCTCCAATCATGTAAATTAAGAGCCAGAGACCGCTATGTATTCACACAAATAACACAACAAAATCGTGATCAGTTCAATTTTGTATTTACAATGAATAGGTTCTAAAAACTACCTTTAACTTTAAGCCATATCACTCTTTTAGCAGCCAATCACAGTGATAAACCAATCTCAAAAAGTTACTAAAAGCAAAAAAAAAGAAAAATCTGGGTCCATGTTAAAGACAACAATTGAGATGGATAAAGAAGTGCAATACAGACCTGGTTCAAAGTCTTTAACATTGTGCCAACATTTGAAATTACTGAAATTCTCATAGGGGCTCATTATAACAATGCTCAGATCTTGTTTATTTTAATGAAAACATAATACCAACAAATAACCTAGATATGATGGGGGTGGAAGCAAACAAGCCAAGTGTGCCACAACATTCCCAGGTGCTTTCAATGGAATTGTGGTTAGTTTAGGTAAGTTTTCTGATAGTATAATGAGCACACAGTGTTCCAAAACATCAGAATTGACGCGAGGCCAGTGTGAACACCCTGCCTGAGCAGAAACCTAAAGCTTGTCACATGGAAGCTTGCCAACCCACACAACTAGCTTTCTCACACTACCCTCAAGGTCCCCCTCCAAAACAATTGTTCATGTGTTTGAGAAAATCTCTACAATAAAGCCTAGGAATCCTCCCACTACACAATTGATGTGGGACGATCACAATCTACCTCCCTTAGGGTCCAACTTCCTCGTTTGGACCATTGGCACACCTCTAGTAGCCCTAAGAGTGGCTTTGATGCTACTTGAACTAACAAATTTGTAACACCCCGTAATTTTAATTAAATACATACATTGAAATACACGTATATCGAGATATATAATACAAGCATTTTATACGTAAGAGCTAAATATACGCTTGAAACGTAGGAGCCAAATATACGTGTATAAAATATACGTGTGTATGATTAGTAAAGAAAAAAAATGATACCTATGGGATCATCTTATATGGGTGCTTACAAGTTAAACATTGGACTTGATTTAAATTGATTAATTTATGGGGTTGATTAATTAAATATGTGAATTGAGTGTATAGAAGAGGAATAAAAAATAAAATAAAATAAAATACTGTTCATTTGTGGGTACTGTTCACCAAATAGTACAGTAAACAGTACTCGTATGTAATAAACAAAAAAAAAAACAAAAAATCGAACGAAGTTGCAGAACGTCCATAACCGAGAAGAAGGAGAAGAAGAAAAAGGCGAAACGCGGGATTCGCGTCAAATTCAGACCCGCGGTAAGTGATTTCCACTCTATTTCTTCGTGAAATTACTATCTAAGCTAGATGTAAACTTTCTAGCGGAGTAATTTTTACTGTGGGAGCCGTTTTACGGCGTTTTGACAAATTAGAGTTTTGACCCAATGTGAATGAAAATTCGCTAGAAAGGTAGAAAAACACTCCTTAGACGGTAGGGACCCCGAATATGTGGTTAGAAACCATTTCATGAGTTTTGGAGACCGTTTAACAATTTTAATACAATTTACATGTTTCGAATAAATAGTGACAAATAGTACCATAAACAGTGATATAAATAGTGAACAGTGAAGTGAATAGTGAACAATGAACTGAATTCCGGACGTTTCGATGTTAAGATTGTGATTTTTGGATATGATTTAATAGTTTTAGTAACTAAGTATATGGTGTCGTGAAAATAGGATTTGGAAAATTATTTTCACTGTTCTTTCTTGTGAAAATATCTAGATTGATCACAGAAACGATATAGTAATTTCTTCAACTGCTTATTAGTCCTAAATGGATTTATTATTCGTGATTTGAAGTGAGTTGAGAAATTAAATATGTAAATAGATATGAATACATAAAATTGAATTATGGAGTGATTGTGACAGGTTAAATTAGTTGGATTTAACTTGGAGCTGGACTCGAAAGCGACGATGATTGGGTTTAAGTTGAACGTGTTGTACTGTGAGTATAGTTTTCTTGATTTGGTTCTTGTATGACATTGTGCGCATATAAAATGTTTGATTGTATGCATGTGATAGTTATATATAATGCATTGAGTTTTATGGATCATGCAAACTGATTTTAGAAATTGGAGTTTGTAATGATGTCATTTCGTTAGGAATTAGACCCGGATGAGGTTTTGCGAGTCCTCATTGTCAGTAGGTCTGTCCTAACAAGGGTTGCGATCCTTGAAATGACTGTGAATTGGGTAATGAGAGGTTGTGGCTACCTTGTACCGGCCATACAAGGGTTAGACTCGCTCTCTTGCCTTGCGGAGGAGGGAGATTGTGCATTGTGTTATGGAAAACTCATGAAATTTATGTTGTTGACATGCATAATATATTCGTTGAATGCTGCATGTGTTGAATAAGTGTTTGAAATGATTTTAAATGTCATATTTCTCTAAATGTATATAATTGTCATCTCAAGAACTATATTCACTGAGTTGTTGTTTGCTCACTCCATTTCCTCCAATATTTCAGGTATTGAGTCGAAGGGAAAAGGAAACTCCGTGAGTGATAATCACATGAGTCTTCGTCTGGTATGTGTATGTACGCTTGGAGGAAATAGCTTATATTGTTAGTTTGATATGTATATTTATCACACATTATATATATATGTAATATCATCTAGATGGGATGTGTGGGCATATATATAGCTTAATATATTGGATGATGAAATGAAAATGTGATGTGTGAATGAATGGAATGATTATAGAGATCTATATTGAATTTGATTTGTGGTATATTAGGAAAAAAATTTCTGTAAATGTTGGGAAGGATTGTGAGATTACGTGAAGGCTGACAGTATATTATATACTGTATATGGGTATGTACAGTGTATAGTACACTGTGCCGGTCATGACGTCAGCCTACGTCAGGGGCGTCGTGACAATATTGGTATCAGAGCCTAAGTTTAAAATTCGTAAAAAGATTAAAAGCTTTATGATATTATGATTGTTTGTAGGGGTATACATATGGATAGTCCTATTATGTTGAGCCTAATCCAATATGTTATCTTGACTGAGCATCACCTGTGTCGGTGAATTCCAAATTTGGAAATGAATAGTCAAGAGTAACAATGAAAAGTGCTGATCAAGAAAGGATCAGAAGGCTGGAAGGAAAAGAACTGGATGTAATCTAGTGATAATAATTATATAGCTTATATATGGCTAGGAACTACCCAACAACAACGAAATGCACAGCTTATAAGCTTGTGGCAAAGTTGTAATGTGAGAAAGACAGAGGCTTGAACCATTGATAGCTCCAGATGTGGATGCCAATGGTGTGAGTACCTCTAGAACAACATATATAGTTAAGACTCTCAATGATAAGCCAGATGAAATGAAAAGATATGTGAAAGTTATGGAAACCTTCGGGAGAAGAGATTTTCCTATCTTAACTGGCAGTCTGATAGTAGACATAGTAAAAAATTTGCTACTCTAAGTGGAGACCATCTTAGAGAATAATTAAGTCTCTGCAAATGATAAAGCACGTTAGCGTTTAAGCTAACTGATGATAAGAGATTATAGAAAGTTGGGTTAAGGACTCCTGAGATGATTAAGGCATGAGATTAATGAAATAAGTTATTTTATAAGGGCTTCTATCATCATGTTGGCATTGATTTAAGGCACGAAAAAGTTTATCTTGTTCAAATGTAGTGTCATGCCTAACCATAAATACAAACATGAATTAAATAGATTGGTATAGTTTATTTTTGGAATGATCACTATGAATACTCTGCGAATGATAAGGATCTAGAATAAATTTTGGGATCCTATACGGCAGGTTTGATCATTGTTGGGTTATATAGGCGCAAGTTGTGAGGCAGTCTATAACTTTCGGGTTAGCCAAAGCTGTGGTGAAATTGTTAACACCAGCAATAGTGAGATAGCTTGCACTGTCGTTTGAAGCCGAGTTATCAACACCAGTGTTAGGTAAAAGAGAAATAAGTAATGTAAGGATATGTTTGGGGCAATAATATGAACTTCAAGATAAGCGAAACATTGAGTAAGGTTGAGATTATGGTTGTATTCGTGACTCTAATCTTGTTAGTACCTGACCCAATAATAATGGGAAAAAGGGAAGTGATGTTAACGAATTATGAAAACCAAAAGTGGTTCCCATTGCCTGAGCAAGAGTCACAGACTGAGTAAATTGTATCTCGACCAATAATTGTCTATTATCAATCTATAAAAAAAAAAAAGTGACACGGGATGTGTTAATGTCCAGTTAATCGATATGGAATGCCCCAATAATTTTTATCAATGTGACTCCACCAGATTTGAGAGAATAAATTAAAGTAAATACAAGACCAGGTCCAAAGAGTAGTAAGACGTTGATAACATGTATGATCAACATTTTGTTATTGTGTATATTTTGATTGTATTGTTGGATCTACCTGGTCCTTTATCTCTGGTGATATGGTAGGCAGATTGTATTATCTTCTGTTATAATAATGCATCATTGATTGTGAGTATGCCTACAGGAGAAAGAATCTACCTTGATATGGTTAGCAAATAATATGTGGAATAAATATGAGGGTCATCACGTAATTATGGACTTTAGAATATGACATTGTTGAAAGTGGATGCTTTGTGGGTATGATTGGCTGGTCACCTCTCATGCCAGGTGGACCGTCTCTCCGAAAAGAAGTAATATTCTGAATAAGTGAAAAATTCTCATTTTGAATCTCAAGAAATTTATACCCTCAAAATTGTCTCCCTAAGATAAGCTAGTTATTGACGAGGACATGGAGAATATGGCTAGTACAAAGCCATTTAGAGTAACGTAATAAGGCATGCAGTTGATTAAAATTCCTGTGGTGAGCTGGTATATTGGAGTATTCTCTGATGAATTATTAACATTGCCACCTGGACAGGAGATTGATAGCATATAAAACTGATGCCAAGTACCTGAGAAATTGTGCGAATTTAAGGTGTAGGTAAATGTGTTAATGAGCAACAGATTTATTATCCTTGATATGCCACCTTGGAGAGCATTTGTGATAAGATGGAAAGAAGGTATAGTGAAATATGTTTCAGTATGAATTATTGTTAACTGAGCAGGGTAACAATAAAGAATGAATATCCTTTCCATGGATAGATGGTCGAATTCGATTAACTAAATAGTGCCAACTTTTTTTTAAGATCATTTTGAGATCTAGGCACCATCAGTTAAGAATTCGAGAAAAGGATGTAATGCAGACTGTTTTAAGACAAGATATGGATATTATGAAATTTTGGTAACCTTGATTAATGTGTCAATCACGTTTATAGGATTGATGCAGTGGGTATATGAATCATATCTTGATTATTACAAAGTCTTCGATGATGATATATGAAATTGTCCCAAGAAATGAGAGGAGCACGAATAGCACCTCGGAATTATCTTGTAGTCACTGAGAGAGCACCGACTGAGTGCCAAGCTCGGTGAATATGAGTTTTGAATATAATTAAGATGAGAATTTTTGGATCACATGACCAGTTTAAATAGTATCTTTAAGGATGCTGCGAAGGTCAAAGTGATCATAGTACTGTGAAAACTGATGTCAATATGGAAATCAGAAGTTCTCTGGTATTAGTTGCATGTCACTCACGAAACTAAATCAGATGAATGTTATATAATGTGTGGACCGTTGTGCATGGGGAAACTCTCACAGTAGTAAATGTTGTTACGAGTTTCAGAACCTGGAAGTAATTGTGATTGATGAATATCACGTCCAGATCTGGATTTTGCATTGATACAAAAGGATAGGTTAATTACTTGTGCCTTCAAATATTTGGTAGTGCACGAGAATAACTATCGTGAGAGTGAATAGAAATTTGTTGGTAGTTATTTAACATAATGAGATCATTGCCTCTATAATAAAAATGTCACATTCTCTTCAGATTTTAAAAGTTTGAAGTAATTATTTGAACGGAAAGAAACTGAATATGAGGTAATAAATGTGGCAAGAATTCCCGAAGGATTTGATTTTACATTGAATTATTATCCTGGGAAAGGCCAATATGTTGCTGAGGCATTGAGCAGGAAACAGGCTGAAACTGGAGTAGTATCTATCAGTTAGCCATAAATGGAGATTGTTGTGAGTGAGAGGTGCAGTTATGAGTGTACTCTCTGTTACTCCATGTGTTGATATTTGTGCTCGGATGCATGTTCAGCTGATTGATACTCATATTCAGATAGTAAGATTTATGATGAGAAGAGTATGATATCAGTATGAAAGATTATGAAATTGGTAATATAGATTGTGTTAAATGAAGATGGGATTCAAATGGTATTTTATGGGTTATGGGTGGATATGATACCATCTGGATGACCATTAGTGGACTGATAAGTCTATGTATTCTTCCAATGAATCAGAATTCTATTGATAGACTGAGCAGATTGTACATGTGTGAGATAGGGAGATTTGATGAGAGTACTCAGATATTTGTCATGTCGGATTAAGATCCGAAGATTTTGTCGAGATCTGATATATGATGCAAACTCGATTTGGTACTCATCTCCTTCTCAGTGTGATATTGTATTCTCAGACTGGCTGACAGACTGAGAGAGTGACTTTGATGCTTGCGAGCATGCTCGGGTCTGGCACACTTGAATTTTGGTGGAAGTTGGAAAGAATATGTTATGTGTGTAAACTTATGTAAACTTATGTGTATAAACAGCTATTATAAGAACATAATGATGGCACTCTAAAGGTTTTATAATAAGCCTTATAGATCTCCAACTTGTTGACTTGAAAGTATGGAGTTATTGTTATTAGTGCCACAGGATATTATTACATACACAAGGTTGGTATATAGGCCTTGAAATTTATTGTGGCTGACCCAGTTTTGCTAAGGGTCTTACCACAAAAAGGTCAAATGAGATTTGGAATGAAAGGAAAGCTCGCACCGCGATTTGTTGGACCATTAGAGATCCTTGATAGGATAGGTCCATTGGCTTACCGATTTGCTCTACTGTCACGGTTGATAGGTGTCCGTAATATTTTCTATATTGATGTTGAGGAAATGTCATTCGGATTCCATATATGTTATGGATATAACTCAACTCTAAGTTGGGAAGGATACCACGTATCAAAAAGAGAAAACATGGGAGCGGACATATAAAATGCGGGAGCAGTTTTCTGGGATTGAGTATCACTTGAGGAATAGTCCTTGATTCTAAATTTCGAGGACGAAATTCCTTAAGTTGGGGAGATTGTAACACCCCGTAATTTTAATTAAATACATACGTTGAAATACACTTATATCGAGATATATAATACACGTATTTTATACGTAGGAGCTAAATATACGCTTGAAACGTAGGAGCCAAATATACGTGTATAAAATATACGTGTGTATGATTAGTAAAGAAAGAAAATGATACCTATGGGATCATCTTATATGGGTGCTTACAAGTTAAATATTGGAGTTGATTTAAATTGATTAATTTATGGGGTTGATTAATTAAATATGTGAATTGAGTGTATAGAAGAGGAATAAAAAATAAAATAAAATAAAATACTGTTCATTTACGGGTACTGTTTACCGATTAGTACCGTGAACAGTACTCATATGTAATAAACAAAAAAAAAAAAAAACGAAAAATCGAACGAAGTTGCAGAACGTCCAGAACCGAGAAGAAGGAGAAGAAGAATAGGCGAAACGCGGAATTCATGTCAAATTCGGACCCGCGGTAAGTGATTTCCAGTCTATTTCTTCGTGAAATTGCTGTCTAAGCTAGATGTAAACTTTCTAGCAGAGTAATTTTTACTGTGGGAGCCGTTTTACGGCGTTTTGACAAATCGGGGTTTTGACCCAATGTAAATGAAATCCGCTAGAAAGGTAGAAAAACACTCCTTAGACGGTAGGGACCCCGAATATGTGGTTAGAAACCATTTCATGAGTTTTGGAGACCGTTTAACAATTTTAATACAATTTACATGTTTCGAATAAATAGTAACAAATAGTACCATAAACAGTGATATAAATAGTAAACAGTGAAGTGAATAGTAAACAGTGATGTAAATAGTAAACAATGATATAAATAGTACTATGAACAGTGATTTGAAATCATAGAATCGTAGAGAACTGAATTCCAGACGTTTCGATGCTAAGATTGTGATTTTTGGATATGATTTGATAGTTTTAGTAACTAAGTATATAGTGTCGTGAAAATAGGATTTGAAAATCTATTTTCACTGTTCTTTCTTGTGGAAATATCTAGATTGACCACAGAAACGATATAGTAGTTTCTTCAACTGCTTATTAGTCCTAAATGGATTTATTATTCGTGATTTGAAGTGAGTTGAGAAATTAAATATGTAAATAGATATGAATACATGAAATTGAATTATGGAGTGATTGTGACAGGTTAAATTAGTTGGATTTAACTTGGAGCTGGACTCGAAAGCGACGATGATTAGGTTTAAGTTGAACGTGTTGTACTGTGAGTATAGTTTTCTTGATTTGGTTCTTGTATGACATTGTACGCATATAAAATGTTTGATTGTATGCATGTGATAGTTATATATAATGCATTGAGTTTTCTGGATCATGCAAACTGATTTTAGAAATTGGAGTTTGTAATGATGTCATTTCGTTAGGAATTAGACCCGGATGAGGTTTTGCGAGTCCTCATTGTTAGTAGGTCTGTCCTAACAAGGGTTGCGATCCTTAAAATGACTGTGAATTGGGTAATGAGAGGTTGTGGCTACCTTGTAACGGCTACATACAAGGGTTAGACTCGCTCTCTTGCCTTGCGGAGGAGGGAGATTGTGCATTGTGTTATAGAAAACTCATGAAATTTATGTTGTTGACATGCATAATATATTCGTTGAATGCTGCATGTGTTGAATAAGTGTTTGAAATGATTTTAAATGTCATATTTCTCTAAATGTATATAATTGTCATCTCAAGAACTATATTCACTGAGTTGTTGTTTGCTCACTCCATTTCCTCCAATATTTCAGGTATTGAGTCGAAGGGAAAAGGAAACTCCGTGAGTGATAATCACGTGAGCCTTCGTCTGGTATGTGTATGTACGCTTGGAGGAAATAGCTTATATTGTTAGTTTGATATGTATACTTATCACACATTATATATATATATATGTAATATCATCTAGATGGGATGTGTGGGCATATATATAGCTTAATATATTGGATGATGAAATGAAAATGTGATGTGTGAATGAACGGAATGATTATAGAGATCTATATTGGATTTGATTTGTGGTATATTAGGAAAAAAATTTCTGTAAATGTTGGGAAGGATTGTGAGACTACATGAAGGCTGACAGTGTATTATATACTGTATATGGGTATGTACAGTGTATAGTATACTGTGCCGGTCATGACGTCAGCCTACGTCAGGGGCGTCGTGACAAAATTGCTCAAACCACACAACAAATTGTCCTTTCTTGGCCTTACCACCTTCACGGATGTAACCCCATGTACGTACACCATGCACATAAAGCACGTCTAAACACCTTGCTCAAGCAACAACCCAAAGCCTGTCGCATGGAAGATTGCCAACCACCTTCAAGGTCCCCTCAAACGATATTCACGTATTGAGGCAACCTCTACAATATAGTTTAGTAATCCTCCCACTACACAAATGATGCGAGAATATCACAATAGTGAACATTCATAGGTTGTTGAATTTGTCCAATTTAGCACATCCTTCTTGCATGAAGCAAAGTGTTTGTTCAGGGGCAACAATCTAGTGATGCAATATGCATCATGGTACATAGTGCAACATTATACGTGTTGCAGTATAATTGTATTGTGATGCACACTTTAACACACAACTCATAACACTTATAGCTTCAAAAGGCAACTGAATCCAAAATGAATCAATGTAGGAAAAAATTGTTTAGATTGACCCTTCCCCAAAATTATAGTGTAGGAAACTCATGCACTATGTATAATAGATAAGAATAAATTGGCCCATACCAACCATTTGATCCACTTTCCTTTCTTTCTTTCTTTTTTTCCTTTTATTAATAAAAAAGTTTAGTGTTGGGCCACTAAAACTAAGAAGTTGTCCAACCAATAAAGAGTGGGGTTACTTGTTAATATAATCAAGTTCATAATATGATTTGTCTTAATAACTTTCTTCATGTCTCATATTATTAATTCCCTTTTGAAGTTGTTAAGTGACACTATAGCTAATAAGTTGTCCAGCCTAGGGTGGAGATATCTGATAATTAATCAAGGCCAAAATATGAGTTCTCTCACTGAACTTCCTCTAAGGCTCAAACGTCTAATTCTAGTAATTCAATCATAAAGTTACACTTCTCTTGGTCTTTGCATCCATCATCCCAACCTCCTCCTTATTCAAATTTCGTATAAGAGAAGTTTTATCTAGTTTGCTCACATTCATCTCCACCACTGTGAGTCTAATTTTTGAGATGTTGAACTTTCCCTTTGATTAAACAATATGTCAATTTTAATTATTAATGATAGCTTGAAATACATTTTTAGGCCTCTACTTGAAAACTATAGCTCTCGGGTTCAATGGCATGTTCTAACATGTAGCTTACGCTTGTGAGACAATGAGAGGTCTTCAATTCAAGCCTCCTCATTAGCATTTGCACACACTTCAATGTCATGTTTGGTAATCATCTATTCTTCTATCTCCCTTCTCTCTCGCATGTAGCATGAGGGTTGAGGCTACATATGACGACGAGTGTTAGTAATAGCTTGATATACATTATTGGACCTCTACCTGACATTTATAGCTTTTAGATTTAGTAGTAATCTAACACTAATAACACTCTAGAAGCACACTACCACATTAAACATCCAAATTTAAACAATGTCCTACGTGTTTTGTGAATAACATTAGCCTAAATAGTCTCAATTCCCAGAAGTGTAATTGGTTCTTCAATAGCAATAAAGTTCTAATTTCAAGAATTAAGGTTTCATTTCCCATCAAATTCGTTAGGATCCTATGAAAAAACTATGAATTGTTCCCAATTGATCTAATCTATTGTTTTTCCGGAAAAAAAAAAAAAAAAAAAACATTGCCTTTGCAAGATTAAATATCATAAAATTGACCTTTTGTTTTAGAATACGATGGATTGTGAAGGAAATTGGATGTATTACAGGTAAAATGAGGAAAGTTTGTGTAAGGCTCTTTGTTCATTAGTGATACTTAACTCAACTCAACTAAGTCTTTTCCTAACTACATGACTACATGCAATCACCTACATGAATATGCTTCCTTAAGTCTGCTTTATTAAAGGCTAAATTAACTCGACGCATTGCCCCTTGCCCATTGCTTGAAACGGCCAAAGGCAGGTGAAATACGTCACTTAATGGGGACCTCCTAGCCCTTTATGTAATCTAATTTAGTATATTTATGTTAGTTGATCTGACAAGTTTTACCCTAGTTGTCAACTATCTAACGAAACCCTCCTCCTTCATCCGAGCTTGAGACCAGCTATATTTAAGGATATGTCCATATATTCAGCACAGGCAAAGTTATTATTCATTAGTAATAAAGAACATAATCAACTTCGCAGTTGTTTTGAACTCCTTATCCCTCAACAATTTGCACTAGAAAACTTTTCAAGGTATTCATGATTTCAAATCAGAAATGCTCACCTAGATCTAGGCATGGAAAAGGACTAAGATGTCAAAAAAGAACTTATGTTTTTGCAAGTGATAACAAAATATAATATAAGTAACTTTACAGCCTATTATGAAATTGCACCTAAGGATTCCAATTGTGTTTTCTGAAGCAGCTGACTTGGATCATCTACTTGCAATGGGCTTTTGGGAGGCAATGCAGGAGCTGCAACAGATTAATGTGAAACCAAAAATCAAACAAAATTAACCGATAAAAGATTTTACAAGCACATGCTACAAGTAAATTTCTCTTATGAATAAAAAATAAATAAATAAAAATGTACGGTACAATGGTTTGTGGGAAGATGCTTTGTGAATTTATTAATATGAATAACCTCATGAATCTTCATCGTTAGCAGTTTATACACCTGTAACAGCTATAAATTTTAAGTTTAGCAATAATCTAACATGGTTATAATTCTTGGTTTCAACACTCTTTGCACAAATAGGGTAAAAAAACAGTGCATGAGGTCGAAAGGATTGAAGGATTAAAAAAAATGAGTTTCTCTATATAAGTCTAGCTTTCCTTTAGGTATATTGACCAAACCAGCATGAAGCAATTGGAGAGAGAGAAAAATGAGAATTCTTACATGCTATTGTTACACAAGGAACAAGAACAGGAACAGGAACAGGAACAGGCTTCCCACATGGTGCTTCTGCATGATTCAGATAAATAAAAACACATAATTTCAAGTCTGGTAGTTGTAAATGCTACAACAGCTATATACGAGTTGAATATAACCTAAAAAAAAAATTACAAATTTTTAACAACAGTATGCATTGTTCTTATTTGATTGATCAATTCATGTTTCTGTTTCCCCCACACCCATTGATCTATTTCACCCATATAATAATAACCTAAGAGGAATATCAAGATCAACCTTAATGGGTATACTCTTTAGAGACAAAGAAAGATAACTACTTACTTTTGTGTTTCTTGAAGCAGGGGATAGAGCAACTGATGTAAATCAAAAAGGGAAAGAAATATCATCAGAATCAAATTTAAAAAAATAAAATAAAAAAAGTAGTAGTCGTAGTTGGAGAAGAAAGATGCGAAATTGTGAAGGGTTATGATTTGCTTACTAAGGTATAAGACATGAAGGGCACTTGTACTTGAACTGAACCTCTTTGCATACTTCACATTGTCGACCGCCTACCATAGTATTAATCCAGGATTGAGAATTTTCCGATTTTTTTTCTGTTTTTCACGGTTTGGCGGTTTGCAGGAGACGGGAACTACAGAGGAAGAAGAGAAAGTGATGGTTATTTTTAAATTCAATTCAAAAATGGTTTTTAAAAACAGGTTTTTAAAAAAATTGTTTTTAGAGTTTACTTTTAAAAAACAAGGAAAATAAAATTTTATTATATTAAAATACAGTTTTTAAGTACTCTGAAAACACCCCAACCAAACAATTTTTTTTGGAAAATCTTAGATTTAAAAATTGAAAACTATTTTTAAATCCTATATTGTTAGGTTTCTTTTTTGTTTTGTTTTTTTTAATTTTAATTTAGTTGGGAATTTGTGATATTATGCTCCAACATCCCTTTAGTTAAATGGTTTTCATTGCATTATTTAGTTACATACTAAAAAATTAATAAAAATGATAAAAATGTTAACAAAAAAATTTAATACTAGAAAACCTATGAAAAGAACTTTAACAGTATTTTTAAAAATTTTAGAAACATATGATATTCTATAACATCATTTCTACATTATTTATGTTTTTGTTTAAAAGTTTTTTTTTTTTTTAAATAAAAATAAACTTTTAAACAAAAACATAAATAAAATATAAAAGAAAATTCATTAAATACAAAATATTCTTATTTTTAAAATAATGTAATTCATAAAACAATTTTTGAATACAGTACGGAACAAAAAGGCTTGTGACCGAGCCGAATAAAAAAGGCTTGTGACAATAAAAGTTCTCAATTACTCATTTTCTACAAAAAGTCATAGTGGATGAGAACTCTAATAATTATTATTATTGACTTATCCAACAATAAATCAAATATAACAATAAAAGTAAGCTCTCCATAAAAATGTGATCCTAACATTTTCTGCAATAGATTTGAGACCGGGAATTCAAGAAAATTAATTTGGACAAAAAATACTTAGAAAACTTTCTGGCTTGTTTGTTCCTAAGAAAAAGAATTTATGATACAGTTGTGTTCATATTTAGTCTACAACAATAGATCTACTTCATCACAACCACAATGAAATCCTAAGCAATATTAACCATTGCCCGCCAAGCCAACCAAGTGAATGATGACATCTTCAAGACGCGAAAGCTGTGTCGAGAACTCTTCATGCAAATCTCTAGACCCATAATGTTGTTGCTGCAACTGAGCAAGACCATTACCCATAACTTTCAAACCACTCTGCAACAGCACCACTCCTTCACCGATCCCATCAGGAAGCTTTCTTTTCTTGCTTCCATGGTTTTCACCAGCAATTCCCACAATATCTGTAATGAAATTCTCCAACTCAACACTTGAGAATGAGATCTTCTTAGCTGTTTCTTTTAGCGCTAGACCTTCCTTAACAAGCATAGCATCTTGTTCAATGGATGGTGAAACTACAAGAAGGGCCTCTTCCTTATCAAGAAAAGCCTTCAACTCAGACATAAACCTGTCATCTGTTTCATTGCCCGTGTCCGGATCAAATGACAATGCTGCATCTCGAGGCACAAATCTCCACAGTTGGTTGCAGGATGTACGTGCTGCAAAATACCCGAAAGCGGAAATTGCCAAGTGAATAAACGCCCAATGTCGCTCTCTCAGTAACATGCTATAAATCTCCCATAATGCAGAGTTTATTGCATTTCCCTCAGCTTCATTTATTTCCATGTGAGCAAGACCTGCCATGAAAAGAGCCAAATTTGGTTTACACTGGTCCAAGAGAAGATCCAAGGCTGCGACATCTCGAGTACCAAACAGGGTTTGTAGCTCTAAGATGACTTCCTGCATCACATTGGATGCATATAGATGCTTCGTGTTTGAGATAATTGCTAAAATCTGGCTTAAAAGCTTACAGTAAATCTCCTTCGAACCACCCGTAGCATTTTTATATCCGTGAATAACAGCAACCATAAACTTCAGGATCTTATCATTGATATCGGCATTGTCGGTCTGGCTGCACAAACAAGATACTGATGATTCAAATTTATTCACAATTCTTATATTGTGCACTAGGAGAAGAGTTTATGTTTAGAATAATGTACTTACTGGCACTGCAAGGCAGAAGATACTGCATAGACTGGTGCCAAAAACACGCCTGAATCATGAGATCTCGAGGAGCTATCCACCTGAAGCTTCTTTTCATTTTTCTGTATAAAGATGTTAAATGAGGCGATGATTCTTTGGATGGCATGTTTTTTCAGGCCATCTGATAAAGATTTCAGAGTAAATCCTTCCATAAGCAGGGCTATGTACATGATGCATGATGATTTATCGTCATGGATGATGAAATTATAAACTTGATCTGTTATTGGTTGTGTTGCATAAGCAAGAAGCATACAGATTGATCTTGCCATCTTCCTCAAGGCACATCCCGGATTAAGGACCGGCTGGAAAGATGCCATTAACTTGAACAGTGAGCAGAGTTTATTCATAATGTCATTCACCATGTCCGTGTCAGCATGACGCACTATGAAGCACCAGAGTTCCATAATAATCTCCCAGTAAAGAAAGTGAGGATGAAGAAAGTTCTCCAGCAGGAAAGATTCCACATTCTCCCAAGCTAAACTTGAAGATGCCACAACTATGTAAATTTTTAGTGCATGCAAAATAGAAGAAAACATTGGTTGCCAAACCAGCCCAGCAGATGGACCAATACCAGATAATACAGGAATATTCAGAACAAGAACGGAAGAATAGACACTTTCATCTATCAAACAGTGAAAAAGCCATTCAAGCTTTCTGGAGATGCCAACTCTTACATCTTCTCCAAGATCTGGGGAGCTCTTAAGAAAATTAACAAATAAGGCAAGCCGGGCAAGCACTAACACTCTTGCTCTAGTCATATTGTCAAAACTTAGAATAAGTATTTCATCCATTGAAGTAGGGTTTGTACTTGAATTCTCTTTATCTATGAATAACCAGTCCAAAATTTCGACCTTGGTCTCCTGTTTCACTTCATCTGAATTTATTAAGCTATGAAGTAGAAGAATGGAAGTTGGCTCCAGAAATTCTATCAGTGCTTCTCTTGATGATCTAAGAAGGGCTTCTTTGCTCAGTGAAATGCCAAGGGCGGAAATCATGAGGACGCAAAGAGTGATATCTTTGTATACTGCCAATACTTGGTAGCGGCATTGGGACAATATTCTTACGGCATTGATGAGATAAAACTTTACAGGAAGGAATGACCTCTTCGCTTCAGTAACAGCAATGCCTTCCTTGAGCTTAGATGACCATGATTCAGCTGTTTGCTTTAAAGATCCCATGGCAAGCGAAATCAAGCTTAAAATAATGTCTCCAACATTCACTTTTGCAGCTAAACCCTCATTACCAAGCTGCAGTAAAGTCACCACACCTTTCCATGATATGTTTAGAACAGTCACCAGATTTGCATCACCAGTAGCTGCAAGAATTCCCAATTCATACATACAATCTGTAGTAAATGTAATTAGATTGATTACATAATTCACATTATCAGTATTTTCGCCATCTGTGCCACCCTCACTACTGCAGGTCCTCCCATATGCCTCAGAATTCAAGACTTGAGCATATGTTTTACATAGTCTTACAGAAGCGTTGAGAACTTGCTGCACCAACTTCATTACTTCTGAAGCAATTGAATTGATTCTCTGTTTAAAAACAATTACACAATTAGCCATATCTGATAAAGTGGAAAATAGCTGGCTTCTTCAAATACAAGAAACAATCACAAGAAAGGCATAAGGAATATTCATGGATGGAACTATGAATCTGCCATACATCTAGAGAACCTAACAAGACATATGCCTATATAATATGAATCTATCTGAAGTCAAAACAAAGCTAAAAGACTCAGGATTTGAAGATTCATGCCATGAGGGAAGATATGGTACAAGTCACAGTTTCCCCTGTAGCTAAGATGATTTAGGTTAGCTTTGAATGCTTGATCATGTTGCTGACACCAGCATTCACATTAAGGAAAAGTTGGCAGAATAATAAGTTACGTCACACTCATCCCACTAAAAACGAGAAAAGGCTCAAATTATGAAAACTAATGCCTTCATTGATTTTATGACTTGAGGTAGAGTTCAGAATAGGATACGCGTTTGCCATGTCCAGTGTTTTTCTATATCAAAAGAAAAACACAATTAATGTGATGGTCTCTCGTAACATGAGTTCACAACATGCATCCTTCCAATTCTAAGCATTGTCTTAAAAATCAAACACTGTGTATGGCTCGAGGTGCACCTGAAGGGAAGGCACCAAGAAAACGCCTTGACATTCAAGACTCAAGGTCACATTCTAGGCTTAAGCCTCGAACCACAGTGTACACCTCAATTCTTAATGATGTTAATGACAATTAAGACAGTTAATATATTAAGAACAAAACTCGTGTTCTCCACTCATATATAAAACTAGATCATATTTTAGCTTATTTTAGATGTTTATTCATATATTATCCAGTAATTTTTTTAAAAGATTTTTACGAGTTTTTTTATATATTTTTTAAAAACATTAGGCTTATGTCTCATACCACCTTGGGGCTTATGCCTTCCCTCATAAATGCGAAATGGCTCAATAACATCTCACACATTTTTAAACTTTGATTCTAAGAAACCAAAATTCAACATCCAACATTAAGTATACATAGCAAATGAAGTTTTATTATACATTAATTTGCATGATGACCATAAATGAAAAGCCCATAAGACTACTAAATGGTAAAGGAATTTCTGAAAAAATAATTACATGTTGAAGTAGCCTCTTTTTGAGAGCTCACTCTTCTACTACAGTTTTACAATGGATGTTTTTCTTCCATTACATTCCTTGATCCCAATCAGCTATGATGAACGAAATATCGTCTAATAAGTTAACCAAAATAACACTAACGTTGTTCCACATCCTTTTAAATTTATCCTTCGTTTCTCCAGATAGAAAGAAGGCAATATCTCTAGATGATATGACATAAGCTTGCATTTACAATAATAAAACTAAAAAGAAAACACTTGGCTGAATAATTCATCATGAAATAACTTAATGCAGAATAGCATAGTACTGTTTTACAGAAATGCCAATTAACTCCAGAAATAGAGAAAACCAGTGTTGTCAAGGCGGCGCCTAGGCCCCTTGGGTAGTGGCACCGCCTAGACCACCGTCTACACAGTTTGGGGAGGTCTAAGCAAATTTTTTTTTAAAGGGTTTTTTTTATTTTTTTTTATTTTTTTTGTTAAAACCTGTGAAATCCTCTCCCTTCTTCCACTTCGACTTTTGAATTAAATTAATAATTACATATAATTTAATATATAAATTAAATTAATAATTACATATATATATATATATATATAGAGTGAGGGACCAATGAATAAATAAATAAATTTTTCTGGGACCTCTAAATAAATATTTTATATCCCGCTAGGCCCCACCTCGCCTAATTAAGGTTTACCGCCTACCACCGCCTTTCCGCCTTGACAACACTGGAGAAAACATGATAGTTATACAAATACAATAGAGATAACGAGGAAACAAGAATGAAAGTACTTTGGTAGACCAAAGAAGATTTAAATGAAAAGCAACAAAACAAGAGTGATTCTACATTTAAAAGAGAAAAAGAACCTCAATTCTAAAATATATCAGCATAAGTACAAGAATTGAACAGTTCTTTACTAATTCAAATCTGGATGAAATATTTTTGTCAGTGGCAGCAGAAATCCATGGAGTCTTTGAAGCATAATAAGATGGAAGCACAGAAATTTTTTAATTACAGCTCTAGTACAACATTTTTCCATGAGATAAAATTTTCAATCAATGATTCCAACAGACGAATTAATTAACAGGAAAAGAAGCAATCATACAAATGCTCAGTAAACAATTACCTTGATCTCTGAAATTGAAGCTTTTATTAGGTTTAATTGTTCAAAGATGAATTTCTCGGCTGAAAGCATCAAAACCTTTTGCCCCAGAACAGGTGATCTTATCATAGCTGAAAAGCTAGAAGCAGAGAAGCTCAAACAATCTAAAAACAACTGCAGAGAAAAATATAGCCCAAAGAAACAGATTATAGAAAGATCAGTATCTTTATCCCAATGAGATCGTGAAAAGATGATGTCTGAATGAAATTATAAAAGATCAGACACAAAACCCTCAACCTAGACAGATGTTTAAACAACAAATTTGAAGCAATCACAATGGACTAAAGGAAATAATTAGGGAAGTGTGTTTGGAGGTAACCATACACTTGATCCCTCAGATACATTGATGGATGCCAATCTTATACTAAAAAGCACTTTCAGTGAGCGTGTCCGATGGGGGTGAAGGGGTTGAGGGCATCAGTCTGAGACTTATTTATAAGGGGAAGCATAGCATGTTGTTTCTTGACCTGAAAAAAACTAGCATGTCCAAAAGAAAGCAACTTTTGACCATTTATAGGAATATCTTTATGCCTATGGTTAGAAAACTGCATGGTTCATGCCTGCTAATTCTTATAGTTGAAGTATTACAGTGCCAAAGGATTTCAAGCAGGGAGCAACATCAGATTCCAGGTACCAGGGCCACCTAAGGAAGCTCCTTACTAGTGTGAAGGACATTAGAAATTAAAGGGATACTAAACCATTGGGGAAGAGCAATTTGTTGAGTACTTGAGTGTTATAGACTTCAAATTACTTGTATCCAGGGCTCTTTATACTGTAAGAGTGATTGCTGATTTTGTTGTCTCTGATCTGAGGTGGATTTTCTAGATTTCAGCTCTTCTCTATCTAGGTCATCTTGACCTTTTTCTCTGTATGTCTTGTTCTGAAAATATCTTGATTTTAAGAATTAAAAAAAAAAAAAAAGATTAAAATTCATATTAAGATGGAAAGTGGTGACAACCAACTTCGGGTGGTGCAATAGCTAGGAACCCTCCTCAGGAAGTGGGAGTCCTAAGCCTGAATCCCACCCCAAGGGGGCCACTCCCCATAAAGTTCCTGGGGTGTAAGAGTAGGGAGGTCTGCACAAATCTCAAGGGATTTAGTCGGGTGCCCCACACATCCAGACATCCTCGAATAAAGAAAAATGGAGTGGTGACATAAATGACAGTAGAGCTAGCTTTAAAATAAAATAAAATAAAATAATTAAATTAAATAAACCTTCCCAAAGACGATGGCTCACCATTGAAAAAGTCGCAGATAAATAAGGCAATATAAATGTGATATCCCATTAAAAAAACATTCATTTCCACCTACTGCACATAAAAGATTAACGAGATTTGGAGAAAAAAAACAAAAAAAACAAATGATGATGATGATGAAAAGAAGCAATCTTCTGCAGATCAAATGCAGAGGTGCAAGCAAAAGAATGTAGCTACACTAAGGCACCCGGGGTGCTAGATTAAGGAAATAATTCCAATTATTCTTGGAAGTGGGTGCTAGAATTGACCTTAAAAAGAAACTGATGGTATACCTAGAAAATGCACCAACAAACTAAGATATTTTCAGGCAAGAAAAAATAAAACTCACAAAGTGTAATATACCTGAAAAAAGATGCTAGAATGTTCTTCCTCCTCTTGAGATTCTTCAATAGATGAAAGTGTCATTTCCAGATGTTTCCTACAGCATAGGCTTGCCTAACAAATGATTTCATCATATTAGACAATGTGTTCTCCTAACAAGTTTACAAAAATAACACTATTACTGGACAGTGAAAGAAAGAATGGCACACACGCACAAGTAAATGGTGCACAGAAAAGTACCTTCGTACCAAGAGAAAGGAACTCTGCTAAAGACCCAGGTATGTTTAATTCCAAGTACTTTGCAGCTACATGTAAAATACTTTTGTTCAACATGCATTGGGAGACATCCAAGCAAGTAGAGTCTTCCCAAAATATCCAGCCTGTTGTTAAGGAAAGAAACGTGACAAAATGGTACAGCCTGAAAATAGCTCATCAGCTTGACAAGTACTAGAGCCAATCCAGCCAAGCAAGAACCAAAATGGATCATTTTGAAATGTATAATCTAGCCATGAAGCATTAAAATAGTAGTGTATTGGAAGTCCCACTTTCACTTAACAAATGAACTTCACAAACAAAGAACCCAACACATAATATAAAGGTGGATATTTCTAATGCATATGGGTTATGCATGGATTTCTTCTCTAATAAAAATTCATGGTGAGATACTTTGCACAGCCTCTAAAAATGGCATTAGACAACAAAAAGCAGTTCAAGCCAACTTGATCAAACCCCACAAAATGACTTTAAAGGTCAAAGAATTGGCAATCTCATATGAGAATACATTATTAAAAAAAAAGAAATATGAAAAACTAAGGACTCTTAAAAAAAACTGTTAATCAGAAAATCTTCACCAAATATTGGGCAATAAAGCTGAAAAGAGAATTTTATAAGACAATCATGCTTTATGAAGCAGAATGTTGGGTGGGTAACAAAGAAAACACATGTTCATAGATTAATTGTAATTGAAATACAAATGCCAAGATGGATATGTGGCAAAAATTAAGACATAAAATTGGAAATTGACACAATCAAGAAATGGTAGGAGGACCAAAAATGGAGAATGAGAGAAAAATGATTAAGATGACTTATACACATACAACAAACTACAAAAACAATTAGATGTGGCAATTACGAAGGGTGGCATAATAACTATTAACAATAACAAAAAAGAAATACCTAAACTAATATGAATAGAAATTTTTAAAAAAGGTATAGTTATTTCTAACATAACTAAGAATAAGATTTGACCCTCGATAAAGCAGAGTGAAAGAAATAAATTCATGTCACTGAACCTTTGTAGATGGAAAAAGGCTTTATTGAGTTGAGAAAATTTTAATTTGAGAATGATTTGGACTAAAAAGTTGGAACAAAAGAAGAATTTGATAGAAGTTATTCTCCAAGAATTGAATAGGAGATTTTCAACATTCCCCGAGACAGATATTCAATACTTTGTCAAAGGTTAAAGTTTCAGTTTTAATAGTTTTACACTTTTACTTTAATAGAAAAACTTGCAAAATATATGTACTTCAATAACATGATGCTCATAATGATGGAAAAGTTTTGACTTTTGAGCAAAAAAAATTGGAATCTTCAAACTATAATGAAGCTAGGAATTTAGAACTTGGTAAATCGAATAGGGAATTGATGAAAATAGGACAATGGAACAATGTGTCAAAGACTTACACGGAGATTTTTGAGATTATGAACTAGTGTGAGAATCCTAGTTAGAAAGGGATTTTTGCTATTTCATTTATGATATTAATTGATGATTTTTTTTTCTTTTTTTTTTCTTTTTTTTTTTTTATAAGAGACAGGAAAAAATTAAATTAAGAGAAAAAAAAGACAACAGGTTCACAATGTTGACCCAAGTAGTTTTCTACTTAGATTTCTCCCAAGTGTTTTGATGCTAACAAACAATATAACAAATGGTGCTAATGATTCTATCTAATATATTTCAACACCTGAAGTGTTGAAGAGTCAATACAAGATTGAAGCACTTCAAGTTCAAGAAGTCCCTCAAGCATCAAGCATCAACCATACTCAAAGCTTGGACAACTTGAAGAAAGAAGAAACATGAGGTTGAGAGTCTTATGTGTCTAGAATTCGATGTAACTTACTTGCTTTCATCTTTGCTCAATCTTTCTCAAATCTTGCATACATATATTTCACACTTGCATAGTTTTGTCAAAATCATATATGCATTGAATTTTCATTAAAAATGCTTTCCAAGTGTTCAAACATGTTTGGTTTATGTTCTTAAACTATTTCAAACTTTTTTGAATCATATTTGCACATATTTTATCAACTTGCATAAGTTTTTCAACAAAAATGATGTTTAAGACTTATTTTTAGAACTTAGCTTCCAATCCATTCTTGAAGAGTTTTCAAAATGATCTTTTAAGTGTTTAATGATCAAATTATGTATATTTCAATCATATTTCATCACCCAAACATTTTCATAAAGTTTGAAACTTAAAATCCAAGTTTTAATCGCTTTTGGTCAAAACCAGAGTGCTAGTACAGTGGCTAGCTTGCTAGTCCTGTCACCAGCAAGCTAGCGGTGTCTGTTTGTTAGAGCGCCAACGCGCTAGTGACTAGTTTTTTGCAAGATCCAAGTTTCTGGTTTAGCGCCAGCACGCCAGCGCTCTAGTGACTGTTGGGACACAATTCCAACAGTCATATTTTCAACTTTGGAGCCCCCAACGGCTAGTTTCTTGTATTTAACAGCTAGTGTGCACTTCTAAACTATAAATACATGCACTTAGGTCATTTTAAACACAAGAGAGACACAAATGTGAATCTAGGGAGTGTTTTTGCAAAATCTAATCATTCTCCATTTCAAAACCCTAGAATGAAAAAGAGTTGAACAAATGCATTAATTTCAAGCAATCTTTTGAGCATGCTTTAAAGCTTCTTCAAAATCATTCTCTTGAGCACCATTGAAGAAAGGAAGGTATAATCTCTTTGTAAAAGTCTCTCGATTCATGATCTTTATTGCTATATCTTATATTTGATTGGTTATATTTGAGCTTTATTGTAATTGTTCTATTTACATAGAACAAACATTATTATTGTAATTTTTAGAGTCTTTGGTTCGTTTCTAATTGAAACAAATCAAGTCAAGTGATTGTGATATCACTTGGAATTCCAAGGTTGGAATCTAAATTTAGTTTCACCCTTTATCTTAAAAAGGGTCAAGTGGTTCTTCCTTATCCCGTAAAAAGTATCTCGGCTTTTCCTTTGCCTTTGAAAAAGGAACAAGTGGTTTGTCCTTAGCCCGTAAAAAGGATAGGTTTGTCTTGAACCTTGAAAAAGATATTGTAAAGGTTTAGTTCACACCCTTGAAGTGAAGCCATGTATAGTCGAATCCTAGTTTCTTTAGACATGGATGTAGGAAAAGATTTTTCGAACCTCGTAAAAATCCTTGTGTGCATTTGTTTTACTTTCTGCACTTTATATTTATGCACCTTGTTTATTGGAGCAATAATTTGCATTAATCCAAGGATTTCCACAAAGAACTTAAAAATTGTCAAAATCGGCCATAACACCCAATTCACCCCCCTCTTGGGTGTCCAACACACAAGAAGTTCCCTAGCAACTACAACCATGAAATAATAATATAATATGAATTGATGACGAAATTTATAGAAGTCCCAAAAAAAGATCAAGACACATCGTGACTAGTTGATAGAGTTATGCTTGAATTAGGAATCTTGCCAATCAAAAGAGTAGAAGTTACATGAGCCAAAACTCAAGAAATGAACAAGTCCTTGTACTGTTGAAACCTTCAACATTAGTATTATGAGTGACTTACTAGAATTAATACTCTAGCACCTAAGCAAATGAGGGAAGCCGCATTAAATCAAGACACTTTGTTTGATGACTAAATTAGGTTTGTTGGTGTTTAACTAACAATTTAGCATTTGATCAAATAAAATGCACAGTGAAAGAAAGATTATTGCTATTAGCAAAATGAGAGTCCTACTAACATCAAAGCTCTAGATTCTTGATTAACGTCAAATACCGATAAGCAAAAAATTGATAGATGAACTTGTTATGATAATCGACCTATTATATTATCAATAAATTAAAATCTTAAGTGGAGGCCTAATGATGTATATGAAGCTAATACTAATGCCCCCTCTCCACGAAACCCCATGTTTCAGATGGAGAGGACCAAGAGACAATCAAACAAACAAATACTATACAAAGGAATAAGCAAACAATTGTAGAAGTGCTTAAACCCAAGACCTCCATGACCCTAAGCTCTATTACCATGTCATATTATTGAACATAAGGCTAAAAGTTATAGTTGTCAGATGAAGACACAAAAATATGTAATCATGCTAAAACTAACCTAAGCTTCCAAGCATAATTTGGTCATTTTCCTGAGAAAATGTAGTTCAATCATTTTCCTTTAATGTACCTATTAAGGTTGGAAATGAGTTGGGACGAGTCCAAAGAATAAGGAGCTGGACTTCAAATAATAATAAAATTAAAATGCTCATTGCTGCATTGATAGTTCTCAATGACTTGGTATTCGAACTTTGAGTGGGAGTGAGCTCAACTCACCCAAACTAATTATTTCTTAATTAACAAAGATTCTAAAACAAAATAGGAATCAATGATCACATCCTCATTTACTGACCTTTAGAATGCATTGCAGCTTGTAATTGTGATCTAAGAATCTACGTGGTTTCTAGAAGTTGCTCGCTTGAGTTATTCAGGAATTGAGGTTACCTTGTGCTCTTTCAATGGATCATGGGCTACATCAAATCTTCTATTAGCAATATGTCGTGCAATTGGCAGAATCAAATAGGCAACCTTTTGTGAAACAAAAAAATGTGTCTAAATCAATTTCGACACAAATGCCTCTCTTTCCTTAGGTTCAAGGTACATATGGAAGGAAAAGACCTTTTCATTGAGTTTCTTATTTCCTAATGAGAAGAAATCATGTCCTCTAAGAGATCTACTCCATAATTTTGGGCTTTTGACCTTTGACTCATTGTAAGCCATGTAACCCCTTTTCTCTTCTGTTATGCATTATTAATTTATTACAAAAAAAAAAAAAAAAAAAAAGAAGAAAAGAAAAGAAAGAAAGAAAGAAAAAGAAGGATACTGCAAGAGATTTGACTAGAGATGCCAACTCCAACTTCTCAAATAGGTTTGAATCCTGAAGTTGATCAATAAGTTGAATGCGACATTCAACAACCTGCAAGAAGCAATTGTGTAAAGGTTAAAGTTAAATTGTGCAAAATAAAAAGCATTAAAGAGGCATTGTTAGGCATCAACTAGGCCATCGCCTACACATTTTTACCTCAAATCACATAGGTGATTCTCAAGGAAAGCAATAGATATATAATGTTTAAGTGTTTAAGCTCTTAATAATAATTTGCAAAAGCATTTAAAAGAGCTTTTTAAAAGCATATTTCAACCTTTTCTTTCAATTTTTATCTATTATTTTCTAAAAAAGCAAATTTTAAAGAGGTATTAAAAACGTATATTTCAACCTTTTCTTCCAATTTTATCTATTATTTTCTAACAAATACATGAATCAAAATCTACAATACTTCTTATCTTATAAAATCAACACAGTTCTTTATTAAAAAATACTATTAACTAACCAATAATTAGACATCTTTCAAGATGGCATAACTAATCTTTAAGATAGCCCAACTGTTCTTAGGATATATTTAAGTTGTTTAAGTTTCAAAACATTAGCCAGTATTATGGAATGTATTTTACTAAAGCATGTAAGCCATGTGTAGACAATGACTAGGAATTTCCGAATTTCATCACCTAAACAAAGTAAATTGCGACATCAAGAGAATTGTGGGCTCTAATAACTAAATTCTAGAACATTAAAAAAATGTATTGCACAAAAGGAAACCCATGTTTCTAAAAACACAAAGGTATTTAGATGGCAAGTTTTACTAAATTATTCTAGGAAATATGCATATTTTTTATGATTACAGTATATAGTGTATTTTATACAAATTATACAAATCCCATAATAATAGGATTTTAACAATTCAATTTGGCTCAGTTTCAAGATGAAACCTAAACTAAGCCAAATTGATTAAATAACCAAATAAATAACAATAAAATAACTTACTTTATAACTTTACCCATCCTCAATTCAATTTTGTAATTTGTTCTAAAGTATTCCTAACCAAACTAAACCAACCTATGCAATGAAACTGAGCAAACAAAATCATTTTGGTTTGGTTTGGGTTGATAAGTTTGAGTTATTTGGATTTTTTTAGCTTTGATTGGTTTAATTTAGTTTACTTTAAATTCTAACTCAATGGCTTTTAAGTTGCACATTTGCAATAACAATATTATGCCTGTTAATACATAACAATTTGATTAAATAAGTAAATGAATAACAATTAATTAACTTTATAACTTAATCCATTTTTGGTTCTGTTTGGTTTAAATTGGATTAGAAGAGTCATACACTGCAAACCGAACCAAATTCATTGGTTCGTAAAATTCTCAAACCAAAATGAATGGAATTTAGTAAAAATCAAACCAAGTTGATGATGCTAGTTAAGTTTGGTTTTTTTAATATATTGGCTTTTGCCCAATTAATGGACACCTACAAAACCTAGAGTCAGAATAAACCTTGCTTTGTTTTCATTTTCCTCCCATCCCCACAAAAAAGTGGAAAAAAAAACTCTCGTCGCTCTCCATATTTAATCTCTAGCAAAATGTTAGAGAGAAATTGATTGGCTTTTTCTTTTTCTATCCATACTTCATTCACCCAATCTTACTCTTCCTATCTTGCTCCATATTTCTTTTTCTTATCTCCTTCCCTCAATCTCTATCTATTGCCTCTAAATAAACAAAAACATAACCTTCCACTCCATTTCTCTTTCACCCCCACCTTTGCTCTCCATGTTTTGTCTCTAACAAAAAGATAGAGACTGCTCACTCAACTGTCCTCTCTCTCTCGTAGTACTAGACTTACTAGGTTGAAAACCTCTAAAATAAGCAATTGGTCCTAGTTCCTCCCCCCTAATAACATGAAAAGGCAGAAAGAGAGAAAGAGAGATCCAATATTAGATTTAACATGAGGCAAAACCTTCAAAAGTTCTTGTGTTGTTCAAGGTTAAGATTTTGACTTGGATAATCACCACAAAAGGTTAATCACAACCGGCCCTACTCCAAAGAACTTCATAGTGGTTGGATGATCAAATCTCATGCTCAATAAGGAGGTTGGATGGATGTCAGATCCTTCTCCTTCCATCTAGTAACATGTACATTCCCAATCATCTTAAGCACTATCGTAGAGTTATTATTATAGCTATCTGAACCGACCGGTTCTTCAAAGAGGATTTTAGATTTGAAACTTCGATTTGGGAAGTTTGCATCTCATGGCCTCTTCTTGGGTCAGTGCTTGTAGGCTTTCCAAGTGTTTTAGGTTATCTGATTGGCTTAGAGTTGGGGGAATATCTTGTAAACCCTAGAAGAGACTTTGAAGAACATCTAGCCCTCCTAGGCCTCTCTTGTACCACCCTTTTCTCTCAACTCAACTCAACTAAGCCTTTTTCCCAACTACATGGGGTCAGCTATATGAATCCACTTTCTCAACTAAGCCTTTTTCCCAACCACCTTTTTCTCAGTAATATAAAATCATTGTAAGTTGGAGAATATTAAAAATTGAAGATGGTCCTCATCTATACAAAACAAAAGAAAGAAAAGGAAAAAGAATAGGAGTAATTAGCTGACGCATTCACTAAAGAAATCGTTTTGTAGCCAAAAAAATTATTGGAAAATTTGAAAAAAATAAATAAATAATAAAAAAAAAGTCTAACATGATGGCCAAGAAAGACAATAATAACTTGGTCTGAACATCAACCATTAAACCCACAATGATCAACCATTCAATTGAAAGATTCATTTGCAAATTTATATAGGAAATCATGTACAAAACAAACAAAAGAAAGAAAAAGGAAAAAAGAATAAGAGTAATTAGCTGCTGACACATTCACTAAAGAAATCCTTCTGTAGCTAAAAAATTTAATGGAAATTTATTATAAAAAAAATAAAAAAAAAAGCCAAACATGAGGGGGGCAGGAAAAAAAAAAGCAGTAATAACTTGTTCCCAACATCTACCATTAAACCCACAATGATCAAACTCACAATTGAAAGATTCATTTGCAAATTTATATAATAGATCATATGATGGGCCACAAATGGGGAGAATTTGCACCCCACTTTGAATTTCAATAGACTACGTCCTTAATGTTAATAAAGAAATGAATAAAGCTGCTCATCATTCATTGATGGGAGGTGAACCTATGATAAAGAGTAATTAAAAGAAGTAAATGCTTTAGGTCAATGAATGTGTATGTCTGTTCACTAAGTTCATGGAGTAGTTGATCATATTTGTGGGCTTTAACATCCAGAGTAGCAATAATTAACCTAATTGATTCCTAGGTTTCATCGTATACCTAATTGGTTACTTCCGACACCGTACAAAATTAGGAAAAAAAAAAGCCAAGAAGATATCCAGTAGAGCAGTTAGAGCTTACAATGAAATCGCACGAAGAGACCAACTAAGAATCGAGAAATAGAGATGAGATGAAAATCAAAACCATTTTTTGAATCTATTTCTCGAGTTTTATTTACTTTTAACACCAGATGGGTCCATCTTTTTTCCAGACAAATGAAGCAGACAGGAAAATGGAATTGATTTGAAGTTAAAGAGTTTCAATTTCTGTAAGGATTGAAGGAAGAAAGGTTCTTACATCGGAAGATTTAATGGCTTCAAGTAAGCTCTGTAAGCGACTGCTCGTTCCTTCCCCGTCCATCCCCTCTCTCTCTCTCTCTCTCTAAAGTCGCTTCCCGCCCTTTCTGATTTATATGCGTTTTTTAGAAAATTTGGGGTAAAAAAAAATTTCAAAATGTTGTTTGTAGTTTGTAAATGATCCGGAAAATTTGAATAAAACTCAAAAAATAACATTTTATGAGTTTATGAATGTAATATATTTTTTATTTTTTTTGTAAATTTAAAAAAGTTATTTTTGTATTTTAACTAAACAAACGCATTTTACGTGTTTCTTCTCAAAAAAAAGTTTAGATGTAGAAAATTGTGTGTTCGAATCATAAATTGTTTAATTTGTAATCCAAAAACTTGAATACAACTCAATAACCGAAAATTCAAAAAATAACATTTTGTTATTTTCTGAAAACAACTTATTTCCTTTGTAAATTTCAAGAAATTGTTTTTAGATTTTAACTTACCCAACTCATTTTTCGTGTTTTCAGAATTTTGGGTACAGAAAATTATTTTCAAATTATAAATCAAACACAGTCTCATATTTTTAGAAGTAATGGGACATTAATATCTAAAATATACATTTAAAGTATATATTACCTTTATACATTATTAGATTGTCTCGAATTATGTAGAGATAATTCAATAATATTTAATGGTGATGTACACTTTGAATATTATTTTAACATTTTTCCTATTTTTAACTTGAAGTTAGTAAACTACTATTAATAAACCAGCATGACCCTTCGATCAAGGGAAATTGCCAAAAGAAAATAGATCATTTCCAATATCGCAAGTGTTTTTTAATTATTTCTTAATTAATAACTTTTAATCGAAATTTTGAATTATGGATATTAACTTGTATTATTATTTCTTGATTAAATATATTAGTGTGTGTTTAATTTGTGATTTAAAAAATGAATACAATTTGAAAATGAGAATTCAGAAAATAATTTTTTTGTTGTTTTCTCAAAAACAAAATTTTGTGAGTAAATTAATTAAAAAATCATTTTCAAATTCAAACCATCAAACGTGTTTTTAAATTAATTAATGAAAATCATAAAAAATTTAACAAAAACTTTTTAATATTAGAAAACGTATAAAAAAAAAAAATCTTTCTCTGCCTCTTCTTTCTTTTTGTTTTTTTTTAAAGTCGATCATATATGTATATAGTCAATATAGAAGAGAATTTCTCTCTATATAAATATAAGTGAAGAGGATAGTCATGTGACATCCTTAAACGTTACGCGTACCTTCCTTGGAAATATAATTTTAAATTTTTTAAATTACAAATAATATGGAAACCACTAAATTTAATTTATATCTAATAAAATCTAATTTTATTTATTTTTGTAAATTATATTATTTACAATATTTATTGTACGTTTTATTCATTCATAAGATCCAATAAGCATAGAGAAAATTTTATTAATTTGATTTTTAATAAGATTCACACTCGATATAGCTTCACAAATTTATAGTTTATAGTGACAAATAATTATATAATTTTATTTTATTTTAATTAGGATCCAACATATTATGATATTTCACTCTTATGAAAAAATAAAATTTTATGTTTTGTAAACCTTTTGAAGATTTTGACAATAACGAGTATACAAACTTGCCAAATTCAATCATAATGGAAATAATAAAGTGGAAATATTCTAAAATTAATTAATAGAGACTAAGAAAGAAATTAAATACATGATAAGAACCTATATAAATGAAAAATAAAAAAAATGTTTATGTAAGCTTTTAAATGAGGAGACTTTGACTTTGGATTGCTTGAAAGATTTGAAAGAAAGATTTGAATCCAACTGAAAAACTCAAGAAACTTTAAAATCAAGATTGTAGAATGTTTCAAGTCAATAGTCTTAGAGTCTCAGAGTAAATCTCAAATATGCTCAAGTATAGTATGTTGCTCTAACAATCATATTGTTTTTTATAGTATGTTGCTCTAGTCACATTTTCAGAGACCATACTTAAGTAGACCACTGCACCAGCTCGTTGTATGTTAAAATTTTAGTTCGAACTCAAATAAAGTGTCTAATTTAAGTGTGTGTCAAATAGGAAGCGTCGTAGTTGATTAGTAGTCTAACAAACAAAAATAGAAAGTGTTTAGTATTAGTAGGTTTCTAATTTGGATTTCCTAATTGTATTAAAAATATTTTTGTGTGTTTGAGTTGAAATAGATATTTATGTCTATAAACATTTAGGGTCATTAGTTAGAGGTGTAGAGCTGAGAAGATTGATTGGGGTGTTTTTTAGAAAATTAACGTTGATGAATTTTTTATTTAAGAATTTTCTTAGTACAATAAATAATTTTGAAATTTATCCTAGTTGGATCGGTCAATGGTTGTTAACCGAGTCTAACAGGGTATCTTTTTTTTTTTTGTTTAGAAGTGCATTTTTAAAAGGCGACTCTAATAATCTCTTTTTAAAAAGATGCTTCTAAACGAAAAGAAAAGTCGACTTTAAAAGTCACATTTTTAAAATGCGTCTCTAAGAGTCGCCTTTTCAAAAGACGCTTTTCAATAAAAAATATGAAAAAAAAAAAAGAAGATCTACCCCGGTGGCCTCATTCAACGGCTATTGATTGGTCTAAATAGGGTAGATTTTAAAATAATTAGTGATACATAGTAAATTCAAAAATTAAAATTTAATCAATAGTAATTTAAAAAGAAAAACCCATTGATTGGGATAGAGAGATTGATAGATTGGGTAAAAGGTTGATTGTTTGTAAGAAAGGTTTTTTGTTTTTGATTAATTGAACAAGAGATTGTTTGAATTAAATTATGTCGCGTGTTTAATTGATTGATTAGAGTTGAAAAATCTAACATATTGGTACCACAGCAAGGTTCGTTGTGGGCATCAATGGTTTTGCAATATTGTGGGTAAGAGATTGACTCCATGTTGCCTCTGTAACCTTGTTGCATGGGATTTGTTGAGCAAACGCTAGTAGTCATAATAGCGTAAAAGCAGTCAGCCTCATTGTCTTGACTATTGTTGGTACGTTGATCATAAAAGGTGTTTGTTGGTTCGTGAAGGAGAAAGTGATTTTGTGGGTAGAGTTCTTTAACAAAGTAACTCCCTAAAATACATGATTATAAAAGGTGTTTGCTTGAGTTGAGGCCAATTGTGGCTATTAAATTGCTTGGAGTTAATTAAACAATTTCTTAGTATGTTGGATTTAGAAGGTTAATACTCGCCCCCTTTATTTTATTTAAATATGGAAAACGATATTTTCTCATATGAAGTTTCAAATTGAAAAGTATGATGGGAAAAGAAGTTTAGTGTTTGGAATGTCTGAATGAGAGATATATTGGTACAACAACATGTTGCGAAAGCGTTAGAAGGCAAACCAACTGACATGAGTGAAGCAAAGTAGAAGATAATCAATGATATAGTTGCAAGTATGATAAAGACCACGTTAGACAAATGAGATTGCACTCAACGTGCTTTACAAACCTTCTACATTAGAGATGTGGAAGTAGTTGGAAGATTTATTTTTTATAAAGAATTTCACCAACCAATCGATATTGAAGAAGGAATTATACACCTTCACTAGAAAGGAAAGAAATACTATGCATGAGCATATTTTTAATTTAGCAAAATTAGTTGCTAATTTACGGAATGTTGGTATTCAAGTTAGTTTAGACAATAAAGTTATTGTTCTTCTCAGTTCGGTTCGTTTTACTCATTGACATCTCTTCAACACTATGCTTTATGAGAGAGATACAATTACTTAAAACAGGTGAAGAGTGTTTTATTCTCTAGAGAGAAAATGGATGTTGAAGGTACAAAAGGAAGTTAGCCTAATGAGTCATAAACTTTGGTGACTCAAGAAAAGAAAAGTATGTCGGACAGCAACAGGGACGAGATTGCAGAAGAGGTGGAGCTTTGAGTTTTTTAAAAGCCATTGATGGAATGTGAATGACACCATTGTGGACAAAAAGGATATGTCATCAAATTCTTCCCTAAGTAGAAAGAGCACGAGTTGACCAATACCCCAGTCAAAAAATCCAACACAACCATAGTGTCGAAGTTCAGGTTTGAGGACCACAGTGATGAAATACTTTTGGTTATTGATCAACCAAGAGATGAAAAAGAATCACTTCTTGATTCCGCTTGTTCCTTCCACATGTGTCTACATAAAGAATGATTTACATCTTACAAACTTGTGAAGGGTAAGGTCTTTATGGGGAACAATTAGAATCAAGACATTGAATGGTTTGATGCTGGACGTTAATAGATGTATGACATGTCCTGAGTGTGTGAAAGAACGTGATAACACTAGGAGCATTGGATTCGATTGGATGCTATTATGAAGCTAGAGGTGGATTGATGAAGGTTTTCAAAAGATGTTTATATCTCATAAGGTTCGTAACATATAGGTCTTTTTAGGAAATACATGGTTAGGTGGAGCAGGTAGAGATTGTACTACACCAAATTCAAGAGTAATTCATGTTGATTGATAAATTGCTTGGTGGAGTTCTCACCAAGGTGGGGATTGTTAGGATTTTGGTTCGAACTCAAATAAAAAGTGTCTAATTTGAGTGTGTGTCAAATAGGAAGCATCCTAGTTTATTAGTAGTCTAATAAATTAAAATAGAAAGTGGTTAGTTTTAATAGGTTTCAAACCATGCCTCCTTAACCTTCCAAGATGCCCACGAACGGGTTGCCCGACTCCCTTAAAGAGTGAGGCACGAGTCAAGCTCTATCATGACCACCCATCCACTTCTACCCCAAAACCCACTTATGAGACCACTACCCCAAAATACAAACTTTGAACCATAACAAATGGGTCATATGTAGATTTCGATTTCTTTTATAAGGCAAAAATCCCTATTTTTGAACTCTTCAATCACCTAGGTTTGGTTAAGTTTGTAACCTAACGAAACAAGTGGTATCCCACATTAGTTCGTGTTTTTTACTCCAGATTAAAACTCGAAGTCCAATTCAGGTTATCTCTACACTACTACTGTACTTGGTCGTTAGATAGATGTGTCTTCAGCTCATTTTGAGGCCCTCTTTGACATTCCGACTGATCATCCCCATGTTCAAAGAGTTGAACAAAAGCCCTTTTTCTCGGGGACCTAGGGTATATGATCTAGTAATAGCCCTCAATATTCTTTCTTTGAAAAAGGATTTGACTAAAGTTCTTGATGAACTCCAAAACACCACTTTTGACTTCATTCCTTGAATCCTTCATAACATTATTTCTCGTCTCTTCTAGTTGTGTGATGGAAGTCGAGGCAGTGTTAAGAATCTAGATCTTTTCCTTATATGGTGTTTTCTCACCAAGACTAAGGTTAATCTCTTTCCCATTCTTATGGACTACATGGTGAGCACCCCCCACACTTCTTGAACTATTCCCTTCTCCACGCATCTTACTAGATTCTTTGAGTGCACAAATATTGATCTTTCTCAATAATCACAAGTTAAGGAACTCACTCATAATGGTTGCATTGAGCCTACAACAATAAAACACATGCACTATGTGTACTTTAAGCCCCGACGCAAGTGGATCCCAAAAAGTGTCCTTTCTAAGGAAGTTCAAGCCAGTTCTGTCAAGAGCAGGATATTAGAGATACTCTTCCCATTGACTCTGAGGCCATATAATCTAAGGCTCGGGCCTATGATTCTTCCTCTTCTACTTTCGAGCATGATCCCTATGATGGGATGGGTGGTACTTCTTCTCTTCCTCTTCCTCCTATGGAGCCATACATTTTGGAGCCCATGCCTTCCCATATCCATCCAAACATTCTTGGACCTAGTGTCTCTGTTTCATCTCAGCCTACTCTATCAACTACATTTTCTTATAATGTTGATCTTCTTCTTAGTTAGCTTCAGACTATTCAAGAGAGTCAGTTTGTTGTTCTCTCTACTATTACCACATTTCTAGCTTTTCTCCGCACTTGTTTGGATGCACAGGACCATACCATTGTTGAGCTTAAGGCATCATTGCCTTCCACTAGTTCAACTCCATCATCCATCACTCCCTCTGATTTTCAACGCATACTTGATCAATTGAAGTCACTACCGAGTGCATCTGCTGCTCTTGCTCAGCCTTCTTTTTCATCTTCATCTGGTGATGTGGTTTTTTTAAGCTCTCTTTTCGTGTTATTTTCTTGGTCACAACGACCAAGATCACCATTCTTGACAATCGTATGGTGACACTCGCATTTCACCTCTCAGTTCTGTTGGATACGACCAGTCTCACAACAGATCATGTAGAGGCTGGGGCGACTTTCCTTTAGCGATTGTTCGAGATTATATCATCACACCTCACATCATCATGTTGGTTATTAATCGAGCATGTGCGACACTTCTAATTTCTTTTCGAGTCCCTTCGGCGACATGGTGTCAAGGTCCCTCCAATTCCTCTTGTTCCTTTTTTCGCTCGCCCAACGACCCCATCTTAGCAACCTTAATCTGTGATTGATGATGACGACGATATCGCAGTGCCCCTTTAGGAAATTTGTCCTTCCACTGACTAGCCATCGATACCTCCACCCTCTCCATCTTCGACCCAAGCTATTTCGAGCTCCTCTATGTCTCAGTTTCCTTCCAAAGATATAACTCAAGTGCTTCATGACTTGGCATCTAGACAGATGCTTTTGGGTGATGTTCCCCTCTTTTTGATTTTCAAACGGGGAGGACCTATGAGTGGGGTAAATGCTATGATGTCATGTTGTAAGGGGGAATGTGTATGAATCTTATATGATGTATATCGTGTTTTTGTACTTGATGAATATATTTGGATCATTTTGTACTTGGATTATTTGATTTTTTTTTCCAGTTATGTGATATATGTTATTTGTTTGGATGTACACATGTTTGTGTGGATATGTTTATGAATATATGTTTGTTTGTGGATGTGTTTGTATTGTGAGCAAGCCATCATATAGGGGAGATGTTGCCAAAGTTTTTGCACAATTCTTATTCATGTCATCTTTGCATTTGTTTAGATTAGTATATTTCAAAGGCCTATATAAAGTATTTGAAATCATGAAAAAATGGAGAAATTGTTGAACCAATAACCCCCCATGATAGATATTTTGATGATTACAAACATCTCTTTACATACTAATATTTCACTATTAAGAATTTCGGTTTGTTTCATCAAGGGCCCGTTTGACAACTCTAATTTTTTCCTCTTATTTGCTAAAACCCAAATTGAAATAAAGTTTTATGAAAATAGAATGTTTGTTATGGGTTTTCAAAACACTAAAAAAAATTAAGGTTTGGTAAAAGTAAAGGTTAAACCTCTATTTAAAAAAGCCAAAATTTTTTACTTATTCTTTAGAGGCTACAACCTCTATTTCGGGTAGAGGACTTTTATACAAAAAATTTCAAAAACTCTTCGTAATTTTTTTCAAACTTTCTTCCATTCCATTGTCTTCTTTTCACGAACTCAAGGTGAGATTTATCCATAGCGTTCTAAACTCAACAAAAAAAAAAGAAAAAATAAAAGAAAGAAGAAGAAAGGAGGTGAACTTTTTGCGCGCTACAGGGAGGGAGCCCCCTCTCTACGCTGAAAACATACAATGAAATAATAGAGAAGGAAGCGCTTCCTTATCAAGGTTGGTGTTCGCAATGAATAAAAGACTTTGTTTGCTTATCAAGGGGAATCTGTAATACCCTAGAATTACACAGTACAAATCTGATTTCATTTAATTCAGAATATTTTTGTACATAAAATGGTCAAAGGAACATACTCCCAAAAATCCCCAATGTAGCATACAAAGGGTACAAAATGTGAGCCCCATAACCTGCACCCAGTCCACCCTAATTTTCTGTGAAAGATTGGATAATAATGGAGTAAGCTTAACGCGCTCAGTGGGTAAATAGTTCATGAGTATAACAATTAATAAAACATACTTCAATATCAAATATCTTAAATACACATGTGAGCATCATAATCAATCAATATGTATGCATGAATGACACCGTCTCGTAATGGTTTGTTGAACGTACATCGCCTGAGTTCACATACAGGTATCCTTCCCCGGGCGTAGCCAGGTTCTCACTGTACGTCCCTCCTCAGGAACGATGCTCTGGATTCACGTACTGATGTCACTCCTCGGGCGTAGCCGGGTTCTCAAGTACGTCCTTCTCCAGAGAAATATAATGAATAGCGAGCAATGCTCCTAACTATTCTATGAGTCATAAACCATATACGTCCCTAGGTGGTGATATGTATGATGCCAATGCATGAACTGGTCTAGTCTACTGGTCTGGTCTTTTCTTTGACATTTAGACTGACTTTGCAACGTCTGGTGATCCTTATCAAGGTCGGTATCACGACATGCAAGGTTAGGACATTCAGTATTACTTGTATAAGCTGATAGCTTTCAATAAGACCAACTAGATCAGTCCCCAGTTGAGAGGTGAGACACAAGGTCTGCTTAAATAACCAATCGCCTAGAGCAGCCCGCTGCCTCCCGTTCACTATTTAAAGTTACTGAGGACAAGATCGATTCTAGTTGAGTCAGATTGACCACAAATCCGGCATTATAACAGTATAATACGTGAATTCCAAGTGTACAGGCATAAGTGCGACAATATAAACATTATATGACATAATGCAGTGTAAATGAACAGGAGATATAATAATAACTGAATGCAAACTTTAATAAAAGTTATAAAACACGCAAACCTATGTTTTGTTCACCACCTTCAGATAAAAACTTCTTTCAGATCTGGCGCTTTACTCCGAACAGAACTTCGTCACACCGCACAGAGAGTCTCAAACCACGAGTCTCAAAAGACTAAAAACTTAAAATGAGTGAAAAGAGGAGGAAAACCACAATTTGGAGTGAATTTGGTGTGAAAAATGAAGAGGGGGTTGGTTTATATAGAGGTTTTTGGCGCCTGAACGTTCGGGATGCGCCTGAACGTTCGAGATGTGCCTGAACATTCGGGCATAAGCCTGAACGTTCGGTCATGCGCTTGAACGTTCGGGCGTTGCCCAAATTTTTTTTTTGTGCAATTCTAGGGTATTACACTCTACCCCCCTTAAAGGGATTTCGCCCTCGAAATCAATTCAAGTAGTTATGATGGTTAGCTGTTTGAGATTCACTGTTATCTTTTGCGAGTTCAGGGTAGTGCGTGTAGGGTCCCTAAATAGCACTGTGGCCGGTGGAATCTTCATCATCATAAAATCATGGAGAGCAAATAGAATCGGATTAATCCTCTGAAGATTCCAACCTTTGCATAACAGATGGTGGTGGAGGGTGCTGGTTACATCGTTTGAGGGGATTGTTACGAAAAAGCCATGCACGCTCTGGCGATACGGATCGTTGTCTGTGTGGTGATGGAGTTGGTGATGCAAAGTAATTGTGACTTGACTCTGCTTCTTGAGAAGTAGCCACAGATTGCCAAGGAGGCCACCGTGTGTGTGCATCACTATATCCATTGATATTATTTTCAGACATCGGTGTAGTTATGTAAGTGAAACAATGTATTGAGATAAGTGTAAACAATGTTTCATCATTTTATTGATAAGTGAAAATAGTACAATATATCAAATCATCAGTTGGTACTAGAAAACAATTCAGGGTATTCAATATGTATGTATGAATGACACCGTCTCGTAATGGTTTGATGAACGTACATCGCCTGAGTTCACGTACAGGTGTCCTTCCCCGGGCGTAGCCAGGTTCTCATTGTACGTCCCTCCTCAGAAACGATGCTTTGGTTTCACGTACTGATGTCCCTCCCCGGGCGTAGCCAGGTTCTCATGTACGTCCTTCTCTAGAGAAATATAATGAATAGCGAGCAATGCTCCTAACTATTCTATGAGCCATAAACCATATACGTCCCTAGGTGGTGATATGTATGATGTCAATGCATGAACTGGTCTAGTCTACTGGTCTGGTCTTTTCTTTGACATTTAGATTGACTTTGCAACGTCTGGTGATCCTTATCAAGGTCGGTATCACGACATGCAAGGTTAGGACATTCAGTATTACTTGTATAAGCTGAAAGTTTTCAATAAGACCAACTAGATCAGTTCCCAATTGAGAGGTGAGACACAAGGTCTGCTTAAATAACCAATCGCCTTGAGCAGCCCGCTGCCTCTCGTTCACTATTTAAAGTTACTGAGGACAAGATCGATTCTAGTTGAGTCAGAATGACCACAAATCCGGCATTATAACAGTATAATACGTGAATTCCAAGTGTACAGGCATAAGTGCGACAATATAAACATTATATGACATAATGCAGTGTAAATGAACAGGAGATATAATAATAACTGAATGCAAACTTTAATAAAAGTTATAAAACACGCAAACATATGTTTTGTTCACCACCTTCAGATAAAAACTTCTTTCAAATCTGGCGCTTTACTCCGAACAGAACTTCGTCGCACCTCACCGAGAGCCTCAAAAGACTAAAAATTTAAAATGAGTGAAAAGAGGAGGAAAATCACAATTTGGAGTGAATTTGGTGTGAAAAATGAAGAGGAGGTTGATTTATATAGAGGTTTTTGGCGCCTGAACGTTCGGGCGTTGCGCCGGAACGTTCGGGCATGCGCCGGAACGTTCGGGCATGCGCCTGAACGTTCGGGCGTTGCATAAAATATATTTTTTTTGTGCAATTCTAGGGTATTACAAAATCAAACTAGCCTAATTACGTAGCATTTATAGTAAATTAGATTGATTTATGGAAAGCAATTTAAAGATTTATAACTGTTTTTTCTTCTAGTAGATTTTCACAAGAACATAGACATAGAGCACAAAATTTTGTCAATACAACTCGTTCATAAATTGGAAATGTAGAGAAAATAATATGCCAAGCACAAAAGGTAAAAACTTGTATCATCATCACCATAAAGGAGTATATGAGCACCTGGTCGAAGATTTTGCATTCTCTCTAATAATTTTTAAATGTAAACCTCTACATTTTTAACATATTAAGTGTGCAAAGTGTGTTATGACTAATTTTTTTATAAGTTTTTAAATTTTCAATTGTTTATGATGTATGTAGGGATTGCTTAAATTTTTTCTTATTTTGTATTTGTAGTTTATCAATAATATTTGTAATATAGTATATATTGATATACAATTAATTGCTTATACTTTAATATATTATGAATAGTTGATTATTGACTTAATTTTTTATTTTTTTTAGATCTAAATTGAACTCAAGATTTAGCTACAACGATCATCAATGACTTTCAAAGAAAAACTTTTATATAGATTTTTTTGCTGCGTCTTCTTGAATTTTTTTTTTTATGTAAGTTAGAGATAATTTATAAATTGTTTTTGAGCAATATAAATCTTTGTAATAGTTTAACGATAATTTGTGAATTTTTGTTGAGTAATTATAATCATTTTATCATGTTTTGTATATCATTTAAATTTATGGTTTCCCGTATTTACAATACAAATAACATTTGAATATAAAAGAATTATAGAATATGAATTTTTAAGACGTTTTATAAAATGTTACCAAACACGTTTCAATGATATTTTATAAACATCGAACAAAAAAGTAAAACAATGATGATTATAAACCTAAAAGAAGGCGAAACAACAACTACAAAACATCGTATAATAATGACGTTATTTAAATTGTCTAAAATAGATTTTCAATGGCATTTTCTAAAATGTCAAAAAAGTAAAAAATGATGATTATTAAACATGTAAAAGAAGGCAAGACAATGACTATTACGAAATGTAAAAAAAAATGTACAATGACAACGTTTTTAAAAATTGTCGAAAATAATTTTTCAAAAATGTTTTACTTATCGTCAACAAAAAGTGTACGAGAACATTTTTTAATTGTCGACAAATGATTTAATTGACAAAATGAAAATTGATCAACGATGTTTAAAAAATATTGTACTAAAAATTTATAGGACATTGTGAAATCGTCTTCTTAGTTTTTGACACACTACTACACCTTAATATATGACGTTTAGAAAAATGTCATGAAATTGTTATAACGTTTTTTTAGAAGTCATTGAAGACTTTTTTCTTGAAGTGTTGCAAATAATGAATGGAGGGATGAAGAGAAAAACTAAGAGAGATTGTGAGAATATAGGAAACGTTTAGAATTACATGAAAATCGTAGTTTTGTTAGAGTTCTGATGGTAGTTAAAAACTTTTTTTCTCTTCCTATTTTCCTTCTATTAATCTAATCTAATCTAATCTAATCTAATCTTATCTTTATCTAATGCTACACATACATCAGAGATTTTTTCTTTTAACATCTGAAATTAACAATAGCGACTTCATGCATTAAAACATAAATAAATTATAATACTATAAGCTTCTGTCTTAGAACCATAATGTTCTTTACAATTTTATTTATTCAAATTCATGTATACAATATTATGAAGCCAAGTTAACAACTATATTAATAATGTAAAAAAAAATACAATGTATTAAATATTAATTAATAAATTAATTTTATTAAAAAATTAAAAATGAAAGTAAATAAAAATAAACACTTAAACAAATTAATATCAAGAATTGAGTTTAAATGAAACATTAGGTTAAGTATATATTTTTTATTAAATAAAAATGAGTTATAAAAAGGGAAAAAAAAGTAAAAGGATATTGTATTTAATTATGGATATAGTTAAAATTTAACAACATTATTGTTTACTACAAATATATAAAAAAATTAAAAAAATTCTTTGTTTGCTCAACTATATATTTCGTAAACGAGTTTCTTCTTACCAGATATTAGAGTTGAGGCTTGAGGTAGAATTTAGTCTCACCGCATGAACGCTTTTGGTTACGTGTGGCGATGCTTGACCCATTGAGTGAGATACTGTCATATCCCTTTAGTGGTGTTTATTCCAGGTGAAATAGTATTGACAGTGTGCATAAGCCAACTCAACAGACCTGTTTCTTATTCTCACAATCTCTCTTAGTTGTTTCTCTTTATTCTTCCATTCACTATTTGCAACACTTCCGTCCCCTCCATTATTTCATTGTATGTTTTCTCTCTCAATTTATGCTATTATTTGTTTTTTTATTGTATGCTATTATTATTTTTTAAATAGTAATAAGTATTTGTTTAAACTATTTAAAAATAATAAAATTATAATTTAATTATTAATAACGAGGATAATCTTTATTATTTAAAATAAAACTTGTTTATTCAAAAAATAATAAATTGAGTAATAATTATAAATTACTTATCTCAATAATGAAGATAATATTATAACCTTTAAAAAGTAACGTATTTATTTTATCTACTTTTGTTATTGTCATGTAAAAAATAAATAAATAAATACATTATATAATTACTAGTCAACATGCACGTATGTTAAGAAAAGGAATCAAAGAGAAGAAAGAAGAAACATACCATGATAGAAAGAAAAAAAGTGAAGTTTATCATTAATAACCTCTGAACTAGTATTTATACTAACACAATCATTAACAAAACTGACTAAGTTTAGAATGAAGATCAAGAAATCTAGAACCGAAAATAGTCGTAGTTAATCCATCAGCAAGTTGAGCACCTAATGAAATGTGGTTGATAAAAATTTCTTTCTGCATAACCTTTTCTCGCACAAAGTAAAAGTCCAATTCAATATGTTTAGTGCGTACATGTTGAATTGGATTTGCTACTAGCAACACAACATTGAGATTCTCACACCATACAATTGGAGGCTGAGGAAGAAGCACATAAAGTTATGTTGGAAAAGTTTTGATCCAAGTCAATTGAGTTGCAATGTCGGTTAAACTTCTATACTCTACCTCAGTAGAAGTTCGAGATATAGTTGGTTGCTTCTTAGACTGCCAAGTGATCAAGTTGGACCCAAAAAAGACACAACACCCAAAAGTCAATCTTCTATCATCAGCTTTGGTGAGATGCAATCCATAATCTAATGAATCAGCCTAGTACCTTAGAATATGCTTAACAACATTCCAATGTGATTGAAGTGGGTTTTGCATAAATTGGCAAACCTTATTAACAAAAAATGCAAGTTCAGGTCTAGTAATTGTAACACATTGGAGAGCACCAACAGTAGAATGATATAATTGAACATCTTCAATTGGATCACTACCAAACTTGGACAAGCGAAGACCACTTGTCATAGGTGTGGAGTTAGGCTTAGCCTGTTGCATTTTAGTTTTACATAACAAATCCCTGATATATTTTGTCACGACCCACGATACGTGACATCATGACTGGCACGGAACCTCGTGTATATCCTTCCTCGATATACACGACATCCCGATAAGCCTTCTAATACACATCATAATCCCAAATACACAACAATAAACACATACGGACATAATGAAATAATATTACATTCTTAAAATGTAAACCATAATTTTTTTTTCTAAGTCCATAGTGATCAAAAGTACAAAATAATACTTAACAATGATTACAACCCATCTAAGTGTTAAGTATACGTATTAGGTGTTACATAGTATAATTTATCAAAATAAATGCGAAAAAGTACTAACACCTACATCAACCAGAGTTCGGGAAATGTTCCGCAGCTAAGCCTTTCCCTCCTCCTATCCAATCCTGAAAAGATAATAGTGAGGGGTGAGCTACAGCAAGCCCAGTGAATGTTTTCTACAGGTGGCTACATACATGTGCATTTATTTAAAACATTGCACGATTCATTAAAACAGTTTAAACAACTGGAATGTAAATGAGGTTACATATATGTTCAATATAAGACCTCATGTCATAACAAGACAATGCATATCACTTATGACATGTTCATGCACCTAAACACCTCCTAGGTAAGAATCGATTTAAGAACATGAGTGCGCGAGACCTATGCTCGAATGACCTATTACCCGTATTCTAATAGGAATTCCAAGGGTACGTCAACAATTTACTATTCATTCTAAACCTTATTTTAGGTTTAGATGAACTACGGCTGCACCTACCTTTGAAACCCTCTGCAAGGTCCACAGTCGGGGATCCCACTAGACTTACGGGATTTCTTGAATGAAACCCCAACTAGGAGACTCAACCCAAATTATTTTCTCAAGCGACTATGATCAAATAATTTTCATGAGATATCAAATCATGCATATCATAATAATTAAGCATTTAAAACATTTCTAAAATAGAATGCCACACATAGAAGACAAGTAAAAAAACACTCACAATTGATTGGCTAAGTCTAGCCAATCCAATTTCCATCCAAGAAAGTACTAGAAGATCTACGAATCACCTCGAGTACTTCAATCACCAATTTGCCTACGTGGCTTACTCAAACCAACCAAGGTCCCTACATATAACACATGGTTCTTACAATACTAAAGATCAGCCAAAGTATGCTAATAACCGTGTTCAAACCTAATTCTATAGTCAATTTGAGATTTTAGCATGGTCATAGTCATGAGTCAACCCATATTGCTCAATTCAACCATATAACCATCAAATTAGACTACACCTAACCCAAATTAAATGTCATAGGTTGATTCTCATGATCCCAAACACTATAATACAAAGCATTCAATCATATTAAGGGTTAATTAGGCTATTCCTCAAGTCAATTACATCAATTGACTAAGTTCAAGTCAAAATTCCCAATTTGGCAATCATAGCCTAAGGCTAAATTGAACTAAGTCATACCAAATTAACATAGGTTCAAGCATTCTAAACCCATGAATCTATTCAAATGAGGTCCAATTAGATGATTCCCAAGTTAATTTGGTCAATTGACTTGGTCTAGGTCAAAAGCCCTAATTTGGGCAAAATCCCCAATTTATATGAAAATCCCCAAATTGCATGGGAATGCCAATTTACATGGCCTAAGCCAAAATTACCCTACAATTAGGTTCCCCCTATTCAAGATTAGTAATTTAGAGTATCATACATCCATAATTACTCATCAATTTCATACAAATCATAAGAAATTTGAATAGAAAACCCTATGTCAAAACACTAGTTTTAGGTTAAGTCTATAAAACCCTTTCAATTTCTTGCTAGAAATTGGGGGTTTCACCTCTAGAGTACTCCCCATACACTCTAGGTAAACATATATTAATTTCAAGACCTAATTCAAACTTTGATTTTCCATCACCCTTTCAAAAACGGGATTCAATAGAACCCTAGGTCAAAAAAATCAGTTGCATGCTTGTAAGAGAATGATGGAAGGAAGAAAAATGGGAATGAAATGGTTACCTTGATGATCTTTGAGCAAGAATCCACCCAAAAACCTCTTTTTTCCCTTCTTTTTCTCTTTTCTTCTTCTTTCCCCTTTCTCCAATCTCTCTAGCACTCTTGAAGGTGGAAAAATGAGAAAGTGTGAGAAAATCCCGTTTTAGTTTGTATTTATAGAAAAATTTGGGCCTACAACTCAAAATACACTTAAACAAAAGGAACAATTTTTTTCAGTTGCAATTACTTCCACTTAGATACTCAATTTTATGCAAATGACTCATCAGTTTAACATCTTAACCGTTAAAGAGTTTAAGTTTTATGAGTCAGTTACCAACATTCTGGTAAAATATCAGCTCAATCCAACGGTGGGATTGCGAGATCCAACCATTTGATCAAAATTGCGCAAGAAAATTTGTAAATCCGAAAAATAGTGTTTGGAGCTTTATAACTCATAGTAGACAACTCCGATCAAGATCTTCACCGTTCATAATGAAGATATATCAGAGAAGAATAAGCTGAAAAATGTTTAACTCAATCGGGCCACAGATCTAGGAGATCAAGCTATTGATGTAATCGGTGACAAAAAATTTTTCCTTCATGGAGCGAGCTTCACTGATCCAAAACACCGTTTTCGACACGTTTTGACGTCGAACGGGTCTCCGATCATTTCAAAACTTCATGCAAAGGCACTCGAACCAACCCGCGTCGAGCATCATATATGTATACGTACACGTATACGGGCACTTTATGGGTCAAAATGACGTCATCCTAAGGTATGAGCGTTACATATTTAGTCTGAGAAAGATGAAATCCATCTGTTGTGGGTGAAACTTGAACTCCCAAGAAGTAATAAACCTCACCAAGATCTTTAAGAGCAAAAGTACCATAAAGCTTGTGAATAAGTTCTTGAACCACAGTAAGATTACTGCCAGTAATCAATATATCATCCACATACACAAGAATGATTGTAGTGTGATTAGTACATGAACGAACAAACAAGGACTGATCTGATCTAGCTGAATGAAAACCAAAATCAACCAAAGCATGTCTCAGCCTGTCAAACCAAGCTCGTGGAGCTGGTTTTAATCCATAGAGTGCCTTGTTAAGCTTGCAAACAAAATTCTTAGTATTGGATGAAATGAAGCGATCAGGTTGTTGCATATACATTTCCTCATAGAGAAACCAATTGAGAAAAACATTATTAGCATCTAGTTGTCCAACTGACCATTCATAAGTAAGAGCTAGAGTGAGAACTGCCCTAGTAGTTACAGGTTTTACCACTAGACTAAAAGTTTCAGTAAACCTTTAGCCACTAACCTTGTCTTATACTTGTTAATAGGGCCATTTGGGTTTTCCTTTACCTTGAACACCCACTTACAACCAATAGCATTTCAGTTAGAAGGTAATTCAACCAATGTCCATGTTTGATTCCTCTCAAGTGCCAAAATTTCATCAGTCGTAGCTGTTTTCCAATGTTCATAAGCCAATGCTGCGCCACAAAATTAGGTTCCTTAGCAGCCATGAAAATCTTGGGTTTAAAAATGGCAGACTTTGCTTTAGTTTGCATCGAATGAGAATTGATTGGAATAGACTGCCCCTGCTGCTGAATATGTAGAACACCATTATCTTCAGATCCAGGTCGACTGAAAGGACCAGAGTTGACTGGATTCAAGAGAACTAGATAATTGGAGATTGAAGAATGAATGGAGGTGGCATGTGTATTATGTATAACAGGACTAGTAGCAGAAACCAAATGCTCAAAAGTGTAAGAAGAAGTTGGAGGCTGAGAGCTATTATATGGAAAAGATAGTTCATCAAACTGAACATCATGAGATATATATATCTTACCATTAGGAGAGAAACACTTACAACCCTTATGGTTTAAACTATAGCCAATAAAAGTACACTGAACAGATCGAATATTTAATTTGTGGGAATTATAAGGTCTTAAGTTAGGATAACATGCACATCCAAAGGTTCGAAGAAAAGTATAATTAGGCTTGACATGAAATAGTACCTCCATTGGTGACTTGTTGTGCAAAACAAAGGTAGGTAATTTGTTGGAAAGGTACACTGATGTTCTAAAAGCTTCATCTCATAGATGAAGAAGTAACTTAGCATGACCAAGAAGTGCCAAACCATGTTCCACAATTGTCTTATGTTTCCTTTCAGCTAAGTCATTCTGCTCATGTATATAGGGACATGAAAACCTATGAATGATACCATGAGCTTCAACATAATCCTTGAAGGCACGAAATTTACCTCCCCAGTCTGTTTGTATAGACTTTAAAGAACAACCAAGTTGCAACTCCACTTGAGCTTTAAATGATAGAAAGGTTTTAAACACACACATTTGCTACGCAACATGTAAATCCAAGTGTATTTAGAAGAAGGAATGTGAGAAGTTCTCCCAAACATCTAAATAAACCAACTGTAAAGGTGTAGTATATGTAGTAGCAGATGTAGGAAATGAAAATTTATGAATCTTGCCCATAGAACATGTTGAACAAAAAAAATCTTTATTCAAAGAAGACAAGTTACATGCAGACAAGACAATAGACACAACCTTATTAGAAGAATGACCTAGCCTGCAATGCCACAAATGAAACATAGAAGGTTTTGCCTCTAGGTGAACTTGTGTGCCGGAATAAGAAGACACTTGCATTGTATGAACAAACGTCTGCACACCATCTTTATTCAAGACTCTAGAAGAAGAAGACGTAGATGAACATGGTCGTGGAAGAAACTGCAATTGAAATTTGTCGAAAGAGTATAAACCATTGTCAAGCTTCCCCACTAACAGAATCTTGTGTGATACCTGATCCTTCACAAAACAGGCGTGAGGATGAAATTCAAAGTAGACACCATTGTTCTTAGCCAATTTAGAAATAGTAATTAAACTTTTAGTAATCATTGGCACATGTAGGAAATTATTAAGAGATTATGTCTGATTATGAAAACCACAACCAGTTTGAACATTAGCGTAGTTACCACGACCTTGGAATTGCATAGGGAAGCCACCTCTATTTGGCTGATGATAAGTAGGATTTTTACATATATTTTATGTCATTTTATGTCGGTATAATTTATTTCGGTTTTGCATTTTTATGTGTTACTTTAGATACATGTTTTGATGAGTCTAACACTTAGTTCATGATTGATTTTGTATGTTTGAAGATGGTTTTGAAGTGTTTTGGAAGTGATGAACAAGTGCCTAAGAAGAGTGAAGAAGAAACAATCCAAAACAATGCGAAGATGTGCAAGTAAAAGGAGAAATAATGAAGAAAATTTGCATAGGCCATGATCTAGGCGTTGCGGCGCCCAAGAGTGGCACTGCAACGTCACACACATTCAGCAAAAATGCCAAACAACATGTTCTGGGCGTTGCAACGCCCAAGAGACGCGTTGCAGTGCCCATGCGATGCCAATCCTACACGTTGTAGGATTTTTACCCGTAACTTTATCATCTTAAATCCGAATTGCATGGAGTTTTTTTCTACCTTCTCCCACTTATAAACGCATCATTAAGAGAGGGTTTTGAAGCATATTAGAGAGGAAAGCAAAATAGAAGAAGCAAGTGCAAGAAACAAAGAAATGTGAAGAAGCCAAAGTCAATTCACGCGTTGGTGAAAGTTTACAAGTTTTTCATTCTTTTCTCTTGTATTTAATTTTTCTATGATGATGTTTTTTTTTTTTTTGAATCAGAGACAAACAACTTATATTAAAAACAACATATAAAACGTCTGCAATTCATAAGTTACAAAGAGTACCAAGGGTATTCTCACATAGCCACAAAAAAAAAAAAAAAACATCCACAAGATACACCCCAATCAATCATAGCAATTACAAACAATTTTCCCAATTTCTAATCCAATCATTAATGGAATAGGCTCCATTAATCTTGAAAGCAATCACCCACGAGCTTGCCACAACAATGATGTCATTCCAAATCAAGTCATCACTCCTAGAAATTCCTTTAAAAATCCTCTTGTTTCGCTCAAGCCAAATCGTCCATAAGGTCGCCAATGCTCCCGTTCGCATCACCCTCACAACATTGCCATATATGCCATGATTATTCTCCACTGCCAAACAATCTTCTAAAGAAGAACTTCTAGCATGCCACTTTTCTCATAGCTTCGTAGAGAAAGAGCACCTAAAGAAAAGGTGTGGCGACCTCCAACCCTGGATCACCATCCCTTCGTGACAGTGTGTGGAATACCGGGGTAGGACGCTCGACGTAGGCATCTTCCACCATCCCACATCGTCTAACAGGATAGTGGAGACCCTACAAGCCTCAACCAAGTATCATAACCTCTCATAATTCCAACCTATATGTACCTGTGATTTTAATTGTTATGTAGTTGTGGATATTATGGTTGTCACAGGTACCTACATGTTGGAATTATGACAGGTGGGGTCTCCACTATCCTGTTGGACGATGTGGGATGGTGGGAGATGCCTACCCTGGGCCTCCTTCTCCGGCATTCCACACACTATCCCGCGGGGATGATGATTTATGGTTTGGTCACCACAAAAGGTGTTTTGTCGTTTCTCCATCCTGTAAGCAAATAGAGAAACAATGTGAGAGCAAATAGATGTGAGGAGATCTCCTTTGAAGAATCTTGTCTGTATTAAGCTTATTATGAATCAAAATCCACTCAAATACTTTAACTTTAGATGGTACATGAACTTTCCACACATTAAACACCATAGGATGATGCGAGGTAAACATGTCATCAATAAGAAACTGGAACAAAGATTTACAAGAGAAGATCCCTGAGCTATTGAGGGACCAAGAAAATCTATCAGGACCAAGGGATAGGGTAACTGGGTTGAGGATAGAAAGCATGGAAGATAACTCAGACTGTTGACAACCAGTGAGGTTGTTTGTAAGGAAGAGGTTCCGTTGAATGGGTAAAATAGTATCATTGCATATACAAAATGAGCAATATTGTGATTGGGGAAGGGTAAAGGTGTTACAATTGGAACTCACATGTAGATTTGGTGTTTTTATTTTTGATTATGGAGTAGATTAGTTTCTAGGTTTACAATTGGAACTCACATGTAGCATGAATTTATTATTTTAATATTTAGATGTTTATAGTTAATTTTGAGTTGTTTGCTTTAATCTTTGCTTATTGTTTCTAATTAACCGGTCATTATTTATATTGATTTGTTACATCTAGATGAACTTGGAAATAAATTTTAAATTTAGAGCTTAATTAAAGTGTCATATGAACGAAAGGTGAAAATCACGAGTTCACTTAAGATAAGAATATACTTGCATGACATATGTAACTATTAAACCCTAAACCCTAAAAGAGTTAAAAATTTGATTAATTTTGTTTTAATTTAATTCATATAGGAATATAGTGATTTAATTAGACAAAATATTTTTACTTAACCATTGGAAGAGGCTTGTAAATAAATTAGGGTTCTTGGTTAACAATTCAAATTAATTAATTGATTAAAAAATTAAATAAATAGATTCAGGTGAAGTGTGGGCAAAAATTGTAAATTTAGGTTTTAAAATATTTGATTTGTTGAATTTTAATTTTATTTAGTACAATTTGATTCTTTTGATTTATTTTATAAGTAATTTTGATAATTGTTTAGATAAGATTAGGTTGAAATAATTTAAGTAATTAACTAGAAATTAGTTTCAAATCTATGAGAAAACGATACTCTACTTATAATATATTACTTGTTTACGATATTATGCACTTGCAATTATTTTTCAGCAGCTTATTAGATCTTGAAAACTTTGGTTTATAACTCTTAAAATTAGTCTTGTTTCCAGCTAGATTAACCTGAAGATTAGCATCCAGGTTCTTCTCGTGCTTTTCAATTCTTGATTCTTGTGCAAGGAGAGATTCAATCTCTGTAATAGAATAATCATTAGTTCTTGAAGAAACTGAAACAACAAACGCATCATAATCCTCTGGTAAACCATCGAAAATTGCATCGATATGATCTTTAGGTGAAAGAACATATCCTACAGTTGCTAAAAGATCAACACCATTCTTGATCTTCAAGAGATATGCATCAATTGAAGACGATCCTTTCTTTATACAATGTAACACCATTTGTGAAGAAAAAACTGATCAAGATTTTGTGATATTTGTGCAGAAGTCCATGTGTGTGAGAAGACTTCCCGTCATTGAAGACAATAACCATGACATTAGCAACTGATATTGTTGCTCCCAATTAAAAAATGCTCAATTAATCCTCTGGTTTCTCTCATCTTCAATGGAAAGAAAAAAAAAAAAAAAAACGTATTGGTGCTAATCCATCACAAAGAAAATCATGCAGCTTGTTACCTCTAATCACTGCCAAGACTTGTTGCTTCCATAAAAGAAAGTTATCACCATTCAACTTTACTGAGATCTTGTGAGAAAACAAAACTGGAGTGAACTGGTGAACATTATCATCTCCTGTCATTGGAGTTGGAGATCCAGCCATGGTTGAGCTACTAAGTGCTAATACCATGTTAAGAAAAGGAATGAAAGAGAAGAAAGAAGAAACGTATCATGATAGAAAGAAAGAAAGTGAAAGTCTATCGTTAACAACCTCTGAACTAGAATTTATGCTGATAACTAACTAACAAGAAAGCTAACAACCTGACATACAAAACTAACTAACTAACTAACTTTTAGTTTTATAAATAATATAATATTTATAAATAATATAATATTTGAAAAATGTTTAATTTATTTTTTAGTGTTTGATTTAATTTTTTGATATTTTTATTGTAGATAATATAATAGTAAAAGATATTTTGATAAAAGGCATCAAATACCCTTCTAATAGAGAATTAAGTGTTAGTTATCAAAGGCTCTAAATCTAATTTTAAACTAAGATAAGATGTTAAAGTATTGGTTACCAAACAACATATTTCAAATAAGTTCTTATTAAAGTAGAGCTAAAAAGAATAAAACTTTTTAGCTCTAAGTCGGGTCCGGTGTGGCGTGGATATCGGGTTATACTTATTTCTTTTCAAAAACAAATAAATAAATAAAAGAATATAACTTAATTTTTAAGATTAGAGTTGTAAGACGTCACCCTAAGTCCATATCACTTATTCAAGTTGAAAGCATTCCTCTCAAGATCAAGTAATAAAGGCTCAAGTTGAATTTATTTTGTATTTACATAGATCTTGCTTAAGCTTGTAGAAACTAGCTACTTTAGGTCTCTTAGCGAATAGCTTTTCCCTTCTTCAAAGTCCCAAAGTTCTTTTCAATCAAAAAATCTTCCAAATCACATTTAAGCAAGTTTTGAACTCATCTTCTTGTCTTTCAAGTGTTTTTAATCTTTGAGCTTACTATTCCTTTTGACAATAACTACCAAATTCATTTGAGAATTTGTCAAAACCAGTGTAGCTCATTTGGTTAAAACATTTATGAGGTTCTATTCTCCCTAACCTATAAGAGGTGGGGAGTTGATCTGACGTCTTGTTGCGATTTTATTTGAACCTTGATTTAAGTACTGTTCCCCGTATTAATAATTGGAACTACCATTGTATTAATGAAATCATCCCCAATATCTAGTATATATGCAGTTCAATATAATATAGTATAAATTGACCAAAAAGAAAATCATTTGGGAATTTACTATTGCCATACATCATATATGATATTTGGGCAGTACATATCGTAGGTTCTTACGAAACGATATGACCCGCTGGTTGCAAGCATGACACAAGTTTGATACCAGCAAATACAACACCCTTTGCCAAGTTCTTCTCAAACTCTTTCTTTTGTTCTTTCGTTTCCACCTAGAACCATCATTCTTACATCCATGCCATAGGCTCCTTTCAAACTTAGGAGTTGCTTGACGAATAATCTCGATAGCTATCACCTTTTCATTCTCCGGTAAAGCTCCATATAACAGCTCTTCAACATTGTCAAGCACTGTTTATCTTCCCACATGTGAATTAAGTCATACAAGTTGTAATCACAGTCGGATTTATCTTGAAAAATTACCGCTTAATAGTCTAACAAAGATCAATGCTTCCTTGTCAACCTTCATGAAAATGGCATTAGCCTTGGAATGCTACCAAATACGTCTCCTCCAACTTGTTCAACTCCTGCAACATTTATGATCATCCTCGAAGATCACTATTCACTAAACAACTAGGAACTATATACGGAACATGAAATTTATAACACATTCGTTGGAAATGCTGCCAAGGTGCTTTGGAAGAAGATCTTACCAGGAGTAGATGGCGCGCCCTCGATCACATGAGGCAAATCAAAATTAATATCTCTGATGTTAGGGTGCTTGGAAGTGATCATTATAATAGTGGTTCCAACTCCCCCACCCAAACCAACCACTACTTATTTCAGTCTGTTTGAGGCTATGTGAATGGAAGGGTTGATTTGAGATTAGGCTGTTTTCCAAGTTACTGGAACAAGGACATGACATGGACCTTGCGAAACGGAATCACACCTTCAAGTATTGAAACTTTCAAGTGGTACCTAGAAAGCATTTGTGTTAAAAAGGAAATAATAACAAAGTAACTAAGGAAATTAAAAATGACAATTATGTGAGATAGTAACATAATTGAAAGTAATGTAATGGTTTCTAAAATGCAAAAATGTTTGACAATGAACCTTCAACATTATTTCGCGATGTATGAAGGGCTTCATGTGTAGGATGTATTCAAAGTAGCTTTGCAATGAACAACAAGAGATAAAGAAGCCAAGGAGTAACTAAAATGATTTGTGATCCAATGAGCAGAGGATTCATGAAATGGTTGTGTAACGGGTGGTATATCTTGTCTCCTAATAAGGTTTCTTTAATTTTGTGGAATTTTGATGCCATGTTACAAATACACTTTTTCTTTTCTTTTTTTGTTGGCCTAAATAATATATAGTCAAGTGGGTTCTCTTAGAAAGTGATAAATAGAAAATTATAAGATTTCTCCTAATGTTCAAGGAAGATCTTATACATCAGAAAGAACATAAATTCCTAAAGTTAGTAGCTATATAGTGTTGTTGCAGGTGTGAAACTTTTGACAGCAAAAGATAACAGAAAAATGCTTCGCCATGACCATCCAGACATCCATGAGGGCCTTGTCCATGGTAAGCAAGGGGGTTAAAGACCCAACATTTTCATCCCTAACAAAGCATTTGCACACAGGTGCCAAACCATACACTCACTCAACTAAGCCATCTTCATGGCTCACTGTAACAACGCATGTGGCCACATTGTGGCTAGCAAGGAAGCCCAGACCATGATCAAGCATCTGTGAAGCCTCTAGGTTTAGTGTAGGAACATGAGATGCAATCTTTGATGTAGAGAGCTGAGTGCTCGGCCTGATCCTAGCAATGACCTCAAACAAGTTGATCTCAACCACGGTGGAACCATGCTATACACAGTTTTATATAGCGAGATGCAAATGCATCAAGAGCTTCAATAATTTTTTGGCTTTCTAGAAAGTATAGATTTATTTCATGAGGATATATTGATGAATTCTCATGGAATCATAAGGTTTAAATCAAATATTAAAAATTTTCACCATAAAAAGCAACTACCTTTTCTGGGGATTGTGGCATTGAGGAGACATTAACTCTCATCACTTTGATAACTGCCAACTACCTTATCTAGGTAAGACAGTGAATAGCAAAAGAAGAGTCATAATTAGGCCATACCTCAGAAGCCCCAGCATATATTTCTAATGAGTATCACATATTAATTACATATAAGGTCTTCTGAGTTTTTATATGACTTGTTTTTGGTATTTTTTGGTTCAACAAATACATGTTGTCAGTCAGTCAAAAGCTAGCCATTCATGTTAGAGTTAGGGATTTGTGACAAACTTTAATTTGGAACAATAATGTAAGGCACAAACTCACTCGCTAATTAAGTAAACCCCTATGAGGCTTATGGAACTTAATTACAATTTAATTACGATTTAGATGATATCTTTTGATAAGTCTTACTCTCTCTAATCAAACTTGATAGGATATATTACTCAAAAATTATAGTTTTTTATGTTGTCAAATATACTATTTTAATTTATAATTCTCATTTGAGCAAATATATATATATATATATATATATATATATATCTATATATATAATTCTCATAATTCTAAGAAAGAAACTTATGTTGAATGTTAGTTTTCACGACTCCACAACTAAATATTTTGTGCAAGCTAAATTGATCTATGATGTGAACCTACAATAATTGGAAAGTCACTAGTTTCTCTGACTGTTTTATTGTGATTATCATTATATTCTACATAAAAAGATTCGTATTGATCCATTTATTAAATTAAAGCACAGGCCACCTGATGACATTGATAAAATATGACTACATAAAAGACACAAGGATTATGGGAATCATATGAACAATTGGTGTGGGCCCATAGTGGGATTTAGGCTAAACCAAGAAAAAAAGGAGTTCGAGCAGTTAACTCAACCTAACCTTGAGCTAATGCAATCTAGAGTTGGAATAGAAATGAGTTTGGTTGATTCCTTGAGCTTAGTTCACTTGGGCAATTTTGGTCATAAACATATTGTTACATTCAGGTTAGCCACTAATTAGATAGTCTTGATTGATGCTTATATCTACCTCATTATCAATCAAGGTGAGACTTTAAATACATTAGATGCATATGAATATGGGTCTTTAGTCATTATCATTATTGTAATAGTTCCACCATTGACTACTCACAACTGCTTAGGAGTACAATATTCAGCCCAAAAAAATAGGATTTATAATAGAGAAAAGGTCTAATACAAAAAATTGAACACTTGAAGAAAACCAAACATAATTAAAGAAAAAAGAGATGGTTCATTTTCAACCTTCTCATTCATTATTCACATCATAAGGAATACAAGTGTAAGTTATAAATTTCAAAGGTAGCACCCGCAAGTTATTTGCTGTGTATTTGGTCTTTTTCTTTTTCTTTTTCCCTTCCCCTTTTTGTCTTAGTTCCAGTTTTTGCAGGTTTTGGACTTTGGACACTTTGAATGAAGGCTACCCCAACACAGGTTTTTATAGTTCATACCAAACTGGTAAGAAATCAATATAATCAGGCAAGGAAAAGATTTAGAACTCACTGACTTACCAACAAATAGTCAATCTTTCCTCATTTAGATGACCGCAAGTTTAAGTTGATAATAAGTTAACAAAATTATTGAAGATCTGAGTTATAATGCTAGATCCAATCCAGCAAATGTTAACCACTACTTCATATACTAAGGAGTAGGTTAATAGAAGTTCATCAAGAAGAAAGAGGTAACCACCGACAGAAAAGAGAACCAAAAAAAAAAAAAAGAATTATCAAATTAAAAAAAAAAAACAAAAACAAAACCTTTCAAATGAGATATATATCAGAGTTAGAGCTATACCTCTGATTTCACCATCTGAAGGAGTGAGAATTTAACAAATTCTTGCCTGAAAATTATATTTCCTGAGAGCAACAAGCATAGCCAAGACATCTGCAAAATTAATTTGATTTTATTCTATGCCTATGCTTATAGGAAAAAACCAGAATGAATGTTGGGCAGATAAATTGGAGTACTCCTAGAATCTAGCTTTGTTGCATCAGTTCTGGTCCAATAGTTAAAATAAACAAGAATTTTCATGAAAAAATACATATAAACACCTAACTAGAAAAAAAGAAAAAAGAAAAGAAAACCTTTCAAATGAGATGTATATCAGCAAATAGTTAAAGGGAATTTAGGAATCACCACATATATCAATCTGCAAATTTTGTCAGTAACCTCTGTCAATCCAAACTTTATTTAGGAAATGTCTGTATCTCTCTCAAGAGCCTTCCAGGATTTGATTATGTCTAGCATGACAGGACCATAAAATGCTCTTAACCCACCTATCAAAGATAGCCAAGAATTCACTTGAACAAAAGTAGAAAGACTGACAAATATGTGAAACAAATTATTGATAAAAACCTACAGTTTCCTAAATCTTTCAAGTTTCAACACGAATATTTGGTAACCTAGCACCATCATCCTTCAATAAACATAAACTCTAGTAAATCTGAAATCATATTTCATTGTACTACGAGAGGAGATAAGATGTTATGAGCTTATTACACTTGGTACTTCCATGGGCAGCCCACTAGTTGAAGAGACTGAAGCTAGAGTTATTACTCGCAAAATTAATGTGCTATGATTCGCAACTCCAAGTTCATAGTAATAAGTCTGTATCTCTGAGACCAAGTAGAAGAAACATTGGCCACTGTAAAACATTGCTTATATAAGATTTCACCTCATATAAGGGTCAAAAAGTCTAAAGCAATGGGACTCCAATTCCTCCCTTAACCAAGTCAATCACCATAAGTACATGGAGGTAAAAGAGAGGAAGAGATCAAGTATGGTCATATGATATCATTGCACAAACCAAGACAACATAAGTATAAGCATGAAAAGTGATATACAGGTCTCAAATGAAACAATTTCTTTTTTCTGTCAAGCTACCAAATCTGTTATATAGTGCAGGTGCGGCTCATGGTTTACAGCAGGATTTTCAGTGAAATATAAGCCATACTCCACATCCCCATCATGCTTGTCCGCACCAGCTAAACTTTTAAATAGAGAAACTTCTATAAAGAAGATGGATACCATAATTAGTCAGATCATAAATAACCTTTAAGAGTCTTGCAAAACGATTTTTTGTTATCTACAGCTATTGTGCATAAAAGTGCATCACACATGATTTTTTACTAGTTATTGACGAAAACTTCAAGTTTTAAACTAAATTAAAATATTAAATTATAAATATAACTAATATTATTATTTTTAATAAAAGATATTAATGTTGTTTTCAAGTAAAAGAGTAAAACTGTCTTTTTTATTTGAAAATGGAAAGGTAGAAAAGAGGAAAACGTCAAGATCGAAACGGATAAAGTAGAGAAATTGCAAGTGAAGTAAGCCCGTAAGTAGGGGATGTGGAATGGAGATCATTTAAACTATGTAAATACAAATCCTCTAATTAACTTTTAAAATAAAAGATAATCATAAAGTTTAAAGGTTTAATTTTGAAACTTCGGCAAAAATGGCCACATTGCTCTTTAAATATTTACATTGCATATGGTATAGATATAGATACATCATACATGCTACAGTAGTTTTAATTAAATTAGCAAAGCTTTTGACCTCATGCATTGCATGTTTTCTGCTCAGCTAAACAAAGTATTCTAGTAGGCTTCATCTATCATCTATTCCATCCAACCAATTGCTCCAAATACGACATAAAAACAATTTCAACTAGATTGATTAAAGATGATTTTTTAGTATCCTCCCCCCAACAGCATGTAAATTGTGCCAATGAAAAGAGTAAGATGTTCTTTTTTATTTGAAAATGGAAAGGAAGAAAAGAGGAAAACATTGAAATGGAACATAGAGAAATCAAAAGTGAAGTGAGCCCAAAGGTCGAAGGCGTGGAGCGTACATCAGCTAAGGTTATTAAACTACTTAAATTATTGTACTAACCATCTAATTAACTTTAAAAATAAAAGATAACCATAAGATTTAAATTCTTAATTTTGAAACTTTGGCAAAAAAGGCCACATTGCAACCTCTTTAAGTATTTGCATTATATATTGTATAGATATACTACAATAATTTTAATTAAGTTAGCAAAGCTTTCGACCTCATGCCTTGCATGTTTTCTGCTCAACCAAACAATATATATTCTAGTTGGCTTCATCTATCATCTAACGACATAGAAAACAATTCCAACAACAAGAGTGATTAAAGAAGATATTCAGTATCCACCCCCAAAGCATAAAAAAAAAGCCAAATGAAATTAAAATTAGCAAAGAGACAAACCATAAATACATGACTTTCAAGATTGGACACAGCAAACCACATATTCAAGGGACAAGCTTTTCATCAAAAAACTTAATTCCGTGATAAATAAGTTAAAACTGATGAACCAATTATGATAATAGAAGTAATATCAATTACAATATGACCAGACCTTTAACAAAAATTCAAACCAGGCAAGCTCAACCTGACGGTAATCTCTGCCAAACTAATCAAAATACTATTTTTTTTAAACGAAAATCGAGTAAACAGCAAGCAAGTCAAATACATCCGAAGTTTACATTAAACTCAAGCAATAATTCGACATTGCAAGAACTAAATAACAATCAAATACATCTAGAAATTTAATAATCCGGAAGAAAAATCAAACCTTTCTACTCACATAACTCTGAGAATTCAACTGGAAATAGAATCGGAAACTGAAAACCCAAATCATCAAAAGCTAACCTTTCCAATTCAACAAAACATCTGAAAATCAAAACTTCAAGACATATCCACTTCGCTTCGCATGCGGTTTGAGATCAATTGATGCAGATGGGAATTTCAATTTCGCGAATGTTTGATTGTACAAAACCGAAGTTCCCGATCTGCACCAAGCGAAATCAACCCTGCTGCAATTCAAACCCACTTGCTTTCTTTCTGCTTTCTTCTCCAATCGGAATCAAATACAAAATACGAAATACGAAATCGAGTCGATCAGTATGTGAGTAAATAATTATTTCTGTTCTTCCCATTGCGTTTGGCGAGCCGATTTTGTTGAATTTGAAAAAAAACGAGAACCGATTTCAAACGAGAACCGATTTCAAATTTGAGCTTAGGCTACGATACCATAACACGCGTGGATCGTTAGGTTCGACGACAGGTGTGTTGCGACGGCGATGATGTAAGAACGAACGGGTTGCGTAATCGTGTCGTTTGGATCTTCGACCAGGATTTCGGGTCAAACAGGTCGTCCGAGTCTTACCCCAACAAATCTATTCTAAAAGAAAAGGTTGAGCACGAGTATCAAGTAGAATATTCGGAATTTATTTACTTTAAGGTCTTATCATTCGGATTTAGATCATGTACTTGAATTTTTATTTAGCAATCAAGCTGAATTTATGCATGCAATTATATGTATTTGTGTATAAGTTGGTTAAAATACAAAAGATACCTAAAAAATAATTTTTAGCTTTTAAAAGAGTTGGAAGGACCGGCTTATTCCAAAAAATATTTTTAGTAAAATACCTCTCAAAAAAATATTTAAAAAAAAAAACTCTCTTAAACAGGTCAACTATCATAGTAATTGGCGGGTTTGATTCTCTCTTGGGTGAGATGTATAATCTCTCCCTCAGCTTGGGGTGAAAGGAATTATAGTTGGGCCTATGTGCCGACTCTTAAGGGCTGTCACGACGCCCCTGACGTACGCTGATATCATGACTGGCACAATGTATTATACACTATACATACTCATATACAGTATACAATACACTGTAAGCCTTCACGTACTCTCACAATTCATCTCAAACTTCAAGAAATTTTTTTTTTATTATACCACAAATCAAATCCAATCAACTAACTATATAGATGATCATTCCACAAATTAAATTCCCAACTGATAAATACATTTCATCATCCCAAGCATTCTTACCACACAACCCATCTAGGTGATAGTATATTTATAGTATGTGATAATTATACATATCAAAATAACAAAAATATAATCTATGTCCTCCAAGCATACGTACACGTACCAGACGAAGGTTCACGTGATTCTTACTCACGGAGTTTTCCTTTTCCCTTTGACTTAATACCTGAAATATTAGAGGAAATGGGGTGAGCAAACAACAGCTCAGTGAATATAGTTCTTGAGATGACAATTATATACATTTAGAGAAATATGACATTTAAAATCATTTCAAACACTTATTCAACACATGCATCATTCAACGAATACATCATACATGTCACAACATATATTGCATGAGTTTTTCAATAATACAATGCACAATCTCCCTCCTCCGCAAGGCAAGAGAGCGGGTCTATCCCTTGTATGGCCGTACAAGGTAGACACAGCTTCTTAACCCAATTCACAGTCATTTTAAGGATTGCAACCCTTGTTAGGACAGACCTATTAATAATGAGGACTCGCAAAACCTCATTTGGGTCTAATTCCTAACGAAATGACAATGAGGATTCGCAAAACCTCATCATTACAAACTTCGATGCTAAAAGCAGTTTGCATGATCCATAAAACTCAATGTATATATAAATATACCATGCATACAATCAAACATTTTATAGATGTATAATGTCATACAAGAACCAAATCAAGAAAACTATACTCATAGTGATTACACGGGGTTTCTCTAAAATCAAGCAACAATGTTGCTTCCTCAAGAGCGTTTATCCATTCCCTTAAGCTCTTAATTTAAACACTGAAATGACCATAGATTATCATGAGAATCATCATTTACCATTTCGGTAGCTACTAAAATATCAACTCACTGTTCACAGTACTATTCATTTTTTTACTATTCACTATTCACTTTTACTATTTACTATTACTATTCACATTTACTATTCTATTTACTTTTACTATTTACTATTTACATTTACTATTTACTATTTATTTTTACTATTCATTCGAAAGATGTAAATTGTATTAAAATTGTCCAACGACTCCAAAAATCATAAAATTGAATCTAACCACATATTCGGGTTTCTAACAGTCCAGGGAGCATTTTTCTACCTTTCTAGCGGAGTTTCATTCACGTTGGGTCAAATCCCCAATTCTTGAAAACGTTATAAAACGGCTCCTACAGTAAAAATTACTCCGCTAGAAAGTTTACATATAGCTTAAATATTAATTTTACGAAGGAAGAGAGTGAAAATCACTTACCGGGGTTCCGGATTTCGCGCGAAGTCTGCGTTCTCCCTTCATTCTTCTTTTCTTTCTTCTCTCTGTTTCTCTCCTTCCGTCTTTCTACTTCTGCAACTTCTTCCTCTTCTTCTATTTAATTTCTATTTTAGTACTTACTTCTTTTTTTTTATTTTTTTATTTCATTCTAGTTGCCACACGTTGGAAGCAACTAGAATGATTTTTATTTATTTTTTTATTTATTTAGAATTATATATTCAAATGATTTCATGCACCTTGACTCCCTTTATTAACTAACTCCTCCATCACATTTCATTAAATTCATTCAATCAGAATCAAATCCACATTTTTAATTAACCAATCTCATAAATTAATCAATTTAATTCACATGTATCATCTTCATTTCATAATTTTATTTATTTACTATTCATACACGCGTATATTTAACGCATACGTATCAAATACGTGTATTATCACGTTTATATTTAGCTCATACGTATAAAATATGTATATTATATATCTCGATATACGCATACTTCAATATATGTATTTAATTAAAATTATGGGGTGTTACAAGGACCCTTGTGCCCTTTATAGTAAGGTATGATATAAAACTCATGCACTAGTTTTTAGATTAAGGTATCGTGGGTTTATGATTATAGTGCATGTGCACAAGGGTCTGGTAGGGTCTTACTAATTCTGATCATGTATCAAACTTTATATATTATTTTAATGAGGATACTTGAAACTTTTCAAATACCAAGCTTATTTTTCTTAATAAAATGCCTTTACAAAGTTTGTCTTTAAGTTTTTATTAAAAGGTTTAATTTGGTAGTTAATTACTTGTCTCTTTCCTATGCATATCTCTTAAATTTTAGGCTTTTATTTTTATTTATTTATTCTATTCTACCCCTTAGTCCTTCAAATTTTCTACTCTTATGAAGCGTAGCCCTATTCCTATTTCTATATGACTTTAACCTTTGTTTTGAGTAAAACATTAGAGATTTTACTTTGAATATGTACAACTAAGAAAAATTTTGAGAGAAATTGGTGTACATGCACACCTGATTCGCAAACCCAAAAGGGACTATAGTGGCTTAAAAGAAAATTAAAGTCTCGCTAAGAACTCAAGCACAAGGTGCACAATATACTTTAAAAATTAAGACCTTATATGTTACGACGTCCCGAACGTAAACTGACATCATGACCAACACAGTATACTACACATTATACATAATATGTGTACAGTATATAATATATTGTCAGCCTCAACGGAAATATCTAAGTTTTTTTAAAAATTTCGGCATCATATCCCTATAAAATGGACATCTCACAATTTTTTCTGATATATCACAAATCAAATCAATATATATATATATATATTTATCCACATGATTTATATCATATTTCCATTATTCAACCATATACATCATTCAATTCCCTCATTATCATCATATCTCAAAATCAGATTAACTATAATTTTCATTTCTATTCAACCCATCTATGTGATAATTATACATATCAAAATAAAATAAGTGTTCTAGTTTCCTCCATACATACCTAAACAAACTAAAATCCAGAAGAATTTATCCTTTCTTGCTTTTCCTTTTCTTTTTTAATTCTGACCTAAAATATTAGAGGAAATGGAGTGAGCTATAATAAGCTCAGCGAATATATATATATCTTAATATGATAATCATATGCATTTAAAAAAATATGACATTTAAAATCATTCAAAACATTTATTTAACACATATGCATCATTCAACAAAGATATCATACATGCCAACAATATAAATTTTGTGTTTGTTCAATAAAATAATGCATCATTTTCAACGAAATTCACAATCTCTCTCTTTTAGTAATGGAGCGGGTATGAACTCCTTATTATGCATCGATAAGGAGTCTGCTATCGGACCTTCCATTACCCAATTCACAATTATTTCAAGGATTCTAAAATCCTTATTAGGACAGTCCTACTGACAATGAGGTTACGCATAACACTCATCCGGGACTAATTTCTAACGAAATGATATTACATGCGATCTGCATTCGCACGTTTCGCATACTCCAATGCCAAAATTATTTGTGAATGATCAATAAAATATAATGCATTTACATACATAACATGCTTACATTTAAACATTTTACATAAATACAATGTCATTCAAAAACCAAAATCAAGAAATATACTCACAGTACAAGACTTTCCAACTTAAAATACAATCACCGCTGCCTTTGAGTCCAGTTTCAATTTAAATTTAACTAACTCAACCTGTCATAACCATTCGATAATTCAATTTCATTTATTCATATATATTTCACACGTAAATACTCAGTTTCCATTTACATATTTAATTTTCCAACTCACTTCAAATTCATTTCATATAATATATATCAACTTCATATATTCCTATTCATTTCGCAAATTAATATTAACTGTACAATTCACATATCTGATATTTCAGCCCAATTTGAGTCTCATACATACACGAAGACTCTTCAATACTATTTCTACAATTAATCTAAATATTTCTATGACAAAGAACATTATAAATAATTATTTCATATCACCATAATCAATTTCTAATTCATAGTACTTATTTAACCACTTAATTCTAACTTTCCAATGCTCATAATTAGCTTCTAAAATTCCATGTCGATCTAAAAATTTCATGAGATGTCTCAAATATTTTTTACTACCTCATATAATATTTTTAAGGTGAAAGAATAGTAGAAATAGATTTTCTAGCCATATTTCCACTAATTTCTAGTTTCATTTTTCTACTGAAAACATATATCAATTTTATTAAAAATATAGGACATTCCTAAAATATTCTGTCTGCATCGACACGTGTAAAATCAATCATACTACTATTCTACTACCTTAAACAGATATTTTACTAAGGTTTTACACGTTCGCGGAGATCGCGACAGTAAATTTTACTCACAAAAATCATATATTTAGCTACTAAAAATATCAAATCATATCCAAAAATCATGATCTTAACATTGTAATGTTCGGAATTCAGTTCTCCATAATTCTATGGTTTCAAATCGGGATTTCACCGGAGTTTGACATGGTTCGAAAGGTCCCCAATGTCAAATTTGGCTTCCGACAGCAGTACCGATACCAATATCACATTGAACACAAACAAACCACATATCTAGTCTCTACATATCTATAAGAGTCATAATATATCATTTTTATGTGTTTTCACTCAAAGTGGGTCTAAACCCCATTTTTGGAAACACTGTAAAACACCTTCTATAGCAAAAATTAATCTGATAGAATCGTCATACACTAGTTAAAGATCAATTTTACGACGAAAAATAGTAAAAATAGCTTACCAGCACGTCAAATCTGGCCGCAAAACCATCGCGAAACCCTCTTTTCTTTCTCTTCCTTAAAAAAAATGATCTCATGCTCCCAAACTAATATAGCAGCCCAACTTCCTTATCTTAATTCATATCATTCATTTACCTTTAATTCATACAATTTATTAATTCATTAATCATCAACTCAATTTACATATATTAATTAATCAAACTCATTCAACTAATTAAACTTATATTATCCATTTAATAATTTAATTTATTTGCTCATATCCTTTAGATATAACATGTATTTATATATATATATATATATATATATTTAACTCTTACGTGTAAAATATATATTTTTGATATACGCATAAGTTAACGTATGTGTTTAATTCAAATATACGAGATGTTATACTATTAAATTGAGCATTGAGGCTCAACAAACATTAACGGGGCTCAAAAAGAAAGATAACATCTTTTATTGCCCCTAGTGAGATTTGATTCTTGCCCACTGGCGTAGGTAAGAGGAGAGGTTAATTACTACCTAAGCCAAAGGGCCTTGGGCAACTTTACCCTTTAATCAGAATTGAAAATATACATATTTATTTTTTTCTAAAAATTTAATTTATTTTATATAAAATAAGTCATGAGCAACGTATGCACATTTTAACTAAGTTCTTAAAAAGATAATGATAAAGAAAATCAAGATGACAAAGGTATAAAACTTAAAATTATATTCATAAATGTTCCTCGTCACATGATGCATGCAGATTGTATTAATTAATAGAAAAATATATATGTGAAGTTGTGGCTGTTGTTTTTATTTTTTATTTTTCTTGAAAGGGGAATCACAATTGTTTAAACACCACCCAAACGTAAGCCTGAATTGGATCATAAAATTGAAGGAAATTTAATAGGAGATCAGAGAATTATATAATTACATTAATCTATATTATTAGAAAGCACTTTATGTGAAATATCAGGCGCCAATAATCCTCTTGACCATGAAATCTTAGTACTTTAGGTGATGTTTGATAACTTTACATCTAAAAAGTATTAGCGGAGACTCAAACTTTCCTTTAACATAATATAAAGTGCTTCATATATGTACATTAATCATTTGAGTAGTATTGCTATATTTTTTTGCTCAAGAGTAATGCTATATTAATTGCAATACAAGCTATATCACCTTAACCTATTATTAAAATTTAATTGAATGACATGTTAATTAGTACGTGATTAAATGCAATCCATAGGAGATGAGGTGCCGTATGTACTTTGTATTATATTACAACACCCTAATCAATTTTAGCATTATTCTAAACATTTTTCCAGTCATGCATAATTGATTAATTATCTTCAATATTTTGGCTTTAACAATTAATTAAATTTCTCATGTCATGTCGCATTGCTTAGATCCCTTTCCGAGGTATTGATTTGACATACTTATTGGATAGACAGAGGAAAATCATGAGATGTATTATAAGAATGTAACTTTTATGGGGGGATATATCCAACTAGTAAAGGGGATCACATGCATTAACATTAATGATATACATGCATTTTAAACAAAAGTCGTCACATGAAATTAGCCTTACCCTACTACAATGACACCCTTAAATCCCAACATGCAAAAGATACAAATAAAGAAACTAAAAGCACAACAACAGGTGCTGCAGAGAATTACATGAAAAAACAGCAAATTAAACCAGATAAACCCAAGAGATCATCTAGTTAACACAACACACAGCTAGATAGACAGAAATTTATAAGTACCAATAAAACAGTAATCAAATTAAGATATTATTTGAAAGTAACAGGTCTGCATGCATGCATCATGTATGGTCTCTCTGGATCATCAAGGAAGAGGAACAAGACCACCACCCTTTGCAATTCCACCACCAATGCCACCACCGCCACCGCCACCGCCAAGCCCACCGAGCCCACCGGCTCCTCCGCCGAACCCACCGAGTCCTCCGGCTCCACCAAGGACCGGAATAACACCAACACCACCAACACCAGCAGCACCACCAACAGCAGCAAAGCCACCCACAAGCCCACACTTCTTGTCCTTCACACCCGACTTGTTATTATTCTTGCTACCCACGTTTGCATCAATATTGTTGTTGTTGTGCAAAACTGCTTCATGATTATCAGCGTGTACTTCATGAGTTTCTGTTGCTAAGTCATTAGGCGCTTTCCTGGCAGTTGTGTGAGCTACCAATAGCAGTACCATTGTGGAGAAGAGAAGTTGTGAGAGCCACATGCACCTATTTGCCATCTTCTTCTTGTTCTCTTAGCTCTACTAGCTTCTCTTACTGATATATAATATAGTTTTATACCTTGGGATGGTTAAATAGAGGAGTGGGGGGGTTTATATAGGAGGATAAGTAGCGGTGGACAGTTAAGAGAATTAAAGGAGAGAGTTAAATGCAGTCTCTCGAATACCAATCGACAATTTCGAGGCTGTAAATTAATATATATATATATATATATATATATATATATATATATATATATATATATATATATATATATGTAGCATTGGATATTTTTTTCTTACCATTTATTCAAGAAAAATGGTTTATCCATTTTTTTTGAAACTGACACCTAATTTTATTGGATGTTTTAGAAATATCCGTGTATTATGCAATATCTTTGAATACACACACGTCTCTAAAATATTTAAGAAAGATTGAGTGTTAGCGTCATTCGAAGTATTAGCACAACTCAAGATAATTCTGTGTTGAATTTACTAGCTCCGGTATTACCCCCGATGAATCCCTTTTTTTTTTGTCAAAACTTTACCTTACCTTTGGGGACAGCTCATCAATATTATTCTTTTATATATGTTGTAGACATATCTAAGTTTGTCACATAATCTTCAAATTAAACTGCAACATGCCAAACAAAAAACATGCTACAATAAACACAGTATATAAGAGTAAAGTTTAAGAAACATGCACACTCTCCATGCATAAAACATCAATTGGGGTGCATCATATATATTTTGATCTTACTCAAATCTCACATTGTATATAGGAAAGATTATCAATGGTGCACCGTGCACCATCACTAACGTCTTAAAAGGTATTTCAAAATGTGACACTTTAACATATTCTTCATATTAACATACCTAATTTTATCATAAAATTATTGTCATCAATATGCTAATTGTTCTAAGTCATATATAAAATTTTAAAATCATGCATTGGTTGTGTTAATTTGTTGGAGGTTTTGCTTTTTAGTTTGTAGCTTATATATAGAAAAACATTTTTTGGGAAAGTGATTTTGATTAAAATATTTAAAAAATGTTTAGCTAAGTTTTTGGTAATTGTACCTTCAAATAATTATTAAAAGAAGAACCTCACATTGTTTTAGAATAAAAATAATAAGATTATATTTATCATTTAAATTTTACATGTAAAAAAAAAAATGCCAGTCCCAATTAGCTTTTTCAAAAAGTAGAAAACTAAGGGGCCATTTGGTGTGTAATTTAAAATTTGTTTCTAAATATAATTTTTTTTAAAATTGTTTATTTATTTTTGTTTTTTTTTTACAAATTTTAAAGTTAAATTTTTTTTTAAAATTAAATTTTTTTGAAATCAATTCAACCAAAGCATTTTTATGATAAATCTTGGATTTTAAAACAGACTGGACCTAATTATTCACTTTAATTTCACTATGAAATACAAATGATGATATAAAACGACACATCAATATATGTAATAAATGATTTAATAATATTAAAAATGTAGTTACAACTATAATTGTATTTTTTTTACAGTTACATTACAATTATAATTGGAATTGCAATGGTAGAAACTAGCTAGTAAAGGTCAAAAAAAACAAGAGAGGAATAAGTCAACGCCTGGGGATGAAGAAGAATTAAAGACGGGGTAGAAAATGAAGGCACAAGCTTGCAAGTGAAGAGCTTTGATGGCTCAACATCACGTGAAGCTAGCAGGGATAAATTGGATGGTGTACGTTGGAGTTCTCGAGGAGGAGCGAGGATCGATGATCCACTTGATCAAGCAGCTAGCATGCACGGCATTATGATCACTGATCAGAACTTACTACTGAACTTCTCTACTAACAACCAACCGTTCCTGAGCTGCTCAATATGCATGCACCTCACCTGAACCCATTTAACATTATAGATAAATAATTATTATTTTTTTTTATAAATAAACAATCTCCTCTAGCATTATTACTCATAAATATATTACTACATCAATAATAATTCAATTATACATAACACTAGTGGAAATTAAATGCAATTTTATAATTTTGTTAGAGTATTTTAATTAATTAGTAAAATAAATCACTTATATATATTTGTTCATATTTTTATATATAGTATGATAAAGACCGAAAATTGTGGAGCTCATATAGTTAAGAAAAATACTTAGTTGGATTCCGAAGAAATAAACATCTATTGAGCCAAGTATAGCATACTATAATAAGAGTAATGGAAGGTGAAGATTTATGATTATTATTTAAAAAAAAAAGTGAGATTATCAAAAAAAAAAAAAGAAAGGTGCAGAAAGATAAAATAAGAAGGTAATTAAAGGAGAGAAATTCTTGAATTATAGTGAACCAAAAGAATAGAAATCTTTATGAGTTAACTAAATAATAAGGATTTTATTACCCCTTTATGGTATTAGTCAAGAAAGAATTATATTAACCTCTTTTACATCAATAGGTTGTGAGTGCTTCCCTTGCCTTAAAAACTCGTGGTGATTGCTCATCATTTTTCAAGCATCGCCATGGGTACGTTACTCAGTGTGTGCGAAAAGTTTTTCGAAAAAAAACAAGATCACCCTAGTACAGGACCAAGGAAAGGTCGAAAATTTGATAATTGAAAGCCCTTTATTTTACTTTTAAATTACACAAGTTCCATCAAGGAGTCTTGTGTAGTTCATTTATTGTGATATACTGATAATTTGACAGGGAAAGCTTCCACGCCATACTTGTATATTTGGTGCATAGTTTTCCATCTTTTAGAAAGAAAAAAAAAAAAAATAGTTAGAATAACATTGTACATCCACATATTAAGGGCATAGTACCAGCAACTGCAAAAGAAAAAGCATAGCTAGATAACTGAGAAGATCACTTACTATGGCCTTTTGGACCCCAAATACATTTTTTCTAAACACAACTCCCAAACGCAAAAGAAAGTAGGATTAAGCTTCTATAAATCGTGAAAATTATGTTTTTCTACTGCAAAAGCTTGTTTTTTAAACAAGCTATTTGTTGTGTTTGGCAAAAATATTGATGCACCGCTGCTTCAATAGCAGAACCAAACAATGTCTATATATATGGTTGACACAATTACCATGGACACTGTTGCAAAAGAAAATTAAAAAACTATTGAAATGCATAAACTATCTTAAAGAGAAATATTATTCAAACTATAAAAAGTACAATTATAATTTTGTAATATTCGTTGAATCAATATTTATTACAGATATTGAGTCAGTGTAAAACATATGTTAATAAATATAAAAGTAAAGTTGCACTTTTTATATTACGGCTAGCTAAGACAAAAGTTAAAATGGTCTTCCTGGAAGATGTCCTGTGCACTTCAAATTGAAACAAATGTCTAGAAAACGAAAACAAAAGAATAATAGTAACTAGGGTTCCATTTGATTGTGATTTACAAACAAAAAGACAATACGAAAACAAAAAAATTTAGAAAATGACTTCTTAATTATCATTTTCTAAAAATAAGTGGTTTTCTTGGTAAAACTTTCAAAAATTATTTTCGAATACGACTAACCAAACATATATTCCTTATTTTTAGATTTTTGAATACAGAGAATTGTATTCAAATCACAAATCATGAGTAGAATAAGTTTGAAAAAACACTATTGATTATATAAAAACTAGACCTGATTTGGTATGCAATTTTACAACAGTGCATTTTCTGTTTTTAAAATACAAAATATCTAAAAAGAATTGTTTGGTTGAACTATTATCAGAAAACTCAAAGACTATTTTTAAATTTGACTTTAAAATTTGTGAATGAAATATATATTACAAAAATATGTTTTCTATGCTTTCTAAAATTGAATTCTAAAAGCAAATTTTTAAATATAGTTTTTTCTTTTTTTTTTAAAATCAAGTAGGCATAATTGTTTCAAGGTTATTCTTCTTGGATTTTGTGTTAATTAAGGTTTTATTAATAATTTGAACTAAAATAATTAGATCCTGATCTCTAGGCATTTAATTAAGAAGAAACAATTATTGAACCACAATAAGATTTTAGACATGAAAAATGTTAATTTAACTACAATAAATATAATTACATACGCATATCCATTAGATTTGTGTGTGTTGCACATCTTAAAATATATAATTAATGATTCAATGAATATATATAATTACATTTTATTGTAATTAAATTAATATTTCTCAATAAATGTTTTTCTATACAAAAGGTACATCACAAAAACGACTCTGGACGGAGACATTTATAAGTGCACTCAGGAAGCCTACTCACTTACTTAAGTTATAATTATCCCCGATATTAGACTAAAAGAAATAATAACACATAAAATACCAAGAAAAACCACAAAACCAAAAAAAAAAAGGGAGAGAAGCCTTTCACATAAAGTTCTCCAAACCTTTTTAAAATGGGGATTTATAGTTTTTGAGGCTGAACGTTCTGGAAAACTTTATGCAAAAGCTCCGTTCCCTTCTTTTTTTGTTTTGTTTTGTGGTTTTTCTATTTTTATGTGCTATTGTTTCTTTTAGTTTAATCCAATAGATACTACCTAAGTCCCTTGAATTAACATAGAGCTGCCAACACCATCTTGATCTAAAGAAAGGACCAAGTGTCCAAGTACGCCAACCAAGTGCATTTTTAAAGTTTCTAAAATATGTTATTGTTTTTATATTATATTGAATCAAGTAAGAGCACGAGATTCAATTAACATGATCCAAAGGAATGTAATTAGTGTAACCTTACTCATTATTTAATAGGGGTGTAACAAATTAGGTTGGCGCCAAATTTCAACCTAATTCAAACTAGTTCGGATTGATTATTTTTTAACTCAACTCAATCCAAAATGTTCTTTACAACTAACTCAACTCAATTCAACCTAAACTAGTTCAGTTTGATTTAATTGGTCAATCGGGTTGGCTTTAGGTTTTGTAATAATTTTAGTACAAATTAACTTAAATAATAAGAGAGGCTATAAAGTAATTGAAAACACTTCACTTTTTTTTTTTTCAAGAGGAAACACTTCATTAATAACACATTTTATCATATAAGTTTTATAAAATTTTTAATTTAATTTTAAGTGATAAAGGCATCAATACAAAATAATGATTGATGCTAAAACGCTAATTTTAAGAGCTTTATTTTAATTATAACACAAAAGTATTTATAGTATCTTATAAAAATAATTATTAAAGTTTATGAATACCCTTAAATTTATTTGGTTGATTGGGTTGATTTAATGTCAAACCCAAACCTGGGTGATAATTTTTTAACCCAACCGTCGCCCTATTATTTAATAGGTCTATTGAGTCACATTTATCCCTTGAGTTTCGAAAATAACTTTTTGTAAATGGTGCATGGAACCTCAATATTGTGTATACACGGTGCATGATTTTTATTTTTAATTAAATCATAATACAATATTAGTATTAGAAAATAAACAAATAAAATAAAAAATGTAAAATCATTATTGTGACATTTCAGGCATTTCAGCAAGCTAGCTAGTTCCAAAATTGGAATAGAAGAGAGACTCACTCGGTCCCTACGTTCTGCAACTGGTTTGATCTACAACTCTGTTTACTCCTTGAACCGAGTGAGAGAGATTGAAGCTTTTTTCAGCAATGGAGTGCAGCACTATCGGCTCACTGCACCATCGTTTTCCCTTCACTTTTACCACAAACTACTCCCTGAAATTTAAACCCACCCAATCCTCCTTCCACTGTACTCGCAAATCCCTCTTCTTCGTGCTCGATCAGTGCAGAACCAACGTTTTCTCCATTGCAAACAACAACAACAACAACAAGAACAGCGCGTTGTCTCTGTTGACTCGCGCTTCGACCGAAGATGGCACGGAGGGAGTTCAAGTTAGCGAAAGCAGTCCCGAGGAGATTATCTCCGGAGAATGGCCCGAGAATTTCTCTCTTCTCAATTACGAAGACTTGAGAGCTTATCTCGAGCCCGAGATCTTCAAAGACAAAGTCTTCTTTAACTTTCTATTTTATTTTATAATTTTTACTTTCGATGTTAATTTTTTTGAAGGGTTTTGAGTTTGATTTGATGCAAGCAGATGCAACCGACGGCATTGTTAGGGGAGGTAATGTCGAGTGTGATAAGGACGGCTACTGTGGATCAGACGATTGAGGAGATTGATCATCATTTCGAGTTCGTTTCGGGGATACCTGTTGTTGATGATGGTTTCGTCTGTATTGGTGTTGTGTCCAAGAAGGACAAGCAAAGAGCTTCAAATGGGGTTTGTGTTACCTTTTTTTTTTTTCTTACTCCTTTTTCTTATCTATTGTTCTAATTGCAATAATTTGCTTAGATTGTTGAATTTGCTCTGAATTTTGCAGTTTTTAATTACCCATTTTTTATTTCCTTTTTTTCTTTGATGCAAAGGTATATGATTTCCATTAATTTGAAGTGTAAGAAGGTACATCCTGGTTTAGCCATGAGGTAAGTGGGTCGACAATACAGTGAACGATTTAAAACTCCTATAGAATCAACTGCTATACCTTTTATATCCTTGTCATGGATGTCAAGCTCACGATTCATTAATGTCCTTAATGGCATGTAGAAAGCTCTAGAGACTTCATATCTTGGGTTGTTGAATTGCTGAGCTGTACTTCTTGATCCCCTCAGCAATAGGGGATCATCATCGGGCCGCTTGCTCATCAACCTCAAAGTTTCGCTCTTCAGAAATTCATTGTATTCAATGAGTGCTGAGAGATTGATTGTGAACTGCTAAAGGTTGTTCTTCTTAGTGTGCCACCTACTGAAACAGGGGTTAATGCAATTTTGTACTATAAGTAGAACTAGTTAAAATTGTAAAAATCTTGAAAAAATAGGTTTAGTTCAGTGAGTGAAGGTACTTTAGTTTATATTGCATGTAAAAGATGTGAATAAATGATAGTAGAACCAAATAAGCCTATTCTTTGATTTGATCCATAGCTTCATGGTTTGATAAATGAGATGCAAGTTTTGAGGTTATAGGTTCAAACCCCAAGTTACCCATAAAAGGCGGATATGTCAAAATGCACCAAGCTCTAAACGAGTGTTGTTAGGCCTAGTCTAGACACCTGGCATTTCAGAACCAAATCGATTAGGTAGTGAGTAAGGCAAACCATAGGGAGGTATTTTTTAATAAAAGTTTGTGCTTATTTGGAATTTCCTTAAAATCTTATTGTAATTTAAAATCTTTTAAAGAAGAGTTACAAAAGAGAACTTGTTCATTCATTATAACTGATTTGTCTATCCTTTACAAACCTAAATCTAAAAATTGATCTGGAACTGGAAGAATTAAAGAATAAGAGAGTTTTGAAATTTACAATGATAGTTTTTTCTTTCTTTCTTTCTTTCTCTCTCTCAAGTCTTTGTAGTATCACTGAAGGTTTTCCATTGATGCTTGACTGGGTAAATTGTTGAGTAATAATATGTCTTACTTTTGATCATTTGCCTTCTCAAAATATAAGATTTGTGGGTTAAGCCTTTTGTATTGTGATTGCATTTGTGTTATAGACCATAGAGTAATGCATGACAATCAGTCATCAATTTGTGTCATATTAAATGTTAATTCATGTTGATTCTTGAATTGTTTTCTATGATATTAATGTATGTTATTCCTGTTTGTTTACATGTAGTTAATAATTAAATTGCCCCGGGACCTATAAATAATTGTTTTCTATTGCTAAGGCCCCTACTAAGTATTGCCTAGGCACCACTTCTCCTATGTTTGTCGAATTGCCTAGGTATCACCTTGGCGCATTGAAAACATTACTCTAAACCATCCCACTCTTCCCCATTTAAGTGTTGAATCAATCTATCCATACACTTGTAGAAAGACAATTGAACTTTTGGTGGTGAGAGAAGCCAAGCACATACTAAAAAATTAAGATTAGAAAAGTGGTTGCACACAAATCCTGATACTGCTGCAAATCCCATTTCTTATTAATGATGTTTACATTTTGTTACCTTCAACATTTCTTCATTCCTTCCTAGATTCTTAGTAATCTCTTATTTGATAGCATCAGTTGCTTTTTTTTGGTGAGTTTTTCACTACCATGATCAATTCAATAACTAGTTTCATAAACCTCAATGTGGATGTCACATTGGTCCAAAAAGTTGTCCTATAAAACAATATTTAGAACAATCCTTTCCTTTAGTTTGTTGGTTCATGTTCTACCGGCCATTATATGAGGTGAATATTTCCTTCAATGGCTGCCTTCTCTACAATATGCTATCTAAAACCAACAAAGCAATGGCAAATTTAGTTGCAATTGCAATAACGAGCTTTGTGTAAATGAAACTCTTCATGCACTACTAGCCCATTTATGTGACCTGAAGATTACCTTCAATGGTTGCCTCTTCTAAAACATGCTCTTTCAAGTCAAGTTAACAAGTGTCAAATGTAGTCCCGATTGGTATAGTGAGCTTGTTTTAATGAAGCTCCACATCAGTCCATATAGAGAAGAATGTGTTTGTATCTAAAGTTAGTTACTACTTTTGGCTACCCAATTAGATGAATGCTGGGGTGACTTTCTGTCTAGTCTTCTCTAGCATGAGATAATACCATGGGTTGACGAAGGTGCTAAATACAATCTTTTCACTTTTCCATCAATCTTTTATCAAGCAATTTGCTGACATTTAGCCAAAAATTCTCTTTAACTTCTCTAGGATGATGAATTTATTATACAAAATATCTTGGTCAAATTGGACTTTCTTGCACTAATTCTAAATTTTAAGTGATCAATGTTCAAGGTGAAGTCGAACTCTCAATCCATGCAGAAAAAAAGTGTTCTTTACCTCATTAATAACATCTGGGTTCTTCAGCTCCTTTAAAAGCTATTTACATAACTCATGCATGAATGGTGGTTCAAGCCATGCTCTTTCAAGTCCTAAAACACCTTATTTAACATTTAGTGGATGAAGTGCTTTGGTTATGTCAAATTTAGCCCCATTTTCATAGACATCGTAATGTTTGAGCATACCTTTAAATGAAATAGTTGGTTCCATGTGGTGCTATCCCTCCATTTCTTACCCATCGCCACAGTCTACCACCAAAAAATCTATCTAAAAAGCCCCTAGGGCCCCTAATATCATAGAGATACATATATCTTTACCAAATCCATTGAAAGAAGTTGCTATCCTTGGGTTGGAACTCATACCCAGTCCTATAATATCCACTATGAAAGCTCTTCTTTGACTTTGTGTCTTTGTGTCTTTGTGATAGCTAGGAACTCACCTCAAGAAGTGGGAGTCTTGAGTTTGAATTCCATCCCAAGCAGGCCACTGTTTATAGAATTTTTGGTGTGTGCAGATTAAGAAGTTTACAGACATCTGAAGAAATTAGCCAGGTGCTCTAAGAGGCCTAGATGCCTTGGAATCATTCGATAATAGAAGTTGGATACCTCACATCAGAGTGCATAGTAGGGAAGGAAGTTGAGTTTCTAGTGCTAATAAATGGACAAAGAAATCCAAATACCCCTGAATCTAAAAAGAAAATGCATAAACAAACATGGTTAAAAAATTTCCTGAAACTTGGCGAACTTCCACTAATTTTTTCCCTTTTTTTTACCACCGAAGTGCGAAGTGGATGTAAAATAAAAAAATGCAAAAATTCGCCAAGATAATTCGATAAAATTTGAAAAATTCGACAAAATTCGATAAAATTACTATTTTTCAATTCAAAAATGCAAAAATTAGACAAAAAATTCGATGAAATTCAATAAATTTCAACAAAAGTTGATGAAATTCGACAGAGAGGTAAAAAAATGTTATTTCATCAATAGAAAACAAAAAAATACCAATAATTATGTATTATTTTCAACTTCATCAACCAACATAGCAATATAAATTTAAAAAAATAATTTAACAAGCTAACAAATTATATAATTTATGGGATATGCTTTACCAAAAAGAGAAGAAAAGAAGCAAATAAATAGATAAAATTGAAATAAGATAGAAACTTAAAAATAAATTAAAAGAGTTCTCAAAGCCATCTTCTTTTAGTTAACTCTTATAAAAAAAGATTAAAAAAATTATACATTTAAACAATAAACTAATAAATTAAGCATGGTGGAATTCAAACTAGCAAAGTATATGGTCGAGAAGCAAACTACCACAAAATTAAATGTCAAAACAAAGAAAAAGAATTAAGACCAAAACCCATTATTTCAAATTCATCAACCCATGTTCCACTTAACAAGATTGTTTTTGTTAGGTCACTTATTGGTATTTCTATGTATTAAAAGTGTCTATTGATATTAGTTTTTAGCTTATATTACAATAAATCTAGATATTTAAGCATATATGCAAAAAAATTCTAAACTTCTCTAATTTAGCGAATTTTTACAAAAATTCTCCATGTCAAATTAAACTTCTTCGAATTAATTTCAATTTTCAAGTGACCAAAGTCAAGTCGAAATCAAATTTTTGATCCTTGTAAACAAATAGGCATTATTTAAAATGTTCACAAGGTTTACGTAGATTGTTGAAGAAGTAGTAAACACTAAGGAGACACCTCTGCTTTAACAAAGAAAACTATGGGTGGCCTTAACAAATATGGTTTATCAACAATGCATCCAAAGAAATGAGAGTAAGGCCTTGCAATGCTAAACTTTGCTGCGTTAGTATTCAACGTAATTAAGCTTCATTCATGTTCTCCACTGATCATCTTCTTTATCTTGAAATCATGAAAACGACAATATGAAGGGGACAAAACATGGTGCTGCAATTTATTGATTTAGTGATGAAGTTGATGTTGTGCGCAACGGAAGCGGAAGCCAAATATCAAACACACAAATCCAAACGAATGCAAAGAAACACACAAATTTACGTGGTTCGGTGTATATACTACACCTACGTCCACGGGAGATGTGAATCAATCCACTATCGAGATAATGCAAATAGGTTACATCCTATCAAAGACCTAAATCAAATTCCCTCAAATCACAAGTACGCCCACACAAATCCCAAATTCTCATACACACATATCACACACCCTTGTAAGGGTTTATATAATACAAGGTGTTAGAATTAGTTTCCAATACAAAATAGGAAAGTTCCCAATTTAAACTTGGAAACCAATGGACTAGGAAACTAATACAACAAAAATAGAAATAATCCAAAAGGGACGAGCCACATCATATATAACAGTTGATAGGCAAAATGGTCAATGTAAACTTGTGGTGGGTAAAAACACTGAGAACTCAACCAGTTGAAACTGGTCTTTGAATTCAAGTTTAGACAGTCAGTTTAACTGTATTAAATACTAAAAAAGTAAGGTGGGATGTTGGATCTAAATGAATTTAAATTGAATCCTCTTTAGTCGTTAAATTGGAATCGAATCATAAATCTTAGGGGTAGGATAGGATTCAAATTATAAAGCGAATCATAAATTATAGAATTTTTCTTATTTTTTTACTAAATTCTTTAAAAAATATAAAAAAAATTGAAATAATGTAATATTCATTGAATTACCTAAAATGCATGTCAAAAAGTTCAAGACCAAATCTCAAACTTTAAAGACAAGTTCTTGATCTATATTCATCAAAGTTCAAACATCAGTAGTCAAATCATATTTTATAATTCATCATTGCATCCATTCTTAATTAAAAGTAAGAGGTCAAAGGCAAAAAAAAGCTATTAAGAAGGTTCAAAATGTGAATTTTTCATCACTCATCAATCATTATTTTCAATCTTCATTATCTTCTTCCTCATTTTCAAATTCATGTAATGTTTATTGTTCTACTTCTGATTTGGCGTTGTTTTCTTCTTATTTTTCTTCTTGCACTTTTCTTTTTGTTGTTGTCAGTTGTCACCAAGAGCAATGTATTGCATTTTATCGGATCCAAAAGCAATATTCAATAGTACAATTTTTCTTTTTAAGTTGAAGTTATAAATTTAGAAGGTAAATCAAATTGTTATGTCAAAATACTTGATCTCTATGTCATTGTGGCATTCTCACTTCTTTCACAATCTTCTCCTTTAAAGTACTTTGCTAAATCTTCTCTTTTTTTTTTGGTGAACCATTCGTCATTTGATTGAAGTTTGATTCTGATAAACAAATTAGATCATGATTTTGATCTCCCATCCTCTTTTCTCTATGAATGTCAAGTTGTAATTGGATTTGACAAAAACAGGTGTATTCAATCTATTTTACTCTAGGAAGTTGCATTCCGTAGAATGAATTTGATAAAATAAAAGAAAGTGAAGTTAGTAATCATTAAAAAAATTAATGCATAATAGCTTTATAAAGATTCGAAGTCTAAACTCTTAGCACTTGCACATTTGAATATACTCCAAATCCGCTTAGAACCTGATGAAATGCAGGTAACACTTAAAATTCTCTCAACCAACATTTGAAAATCTGAAGTATTGTCTCCATATCTTCCACTAAAGAGCTATAAAATGTAAATTAGAAAAAAAGAATAAGAATAAGTATTAAGTACGCAAAATTTGGTCAAAACAAATGAGTTTATTAATTATTATCTACTACATACTTGGTTGTTTTATTTTTCTTGCATGCTTTGCCCTTTCTCTCTCGAACATGCCTCAGGCAAGTGTTTCTCTCCCATCAATTCTTTTTTGAGTTGGTCCATGATGTCCATATGATCATTTTTTACAGTTATTCTCTACTAGATGGGACCATTTTATCTATGCAAACATATAAAGAGTAACTCACAATATATAAAGACCTATGCAACTACAAATCCTGATGCTGATCAATATATCCCAATTGGCTTTTATCTCTTTTTCACATTTCCCCAATTTCCATTTATTATTTTTTTTGGAAAAAGCATGTGTTTTTTAAATTGTAGGAACCTCATTCTGGTCCTGGTGAATATTGCTACTAGAGGGTAAATCAACCTATTCATTCACGAATTTTATTAAAAGAAAATTGTATTCAGTAAGATACTAAGATTTAATCATATTGTATGAGTTGAATTAAAAATCATAATCGATCTGATATACCAAAGTTATCTCCCTACGTTCTTTTTTATATGCAACGCTATTCCCCTTTCTTTATTATTTCTCCCACACACAATCACATCTCCTATTTTCTTCTTTTGCATACGACTACCTCATATTTTGTATTTTCTATAACACATATCCCCTTTTCATCTTCCACACAACTCTTTAGTCCTTGTTTTGTTCTTTTGTCGACCCCCCTTCTTCTTTTACAATCCTACAACCTTACTCCCATTTTCTCGTCTCATTCCCTCTTTTTCACTTTGTTCGTGAGAGAATTGACCAACAACACAAAGAATAATAAAAGGACTAAGGAGAAAATGAAACTTTAGGAGGACTTCCCTTGGGAAGTCTTGACCGACTTTAGGATGACTTGAACCTGCCTCTCTCCCTACCTGCAAGGAAAGAGTTGGAAATGACCATCGTGAGGGGCACTAGTATGGTGCTGGCTAATGACCCTCCAATGCCTAAATCTGAGATGAGCTGACTCAAATAGTAAAATCAGGTAGGAAGTTATTGTAGCAAAAATGACTTATCATTTTAGGTGAAATTTGGAGATATTTATAAAAGAGGGTCGGGGCCCATCTGGTGGACCATGTGGCATCATGGTGTCTCTCAGTCTCAGGGAGTGGTTCCCCTCGCCTCTAGGTGTGGTCCCATGTTAGGTCTTACCTGGGTGATCTCAGGTCGGAATGGTGCCGACCTTGTTCCGTTCCGAGCTTGTCTCAAGGTTTAGGTCTTCCCTAGCGTACCTCAGGGGGCAGGTGGGGTGGGGGGGGAGAGAGGGAGTTGAGTCTTGACTCTTGCGAGTGTGGAGAAAAGGGTTGCTTTCTTTCTTTTTCTTTTCTTGGTTGAAGAATTGTGTTTGATGAAATTCGTTACAATGCACAAAAGTGCTTGGCAAGGAATTGGACATCTTAGGTTTTAGTCCCTTGGTTTACTTGGTATACAATTCTTGTGGGTGGGGTCATGTATCCTTAGGCAATAGTTTGATAGATGAAATAGCAAAAGGATATCCATAGTCATTAAAAAAAGTGATTGGCAAGGGAGGATACCACGGCCTAAAAAAAAAAAAAAAGTGATTGGCAAGAAAGGAGACAGCAGCATGGTAATCAAAATCACTATCCAAATGCTGAATCGTATGATTTACAGCTCGATTCACCTTAAATCAATACAAATTCGATTCCTAAATGGCTATATGTGTGAATCGTAAGTGAATTGGTCTGAATCTGTAATGAATCAGACCTAGCTGAATCATTGTGAATCAGTCTGAATCATTAATTTGTTAAAAAAACACCAATGTTTTTACTCTATGAATACTTTTTATATATGAATATACAATTCACATATGTATCATGAATTTGAATCCCAATTCAATTCATCAAGCCTCGAAACAATTTGCTTCCGATTCATGACTTTGACAACCATTGATAGTAGAGATCTCTATTGGAATTGTTGGAAAATGAGGGAGCTTCTTAGAACTAACCATTTGAATGACCCAATCCTATATTGGGTCTCAGCTTGTAAAGTCCTATTTGGGCCTTAAAGTTGGTTGTTGCCCCAGCCCAAAGAATTGAGTTGGTTTAGATTTCAATCCAGATTTTATATGATTGACCTGTGCTTACCCCTATGTGAACTTTTTTTTTTTTGACAAGAAACATGATTATGTATATAGAGGGAAAAGAAAAAGAAGAAACAATAAAGGGACGAGATGTCCCCAAGGATCTACAATGTTTCGAGGATGTTGTTCCAGACTTCCAGTTGAGCAACCACTCCCCAAAACTATACCCGATAGAAAGTTTAGAGGAACTCACCCATGTTGCAAACAAAAACAGGGCCTGTTCCCAAATCCTACCACACCTACTACTACAATCATTAAATATTCTATTGTTCCTTTCCGCCGAAATACACCACATATTAGCAAAATAGATACACACCCAATACAACTTCAGTTTTGTATTCATTTGTACATTAGGAAAACAAAAGAATGAGCCATCGGTAGGTGGGGACAGCAACTGAAATTTCTGGTTCCAGCAGTTCCACAGGTCCTTTATCATCACACACTCCCCAAAAACATGCTCAATCGTCTCCCCGCTTCTCCTACATAGGAAGCACCAAGATGGGCATAACATCAAGTTAGGGAATTTCCTTTGTAAGACATCTGCGCAGTTAAGTTTCTTATGTGCAACAAGCCAGCCAAGAATTTTAACTTTGGAGGGGATAGAGGCAGTCCAGATAAACTGTGAATGAAGGAAAGTAGTCGAGGCAACATGGTTTGAAAGTGATTTGAAGAAAGACTTTGCTGAGAAGACCCCATTTGACTCTCCCAGCCAACAGGTTTTGTCCTCAACAGGCTGAAGATTACATGGAGCAAGGTGAAGAAGAAGAGAGGGAACTTCATCAATGGAGCTATTGGGAAGATTTCGAACTAACTGAAGATTCCAATCATGAACAGGACCGTTACCATTAGAGGTTGTAACAGCAAAAGAGGAAATGGGAGCGTTATGGAGGCAAGAAAGGTTATAGAGATTAGGAAACATAACCATGAGAGGTTCATTACTACACCAACAGTCTTCCCAGAATCTAATGGTGTTCCCTTTTCCAACTTTTAATCTTATTTGGGTTGAAAAGGACGGGTATAAAGAGTAAATGAATTTCCAGGGGCACTTAAAGGTAGTTCTATGGTGGAGACCTGCGTCCCTAGCATTTTCATGCACTCCATGCCTGCTCCTAATGATCTTAGCCCACAAAGCATCCTTTTCTCTTGGGAACCGCCACAACCACTTCTCAACCAATGCTCTATTACGCAACAGCAAATCATTAATACCCAAACCTCCATGCTCCAAATCCATTTTAACAGTATCCCATCCCACTAAATGAGAGCCCGTTGATCTCTCTTCGTTCATTCACAAAAAGTCTCTCATCTTCTTCTCAATGGTAGAGGCAACAGATTTTGGCATGCGGAAAGTTGACATGAAATAGGTTGGTATGGCTTCCAAAACTGATTTAAGCAAAGCAACTCTTCCTCCCCTAGACAGGAAACTTTGTTTCTAGCCTTCAATCCTTTTACTAATGGTTTGAAGGACAGGGTCCCAAAAGGATATCTTAGGGGGTTTCCCCCAAGGGGCATGCCCAAGCATTTTAAAGGCCAATAGCCAGCTGAAACTCCAATTTGTTCAGCCATAGTTAAGATAAGCTCATCCCGGATGTTAATTCTAGCAAGTTGACACTTGGAAAGATTGACACTTAGACCGAAAAGGAGGCAAAAATTGTTAAGGGTTTTCATGACATTCAACAAACTGCAGTCATCATTCCTCACAAAGAACAGACAATCGTCAGCATATTGGATATGGGAGATATGGATATCATCTTTTCCAACCTTGAAGCCATTCATCACACCCTTAATCCTAGCCTTTGTGGTAATGTCGTCCAATACATCAGCTTACCAGTGTGTATAAAAAAGGGAATAAAGGGTCGCCTTGCCTTAAGCCCCTTCTCCCATTAATCTTTCCACTTGGCCAACCATTCACAAAAACTGAGAAATTAGTAGTAGAAAGGCAACCCCAAATCCATTTCCACCATCTATGGCCAAAACCTTTCTTTTCCATCACAAAGTCTAGGAAACTCCATTTAACTGAGTCATACGCCTTTACAAAATCCACTTTTAATAAAAAAAACCTTGTTTCTTAGATCCTCTCCAATAATCGACCGCTTCATTGGCAATCAAAATTGCGTCAATAATTTGTCTATCTCTTACAAAAGCCATTTGTGTCTCCGCAATGGTAGAGTGAATGACCTGCTTAAGTCTTGCAGCAAGAGTTTTGGCAATGATCTTATAAAGACTGGTAATGAGGCTAATGGGCCGAAAGTCCCCCACTCTAATAGAGTTCAACTTCTTGGGGATGAGGCAAATGTATGTCTCATTAGTGCATCAATTGATAGTGCTAGTTGCATAAAACTCCTCCATCACCTTAAAGATTTCATCCTTTAGTAACTCTAATTCTTTTGGTAGAAAAGCATGGTAAATCCATCAGGCCCGGTGCTTTATCTCCCTTATTGTTAAAGACAACATCTTTAATTTCCTCCATTTCAAGAGGTCTTTCCAACCATTGTTGTTGTAATTGTGAAATCTGGTGCCACTCAATACCTTCAATGCCCCACTGTCCATAATCATTATCAGAGAAGACATTTCTATAATGATCCACCACCATCTTGCAAATGTCATCACCATCATCAACAACCGTACTGTCATCCTTTTCCAGTTTTGAGATCATCGCCTTGGCTTTTCTAATACTCAGTAATTTGTGGAAGAAGCTTGAGTTTGTATCTCCCTCTTTGGCCCATTTAATTCTTGTTTTTTGACGAGCAATACGGTCCAATCTGCAAATGATAGGCATTATGGGTATGGTTGCAGTATTGTCTAGTGAATGTTTCAAACTCTAGGCACTATATTACTAGTCTAGGGAATGTATTTATTAATCTCAAGCTATTTTTTCAAAAAGATTGGCTTGCTTAATGTTTATTGGGGTATAGCATGACTAGGTGGTCACAACCTTCTTGAACTGGCATCAATCCTTTAATGACAAGGGAATGATCAACTTTTACTTACTGTTATCCTACACTATATTTTTACCTATCAAAAATCAATAAATAACTAAAAATTTCCATAATGCACGAGGCTTCCAGCCATTGCGGGATTTGGATAGGGTTGATGTATGTAGTCTTATCCGTTCGATGCGGAATGATTGTTTCTGTATTTGAGTGCATCACAATGGAACAACTTCTTCAGGCCTAAACCTCACCTATCAAAAAATTGAATAAATGAAATTAAAAAACCTAGATTATATATGTCATGTCATGTTAAGTATGATGGCCAATTGCCTTAGTTATCTGATTATGGCAACAACTGATAGCCTTAGGATTGGGAAATTTTGGATTCCCCATGTATCCAGGTGATGTGCTTAACTTTACATTCTATATGGTACGGATCAATTTCATGTGAAATCAAGTAACATTACCTTGGGTTTTATGTCCATGATAAAAGGTGGTAGTGCTACATGTACAACTAGAATTGCATGTCTATTTTAGGTACCCCTGGCGAGGACCGTGAGGTACTTCGAGATTTTGGTAGTGGGTGTCATCAAGTACACTCTCTGCATGTTTGGATAGACCTACATGATATCTTTGCTGCGCCCACAATTGGGACAAATAGATAGGACACGGTGCAAATACAGGCCGACAAATATTTCTACGTTGAATTTTTATATCTTTCATCCATAAAGCTTATCGCAGAAACTTCTAAAATCATCCAATACTCAAATGGTGTTGGGATGGTACATGGTATGTCTTTGCCATGTCAGCAATGTGACTTTGACAAGACGATGCTTCTATATTAAGTTTCTGATGTTAGGTAGAAATTGAATGTGCCTTTCCGGAAATTCTAGTGACATGCTACAAGACAGTCAGATGGTGGCACAAGGAACCGAATCTAAAAATGATATTTAATCATAAGCATGGCTTCAGTTCTATTCTGTACTAGTGGACACTATATATCTATTTCTACAACATGATTTTAATTTCTGTTGCTTGATTGCAGTTGAAGTCGAAGGTGGGCGAAATCATGTCATCACCTGCTGTAATATTGACACCGGATAAGACAGTTCTGGGTAATGTAATATTGTTTTATAATAACCATATCTTGTCCACAGTAATGTATGATTCATTAGCTTCCATTTTTTGTATTCATCACTTTTCATCCATGTTACTGATACTGAGGGCATTGTAATAAAATACAACTGCAGATGCAGCAATCTTGATGCTAAAGGAGAAGTTCCACAGGATCCCCATTGTGAATGAAGGTGGTCAGGTTGTAGGTGAGGCTTAATTTTTCTTTTTTATTATTTATTTATTTATTTTTGTCTTTCTTATAAAAGAAGCGCAGAAGATACCAGTGTTTTCAGGTAACTTTTGCAGTACTGTTAAGTAAATCTTTTTGCTTGTTTTTTCTAAATTCTGTAATCCAACTCAGATTTATGAACACTGCTACAGGCATGGTAACTCGCACCGACATTTTCAAAGCATTGGAAGGCCTGCCTGCGTAAGGTTCAGTCTCTCCACTTTCCAAAAGTGCACCACCACTGTCTTAAAATTGTAAATTAAGTGTGTTACATAGAAACTAAAATCTGGTTTGAAACAAGTTTTACTCCACTTGTATCATAAGGTTTGAAATCCGGGATCAAAGCTTGTTATTTTTCCCCAAACTTTCTTGTTGCCCTTGAAACCATAATGTGCCAAAGCAATTTTCATACTTGCATGCATGAATCAAATGCAGAAGTGGACACGCTTAGTAGAAACAAGAACTTGTGTCGTTTTCAGTCTGTTCTTGCTTTGTTGTTTAGCTTAGATTGGGAATCTAGGGTTCACTTTTGTGTGCTGATTTGAAAACAGCAAGTTAGGGGCTGTCCCCCATGGGAGAGTAAACCAGGGTCCATGCTAACATAGAGATTGCGACGTGTTAAGTGGGCCTATAACATCCGTATATATTACACAAAACATGAGTTCATTACGGCTATTATATCTCTATTGGAATCTATGCACTGCAATTTTGGATCAGCACCATGGACAAGTCACATGTGCTGCAGCATCCCTTGCTTAGCCAACTTTAAAATTCTGATATGGGACCAGCTTTTCTTTCTCAAGTCAAAACTAATATGTGTTATGTCTTTGTTTTGAACCTATTTGAAACATCTGCATTTTGCTTCTTCTTTTCAAGTTATGGAAGCAAAGGTCACAAGTCCAGAGACAATGTCACCTTTTATATTATCGCAAGAAGTTTGTTTAGATATGCATGTATTGTGCATCTCAATGTATCCATGCGTGATGATTCATGAAGAATTGTGCAAATTTTATTTTTTCAAGGTGTGTTTGTTGATGTGGCTCTAGGTGTTCATTTAGTTTATGCTAAAGACAATCTTTTAGGATAACTCTGATGCATCAATCCAAAGGAGGAGAGTTACGTTAAGTAGCTAATAAAATTTTATCGGATCAACTATATATTAAATAAATTTACTTAATTAAGGAAAAAAAACTTTATTGAGTTGAGTTGAGGATGATATGAGATGGAGTGGAAGTAATTATTATTATTTATAATAATGATGATAATAACAACAAAAAGAAAATGTAAGTTAACGATGAGTGATGCTAGAATGACATAAATCATGCAATCAATGGTTATTATTTGGTAATTTGTATTTATGTCGCATTACATATTACAACAGATAATCTAATGGTGGTGGGTTTTTTTTTTTTTTAATTCATAAAAATCATGGGGGGATGTATCTAAACATATCAGCCAATATATAAAGAAATAAATTTTACTGCATCTTTAATGATGATGTCTCCTTATGAAAAAAATTGTCTTTATTTTTTGAAGTCCAAGCACTCAGCCCCCTTTTGTTGGTGCTATTCCCAGCTGCGCAATCCATTTCATTTAATATTTATAATGGAATTTCTATTTCATTTTGAAGTCCTACACAAATTTATAATTTTAGTTAGGTCAGCTTTTTAGACCTTATTCCCCACATTTTGTTAAGCCATGCATCAGGAACTAGAATTACAATAGCTAATTTACAACTCAACATAGCCTTTTTTTTTCTTGAAAAAAAAAATAAAAAATACATGGGGGTTAAGTATATGCTTTTCTCTTTTTTGCATAGTTTAATTAAGTGGATTTATGAAGTTTGACATGGATTGTTTTAGCTGCATAATGATTATATATGAAAGTAAAGTAAACAAAGTTAAAACACTGGCAAGATTTGTTTGATAATTTTATTTAAAAAATGCTTTTGATAATTATTTTAGTATTTAAATTATATTTGTCGTTTAAAAAGACTAAAATCGCAAAGGGAGAATGGTTGAACAATTTCTCCAAATTACAATAGATCTGTGAATTATTGACAATTAGCAAAAGTAAACAAATGGGCTAAATTGCAATTTTAAATTCTAATTATACCCTTATTTTCCATTCAATCAAATGTGTGAATCTTTGAAAAATCCAACTTTCCTCAACCTCCTTTAAATTTATATCTTTCTTGTTTTATTTTATTGAGGTAGCTTCAACATCTCTCTCACATTCTTATAAATTAAAACTTAAAAAATAAAATAAAATAAATGACACGTCCATCACATATGTGGCCCCAAGAATTATTTTTTTAAAAAAAAAAAAATTTACCAAAGTTAAAAGAAGATCATGCTCCATGAATAACTTGATGTGTTATTAGAAAAAGATTTTTGAATCATAATTTTATCATATTGATGGTATGAAAGCAAAGACAAATATATTTAAATAAATTGCCTGAAAGCATCAATGAACAAAGCAAAAAATGGCTTTGAATGAGCATGTAGCTTACAAGAAAGTAATATTTGTTGCAAGAGAATTGGCTTGCTATACAAATATAACACTCATGGAACAATGCTTAAATCTCTCAATCTTTTCAAAACCAAGATTCCATGAATCTACAAAGCACATTTACAGGAAACCCAGTTGATCATTCTTAATTAGTACTTACTGCTATTGTGTGATCAAAGCAAATTTGAACTTAAAAACTTTGGAACAGAGCATTTCGAAGCAATTCAAGTATCCATGGCGGAGGCAACAACGACAAAGATAACAAGATGAAGAAAAGATAATATTCCAAATGCCAACCTGCAATGGCCAGGCTTCATTGATTTCTACTTATCGACGAAAAAACGAATATAAACTTATCTACCTTTCTTCTTTACATCAAACACAAAAATAGCTTTTAAACCCAAAAGAAACTTGTTTAACTTGCTTGCTTGTGTTTAACTAATTAAAACCTTCATGAGCATTAGAGGAAGAAGAGTATAGAAGTGAGGAAGCAGAGAAGCTTGTGTTATTGCTTTGTGGGTAAGACTTATTTTGATGTGAAGACGACGGTGGAATTGTTGTCTGCATCAACGACAAAGTCGGGCCGCCATTGTTGTCTATTCGATCAGTGGTCGACGGAGACCCCTTTATAAGAGCATCCATCTTGGTATACTCCTCCCTTTCATGCCTTATTTCCTTGAGCATTGCTGCAACATCCTTCATCGTTGGCCTCTCATCAGGAGTCGGATTCACGCAAAGTAAAGCGACGCCCAATGTCTGCATCATTTCTTCCACTTCGGTTTCAGGCTGAGCTTGCAAACTTGGATCAAGAACTTCTATTCCTCCCCTCCTTTGCCTGACCCAATCCACAATATGAAGCCCATCGGGAATCGTTGGATCAATAGGTTGCTTTCTTGTTAAAACTTCCAATACTACAACTCCATAGCTATAAACATCACTCTTTTCTGTGATCTTCATCATGTATCCATACTCTGCAGATATATGAAAATATTGTTACAATTAATTCATCATAAAAAAGAAAACGCGAAAAAATGATGAGTAAGGAGGAAGAAGACTAACCAGGAGCAATGTATCCATAAGAACCGGCAACGGTGTTAGAAGAACGGGCGAAATCTCCATCATCTACGAGCTTAGCCAAACCAAAATCGGCTATGTAGGACTCAAACTCGAAACCAATTAGGATGTTATTGGCCTTGATGTCCCTATGAACAATAGGAGGAACACAATCATGGTGCAAGTAAGCTAGACCTTGTGCTGCTCCAAGCACAATTTGGTACCTCAAATCCCATTCCAAGCCACTCCCTCTCCTCCTCTCATGAAGAAGACTACCTAAGCTCCCGTTTGGCATATAGTCATACATTAGAAGCCTCGTGCTTCGATTCCAACAACAACCCAAGAACCGAACGATGTTCTTGTGGCGTATGGAACCCAGAGTCTTCACCTCGGTGGAAAAAGAATCCCGAACACCACCACGCTTCTTGTCACAATCTTCGCTCATTCCAGCCATTGCCACCGGCCATAGCTTCTTCACTGCTATCACTTCGCCATTGTCCATGTCCGCTCGATAAACCACGCCAGAGCACCCTTTTCCAATGACATTAGCATCGACTAAGCATCTTAGAACTTGATCGACCGAGAAGTTGAGCTTTTGGAATGGAGTAAATTGCCACGGCCATGAGTCCCCTCCTCCTCCAACCTCGGACTCATCGTCGTTTTGCACTATCCTTCTTGCCCGAATCACTGCCATAGTTCCTAAAATGACTAACGCCACTGTCATTGTGATCAACAATGCAATTGCTAGCTTCAATCTTCTTGACTTTGTGACCTCATCCTTATCTTTGTTCGAGGTGATATTGCTCAAAAAACAAGAATCTCTCCCCCATGAGCAAAGGCCTTGATTGCCCGCGAACTCAGCCGAAGATAACTGATGGAATAGCTTGCTATCAGGAAGATAGCCTGAGAAATTGTTATAAGAAATGTTCAAAGACACAAGGTTCTCTAGCCCTGAAAGTGGTGTCATATCTCCTCCAAGCTTATTATGTGAGATGTCCAAGACAGAGAGCTTGTTGAGAGAAGATATCTGAACTGGTATCTGCCCAGTTAATGCATTACTGCTCAAGTTTAAAGCAATGTCAAGAGATTCCATTCGGCACAACTCGACTGGGATTTCACTCGATAGCTGATTGTTGCTAAGATCAAGAAGTTGAAGGCTTGAACAGAGTCCTAGTGCTGGTGGTATTGAACCCGATAAGAAATTCCCGGCTAGAACAATCTTATTCAATGAAACAAGCTGGCCAAGACTTACTGGAATATGACCTACGAACCGATTCAGCGAAATATCAAGAACTTGTAATCTGGTTAGATGAGATAGCGAATCAGGCAAAGAGCCTCCAAGGGTGTTGTTACTTAGATTCAACATCTCCAATTCTGTGCAGTTTCCAATCTCATCTGGGACTTGTCCAATAAACCTGTTTGAAGAAAAATCAAGAAAGTTAAGGCTCCGAAGACCCCCGATTTGTCTCGGAATCTCACCTCCAATCCTATTGCCTCCAAGTCGTAATCTGACAAGAGAGCTGCAATTGCCTACTTCCGGCGGAATTGATCCCGAAATATCATTAGAGATCAAGAGAAGCTTAGTGAGATTTCGAAGCTGAAACAATCCGGCGGGTATGCTTCCAGTGAGTGAATTGTGAGACAAATCTAGAGCTTGTAAGCTAGTACAACCAGCCAAACTTATAGGAATGCTGCCTTCTAGCTGGTTCTGCCAAGCAAATAAAATCAATAAATTCTTCAACTTCCCAAGTTCTTGAGGTATCAAACCTGATATCTGATTAGTATCAAGCTGCAACTGCAATAGATTTGAAGCATTAGAAAGAACTGAAGGTATCGATCCGGAGATGTTATTGTTGCTTAGCATTAGTTCTTCGAGCTTCGATAATCTCCCGAAAGACAAAGGAATGGTTCCAGAGAGAGAGTTCAATGAGAAATCAATCATAGTCAAGCTGCTACAATTTCCCAACTCTTCTGGAATGGCTCCTGCCAAATCATTCTGCCAAAGTAGTATTTTTTCCAGCTTTCCTAGCTTTCCTAGTTCAGCTGGAATTGTTCCTGAAAGACTATTTTCATAAAGAAAAAGATTAACAAGCTCAGAACAGTTTCCTATCTCCTTAGGAATCTCACCTGATAACATAGTAGTGTAGATAGAAATTGTTTGGAGATTCCTAAGTCTTCCTAATGAAGCTGGAATTGCCCCGGAAACTTTAGTATCAGCAAGACCCAACACAGTAAGATTAGTGCAATCACCTAATTCATCTGGGATTCTTCCAACTATGTCTTTATTGCCGCCGGCGCGAAGAACTTGAAGATTCGAAAGCTTGCCTAGTCGAGAAGAAAGGTTCCCAGAAAGGCGGTTATCGAAGAGAACAAGATTCCTCAGGCCTAAACAGTCACCAAGCTCATCTGGGATTTTCCCAGTAAGCTGGTTTGAGTTTAGAATCAGTTCTTGCAGGCTTTTAAGTCTTCCTACACTGATTGGAATGCTGCCCACAAGACTGTTTGAGCTAAGATCAATGGTAATGAGAGAAGAACATTCTCCAATGTTAGATGGAATGGTGCCAGTAAGATTTGCATTTGAGATTACAAGTGTTTGAAGAAATTGGAAAGAAGGGAGATTGGAAGGGAAAGGAAGAGCAAGTGGGAGAGATTGGATTGAGATTTGGGTCACATAGCCTTGTGGAGAGCATTTTATGTAAGTCCAGTTACATGGGTTTGGATCAAAATGGTTCCAATTCAAAGAAGAAAAAGAAGAAGAAGAAGAAGAAGAAGAAGAAGAAGATTTAGTAGGATTTAGCCATGAAAGCAAGGCAAGAGCTTCATGATTTGGAGAAGCTTGAACTAGTAGTACTGGTACAAATGAAACTGTGAAGAAGAAGAAGAAGAAGAAGAAGAAGAGAAGAATTTGCCTAGCCTTTGAGATAATAGACATTTCTTCAAATCCCAAGTTGCTGCTGCTTTTGTTGAATTTGCATTGGGTTTCTCTTTCTCTCTTTCTCCAACAAAGGGTAGCTTCAATTTCTTGGTTTCTAAGCATCAAAATATACACTAAAGGGGAAGAAGAGGTAAGAGACCCAAGTTTAAGAACAAATATTTTTATAACAAAACCAAACTACCCAAATGATCACACCCTCTTGTAATTACTTAAGCTCTGATGATCATCTTCTATATATCCCAATCTTGATTTGGGATGTAAAAATTTGTGAATCTGATCAGTGATGAAGATGGGTATTTTTTGATATTGTGGATAGAGCAAGATAAGATGGTAAGCACACAAGAGTACTTGATTTTTGCACTCTTTTTATGTGTAGTAGTGTGTGTCAGTTCCTTTTAATGCAAGTCTCTCAGTGTGTTAGATCTGGTCACGCGCAAGAGGGCAAGAGACACCATGTGTTCTTGCATTGTTTTCCTCAATTTATAAGAGACTGACTTTAATATATATATATATTGTTGTAAGTTTCTTTAATTGTTATTGTTTAAGCTTTTATTTATTTATTTATTTATTTTATGCCTTCTGCAAATTAACACCCACACTGTAACCTGCAGCTTCTTCTTTATACATATATTATATTATTATAGAGTAAAGTCTCTGGGTTTTGTTTAATTAATTTAGTCCATTAGACAGGGAGGCTGACTTGACACAATTATATAAGGTGGCAGGGTTTGGTGGATAATTAATTTTACAAAATAATCTGATCTCAAATATGTGGGTACCCACTTAGAGATTTTTTTTCTTCTTTTTTCAAGGGTTTAATTCAAGATCAAAAGTGGTATGGTCAGTTGTTTTAATTAGTTAAAAGGAGTGGTTATATGGTTTAATTTTCAAATTTTAGTGCTTATAATACAATAATATTGATATTATAAGATAAAGAAAATATTAATCTAATTATAAAAATTACAAGTACACATTCACGATTATTAGAATATACAAAGAAACTAACAAATGATTTATGCAAAATACACATGATTATCTCTGATTGCATTTAATTTAAGGGAAAAAAAGTAGATAGCTATATATATCCTTATAGTATCGAAGTAAAGCATTTAAGGACAAATAGTAGAAAATAGTTGAAGAAAAACGACTTGTTAAGAACCAAATTAGATTTTGAAAAAGTGCAATCACTTCATCATGCAATAGATTGATAATATTTGAGATAAGGGTTTGTGAGATTATTGTTTTATCTTTTTGGTTTTTTATGTTCATTTGCCTTATGAAGTGGATGTTTGAGATCTAAGGTTGCAATACTAGCAGACATGCTGTAGGATTCATACACAATGTGGACTCCACTTTTGTGGACGACAAATTTGCATGTCTATGCTAATGTTATTGACTTTCATTTTTCTTTCTTCTCAAATATTCGGAGATTTTAATTGGCACACATATATCTAAATTTTTAGAAATAATAAAGTTTTGAAAGAATCATTTTAGAAAAAAAAGAATCTTACCATACAAAAGAATTATTTTCATTTTTTTTTAAGGTAAGTGATGTGTCATGTTGATAAAATGTAAAGTTACATCTTTCATGTTATCAACAAATAATGACAGGTTTTTTTTTTTTTTTTTTTTGTCAAGACAAGTTTTGAGAGTTAACTTGCAAAAGAAAGAGTAATTGGGATTATAAAAAAAGCACCCATTTTTTTTTTTTATGGCAATCTAAGATATCTAAGCTAGCTTATACGAAGGCGCAATAAGGGAAGAGAATGACGTCCCCTCAATAGTTGTGTAGGTGTGACGCAAGGAATTTTTCCCCGTGCAAAGACCGCTTTTATCCCACCTGGTGATGAGACTCGAACTGATGTCCCTATGAATCATGATTACGAGCTCTAACCACTTTGTCAACTTGTTCAGTGGTAAAATCACCCACTATTAATACTAATAAAGTGCCCAAGTAAATTTAATGAGAATGCAAAAATGAAAAATATAGAGGTGGGTAAGTTTGAATAATTTTTTCTCATTTGTGCTATAGGGATCAATAATTAGGAAGGCTTCAAAATTATTCAGCTTGAATCATTTTTTCACTAGTGCATTCAAGAATTAAAAAAATCAGGAAGCTTTCAAAATTATTTGATTGTAGGACATGAGCGAAGCTATTTATTAGAGATATCAGTCATTTTCTAAGGAAAGAACTAACACATTGCATGTTTTCATGTCTATTCATTCATGGATTTATGACCATCAAATTAATAGATTTTTATTTATTTGGTAGTGTTATATATAATTAGATAAATTTGATAATAAATCGTTGAATTTATAGCAAATGTCGACTAGCTCTAACAGTATACATCCGAACCCCTTCACTCAAAGTTGAGAGTTTGATTATCTCCTTTTGTAAATAAGTGAGAGCTTTCATTCTCATAATAAAAGTGGGAGCTTTCCTTCTCCTAATAAAAGTGGGAGTGGGACTATAGTAATTGGTTTGCATAGTTCCCATCTGAGGTCTTTATGTCATTTGTTATTGTGTTCGCCTTCTTGACCCAACTAAGGGGTTCCAACTTCTTCTGGCCCAATGCCAATAGATGTAGAAAAAACATAACTAATGAAATAAAGTTGTTTTGCATAATAATACTACAATACTTTCCCAACAATCATTAAGGTACTAAATGACATATCTTAATTTATCTTAATGCCTTGAAATGGGATTTTAGGTTCTTTTCTTTTCAATCATTAAAAGAAACAATAATTAATGACTTCAATATTAAAAAAAAATGTAACAATTCTCCATATGATCTCGAGTTTTAATTTGTTCAAATAGTAATTTTTTATTTTCTTCGTTCCTTTGGAAATGCGCAGAGCATATTCAAATCAGAAATGAGTGTCAAAATTTGATTCAATATTTATGAAGGATATTTTAATTTAATTATAGTTTGAAATTAAATATTATAATAATTTAAGTAGTAAACAGAGGATCCCTTTATTAGGTACTGGTGCAGTAAAAAAAAAACAGCTCCATCACTATCCATAATTATTATTATAAATAAATTATTATTATTATTTATTTTATTTTATTTTATTTAAAAAAAACAACGTTAGTAGTTAGTAGTATAACTAGCTTCATCACTATCCATCACTCTCGGAAAGGTATTAGGTTCGTTCTTGATCCATTATTAAAGAAAATGAGGCAGTGACAAGAGTTGAACTTGAAACCTTTGAGTTTCAAAGCCACTTCTTTAATAACTACATCAATTTTATGTTAATTGTTTAATTCTATTGTTTTAACATAATATTTCAAAAAAAAAAAAAAAGACTACTCTAACATACTATTAAGGATGGAACTCTTCAATATCATAGATGTGAGCTCAAAAACATAACCCAATAAATTGAAAATATGGAATAATTACCATTAAATTAGGGTAAAGTGAAAGGGTTCCAAATAAATAAAACAAACAATCCATTTTTTTTTTTTTATACACCCCATGTAGCATATATATATAAGAATATATATTGGCCATCCTCTCGCAGGAATCTAGCTTCTAAAGCTCAATCATTCTTTATCTTTTATTTGAAAAGCTCACCATTCATTCATTAGGACCAAATAAAATAAACACAAAAGTCTAAAGCTTATTGATAAGTCCTAAAAAACTCAAACGTTGAGTGATTATCCATCTAGGTTTAGAAATTGCAAATTATTAAAAAAATTCAAAATCAAAATCTCAAAAAGAAATTATTTTTATTATATATATTTTTTTCTAACTTATCAACTAGTAGTTAAGACACCCACACAAAGTAGCTTGGATGTGGGAAGTGTTGAAGGTTTCAGTGGCAACCCGCATTCCAGTCACATCCTCTTGTAAGATATCACAGGGTTATAAGAAATTAAAAAAAAAAAAAAAAAAAAAGGACCCATAAGTGTTTTAAAAAAATTATTTCAAAACCAATGTACTATTATTTTATTTAAAAAAAAGCAAAGCAAAAAACAAAACACATTTCATTTTCTAATAATTGTAAAAACACCAATTTATATTCAATTAAACTTTTCTTATGATGAAAATATTAAATCTATTCAAACTTATCAACTAGAGTTCCAGTCCTAATTAAAGGAGTCAAAAGATCAAAGGGTTAGGAGAGAGAGAGAGAAAAATAAAGAAAGAAGGTATTAATTTAATTAAATTATGTTTAAAAAATAAAAGAATAATATATATAGATTTGGTAAGGAATAGGGATTGCTAGCTTTAACAACACATCCCTGATTTTGAGGCCAAACCACGTGAGACCTTCCATATTGCTTCTGCCCAAACCAACTCCACTCTTTCATCCAATTTTCTACACTAAATTATATATTATATATTTTTCCATAATGGACCATAGTGACTTCAAACATATACTTTTTTTTTCCTTTGAAGCCCACACAACTACAAGTGCTCAAACAAGGCCAAAAATAAAGCTAAACGGCGCTGCTTGCTTGTGGCTCTGATTTCTAGGGTCTGTGACCTTGGGAGTCTCATTTTTTGTGGGGAATCTATACTAAGAATACACGTTGTGTCTGTCACATTAAAAATATATATATATATATATAAAACAAAATTAAAAGGTCAAATTAAATTAATCAACAGTACCATTTCTCTTTCTATATACTGAGTTCTCTGCATGCCCTTTAGTTTTTCAAATAAGTATAAGATAAGAGAAGTAGGTGTTTGTGTGTCAGTGCGTGTTATAGTGATCCAAAGTAGGATAAAGAATGAGAATTTAATTGGAGTGGGGTGGTGTCACGTGCTTCCATAAATTAAATTAAATCAATATATTACTATATAAGTAGAGGTGATCAATAGGCTGTTTGACTTTAAAACCCGGATAAATGGATTCATATAATGGTTGTTTTTGAACAATGTTGTCATTAGTGTTGGATTTTGCCAAGTGGGTAGCCTATATTTTCCTTTATTTCTTCCAACAGGATCAGTTATTTCATTTTTATTTACCCTTTGGTTCCATGTTTGAATGGAAGCTTTTATGTATAGGTTTGTTGACGTAGCAGAAAAGACGTGTACATATTACCAATCAAGAGTTGGTTAGCTGGTAATGGGAGTGAGTTGAGGGACTCATCACGAGTTCGAGCCCCACCCTAGACGTATTCTGGTTGGGAGAGAAAAATTCGCTAAACGTCCAATGATACTCTTGAATTCGAGAGTATTAGTCTCGCCGCGAAACAGAGGATGACAACTCCCAAATGCCAAAAAATTGGTCAACAAAAAATAAAAGAAAAAAAGAAAAGAAGAAGTGTACATATTAATTAATTTTGGGTTGGTACTCTTAGGAAAAAGTGGATTGGTTTTCCCATTGATTGAATTTAAAGAAAAAGTGGAAGACATGTATGAAAATTGTTCCAATATTGGGACAAGTCAAGGAAATTAATTAAAAAAAAAGTAAAGAAAATAAAAAATACGTGGGTGAAAATTAATTGTACCAATATTAGGGCAAGTGAGCGTGATGATAGGGTGAACCAGTCAAACAGAATGTATTTGGTTGATGATGGGGATCTCTCAGTTGACCATTGACTCCATAAGTCACTTGACCGTGTGTGACCCAAATTGACACATGATAATGATCGACCACCTATGTAGTATATATGTATAGCGTTCAATTAATGAGTTATGTATATTCCCCGAGATTGTCCCTAAAGAGAAATGTATTAGTAATTAGATGTCACGAGAACTCTTTAATATAAATTTATTTTTGTAGCAATTTAATTTTTGAGAGTTATTTTACACTTAAACCTTAGCTTCTAAATACATTTAAAGAGAAATGTATTAGTAATTTCCAAGTAAATAAGTAGAGGCAAAGACAAATATATATACCATTACATGAATGGAATCATTTCCCATGATATATTAGCCCAATTGCCTGAATATACATTACTAGCTAGCATTCCAAGGATCTTTAAGTTGTGGGTTATTGCACCCATGATATTGCACATGCATTTGAAATGCTACTTAGTCAAATTTAAAGGTCATGATGGCTACTAAAAGATGTGTGCAAGCCCAAATCATTTTAGTGAGGAGGCCACTAGAGAGCATTGGGTTTGAGAACTTTCTTTCCATCATATATTCCCTCATTCACTATTCCAAAGTCACAAGAGAAGCATTCATTTAAAAAAAGCAAGTAGGATGAGATTAGAGGTGTGAGCCAACCCGACAAATCCGACCAACCCTACTGAATTGAACCAAACTCGATGGGTTGGGTTAGATTGGCTAGGTGTTTAGGTTGGGTTAAAAAATTTCAACCCGAACTAGTTTGGGTTAGATCACGAGTTGGGAGCTTAAAAAATCGACCCAACTCAATTCAATCCGAACCAATTAATAATCCTATATGGAGATTGAAGCTTGGAAGTGATTCAAACTCATCAATCTTTCGTGTTATTAACAATTTGATGCTATTTTAAACTATATTGAATTTGTATTTGTTGTTATAATGAAACTTTTTTAATGAAGCATTTTTTAATTTGTATTTGTTATGTTATGATATAGTGGTGAATGAATACGATATATTTAAAACATTTTGATATTTATAATTAATTTGAAATGATTGTCAAATGTACATATTGATATAGTTGTATTTGAAATTGAAACATTACATGTTTGATATTTATTAATGTAGAAATTATTTGTGAAATTTACAAGTATAATTTAAGTTATTTTAAATCAACTTACTCTAACCCAAACTAGTTTATGTTGGGTTGGATTGGGTTGAGGGGCGGTTTGATTTGAGTTAGGTTTCAATTTTTTCAACCCGAATTAATTTAGGTTATATTAGAATTTGGCTCCAACCTAATTCAATTTGTTACACCCCCTAGACGAGATATAAGGTTTGTGAGATGTATATATGAGAAAGAACCAATTAGACCTTGTTTTGTTGGTGAATGGCCGAAATAAATTAGCCTAATTGCCTGGCCTCTACAACCTACCTAATATATTATAGGACAGCCAACCGAACTCAATTTCGATTTTTTTTTTTTTTCAGGAAATAGAATTTTCTTGAGAAAATTCTTTCGATGAATCTCTCCCTTAAAAAGAGTTGAGGAAAAAAAAATTCATAGCTTTCTTAGCAATAAAATATCAAAATTAGTGATTTTTAGAAAAAAATCACTATTTTTTTTTGTCACATAACAAACACACTTTTAATTTCAAATTACACACACTAATCAACTTAATTAGAATAAGGAAGAAACCAAGAAAAAAAAAATTAGAATAAGGAAAGAACAAGGACGTCTTTGGAATATTGACTCGGCCCTTGATAAAGTGAAGCGGAGGAACATACAAATGTAGCATATCCCCATGTAACGAAAAAAAAAAAAAAAAGACTTAATTGAATTAGAGTTGTGCGGAAGTTTCAAATTATGTACACAAAATCATAAATTTACCAAAAATAGTTCATATTTGAGAATTATTTACCAAACAATAACTAAGTACTTTTGGGTTCTTATTTGGGGGGCTTGAAAGGGTTAGGAAGGAGGAAAGTCATACCAAAATTGTGGGCTAGATTGGACCTGAATATGCCAATGTTCTCTCATTTGGTTGTAAGGACTCAGACAAAAATACAATATTAGAATAAGATTGATTGCTTTGGATTCCTTTATTCTTGAAATGGCCAAGTAATACTCAATAGATCAGTTTAGTGAAATCAAGAAGACAGGACTGAAGCGAATTCCAGTAGGAAATTATAGTTAATTTAGTACAACTAATCAAGAATCATTCTAGGGGAGAGCAAATAATTAATGTAGTGATTATAAAAAGAAAGAAAGAAAGAAAGTAAAAGTATATATCTAACCAATCTTGCTGTTTTTAATGACGGTTTTGCAAATAAAAACCAGTTCACCAGGCGAATATTATATATGTCTGGCATTTTTAATTTCTGATTATTCAATTGAGCATAATGAAAAAGTGTCATGTTTGGTTCGTGATCTAGATACAATTTTTTGTATCTAAAATTTGAAAACACCAAAAACTCGTTTGGTTCAAAAGGTTCCGAAAACAATTTTCACTTTTTTGTTAAGAAAACAACTATAAAAAACCATTTTTTCTTATATTTTCACTTTTTAAATTGTATTTTTGTTTTTGGATCGCGAACCAAACATAGGTAATTTTTATTTTTATTTTTATTATTTATCAAAAGGAAGAAGAAAGCTTTTGGATCTATAATTAGTTGAAAAAGGCTTTAGTGAGTTAGAGTACTTATTAATAGAGATTTTTACAAAAAGGTCCTTCATTTGATGGTTAGAGATAGAATAACTTGTATAATTAATCAATGATAAAAAAAATAAAATAAAAAATAAAAAATTCTAAGCAAAGAAATTTAGTAATAATCCTCCTCATGAAAATGAGAATAAATTGCCATTAGTTAAATGCCTCTTTATTAGAGTAAATTGTTGGTCACTTTTTAATGTAACAGCCCTTAAATTCCTTTATTTCTCCACTTTTTCCTATGTAATATTGATGTGCGGGATATATATGAATAGTGTCAGAGTCTAATTATAATTCTCTTATTTTATTTTATTTTTATTTGGATTGTTATTTAATTTAGATTTATATTTTGTTTAGATTTTGGATAGAGTTTGAGTTTGTTTAAGAGTTCTAATAAGTATCAGTTTAGAACTCATATTTGCCTATAAATATGTTACAGGATACAATTGGCAAAACACCAATATTGATTATTGATTATAGATTATTGCTTCCTCTTCTTGATTACTCTCTGTCTCTCTCTCGGTATCGTGCCATCGTATACCCTCTATATCTTGAAGTTGAGCCCAATTGATAATGTAGATTTGGTAATTGAGGCGTGTGTTTGTGTCTGTGTTTGTTTTTTTTTAAATAGTTTTAGGCATACCAAACCCTCACTGGGAGCATAGCTACCAAGAACAAGTAGATTCCTTTATTAGGCTCATAAGCTTATACAATTTAACTTAGATTATGCTTGTAAAATGACAACTCATAGACCAATGCACGACGTTGCAAATAACATTTATTATGTTTTTATTTTATTTTTTACTTATGAGATTTCAATACTGCCCACCTAAGTGGACAAGAATATTTTTGATTGCTACACCAAGTACTGGTCACTTGTTGTGAATTGGAGTGTTTTTGAAAGTAAACTTTATGTCGATGAACCTTGATCTCAATTAGTACCGATATTGCCCCCAACTTAACCACCTCTAGGCATATAATGGACCCAAATATGAGATTTTAAAGGCTTTGATACTAATGAGAGGAGAGATCCGCACTTATGTCTCATGAGATGAACTTTTTTCTTATCGATGTGAAACTATTCTCTTCAGTCCACACACGTCTAATAATCTCCACCTTGGACCGAAACTCAAGGGGCCATTTATTATCATGAGCAAGTTGGGCTCCTAATAAGCCCATTCCATCTCAACATACATTAATTGGGCTCCAATGAGCCCACCCTAACTCTAACTAAAAGTTTGTCATATCTCAACTGAACTATCCGTTCTAATACCTCTGATGATGGGTCTGGATCTTGATTAGTATTGATATTGTTGCTAACTTAACTAGTTCTAGGCCCCTCATGGGCCCAAGTGTAAAATTTTACTTCAAAAGACCTTGGTACTAATGAAATGAGATATCCATACTTATATCTCATGAGATGAACTATTTTCTTTCCGATGTGAGACTATTCTTTTTGGTCCACACACATCTAACATGCATTTAAGTGAACAACCCCATTTTTTTAGTGTTAGTCATAAAATCATGTCTCTACTCATAAAATCGCACTTAATTAAGGTTAAGAATGAGCTTGAAAAGCTTATGCAACAAACCTTTTAGTCAACTAAGAAATACCCAAGAAGTCAATTAGTTTAAGGTCGAGCACGACAACCCTATGTCTCCACAAATAATCAATTACTTATGTGATTTTTCATAAAAAAAAGGGTTGTGCAAATAGGTTTTAATATCATTTTATTTTCTTTAAACATATGAGATTCATGAGAGAGGGAAAGCAAAAGGTTTAGGGAGGGCCTCCTTTGGGCTTAAAAAGTCCTATATGGGAAGTAGATTGGATAAACTAGGCTCAAACTTACAGTTTGGAGGCAAAAATCTCAATTCCTTATATAGGCCTTATTTCTCTTCAAATGTTTGAAAATGAGATTATAAACTAGGGTTTTAGATGCATGTGATCACTTGGTGTGATTGTCGAGAATATTCGGCAAAAATCTCAATCCCTTATATATGCCTTATTTCTCTTCAAATGTTTCTAAATGAGATTATAAACTAGGGTTTTAGATGCATGTGACCACTTGGTGTGATTGTCAAGAATATTCTTACACATTCATATGCGATGTAATAATACAATTTAGTTTAGAGTGTGGACCTATAAACCTTATTGTTACAAACATTTTCTTAGTTATGTGGGCTTAGACATCCATTTGGTGTCCAAAAGGTTCACATTAGATAATGCTTTAAATTAATGTGCCAAGTTTTAGTTGTAGATTTATGTATCCTTTATAAATTAATATATCTACCATAGGTTCTTTGGTAGTTGTGCTCTTTTTTGAGCCTGGTATGCCAAAGGCTTTGTATAACACCCCGTACATTTGAGTCAAACATATATGTTGACTTATACATATTGTAAAATGTATTTATATACGTATACATATGTATATGGGCTTAAGAATGATGACATTACATGTAGAGCAGGGTCATTGGTACTCTAGAATGTTAACCATGTCATTGAATGCCCAATACTTAGTGAAATTTCAAATTAAGAACGCAAAAAGCACGCTACCAAGGGGGGAGAAACACGCTTCTCACGGGTTCAAGGTGAAAATTTTATTTTCTGGGCAAGGAGAAATGCATTTCTCACTGTCTGATAGTTTTTTTTAATTTGGTCGGTGAGGCGGTCCAAAGTTTTTAAAACACAATTCTCGCGATTTTTTAGCTCATTTGAGCTAGAAAGAGCTGGAAGGAAAGGAAAGAACAAAAGGAGAGGAAAAGGAAAGGGCTAGGGTGATCAAAATCAAATGTAAGAACTTGTCCTTCTGAAATAAAAGTTCTAGATTTGAGTTCCTCTCACCAAGTTGTTCAACATAGTTGGTTTTTGCTGATTTTCAATGGTTAGATTTGATGATGGAAAAATAGGGTTTGAGCTGGATATTGAGGAAATTCGTGTGGGTTTCATAGGTAAGTGAATCCTTGTGATTATGCAAGTGATTTGTGTAACGCTCGTACCTTAGGATAACGTCATTTTGACCTATAGAGTACCTGTATATGTATGTGTATACGTATTTGATGCTCGACACATGTTGGTTTGAGTGTCTTTACATGATTTTAAGTTTTTTAATGAGTGCGTAAATTTTTTGAATGATCGGAGACCCGTTCGACGTCGAAACATGTCAAAAATGGTGTTTTGGATCAGTGGAGCTCACTCCATGGAGGAAGAAATTTTTTGTCACCGATTACATCAATGACTTGATATCCTAGATTCGCGGTCCGATTGAGCTGAAATTTTTTCAGCTAGATCTTCTCTGATAGATATTCATTGTGAACGGTGAAGATTTTGATCAGAGTTGTTTAATGTGAGATATAAGACTCCAAACACTGTTTCACGGATTTGCAGATTTTTTAGCGCAATTTTTATCAAATGGTTGAATCTCGCAATACCACCGTTGGATTGAGTTGAAAGTTTTAACTAAATCATAAAAGTTTTGAACGGTTAAGATGTTAAATTGATGAGTCGTTTGTAAGAAATTGATTATCTAAGTGCAAGTAATTGTAACAGAAAAAAATTGTTTCTTTTATTTAAATGGTTTTTTCTAACTTTCATGTGTGGGCCAAAAAATGCAACTAAACCTCTATATAAGCCATTTGAACGCGAGTTTCTTTATTTTTCACTTTCAAAGAGGGCTAAAGAGCTTGGGGAAGGAGATAAAAAAGGGGAGAGGAGAAAAAGGGGAGAAGTTAAGGTTTTTGCTCAAAAAACACCCAAGGTAATCATTTCTTCCCTATTCTTTTTCATTTGTCTCCCTTCTATCACTTTCCTTCATGCATGCAAACTGATTTTCGACCTAGGGTTTCTATGAATCCTGAAATTTTCGGGTCCTAGACCTAGGGTTTGCATGTATGGACTATTTTATGCTTGTTTTTCATATTAAAGACCTTCCCTAACCTCAACAAACACCTAAGGGGTGTTTTTCATCCATGTATCCCAAAATTTAAGGGAGTGGTGGAAAACCAATGTTGGACTTAGACTTTGATTTTGTGATATGTGTATCTAGATGGTATGGGGAGTCCATAAATGGTGAAACCCCAAATTTCTAACAAGAAATTGTAGGGGTTTCATGGATTTGACTTAAACTAGGATTTTAGACCTACGATATACTATTCAAATTGCATGTGATTTATGATGAATGCATGGGTAAATATGGATGTATAGCACTCCAAATTACTGATTTTAATTAGTGAAAACCCTAGTGTAGAGAAATTTTGGCCTAGGCTATGTTGGGTCGTTGCTGGTATTGTTCTGGGAGGTTCCAGAAATGGATCTTTAGTGTCCGAGAGAATTTCAGAAATACCAGGTTCATTACGTCGAGATGAAGATGGATCGTCGGCCATGTGAATATCATTGATATGGGAAAGATCCACATAATTTTGTTCATCATCGTTATCAGTCTCATTTGAAATATCTGAAGAATAATCAATTGAATCAGAAATATCAGACATATCATGAAGCTGCAGAGCCTGTGTTGGTAGCTGTGTACTGACAGTATCTTGATTAACCAGGTGATCAAGGAACTGGACGAAAGGTTGGATAGGGTTAGCAGGTGGAGGTTCACTAGGAGGTACAGTGGTAATAGGTTGTTGTGTATGTGAATATGGGACTTCAAACGGAAGTGGTGCATATAAAGGGAATTCATAAGGTTCATAATCCATGGGAGCTTTTCTTTTAGTAGCACGACCATATGAAGGACGAGGACCTCGAGGTGGAGGTTCAATGGAAGGTTTGGCTGTGAATGGTGGAGGATTTTTAATGAAAATAGTGGAGAATAGAAACGGAGTGGTGTCTGTTGGTGTATGAGGTCGAGGAGATGTGTACATATAGGAATCCAGCAAAGTTCTGTAAGGATCTGCTGGAGGTTTCGTTGTTTTTTGAAGATCGGCTTCAACATATGAAAATTGTTGTTTCAATTGTCTGATTTCAGCCTCATACTGTATGAATTCGGGACCATGGTATTTATTCTCCAGATAATACCGCAAAGTAGAATCAAGCTTATGAATTCTTTCACGAATTCCTGGTAGTACTGTTGGGCTATGACAACCTGAGCATCAATCTTGTGGGTAAGACTGGTAGTAGCAGAAGATATGCTTGTTAGTTGATGATCAATCCTTTGTAGGTATTGATTCTGAACTAAAACATTCTTTGTCTGCCAATTCAATACTTCTTCTGGTTGAGATATAGGCTTGGTTGAGTTGTCTAGCCTGACTTCAGTGGGAACTGAAAAAGGCTTAGCAGTAGTCTGATGGTGAGGATTCGACACTCTTTGCAATGGTGGAAAATCCTGATCATATTGACTAACAGAAAAACATGGTTGAACCATTGCTGCTGCAGGTGGAGCAGAGGGATCATCTTGATAATGGATGACATCCTGTCGGCACGAATAAGTATAAGTGGCAGGAGGTGGTTCAAATTGAGAAGGAGGCACATCAAAAATCCATTCTTCAATATCATCATCTGAGAGGTCGTTGTGGCACGAACAATCAAGATGACACATATCAGGATTACAATCCTAGATAAAATGTCCATCTACATGTGAATGATACACAGGGAACCCCGAAGTCTGGAAAGAGTGGACAGGGGGTTTGTTTTTGTGGTACTTGTAGACTTGTTGGATCATTAAAGAATGATGTACTGAGAGATTATCCTGGATTGTATGGCTTGGAAGCTCAAAACTGATTTTTACCGAACCATCACGTTGCTTTGTGAGACGAGGACTTTCATTGGTAACAATGGGTTCATTGTGCTTGATAAACTTTTCATAATTGGTAAACCAGGCAGTAGGCATGAGTTGATAGAGATCTTGTCGTGGTAGTTGCCTAGGGATCTGCACAATAGTTGGAACCTCATTATCATTAACAAAAGCCATAATCGTACCGTGAGGTTTGTATGTTTTGAGATGGATTGCATGATCTTACAATCTAAAAGCCATTTGGTGATGAAAAGTTGCTAAAATTCCTTTAGATTTATGTTAAGCACCAGAGAATTAAATTTGTACTTTGAATATGGTAGGTAGAGTAGGATCATTTAAACAAACATTGAAGTCTGGGGCTATGGCGAAGACCATTGTAACGACCCACTTTTCGCATGTAACGTCATGATGACGTAAAATGCCCAACTCGAAGTCTTGCGCACGTGATTGATGTGTATAATACTCGTATATTGTGTGTATACGAAGTATTTTGATGTCTTTTTGTGTTTGCTATGTGTTAGTGTGTATGTGTAAGTCAAAATACGTGTATATGTTTGTTATGTGTTTGTGCATGAAATAAAACACTACTTGCAGCCACTTAGCCATGATTATGGCACGTATTAACTTGTTGGCAAGCTGAAATCAACACGTTTTGGTTTGCTGACAGCTAGTTGAAGGTGTTAAACTTGCTGAACTTGAGAGAAATAACTTGCTGAAATGAGCAAATGAAGAAGAGAAACCGTGGAGGAAGAAGGGAAGAAAAAAGAAGAAGGCTAGAACTCCTAAATAGAGGATTGAAATTGGAGATGAAAACTTGAAGTTTCTGCTGGAATGGGACTGATTTACTAGCTAACGCCATGGATAATAATTCTTTGGTTGTTGGTAAGTAATTTCATGGTTTAAACATTGATTTCTATGGCTAAATCTGAATATGGAGAATGGGAATTTAGTATTGGATTTGATTGATATGTTGACTCAAACCATGGGGGAATAATTCCTTGTCCATTGGTGACCATTTTGATGATAAAAACACTGATTTTTATGGATAGAACATGGTGTTCCAGACCATGTTAGAATAAGGTTTTGGAACCCAATTTCAGTGACCATTTGTGGTGTTTTAATATGTGTATTGACTGAAAATTGATTATGGATGTGTTGGGTTGATATTTGACAGAAATTGGAATGCTGAATTTCTGAAATTCTGGGTTGATGATCGTTCATTTGATGACTAATTAACTGAACAGTGTGCTGGAAATTTAGGAAATTGGGCAATACATTGGTAAGTTGTTCAATGATGTATTTTGATCAATTTGATGGGTAATTGACTGAAATTTAAGTGTTGGAAATGTTAGAGCATTTGAAAATGCTTAGGTAAATTACTTAGTGATTAAATTGATTAACTTATGTGGCTGGAAAATCTCTGTTAATAAACTGAAAATGTTTAATTACAGAGTGTTGATTATGCATTGAGTATTGGAATATGAACAACATCAAGTAAGATGCATGTGTGGTGAAAATCGGTGATTTGGCTAAGTATGTGTGAATTGTGGGCTTAGGCAAATTTTTTTGTTGTGAGTATTTCTCACCTTAATTCTCCATTTATAGCATTATATATAGATATGAAATTGAAGTGTTAAATGATATGCATCATATTATATATATGTGCATTGTATTTATGATCATGAGCACATATTTTATGCATTAGAATGACCTTAGGTATTTAAGATTAAATACCTTGGCGTTGGATTTCTTTCTACTTACTTGTTCTTTGGGAAAATGTGCCGTCGAAGTACTTAGATTGGTACTTCGTGGAAAGACTTTCCGAATCACTGAGTGTGTTGAAAAAAGGGAGAAGTTAGGGTTTTTTGGTGATTTTTGCCCAAAAAACACCCAAGGTAATCATTTCTTCCCCATTCCTTTTCATTTGTCTACCACCTTCTATCACTTTCCTTCATGCATGCAAACTGATTTTCGACCTAGGGTTCCTATGAATCCCGAAATTTTCGGGTCCTAGACCTAGGGTTTGCATGTATGGACTATTTTATGCTTGTTTTTCATATTAAAGACCTTCCCTAACCTCAACCAACACCTAAGGGGTGTTTTCCATCCATGTATCCTGAATTTTAAGGGAGTGGTGGAAAACCAATGTTGGACTTAGGCTTTGATTTTGTGATATGTGTATCTATATGGTATGGGGAGTCCATAAATTGTGAAACCCCAAATTTCTAACAAGAAATTGGAGGGGTTTCATGTATTTGACTTAAACTAGGATTTTAGACCTACGGTTTACTATTCAAATTGCATGTGATTTATGATGAATGCATAGGTAAATATGGATGTATGGCACTCCAAATTACTGATTTTAATTAGTGGAAACCTAGTGTAGAGAAATTTTGGCCTAGGCTATGTAATTTGGCAATTTCCTTGTAATTTAGAAAATTACATGTGATTTGGGGATTTGCCCAAATTTGGGAATTTTGACCTAATTGATTTCAATTGATGAAATTGACTTGCAATTAGTCTAATTAACCTTATTTATGATTGAATGTCATGTATTATAGTGATTGGATCAACCACCTATTGCATTCAATTTGGTTAAATGTGGGTTCATCGGGTAGTAAATGGGTGAATTGGGCAATTTGAGATTAGCTCATGTGTAGGACCATTTTAGAAACTTAATTGACATTTGATTTGTGTTTAAACATGGTTGATTAACATACTTGGACTGATTTTCAGTTTCGCATAAACCATGTCGTTTTCAGGATTTGTGATTTGATCTAAGTAACCCAAATAGTCCAATTGGAGATTGTGGTGCATTGGGGTGATTGTGGCATTCTAGTGCTCTTTCTTGGAATTGGAAGTTAGATTGGTTAGGTTTAGCCAATCAAGGGTGAGTATTTCTTGTACTTGTGAATTTTATATGTGACATTGTAGTATAAAATGTTTTAAATGCGTGTATAATGTAGTATGCATGATTTATTGAATTCATGAACTGTATTTGAGCATAGTCAGTTGGGAAAACAATTGAGTTATGTGTATTCCCTAAGTTTGAAATTTCTTATGGAATCTCATTGGGCCGACCAGGAATCCTCAATTGTGGACCTTACAAAGGATTTCTATGGGTTGTATATGTTAGGATTCGCCTAGACATGATACTTATCTTGGTTGGCGAATCCTGTGGTTTATACAATCCATAGGAATTCTGATAGATACGGGTAATAAGTTGATCGGGCATGAGTTTCGTGCACACATGACTCTTGTATTGATTCTTATTCAGGAAGTGTTAGGTTGTATATGCATGTTTATAAAATAGTATGCATTGTCTTGTTTATGACATGATACATTATATTGACATGTATGTAATATTGCTTACAACCATGATTATTTAAATGATTTTAATGATTCTTGCAATGTTTTACTTAAATGCATATATATGTTGCCACTTGTATAAAATATTCACTGAGCTTGTTGTAGCTCACCCCTCATTCTTATCTTTCTAGGATCTGATAGGAAGGGGAAAGGGAAAGCTTAGCTGCGAAGCGTTCCTATACTGTTGTTAACATAAGTGTTTAGTACTTTTTCGCAATTTATTTTGATAAATTATACTATGTAACAGCTAATGATTATACTTAACATTTAGATGAGTTAGTAGTTATGGTTAAGTATATTATGTACTTTTGAACATTATGGACTTGGAGAAAAATTTTCTAGTTGTCATTTTGGATATGTTTTATATGATGATCTTATATTATGTCTATGCGTTTATTGTTGTGTATTTGAGATTATAGTTTGTGTTAGAAGGCTTATCGGGACACCATGTATATCGATGAAAGATATACACGGGGTTCCGTGCCGGTCATGACGTCACGGATAGTGGGTCGTGACAATTTGCCTATGAAATTGAGTTTGATTGTGTTGTTTTTAATGGTGGAAAGTTCCACCCTAGCTATGAAGTAGCTGAGGGTTTTGAAGCTCCATTAATGGTGGAATTTGATTTCTTCACATGTGTTTTTGTTAGAATTGTGATTGAACTATGTTTAATTGTCATGTGTACAGAAATTGGATTGAAATTGGTGTTGGAACATTGAGGAATTGTGGTGAAATTGAATGGTAAATGAAAGTTATTTGCTTAAGAATCTGTAAATTTGAGAGTTTTCATGTGTGCATGAGCCACCCCTGCTACTGTAACAGGAAAAGGTTTTAGAATGGTAATTTTAGTTGGTTTAGATGTACAATTGCTAGGAAATTGAATCATTGACAAATACTGAGTTTATTGATGGTGAAATGCCTGCATTTTCGTGGTTGAATATGTTATTTCTTCAACCCTACTGTGCTGCAACAGTTGTGGGTTCAAGAGCACGTTCAATAGCATTTTAAAGTGTTTTAGATGTGTGGGATGATTGAGAATCGACTGTGAAAGTATGACAATGTTGAATTGCAGTAAATGGTGATTGAATGGTGAACATAAGTACATTGGGGAGTATTTGAATGGAATAGTTTGTGCTGGAATGTGTTGAGACTCTTGGATTAGAAAGTGTTTGGCAAACAAAGGTGAATGTTCTCCTTGTATGACATTGTATATATGAAATGATTTTGAATGCAAGCATATTTCATGAATTGAACTGTTTATAGTATTATATGATTATTCATGAAATGTTTTTGAAAAAATGGTGCATGTTAGACTTGTGAAGGCAAGTCATTAACATGGGTTCATCCCGTTGGAAATTAGTCATGGGTGAGAGTTATATATAAACTCACTGTGCAGTTGGACTGTCCTAACTAGAATTTTATATCCTTGAATGACATTGAAATTAAGTAATAAGAGGCTGTGACTACCTTGTAAAGGCCTTTTAAGGGTGAGACCCACTTTATTACTTAGAAGGAGGAAGATGACTACAAATTTCGATGATAAAACCTTGCATGTTTTAAAAATAAATGCATGAAAACTCAACCTATGTTGTGAGAATGTATATGATATTCGAATGCTGCATATATGATTTTGTTGAACTTTTTATATGCTTTGAAATTGCATATTTATTTAAATACATATAATTGCCATACACAGGAAATATTGACTGAGCTTGTTGTAGCTCACCCAATTCCCTCAAATATTTCAGGTAAAGACAAAGAGAAAGGCTAGGTGACAGAAGAGTAGTGAACTCTTCAAAATATTTTGAATGTATGTATGATTTAAGGGATTTGAAATATTGGTTTATTTTGGATTGGTATAACTATAATCTTATATTTATATATTATCACTTAGATGAGTGAACTGATAATAAGTGTCTGATTTATGTTTATAAACTTATGATAGGAAGAACTTTGAATATGAAATGTTAGTTTATATTGTGATATAAATGTGGAAATGATAAATGGTATGGTTCCTGTTTAGGAACTTAGATGGGAGAAAATCGGATATGAAGATTATGTGAACGAATGATAAGAGATTAAACAAAATGAATATATATTGTGAATGGTTGATTTTGAGAAAATCAGGTATTGTTAGACTTGTGTTAATCAGTAATTTAAGGGAGGTTATATTGAAATTTTTGAAAATTGTATATTTGGTATTGGATGGCTGACAATATATTATATACGCCTATAGATGACGTATGTGGTACTCTGTGCCGATCGTGACATCATCCTACGTAAGGGACGCCGTGACACTTTGACTTGAGTGATTAAAAAAAGAACCTATGACTAGAGGCTAGTTTTCCCTGGTGAATTACAAAACTAGACCACGCGTTATGAATTGGAAGTCAAGAAATGAGTTGGATTACCGAGATCCTCAATTTTCACACTTATAGAATGCTTAGCATAAGGTTTTACTTGGTAGGACCTTAAAATGTTGAGAACGGAGCTTGTGCTTTATTTCTCAAGTTATAACGAGTCTTATGACGGAGAATATTTATTTTATTTTATTTATTAGTAGTGATACAAAGTTAAAAGCAGCTGAGACACAGTAAAGCCAAAAATGCAAAAGCAACAGGAGAATCACATGGTCCAACTCTCATATAAAGAGATAGAGAGACTCTCACATGGCCATGGGAAGGCCATGAAGAGAATTGTACCCCCTCCTTTCCTCACATGATGAACGTGTGATGTCAACCATTGGGCCAATGGCCGCTTGGCTTATGGGGAATAGACTAGGGAAGTGATGGAGCATACAAAAAAAATGTACATACTACTAAATCATCGATTATTTATTATAGGGAGATTTTGAAGAATTAATATACTATTTTTTTATAAAATAAAATTGCAAATAAGTAAAAGTATTTATAAAAAATCAATGCAAAAAATAGAAGTCACGTGCGCCGTGCCATCATTGTACACCTTATCCGAGCTGGACCCATGTAATCCAAACGGAGAATGCTCGTTAGCTCGTTAGCTGGGCCCAGGATGAGGACCAGCACCAGAACTAGTGTAAATTACAATATTGCCCCTGCTCCAACGATATACAATATATCTGTGCAAAGGCACTGAAATTAATTTGTATATAGGAGAGGAAAACGAATCGAACCAAATGGCGTCATCCTTCACCTCACTTCGCCTTCTTCTTCACCCCAATTGCTCTTCTTCTTCTTCTAGTAATACTTCTCTGTGCACTTCATTCTTGCTTTCTCCTCAATCACTGACGCGATTCAAGAGAGAGTTGCGTCTATCGAGCAAGAATAATCACTTTAGTAGAAGGCGTCACTCTGTACCTATTGTGGCCGCTCAATCCAACTTCCTTAGAGGTTTGCTTCAATTGAAGTTCTTTTTTTGTTGTATTTAATAAATTTCCGAGGGAGAAAAGCATCAGCAATGATACTTCTAGTTTTGCTTGCGGCGATTGTTGTTATTATTTATTGTCATTTTGAAGGTCGCAGGTTTGATTTCTGTGGTTGATTCGTGAAGGGTTAAGTTTCTATGAGCAGTTGTGAATTGAAAATGTTTAATTTCTTTTTCTCTATGATTGAATCGGCATTTTGACGTATGAATTGGAAATCCTGGAATTTTGGGTGTTTTAATAAATCCTAAGTTAGAGGTTTTATAATCTAAAGGGTTCAAGAATAGTAGGATTAACTTAAGACTGGATCCATTAAATATAATTTTAGTGGAAGTAAAAGTTCAAATGAAGAGATAGTGAAGATTGAAAGCTAAGAGATACTAATGAGTGAGAATTTTAGGTATTTGGGATCGATTATTCATTAATAGATAGAAATTGGGGAGGATGTGAACTATAGAGTTAAAAGGAGGATGAGTTAACAGGAGGAATGTTTCTATAGCTTTATATGATTGATGTATCCTTTTGAAATTAAAAAGGAAAACTTTATAAGACTGTTGCCATTAGGTTTGCCTTGCTCTATAGAACAAAATGTCTAGCAATAAAGAAATAACACTTTAACAAACTAAGTAAAGAGAAATATGAATGCTAAGATAGATGTTTGGTAAAATATCGAAAGACAAATTAGAAATGAATATGTATGAGAAATGGTAGGAGTAGCCCTAATTGGAGATGAAATGAGAGAAAATCGATTATAGTAGCTTAGAACATACAATGAAGACCATTGAATGCGCTAGTCAAGAAGAGTGATCTCTTAAGAATTTATAGTTGTGATAGAGGCAAATGAAGGCCTAAGATAATATGGATAGAAATAGTTAAGAAAGATATCATTATTTGTAGTTTATGTGTATAGTGTTATTAAGGGCGCAAGGCGCACTCAAGGCGAGGGATCCCTTTGACGCTTGAGGTGCAAGGAAAGCCGCACGTCCAAGTGATGCATGGCGCAAAAATATATGGATATTTTTTTTATAAATTTATTATCAATTAATGAACCATAAATTCAAAAGATAAGCAAACTAGACATTAAGATTCCTGTTGCTCCTGCTGCTACTACTTCTTCCTCCCCTTCCTCTCTTCTCCTTGAAGCTGCTCTGCTTCAAGAGGAGGAGGAGGGGGGGAGATAGGTAAGAGGAGAGTGGGTAGGGGGAGAAGCAACAGAGCTGCTCCTCTGCTGCTTTTTCCCCAACCCAACCCAACCCAATCCTCCTCCCTCTCTCCTCTTCTCTTCCTCTTGCAGCAACAGTAGAAGATGTTGCTGCAAGAGGAGGAGGAGAAGAAGGAGGGAGGAAGAGGGGCTGAGAAGAGTTTCTGCTGTTCTCCTCAGCACCCTGGCAGAACAAAAAAAAGAAAAAAGAGAAAAAAATAAAAGCGCAACAGAGGAGGAGGAAGAAGAAGAAGAAAGAAGGAAGAAAAAGAGAGTAGCAGAAGTAGAGAGAGTGCAGGACGGTGAAGAAGAACCCAAAAGAAGAAAGAAAGAAGGAAGAAGAAGAAGGTGGTTTGGATGCCAGTTTCGAGAAGAAGGTGTCGTTGGAATGGAGGAAGCTGGGTGCTGCTACTGGTGAAACCGTTGGAAGCTTAGAATGTTTTGTACTTTTGATACAATTAGGGCAAGTCAATTGTAAATTTGTAGCCTGTATTTTAAGTTCTAACATGTTATTTTATAATATTATTATTCAGTAAAAAAAAAAAAAAAAAAAGTGGGAACGTCAATGAGGCGTGCACCTCATGTGCCTTGCGCTTGGGCAAAAGGCGCACCCAGGCGCAAATTTATATTACTTACATAGGGAGCTATAAATTTATATTACTTACAATGTCTTGGTCTTGACTAGGCGACGATTAGGCATCACCGTAGCACTCTTAACACTGCATGCAGCAATGAGCCAATTCTTTTATATGTGAAAATGGACAATAATTTGCTTTTACTTTTAATTTTGTTTTATTTGTTTTTACTTTTAATTTTGTTTTATTTGTTTTTTCTAATTTATAACTTTTATTTTGTGAATTAGTTCTACAAACAGTTTGGAGGGTTGGAAGGGATGGAATTGAGGCTGGGACAAGGCTGGTACCTGTATGTTTGTCTTTTCTCTCTATTGTGGCTCCTAATCTATGAACAACTCTTGTTTGCATTTGATATTTTTCCTTCTTAAAATGTGCATGCAGAATCCAAATACCTAAATTAATTTACCATTTTTCATGTTAGGATGCTGTTCCAAGACCTATAGCAAGGGTTTCTGTAGCTGGAGTAGGAGGGCTTGTTTCACTTTTTCTACTCAAGTCCATTCTATCTACAGCCTTCTTTGTATTGGTATGTTATTCCCTCTTTGACCTGGCATTTTCCAAAATGCACAGTTTGGTGTTGTTCATATGTTGAGGACTATATCATTTCAAAGCAGAACTTGAATATCTTTGGTCTATAAAAAGATGAATTATCCTATGCTAAAGCTGAAAAAATCCATTTCTCTCCAACAAATTTCTAATTAATTTTGCTTATGTTACATGTTATCTGGTTGAATAGAATAGTTGATCTATTCTGCCAGGGTTCATTAACACTTTTGATATATTTAGAAGGTGGTATATGTTTATTTGATTTTAAATTTTGTTAGCCAGGTTTAGAATAATTTGTTAGTCTACTTATTTCAGTGTTTTGATACTTCTGGGGTTCAATTTGATTCATCTTTACAAAAGCATGAGTTTTTACCTGATGTATTATACTCTTTTATTATTGTTACCTTTAATAGAGAGTTTTCAAGATTCTGTAACTATCATGACTGGAACTTCTCTCTAGGGGATGGTCTCTTTCATCAAGATTTGCTCTTTCATTTCATACAAACCATCAACCTTTAGGGTCCGTTTGGTGCGTGGGATAAAATATGATTTTTTTTATGTGATTGGATTGGATATGATAGGATTGGACTAATTTCAATGTTATCCTACGTTTGGTGCAATATAGGATAGGATTAAAGAAAAAAAAAAACCCCAAAACCAGATTTTGCGATATTTGTGAAATCGCAAGACCAGGTTTTGAATTTGATTTTGATTTTTAATTAATTTATTTAATTTTTTTTTAAAAAAAATAGAGAGAAGGAAGAACGAAGAACGAAAAAGAAAAAGAAGAGTACCTATGGACGTGCAAGGAGACGGAAAAGATTAATCCCAAGCTTTGGGTCGTCACTATTTTATTCCGTTAGAATGGGATAAAAAAGTTAAATGAGATTAATTTTTATCCCATCTAGCCTGACAGCCAAACATAGGAATTGGACTAAAAATAGTTTTATTCTATCCTATCACGCGCACCAAACGGGCCCTTAGGGTATAGTTAACTCATTTTTGCACTGTCAACGAATTTAATTTATGATTTCTCTATTTTATCCTCAAGGCATCATTTTTAAGTCTCAAAAGTAATGGAGAAATTTGTTGTTCGTTAATCTTGATCTGTAAGAATCAATTCCTGTTTGTTTTATGTGAAATACAAAGGTCGATGGAAGGCTCAAGTCAGTCCAGTTAGTGATAGGTTGATATATATTTTTGGGTCTCCACCTACTAGGTATACCTAAAAGTCGTTTCTAATGAGTCCAAGACTTGAATATTCCTGGCTAACTGGCCACGAACCATTAGATTGATTAAATCTACCTGATCCAACATTAGGAGGTGGAGTTCTCAATAGTCAATGTACTCTATTAATGTTTTAACAACCTGATATGAAATTCAAAGACACAAAGAAGAAAAAGAAGACAAAGAAAAGGGATTAGAAAAATGTAAAAAGAAAAAGGGCTTAGGTTGAGCCTTATGTTCACACATTGGGAGGGTTAAGCCTCACATAGCCTTTAGCCGTATGCCTCATGTATAAGCCTCATAGAGTTACCAGTGAGGCTTAACCTTTAGGTGGTTTTTGATAGCCTCTAGGAGCCTCTTTTGAAACTATGATTAACCATAAAACTCTTATCCTCCCAACTTCATAAAGTATGGAAGTAGACATGTATTTTCCACTTGGAAGATCATGAAGTACATATTTCGAACTTTATTTGTTCTTGAAGAAAATGATAAAATGTATTTATACCATAATAGATTTTATATAATTATGTCCGTTCAACTTGATAGAGGTAATATACTTCCATAACATAAGACATATCATCATTGGTAGGATTCACAACTCAACTCAACTAAGCCTTTTTCCAGCTACATGGGGTCGGCTACATGAATACGCTTCCTCCACTCCACTCTATCGAGGGCTAAGACGACATTCAAATTACAAGAAGTTAAAAATCTTTTTTAATTATCTTTGTCCATGTTATTTTAGGTCTTCCTTTACCACTATTGTTACTTTGTAATACATTGTATTGTATGTGTCCAAACCACCTTAGTTGGTTCTTGGTCGTGTTATCTCTGATTGGTGCTAATTCTACCATTTCCCGAATATGCTCGTTTCTAATTTTATTTTTTAAAGTTTTACCACATATCCATCTTAGCATTTACATTTCTATTACACTTAGTTTGTTAACATGTTTTTTAATTGCCCAACATTCTGTACCATATATCTTGGCTAGCCTAATAGCAACTCCATAAAATTTTTTCCCTTTAACTTCAATGGGATGCATTTATCATATGGCACCCTTGAAGCACTACTCCTGTTGACCCATCCTGCTTTAACTCTATGGTTCACATCCCCACCTTTTTCTCCTTCCTTACGTATAATGGATCCCAAATACATCAAATTTTCACTCCTTGGTGTATCTCTTGACCTCCCATCTTTACTATCCTTCCGATCATTGGTAGAATTCATGAGAGAAGAATTTCTTTTGTAGATCATAGATCACCTAGATTTGGTTAATGAATCACCAAAGTCCTAGAACTCCTCAAAAGCACCAAAGAGCAAACTATTGGGAATGACTTTTAAAACACTCTTCCAACTTTGTTTAAGTGCCACTAACAACGAATAAGTACTCCGAGAAGGTGTGTTGATATTTTTCAGTTAGACTTCAATAGGATGCTTGGCAAGAAAAGGAGAAAGGTTTGAAATTATGAGGCGAGATGGCTCTTATCTAGTGCGTATGGATTGAGCGGAGTCAAAGAATTTTTGAAGGGCACATTAACGGGGTTGATTGCATTTGGGATGAGTTAAGATCCAAATCTTCTTCTTGGTTGGTGTTGGATAAAGATTTTGATTGCTTCTCCCTCGCTGATTTAGTTTGAGTTTGGAGCATTCTGTTTTAATTTGCTCAACATGTCCTTTTATTTTCTTTGTTTGTTTTGAGGACTTCTTGTCCTCCTCATTGGATTGTTTCTTTTGGGGTTTAATGATATTGTCTCTTTCCTATAAAAAAAAAAAAAAACGACAACAATAATTTACAAAGAAATTTTCTACTAGCAGAAAAGTTGACGTGCCTAGATCCTTGAGAGCTTAAAACAAAGTGGGCAAGCTAGTGAAACATGTCCAACAATATAATGAAGGGGCCACTGGAGTAAAATCCAGGATCTCTTTCTCAATGGCTTGGAACCAAATGTTTTAAAGACCTCTTTCCCTATCTTTTTCGCTTGTCTCACCTTCAAAACCAGGTAGTAGCTTCCTTTCTAGTTGTGGGGGAAAGACCTCGGTGGAATCTTCATTTAGGTTGAGACCTTACCATTAGGGAAATGAAGGAAGCTTCAACCCTTACTAAATGCCTCCAAAGTGCCTCCCTAATGGGGGGTGAGGACAAAGTTCTATATTCCAACCACCCATCTTGAATCTTCATTGTTAAATCCTTCTTTGACTCCCTTAGTGATGTAGATTTGTCGCGGAAGTAAGAACGAAAATACTAAAAAATAAACCAAACTAAATTGTATTGAATAGATTATTCAAAAAAATAATAATAATTGATTTTCATCTCTTAAATTTTGTAATTGGAGCTCCTTATATAGATAACTCCCTTAAAACATCTTAGAAACTAACTAAAACACCTAAAAATAAGTTTCCTAACCAATTTATAATATAAAAGCAACTTCCTAATCCTAGTAGAACTCTATTTAGACACTTCATAACACGTTTTAATACACTTTATAAAAACGAATTTTAAAACTATCTAGAACTACCACTAAAATATGAATATACCTAAATAAAAACTTCTCTAAAAAAATAAACTATAATACAAAAACATAAAAAAACATTCTAAAATACGTTATACATAATTCCCCCTTTGTTGGAAAGAATTCGTCCTCGAATTCAAATTACCACAAAAAGAATCATCGTAGTACGAAGGATGTCGCATAATAAAAATATCATGTGTGAAAATTCATAGGCAACTGCATCTTGTAAGTGGTTGCTCTTGATTTAAATTTAGTGGCCACAAGTAGTACAAGCTTCTGATCTAAAATTTCTTTGAAATCCGATTTTTCTTCAATTGCAAATGGTCGATCCACCAGTTCATCGGGTTGGAGATTATCATGAAATTCAGGAATATCAATTTTTAATCTTGACTCCCACCTTCTTGCATCACATATTTGTTGTGGAATACGAAAACCCCCTTGACTAGCAATTGAGTTCTCAAGTTCTTCCTCTATCCACGCATCTCCCTCTTTAGTTGTTGGAGCCAAGGCTAACTTTTGAATCACTAATAGCCCTCCCTGGTCACCAATAACTATTTCTTCCTCAGTTTCATCACCATATTCATCAAATATGGGTGGATTATTAAAATGATTTTTGTCCTTATTCCATTCATCTATAGTAGTTGGTGTGAAACAAACCTCATGGTGAGGTTGTGGTGCAGGGAAGGGCCTGTGGTAACAACTCTCCCTATGATCTAGATTGATCGCATGGTATTGGTCGAATTTGGACCCCTGTTTCAAATCGTGGAGTGAAACTGTAAGATTTCCGTGAGAACCCACAATTTTCTCCCTGTCTTGGACAATGACCGACTCTTGAAGTTGTATCCGCAACAACGTCAAGCGTAAAACAACTTTCAACAGTTGATTCAAGGCTTTGGCGTTATTGGTGATCAATTCTTCAAGTCGATCAACCTGTGAATTGATTGTGAGTCTTCCTCTTCTTTTTGACGCTATCGACGAAAAAGAGCAAGATCGAACTTGTCTCTGATACCAATGTGATGTAGATTCGTCGCGGAAGCAATAACGAAAATACTAAAATATAAACCAAACTAAATTGTATTGAATAGATTATTCAAAAAAATAATAATAATTGATCTTCATCTTTTAAATTTCGTAATTGAAGCTCCTTATATAGATAACTCCCCTAAAACATCTTAGAAACTAACTAAAACACCTAAAAATAAGTTTCCTAACCTATTTATAATATAAAAGCAACTTCCTAATCCTATTAGAACTCTATTTAGACACTTCTATAACACTTTTTAATACACTTAAATAATAAAAACGAATTTTAAAACTATCTAGAACTGCCACTAAAATATAAATATACCAAAATAAAAACTTCTCTAAAAAAATAAACTATAATAAAAAAACATAAAAAACATTCTAAAATATGTTATACATCACTTAGCCACATACCTAACCATAACCCCGCCTTCCCAATTGAGTACGTATGGAAAGCTTATGTTCCTTCAAAGGTCAAAGTGCTTGGGTGGATTTTTGCTCATGGGAAATTAAATTGTGGTGACATACTTCAAAGAAGGTTAAAGAATTGGGCTATCTCCCCTAATTGGTGTTGTTTATGCAAGGCTAACGCAGAGTCCATCAGACAAATATTCATGGACTAGTCAGTTGCTAAGTTGATTTGGAGGTGGTGGCAAACACACTTATGATGAGACACTTTTTTGAACTTGGAAAATAATTCAACCTTTCCAGAAGAATCAGGGATTTGCCCCATGAGTTAAACACTATTAGAGGGTAGTGGTCTTTGCGGTTATTTGGGTTATATGGAAGGAGAGGAACAATAGGATTTTCCAGGATATGGAAGTTTGTTGGGAAGATGTATGGGATAACTTTCACTTTTTGGCTTCTCTTTGGGTTAGTGGTACCAAATTAGCAAAGGGGTACAAGTTTTGGGACTGGCTTAGGGGTTGCCAACCAATTTTGGATTGCATATAAGTTGCCTAGGAACAACTTGTCCCTCTAGGCTCTCACGTGTTTTTGACTTAATGCAATATATAAACATATCCTTTTGTTTCTTGTCAACAAAATAAAATAAAATCCAGGATCTCTTCAAATTAAGACACAAAGGAAAGCCAATGTTTTGCTCAAAGACCAAGAAAAACAAAAATTAGACCATAACAAGTGTTGTTAAGGCATTTAGGTAATCAGGTGATGCCTAGGCATTCTTAGGTATGGCGTAGATGAGAAAAACCAAACACATTGCATAATGTATATTATAATATATATGGATATAAGATTACCTATTTAAGGTTTTGAAGTTTATCAATTTATATAATCCTTGGAAAAGTTTTCAAAATTCAAAAAAGGGTATCTATGAAATTAAAACCTTGAATATTGATGTTATTATTTTAAAAGATCTCATTATTTTCTTGGTTGAATAGTGAATTTCCCTATGTAAATATGTTGATTTTGAAGATTAACTAACATTTCTAGCTTTGATCTATTGCCCAACTCAACTCAACTCAACAAAGTCTTTTTCTAACTACATGGAGTTGGCTAAAAATCTACTTCCTGCACTCCGATGTATGAAGGACTAAGTTGATAGTTTTATGACACGTAGTTATATCTTTCTTAATTATCTCTATTTATGTTATTTTAGGTCTTTTTCTGCCTCTATTCATTACTTGTTAATAGGCGACTCTTCTTAACTGACACATCTAGTAGTCTTGATTATATATGTTATAACCATTTTAATATGTCATCTCTCATTTTTTTAATCTCAATTTGGGGCTACTTCCATCATTTTTCTAGAATCTGTTCATTTTTTATTTTTTTTTTATCATGCATCTCCAGTCTTGTTAAGGCATGAAGGTGATGCTTAAGTGGTTGGTTCCATCTTGGTGAGGTAGTGCCTAGACAACGCCTAGGTGACACCTATGCGGTGAAAAAACATTTATTAATCCTTCCCTAAGTAAATAATTAATTATTTTTCATATACAAACTATATATTTCTGATTATATTCATATTCCCAAATGCAAAATTATATCTTGTATAAAAAAGATAACCTATATTTTTTGTTCTTCAATTTCCTGCCCACAAAATTAAAAACCAGAAAAAATTGTAAACAAAAGAAAGAGAAAAACAAGAGTTGGTATAATCTCAAGTCAAAAGTCATGTTTGATGTAATGCGGCTAATGCTTAACTTATGGAAAACAGAAATTTTTGCAGCAGTAGAAAGAAAATAAATTCATAATCATTATTTGGCAACAAGAAAGAGAAGAAGACAACTAGTAAAGTAGCAGTACATGTATCACACAAGAATTAAGAGGTGAACCAATGCCTAAGATACACAATGATAAATGCAACAATATGAAGAAAAGAACAATAGAAAACAAGCAAGGGGAATTTTTAAAAAGAAACGAAATCAAATTTCTGATCAAAGAAGAAACTTACCATTGAAATAGGTTTGATCTTTAATATAGTGTGCCAGGAACATAATTACAAATGTGCGGCATAATAATTATGGAAAAAGGATGAAATAAAAAGAAAAGAAAAGAAAACTAATATACTTAGGGTTTAATCTTAAGGGTGGTTTTTGTTATAATATGCTGATGGTTTTTTCATATATTATGCACTAATGGGTTCATTGTGTTATATCAAGCCCCTTAAACTTTTTAGAAAAATATCAAAGAGCCCCATTGCCAACTTTAAGTGCTACCAGGCGATGTACTAGTTATAGCTTAGGTGACATCATTAGAAAATAGTTGTTCCTAACATTTTGTTCCATAAAACATGACTGACCTAATTTAGCATTGTAAAATTCTTCTTTCAACTTCAATGAAATGCATTGATCGTATAATACTCCTAAAGTACTCTATTTAATCCATCCACTTTAGCACTATGGTTCAGGTTCACATCCTTTCCTGTTTCTCCCTTAGTGAATAATTGAGCACCTAATGTGTTCACTCCTTGGTATCTCTTGGCTTTCAATCTTTCTTTTGGATAGGGCTTGACATCGGGGTAACTTTCATTTGGTCAATTGGAAGATGGTTCAGAGTCCTTAAAACAAAGGGGGTTTAGGAATTGAAAACATTATGGAGAAAAATCGGGCTTTGGGGGCTAAGTGGCTGTGGAGATTTCCCAAGGAGGGTGATGCACTTTGAGCTGTGGAGATTTTCCAAGGAGGGTGGAGCGAATCTACCCAAGTTCGATATGGTTTATCGGATTCGGGTAGATTCACAGGGGATGCTTCTAGGGTCACATTCTGTTGTCCTTGGAAATTTATTTCTTCCATACGACCTGAGTTTACTCCCTTAATCACAACCTTAGTTGGTAATGGTCATTTTATTCGGTTTTGGCAAGACATTTGGTGTGGTCATGGTTGACAGAATCGCAATTCGCACGATTCGCGATTCGCTTCACCCCCCAACGATTCGAGTCGCATGTATGAATCGAAAATCCACTGTGAATTGTGCGATTCCTCGATTCAACCTGATTCAGGGGCTTTTTTTTTGCACTCCCGTATTAGCGCTCCACAACCGGAAAAAACCCTTTCAACCATTTAGTTCTCTGCATCTTCTTCCTCGCGCGATAGGGTTTTTGGGTTTTTTTTTTTCTTCAATCCAACTAAAAAACGATCGTTGGAGACTTGGAAACGTGCTTGGAGGTTGGAAATCTATCACGATGACAAAAAAATCAAGTTTTCTATCTCGATTTTTCTTCGTTCCTAAAGCTTTGGAGACTAGATTTGTTCACTTTAAAACAAGATAAATCAACATTGGTTGCATCGATTCGTAGTGAAAAGGTTAGATTTCCAACTTCTTTTGAGTTTTTACTTCCAAAACAATGAAAGCATGCACATGCTTGTTTTTTTTTTTTTCGCACACGCAACAACGTTTTATTTATTTATTTTTTCGTTTGTTTTTCTTTCTTTTTTTTTGTGCTATTGTGTTGTGTAACAAATTTACAAGTTACAATTGAACTTTGATGTTTGAACTTTTGTTTATTACTTTGGTAACTTTACAGATACATGTATTTGTTTACCTAATTTTTATTTTCATCCATTTGTTGTGCAAAGCTGCAACCTATCAATTGCGCGAGCCGCGAACTCTTTGTCTTCAAAATCTTTGATATTTTATCATCTTAAGATCTGTATGATAAAATTTGAAATTCAATGATTAGATTTAATAGAATAAATCACAAATTAAAAACAAGATATTAAACTTTATAATAAAAATCTAATATAACACTAAGAATACAAATAAATGTCTCTAGAAACTAAAATTTATATACGATTCACACTTGTATCCTGAATCTTATGATTCATCGATTCAAATCCCGATTCGATTCAGAGAACCCTCAACGATTCACTTCCGATTCACGATTCTGTCAACCATGGGTGTGGTGACTCTAATTTCACAGTCTCGTTCCCTTCTTTATATCATTTTTCATCTCTTCATAACTCACCCATTGCGTCATTTCTTTCTTCATTCAACATCTCAAACCTTGATGAACCTACTTGGAATTTCCCTTTCTAGAGATCTAACTTTTTGGGAATTTGCTGAAATAGGCCGTCTCTTTTTTAGAATTTCTCATGTTAGGCTTTCTTCTAATTTAGAAGATAGGTTCCTTTTGTCCCTAGAATTGAGTGGTAGGTTTTCTTGTTAATCATTCTATGACCATTTAATTGACAATTATTCTTTCCCTGTTTTTCCTTATGCTTCTTTTCATTGGAAAGCTCTAGTTCCTTCCAAGGTCAATGTTTGGATGGTTACTTGCACATAGAAGGATTTGTACTATCAATGCTTGTAGGTAAAGATGATAGGTTACATGCTTTCTTCTCATGGTTGCTCACTTTGCCTCCAAGATGGTGAGTCTATTGATCATTTGTTCTTCTGGTGCAACTTCTCCAAAGGTGTTATGCAATTGTAGGAGGACATCATGCAAGGCTGTTTCAAAGCTCCTCAATCAATGGTTGAGTTGTTTTGCTTTCATGAGGGTGTTCGGGTATCTCGTAGGCATAAAGAAATTGGTAGTGTCACCTCTTTGGCTGTAATTTGGAGTCTATGGTTGGAAAGGAACTCTAGGGTGTTTGAGGATACTTGTAAAGAGGTTTATCATGTTTGGGAATCTTCCAAGTTTGCTGCTGCAACTTGGATTGGTTGTTCTAGTAGGTGGTTATGAAATTCACAATTGGTTTAGAAATTGGCCAAGTATGTTGTAGGTTTTGTGGTTTTGCATTTCATTTTTTAGTACCTCCTGTGTTCCTCTCAAGCATCCTTGTATTCTTGACCTATATATATATGTATGTATGTATGTATGTATGTATGTATGTACATATCGTTATATTGTTTCCTCCCATAAAAAAAAAGTTGCAAATAGCCTAAGCGACTAGTCGTTGTCTAGGTGTGGCCTTGATAACATCTGTTGTAGTTAGATATAATTGTCAATCTTTTTCCTATTGTCATTTTATCTTCATTTCACTAATTAGTGCATGGGATTATCGTCCTCATTATGTATGTATCTGACATCATAATTTATGGGAGTAACTCTATTGAAACTGTTCATCTAAAAGATTTTTGTACCAAAGATTTAGGTCTCTTCTTCTACATTCTGGGATTTTGATGGCTGAGTCTATGGCACAAATCACCTTATTTGATCAAATGTAGCTATTGGACCTTCCTCCCTAGGTAGACTTCCTCGGTGTACATTCAATTGATACTTCCTTGTGTGGCTTTATGAAAGGATCAACAATTTGAATTCGTCCTAAACTTTGGTCCCTTAAAATGCAGAATTATTTCGGGGAAGTCTAATTCAACTTGGAAAATTTTTCATATATAGAAAAAGATAAAGAATTCTATTTAAATGTTGTAAGAATCTAAGTTTCTTTAATTTTCTCATTTTATCAATCTTGCATTCTATTATTTCTTCTGTACTTTTTTTTTTCTAGTTTTTGATGCTTGTGTTCCTTTATAAACTAGAAAACACACACACACACATTTTGTACCTCAATGCGTCCCACATTTAAGTTTCATAAGATCTAATGAACTATAGATATTCAAATGTTCTTCTACATCATTATAACTGTAGGACTCAAATGGTAATAACAAATTGAATCTCTCTTACAGGCCATGATGGGGCTCATATACTCTATATACATAGCCTGGAACAAGGACGAAGGCCCAAGAAATGATGAAGGCCCAAGAAATGATGGAGGCACCACAACTACAGAGGAGACTTTAGAAGAGGCGAGAAGAATAATGGAAAAATATAAGTAAAAGCTCAGATTATATTAGCTGATTCATTTTAATTTATGGTAGGCGCCATTTTGTGGTGCAGTACAATCAACTCTCGTATTCCATGGCCAGATGAAGAACTGTACATCATGGGTGTAACCATGTAAGTAAATGTATTTCTTTGTATATTACATCTGTTGGTTTAATTTCTTTGAAGAAATATAAACTCCATTTTGGAGATTTTTCTTGATAAGTTGCTTGTCTGAACTTTTTGTCTTTCCTATGCAAAGAATATAGAAATCAGTAAGGTGACAGGAAAACATGTTTACAACTGCCCTTTTTTTTTTTTTTTTTTTTTTTGAGCAGAAACAAAGATTCCATCTTGTTAAGTTAAACCAAGAGTACAGGAAACGGTAGCATCAGGAATGCTACACAAAAAGGCGGCCTAAAATCAACAAAAGAATTATACCCCATAACAATGAGAATCCCCCTACACTTGATGCAAAAAATTATCCCAGTCAAGGATCCAATCTGAAAGAGAAAGACCCTGAACTAGGGAAGCTGCGAACACCCAAGAACTGGCCATAAATTTAGTATCATCCCACAGTTTCTCCAACACCCTAGCTCTATTGTTAAAAATCCTGTTGTTATGTTCAAGCCAAATTTGCCAAAGCGTAGCAAAGGAGGCAATAATAGCTGCATCGTTGCCCGTGCTATAGAGAATGGAACATGTTTACAACTTTACATAATTCAACAAGATAAAAAAGTTGGTTTTTTGCTAGTTATGAGAACCCTGTTTAGCAATTTCGATTTGGCATACCTATTACTGTAAGATGACACTGCGTTCTCATACTTGATTGATCTTGTTGAGATCTTCTGGCTGATTTAGTGTCCATTGCAATTCTTTTATGCTTTTACTGGTCATTCATATTCCTCATCTGGTTAAATACCAGGTGATTGTTTTTTTTTAAAAGAAAAATCAGAAGCAACAGTGTTGATTTGAATGAGAACTTCTTTTTGGTTCTATGTTATGTGGCATGTGATGTCCCCAATATCAAGATTTTCTGACTTGTTTTGTTCTATTAGATAGTTCTCATAGTTTCCATTGCAATTCTTTTATGCTTTTACTGCTTATTCATATTTATTGTATGGACATGCCAGATGATTTTTTTTTCCTTAAAAAGAGAAGGAACAGTTTTGATTTGAATGAAATGAAACTTATTTTTTATTCTATTTCATGTGGCATGTTATCAATTTGGTTTTATGGTCTAACTAAAGATGATCTTGTGCTTGCCACACCCACCATTACTCTCTCTCTTGCCTAAGTCCACCATTACTCTCTTTCCTATTCTTTAAGTATTACTACCTCCTGCTTTACTGGTACTGTGGGTATAATGATCTACATTCCTTTTTTTTTTTTTTTAAACAACTTATTTTCTTTCTTAAATTTGCAAGTTTTTATCATTCTAGATTATATATCATTGTAACTATAATCCACCTTCTAAGTTATATCTCATCTGTTTTTGTTGTTGCCTTTTTATTAATTATTATTTTATGAATTTTTTTTTATCCTTCCATATATAAAATATATTTGTCTAATCTATAATTAACTTTTTTGTAGTAATATATCATTTAAAAAATGATATAAGAAACTTGAGGAAAAGATAAATTGATTCAATTCCCAAAGGAGGAGCACTTCAATAATTTTTCATCAAAACTTAAGTTTAAGGTTTAGTTATTTTTTTCATATAGGAGGACAAGCCTTGGGATAATAGTTGAGATTGCTTCATCTATGTAGATGTAAGGTTGGATATATCATTCCTTTCTTAGACCTTGCAATGGCGGGTTACTGTTTTTTTTTTTTGTCATGTACTGTATGTTTTTATACATTAAGAAAATTAAGTTCTAAATAAAAAGTTTATTATATTAATTTTTATTGTCATTTATTTCAACTATAGGTATAAGAGGTATATAATTTTTAGAATTTTCTACTATGGCTTTGAATTCCATGAAGCTGGCTTTGTACATATGGAGAAAGATCACTTCAGGGAAATGAAAACAAAGCTTTGACTATTGAAGGCTTTTAGTAGTAGGCCCTTCAAAAACTTGGATCAGTTTCAAAATTGGTCTACAATGTACTTTGTCTCCATAATGCTTCTTGAACGTCATAGAAGTAAGAAAGTCTTAAACAGGGTAAGTACAATGGCTAAGGATCCTTCAAAAAAATCCAACTATGAATAAATGGAATTTTTCAAGACAAACCTATGATGTACATGGTAGAGGACAAATAATGTTGATGGAGTCCTTTAGACATACTTGGCTGCTTAGGAGTCCTATGATCCACATGGAAACAAAGGGATTTTCTTCTATGTTGTGGTCAATGCTCACCATTCATTGAACAATGACATGTGCATTGCATTGAGACTCCATTGTTTTGTTTGTATTCTTCACTATTGATGATGTGGCAAGTTCTGATTGTGTCAAAAAGTACACTACCGACATCCATTTATGATGCGTTGATGTGGTTAGTGTCGGCAGGTCTCAAGATTTCTGTCTTACTAATTTCTTTGGAGCACGATCACAAATGCCATTGGACACCGTTGATCCCTTTTGAGATAGGCTTATTGGTTCCTTGGCGTGGTCCATGTGGATCCACTAGGTGTGTGAGTGGGGGTGGGGCCGGGGGTTGGGGCTGGGGCTGTTTGTTCACCAAAATGAAAAAAAAGAAAAAGTATATTGATTACACATATCAAACTTCACCTTTGTTGAGCATATTTACATACGTTTATACACAATCATATTCAAGCCTAGATTAAGAAAGGTTGTATAAGGTAGTTGATAACCGACATAAAACTGTATTAAATCTATTATGACATGAATCTACTTTATTCAAATTACACAGTTAACGACTAGCTCAAGTGTAGTGGATGAAATTGGTTAATGTAGTTGACTCTATTAATTAGAGGACTCCTCTGTTGAGTTGAGTATATTTATGACATCTCCTTTTAATTAATTAGATGTAGAAATATAACTTCTAAAAAAATAAGTTGAAATTTTTATTTATTATATTAGAGTTAAAACATGTACTATGACTAGTATTCATTTTTAAGTAGGAGAGTGATATACAAAGTTAAAAGGGGAGAGGCTCTAGAATCTAAAGGGTTCAAGATTAGTAAGGCTAAGATTAAATACATTAAATGCAATTTTAGTGAAAATAGAAATTCAAATGAAGTAATAGTGAAGATTGGAAGTCAAGAGATACGAAGAAGCGAAAATTTTAGGTATTTAGGATTCATTATACATAAAAAAGAGAAATAGGTGAGAATAAATAAGTTTTATAATCACCAATTTAAGCCATTGTAATAGCTTACTGTAAATATTGGATAAAAGAAAAGGGTCACTATAATTTACTTTGTAGCAATTATTTTATAAATTATTGTTCGAAGTTACCAAAATTTGGCCTAAGTCCAACTCGATCTACCGACCCAACTCAAACCGAACCCGAACTATTTGGGTTGGGTTGGGTTGGAGGATAGGTTGGGTTGGGTTGGGTTTTAAATTTAGCAACTCGAACTGTTTGGATTGAGTTAGATTTTGACCTTAAACCGACCCAACCCAACCCAACCACTAATCGTGACCCATTAATCCCCTTACCCTAAGACAGTGACAAGAGTTGAATGTAGAACCTTTAGGTTCTGCATGTTGGAAATTTCAGTTAGGTTGATAGTTACCAGGAGAAAAAGAAAAAAAAGAAAGAAAAGAAAGCAAGGACCATATATAGGTACTAGTAGGTCAACCAGCAACAGCCTCAACTCGCTATTAAAAAAAAGTACATGGTTTGAGAGCTAATATCCTTTAAAAATCTTCTAAAATACATTAAAATGTTATCCATTTTCATCTAACAGAACTAACCAGAAAAAGAATTAAAAAAGAAGAAGAAAGAGTTTGCAAAGCAAGCTTTTCAACAAATTGTTCAACTGCTTATGTAATGAAAAAAACAACTGACAAAAAACCTCTTTTACTTAGCATCAATGTAACTTAAGTTTATTAATTATCTGCCCAATTATAGGAATCTTATACTCCAAGCAAGTGCTTAAATAACTCAATTATCAAACACATGTCAGAACCTAAACTGGCAGATGAAACTTAGATTGAATATATAAACCTTTTTTTTAGTAATTCAATTTCACAACATTCAAACACCCCCTTTTATATATATATATATATATTATATCAACTTTTACACGTGGCAAAGACCCACTACACAGTCATTTTTTAGCTGGTAGTTGCAGTTGGTCAACAAGGTTAACCCTAATTCTGTATAATAGCACACAGGCCAGTGGACCCTCTTTTGTCTCTCTCCCTTAAATGGTTTTGTTGAAGTTTTGTTCTGTGCCCTTTGCTCCAAAATCTTTCAAACCAATTATTTCGAGATAAGTTCATAGGTTGAAATACTACTATAAGACAGAGTAGGCACATGGCTAATATTAAAGAGAGAGTCTGTGAAAGGGCCCATTTGGTGAGAAACCTGTGAATATCATTTAATTTTTAATAAAAGCAATACATACCTATAAGAATGAGAAATGAAAATGAAAATTCAAATATAAACATTGCCTTTTTATTTTTTTCATTATATGTGTCTGAGGTTTTAAAGTTAAAGATGCTGAATAAATGTAGTGTGATTTTTTGGATCATATTACATTTATTTTTATTTTTATTTATTTTTATTTTTTTGAGGTCAGCAGGTATAAAGAATATCATGGTTTCTACTAATCCTTTTTGGGCACAACTACAAACACCTTTGGATACCATTGGTCAACAAGGTGGTAGGTGATATTGTTATATTTGTGATACACGAGTGAGATTTTACATAACCATTTAATTTTCACTACTTTTTTGTTACATTTTTTTTAAGAGAAGTATTTTAATGAAATAAATGTTAAACTGGTTTGCTTTGAATAAAGATCTAAAATTTCTTATTATATGGAACATTCTTATCAATCTAAAAATATATCAAGAACTTAACTTCGTCGTTTCTTAATTCTTTAAAAAGAGGGGAGGGGTGTAATGCTGGAGCTTTTCAAGATGTCACCTATTCTAGTATTATATACTCGCGCTAGCATGCTTAATTGTGGACTTCTGCATCTGGTGCATTAGCATTGATGAATCATCATGTATTCAAAATTAAAAGAGGTTGACAAACCACCCAAGACCAAAGCTAAATTGCTTGATTTTTCTATGAATCCATTTATGTCAAAAAAATTAAGACAACCTAAAAATCACATGAGATAAACTAATCAATAATTAAGATAAGTAAGTACTATTTGGTCAAAACAAATTATCATACACATCAATGGATATAAATGCAAGATCAAGTAGCTATATTAAATAAATCAGGTGTGCATGCATACATGCACTTATGTGGGGGGAGGGTTAGGTTAGGTCATCAATACCTATGATTAAGATAAATAGTGAGGGGGTTAAAAAAAAATTAAAATTAGGTTGATGATGACGGCCCAAACATTATTGCTCTCTTCTTACTTTTCAGATTCCCTTTCAAAGTCATTTGGTGTGGTTGCAATTTCCTTCTTTTTGAGCTTTATAAAAAATAATGGTTTTAGCTTGAAATGATTCATGCACTTCTCATACTTGTGTAAGTGAGTAGAGGAAGCTTTTGATCCTCGGACACGTGTGCTTGTTTGTTCATTTTCATTTTTTTTTTATTTACCGAGGACATTAATTTCATGTTAATTTTAAGTATCTATATTATATAAAAGTGATTATAATATTTATTTTGAGCTTCCTATCACAATTAAATATTAATGACTATTCTCTCCCATTCACCTCTTGAATGTAAGAAAGAGAATTAAATATTAGAAAATCATTAATCAATTATATATATATACACACACTTATTGTGTCTAATGTAGGTCTAGGTAGTGTGGTAATATATTGTATAATTTGGAAAGTATGCATACAATCATGGATTCAAAGTACTTTTACTTTCAGCTACTTTTTGCATGTTTTGGAATCATAAATGAATTGTTTTATCATCTCAAATGGTGAAGCACTTGATGATAATCTTTTGAGCTCTCCCATGAAAAGGTTTGCTTTAGCATGTGAAATCATTGATGGGTCCATCTATAAGTAATAAAGATAGAATAGCTTGTTATATGTACCTTGTCAATTAATAAAGAGACAATAAAATAGGATAAATCAGAATACCAATTATAGAGATATATAAAGATACTTATAAACTAATTGGGTCTAAAATCCAAAAAAAATAAATAAAAAAAGGTAGGGGAGCAAGTAAGTTTTGATTATTAAAAATTTTAAATGATAGTATGAATATGAAATACTCTTTTTTTTTTTAAATTTTCAATAATATCATCTATATTTATCAAAATTGTTTCAATTTTAAATATTAACTCATCCTATTTTTTCTAAAGTTGTTCTATTATTGTTTGGATCATCTATATTAACTACAAAACAGTTTTGATCATTGTTTATGAGATTAGATTATTATAATTTCACATATTGTATAACAACCCTTAACTCACTTAGTGTTCTAAAGTCCTTTCTATTGCCATGCTTACTTAATCTTCTACCATCCATTCATTTTATATTATCATAGTATCCACATCATTGTTCCAAATTGCATATAATATTTGTTTTTTTTTTCAGAAAATAATATTGTTTATTTAAAACTATCAATATATTCAGACAACTTTACTCTGCACAGCTTAGGGATAGGCCTTGATTTTTTCATCATGTTTTTTTCGGCAAGTTTATAATTTGAAAACTTAAATCTTATAATTTTTGTATGCCTAGCAATTTTTTTCTAAACAAAATAATGCTAATCACACGAACTAATAGTATTTTAATCAGTCATTTGAGTAAAACCCAATGGTCAACTCAATTAAATTTTTTATCAATTACATGTATCAACTATATATATATAAATCTATTTTCTATTTTTAAAACTTATCTTTATATATTAAGAGAAATGCTAAAGAGACGTTGAGTGCTAATATTATTTTTTTATACTGACACTAATTTTTTTTAAATGTTAAGATAATGTACAATTCACACGTATCCCTAAAATATTTGAGAGAGTTAGGTGACAACGTCAAAAAATAATATTAACATCCACATATATAAAATATTTTTTATATAAATAAAATAATTTTCATTAATGATAATTATGAATTCTTGGAAAAAAAAATTAATTAAATGACTTATCTTGTAGAGGATCCAATGCCATCTAGCTGTTGTTTTATGGATGAAGAAATGATTCATTCTCCAGGGCAGTATGGTAATTTAAGGAAACCATTCTTCTCCAATAAAAGCGACCTCGAACAACGGAAGAACCGATGCTTCCAAGGGACTAGCTGCATTGTCGATCGCGACTTCGCAAAAAACCATTCCCCAGAAGATCCCATCTCTCCCCAATTCCTACACTACACCCCCAAACTTCAAAGCCATACAAATATCAATTTTTAATTTTTTTTTTATATCTCCCAATCTCTTCTTCTTATTTTTCAACCATAACAAACCCATCTCGATTCAACAAAACCAGATTGAAAAAGAAAACAAAATACATAGTAGAATCAATAAAAAAAATAAAAAAACTGTCTTCACTCTCTCTCTCTCTCTCTCTCTCTCTCTCTCTCTTTTTTTATTGCTTAAAACCCAGGAAGATTTACCAATTCCCAAACATTTTCCCGTGTTCTCGCTTTCCATTCTGACATTTTCACTCTCTTCTTCTCTCCTCTTTAAAAATAAAAAAGATAAATCCATAGAGATTCATAAAAGCTTCATCCAAGAACAACAAACCATATCCGCTGCTGCTCCAACAACCTTCCAAGCACGAAAGGTATCCAATGCCCTCAGATCTCAATACCACACCAAAAAAGATCAAATTTTGACATCTGGGTCTTGTTCTAAATCCCCTCTTTCATGGTGGGTACTCCTCAGATTCTCAATTCTCCTTCTAATTTCTTCAAATTCTCCGTCATCATCTTTCTTCTTCTTCTTTGATAAATGGAAGTTGGTGGCCAAAGAAGACCGACGCTGTCCCAGCACATGACGTCTCTCGACTCGTCCAACCTCCGCGATCTCTTACGCGCCCGAGACGACGAAGACGGCCGGCACACCCTCGCCGGACTCACCCTCGCCGCCGTTCTCAGCGGCGAGAACAGGCGAGGTCCGACCAGAACCCTCCTTGATATCATCAGAGAAGAAGAGTCCGGCGCCGCTTACAGAGGCCTCGTTCCCCGTCACGACCAAAACAACAAGAAGAACTGGAGATCTCTCAAAGAACGCCTACGAATCCGCCGCGACGGCTCCAACTGGCCCTCGTCGTCGTCGGCGTCGAATCACCGGATCTCCGTCGACGAGTGCGAAATTCAGATCTCCAGCCCCATTTCTAGCTCAAGAAACACAAGAAATTCGATCCCAATTGCACCCACTAGACCATCCGAAGGGGAAATTTCGGTACTGACCCCGCCGGAAAATGCTTCCGAGGTCGACGCCGCTGCGGCGATAGCGGCAGAGTTTCGGCCGCCGGAGCAGGCCGTGATGCGGCTGTCGGCGGCGTTGGAGGCGGAGAGGGAGGAGCAGCGGCAAGCGAGGGAGAGCCACGTGGCGGATGAAGAAGAGGTGGCATTGCCGGTGCAGGCGCCAGCGGTGGAGGGGTCGAGGGTGTCGTTGATGGCGTTGTTGGAGGAGACTGACCGGCAGAGGGAGGCGGCGCCGTCGCCGGAGCTGGCGCTGGATTCTCCGGAGGAAGAGGAGGGGAAGGGCGACGTGGCAGAAGGAGTGGTGGAGAGAGAAGGTGGTGGTGGTGGGGAGGTGAGGGAGTACGTTTGCTGCGTGTGTATGGTACGGCACAAGGGGGCTGCGTTTATACCGTGTGGTCACACGTTTTGCAGACTGTGTTCAAGGGAGCTTTGGGTGAGTAGGGGTAATTGCCCCCTCTGCAACGGTTATATTTTGGAAATTCTTGATATCTTTTGATTAATTTTTATTTTTTTCAAGAAAACGAAACATCAGCATATTTTGTATTAACACAATTAATTGAGGAATGTGTTTTTGTTCTTTTTTCCTTGGGTGCCCATTGTGCTATATTTTTCAATCTTTGCCATTAGATATATCAGTATCAAATTAATCAAATATGTTAAACTTGTAAACTTCAAATACAAGTTCAGTTCAGCACTTGAGTTTTTTTTTTTTAAATCATTTTTCTATTAATTTTTGTAGATTTTTCGCAAAAGTAGAGATAAATGTCTTTTGATTAGAAATTAATTGTGATGTTTTCTTTTTTATTTGAAATATAAAATTCACAATTACTGTAAGGCCACATGATATCGAAGGAGGCTAATTAAAGAAATGTTTGATTATTTTAATTATGTGTTTTAATGTTAAAATTAATTTAATAAGAGATAACAGTAAGTTCATAAACTCCTCCCCGAGAAAAAAAAAATCAGCTCAATCAAGCTTTTTTTTTTAAAATATGGGTCAGTTATGTGAATCTCTTTCATCTACTCCGTTTTATCAAATACTTCAAATATATGCATTATAATCAAGGGTTTCAAAAACATTTTATTTTATTTTTCAATTTAAATATTTTTTATTCTATCCTTGCAATGAGAGTTCTTAACAATGGATCTGCTTTTAATTTCAAGAACAAGTGGCTGGCTCGAATAGTTAGACTGTTCTTGTGTTTGTAATGGGTTATTGAATTAATAACCAAAAAAAGAGAGGCTTGAATGAGTATGAAAGCAAGTTGCACTACTTATTTTATTTTTTTACAATGTAGTTGAAAAGTAGGTATTGTAGTAAATTGAGTGATATCTAATGTCAGAATTATTTAAGTGGTTGGATGAATTAATGAGCTCAGTCTTGGTACAAAAAGGTTAGATAGCTTGGATATATAGGTTATTCATTTTAATATGCCCTCTTGCCTTTTGAATATTTATAAATACTAGGTATATATCTATCATTAAGGAGGAATGAAGGGGTTATTATTATTATTTTATATCATTTTATAATTTATACATTAAACATATTATTCAAAGACTTATAAGTCAAAATAAACTAGAAAGACGTGACAATAGTGACTAATGAATACTTCCCGTTAATGGAGGGAAGCAAGGCCCAAAGTTTGCATTAACCTTCAAATTAATGTAACTCTACTATAATTACATATTCATTTTTTATTGAATTATTTATTACATACCTTGAGACGTATAAGCCATGCACATTCAATAAACACGAAAGTGTAGTTACATTAAAGCTGTATTATTTTATAATTAGATTAATATTTTTCTAAAAATATAATGACACAAGTAAAGTGATAGCCATGTATTTAGTGAAAATATTTTTTGTTTATGCACAGTTAAATTATATTAAATTATGCATTAATTAACTTATCATTCAAGATTATTTAATGGTGTTACTTTGCGCCTTCTAATTTTTGTATTAGGCTTAAGGCTTCGTTGACATAACTTTTACAAAAGCACTTTCTTAATAAATTTAGTTCTTAAAAAGATATTTCTTTTAAAAAAGTTGGTCCAGTTCAACTTTTCTATTTTCACCACAATTTTGTTCCAAAAGGAGATGTTACCAAACAAATCAAAAGCTATTTTTGGTCAAAAAAATAATTTGCAACAGCTCAATTAAATGAATTGTGACTTAATGGATATTTTTTTACTGTATAGCCTATATAGCGTCTTTTTTTTTTTTTTTTTTCTCCCACTTTTACACTCTTATTTCTAGATTTCTCATTAGTATCTTCATGTGTATTATATAGCATTTTGACTATTACAATATGATTCATATTTGATTTAAAACTTATAGTGCAATTCAAAATAGCTTAGCATTGCCATCAAATCACTAATTAAAGCTGAATTATATTAAAGAGTATATACTATTAATTACAACATCTTGACTTTCTTAATTGCGGTAATTGATGAGGTAGTTTAAAATCTTATAAAATGATTGATAAAAATATATATTTTTTGTCAATTTATAATATTTGTTATATTGGATCATCATATGTACAAGGGGAAGTCCCAACTATTAAATACAAGTAACAAATGTGTATACCAAGCCCACTAAAGTCACAGGGATCTCATATGAAGGGCTAGATGTCTAATCGAGTAAGCTACCGATTATTGGTAGATAAAAATAATTTGATTTAATTATTTTTTAAATAGAGACTAGGTTTCCCGTGCTCAAATTGGTAGGCACAAGAATCGCTATAGTAGTGTCTAAGAGAAACATTGATTTGGTATGTTTATGAGTTATATAATATTCGAGGAGATTGAATTTTATAGGTTTGGTTGAGTGGTATATTAAAAAAAATGTATTAATTAGTGTATAAAGCTTCTACCATTGCAAGGTTTTGAAAAAAGATGATGTATATAGCCTTAGTTCCATAGAGTGTTTCTCGATTCAAATCTTAAATCTCAGGTCACAATAAAACAATCTCAATCGTTGGTAGAATAAATAGATTACCAAAGCCAATCAAATTAATAATTAAAGTAAAATTATATTGACAAAGATATTAATCTCAACAAATATTTAAGCCCAATTTACTATTTATAAAGATTTTTTCACAATGTAAATAGATTAACAATATTGGAACTGAAACCAATAATTAAGTAAAATTATTGAATAGTTTAAACTCCTTTTTAGTATATAACTTGATTCAATCATTTCTTTGCTAATTGTAATTGGGACTTTAATGCCACTAGTCTTCCTACCTACTTCCATTTATTGTTTACAACTAATTGAGACAATATATATATAAGTTCATTATAGAATAAATTGCCTTGGACTATGACAAGTTGGATCTTCTAGGTCGGACGGTAAATACATGTCCTTATTTCTTTTTAAATGTTTTCTAGCGAGCATTAATCAAATTTAATTTTAGAAAGAGTTTATAAAGCTTTTTTAGAAGAGTGCTTGAACTACCAGGTAAACTTAAGATAAATATTGAAAATACTCAGTCTTTTAAATAGTCCCACATAGAAAAATTTAAGTATCAAGACTAATTTATATATGATGAGAATTGTGGAATGCTTGCGTACCTTTAGGGGTGTTTACGGGTTGAGTTGGGTCGGGTCAAATATTAACCTAATCCAATTCAATAACTTTGGGTTGAGTTAGTCTACTATTATATTCATTATAAAATTTCATAATCTACCTAAATAACATTTTATAAAATTATTTTTAAATCAAATGCAAGTATTATAATAGTTATTAAAATAATTTCTTTCATAAAATTTCATAATCTACCTAATATTATTTATGAATTCTAAATAATATTTTATAAAATTATTTTTAAATTAAATACAAGTATTATAATAGTTATTAAAATAATTTCTTTCACGCTAGTTGCATCATAAAATTTTGACTAATTCAATCATAGGAAGTGTCTATGACAAAAATATCAATAGAGTAATAATTATTATTTTTTATTAGTTCGGGTTGGTTAGAATTAGTTCGAGTTACATGTCAAATCTTGATCCAACCCAAATAAGATCGTGTTATAAATTTCTAGACCCAACCTAACCAAATTTAACATATAAACCCACCCAACCCTACCCAAAAGGTTCTGGTTGGTCGGGTTGGTTGGCAGAATAAACACCCCTAGGTAGCTTATGAGAAAAAGGAAGAGAGAAATAGAGAGGGAAATTAATGAAGGAGAGAGAGAGAGAGAGTGAGAGAGAGAGATGTTGGGTAAGCTCACGCCATTACAAAAGCCTCAAACATTATAAACCATTTAGCTAGTGATGGTGCATGTGGTTTCTTAATCTTTGTAATGGCGTGAGCATATTCATCATCTCTCTCAACTTTTGCATTAGAAAAAATCCCAAGTATCTTGTCGCAGACTAGGCTCCTCATGAGATATCAGGTCACCTGAGCTCATTAATCTTCCCACCAACGGTTGGCCTCGGTCAAAAATAGCGGTCCGCACAAATCCCCATGAACTGCATTTGAGACTATTTTAGTATTTGAATGTTGTATTGTCATATATATGGCTTCACATAAAAACAAATAGCTAATTTGTAATAGAGTGCAATGCATCTTCTCTTGAGTTCTTTCCCTCACTAGATATGTAGTAGAAATTATAACTTTAGAAAGTCAAATAATAGAAGAGTTATCATGTGGTGCTTTCATAATGGATAAGTTTTGTGAAACCGTAGTGATATTATCATGATATATAAAAGACAAAAGAGAATAAGAACTCCTCTTTTTATCTCTCTCTTTATGCATCAATCCATCTCTTTCACTCGTCTATTTATACTTTAATTAAAGGATTGAAGAAAGATTTATATTCAATGAATGGTGCAAACTTTCCAAAAAAACCTCACTTTACTTTAGGATGTGTCATCACTTTATCTTCCATTGAGAATCCAATCTTAATTATTGCTCAACTAGTTTAATGTACTATAAACTCTTATCTAATAAGCAGCTAGTTTTAATTATATAATAATTATATTACTATATATATATGTATGTATGTATGTATGTATATATATATATTGCTGGTCCACCCAAGAGGGGGTGAATTAGGTGCGATAGTCAATTTTAAATACCTCTTCTAATAACGTAGTGATGTACATGAGTATATTGAAATTAGATGCAAAATAGAACACATACTAAATTATAAACGTTAAACACATAGATTTATAGTGGTTCGGCCGAGCCTACGTTCACTACCTAATTTCTCGATTAGAATTTTCTCAATTCACTAACTGATTCTCTTCCGGGTGATAGCCAAACCGTTACAACTGTCCTTTTACAGGTTAAAGACAAACCTATCCTTTCACAGGCTAAAGATAAATCAATTTTTTTTTTCGGAATGAGGAGAAACCCATGTTCTTTTTACGGGATAAAAAACAACTGTTTTCCTTTTACGGGATAAGGAAGAACCGTGATATGGGATAAGGAACAACCGTGATCCTTTTATGGGATGTGGAACAACCGTTTCTCTTTTACAGGTTAGATAACCTATCTTTTTACAGGTTAAGAGATAACCTATCTTTTTACAGGTTAAGGATGCACCTTTCCTTTTGCAGAAGGAAGATGAACCGGTTTCCTACTTACAGGCGAGGATGAACCTTTCTCTCTTTTACAAGTTCAAAGATAACCTTACATGATTTCAATCCTAAAATCATTAAGTGAACTACCTTCAATTGTCCTGGTGTATTTCAGTCCAGAAACACACCAGCATTACAACACTAGAAATGTTGGTTTTAACTTAGTAGAACACTTTACAATTAAGCTCAGTACATAACATTACACAGATATGAAATATGAAATAGGTAATGCTAAGATAAAATACACCTACAGTCTTTTACCTTTCAATGTTCGGTATTGCTCAAGTGCAGTTTCGAAAAACATGAATGATATGACATGAAAATCAGTGCTTCTTCAAAAATAGTATATACTGAATAGAGGTTGACTTATAACACGAAGGACTGGTATAAATCAAAGACACATACAGTTTTTAAAATAAATATAAAATATAACTATGAAAACTTTTGGTACAGTGATCAGTAGTTAACGCAACTACTGATATAGTTTAATACAATACTTAAGATATGAAATTAAGTACAACTGTATATCTTGAACTATTTCTCAAATTCTATCTCCAACAAGAATGATACCAAATATGAATCAGTGCTGAGAATTTGAGTAGATACCAATAAAAATAGATTTTCAAAGATAAAGTATAATTAAAGCTCAATATGAAAATCTTTTGAAGACGTAAAGGTATCAGTAAAAATACTTTGAAAGTTTAGATGCTTGAAAAATATTTTGACACAGACTAACTTTCAAAAAGTATTGGCATAATACAAACAACTTGGCAAGTTGTTTGATCCTAAGTGCTGATATTTATAGACTTAGTGGGACATAACTGTTAGACATTTGAAGTTCAAATAATATGAACGCTTACACACAACGACTAGAATGTTATATGAATATGGCAACTGCAATTTTCACTAACATCCTGAATCTTTTCAGATTTTATGAAAAAGAAATTTTTAGAAAAACTTATTTCATGTATCAGAGACGATCTCTGATAGGTTTGAGAAGGACTATGTGCAAAGGTCCGTTCTGAAGAAGTAAACTTATGTAGTGTACTTGTTTGAACAGTAACGGTTGTTGAATTAGCGTCCTGATTTCGTAATCAGTGTCCTGACGCATAATATCAACTTTGTCGTTTTGTTCTTGAGGGCGCTCATTACGTATAAGCGTTCTACTGAACAACAGTGAGGGCGCTACAAGCTTGTGAGCGTCTTGACTTTTTTGATATTCAAATGACTTAACCTTGAGGGCGCTAATGCACATTTAACGTCCTGCTATGTTTTAAAACAGTTAAGTGCATGAGGGCGCTACTATCCGAGTAAGCGTCCTGCCAGTTTAAAAACATAAAACAAAACATGAGGGCGCTACAATAATGTAAGCGCCCTACCAATTAAACACATTTTAAATAAAGACACAAGCACGCTGAAGGACAATTAGCGTCTTGAAAGTTACTAAGTTGATTTCCAAAGGTAAGGGCGCTTTCATCCAGAAGCGTCCTGATAGTTTTAATCAATTTACAACTATCAGTGTCCTCAAAGATACATTCTTTAAAAAACTTAAGACATCTTTCAGTGAGCTGATGCTGAATCAACTTCCTGACAACTTCGTAGGTTGACCAATAGAGGAGGCCGCTACTATATAAGTAAGCGTCCATATAAATCAGTTCAATTCAACTTTGAACGTTATCAGCGTTCTAATGAACTATCAGCGTCCTGACTTATAAAGTTCAGGAGAGCGTCGCTAACTCATTAGCGTCTTGAAAGACTCTTTGAAGACAATTTTGACTCGTGATTAAATATTCGATAAATGCGAATAAAAACTCGCTAGATTTTAAATTAAATATATAAAATTAAATCATTTGAAATATCGTAAAACGTATGATCTAAACATTCAAGTATGCAAGTGATTTGTGCATGGTTTTGGAAAATGTTTGAGCAATGTTTATTAGAGAAAGAAATACCTTAAACAATTGTGTATTTCTCATTTCTCATAACCGTTAAATCCAACTCTTTATTATGAGATCTTTAATAAGAGATTTGCCCAGAGTTGAATGATTTGAACGTTAATCGAGAGATGTAGACTAGAAGCTTGATCGAATCGTTCGAGTGAAGTGATCTTGAAATCATGAAGTGATCGTTGAAGTTCTTTGGTTGAGACGAACTTGACCGTCGGATGTGATCTTAGAGTTCCTCGATCGAGTCGTTCCTTTATTTTTTGCTTTCCTTTATTTTTTGCTTTCCTTAGGTGCTTTGATGAAATCTTGATAAACGAACGTTTAGCACCGAAAAATACTTTGTTTGTGATCATCAAAATATACTTTATCACAATATATTTAGGGATGAGATAAGTGATGAACCGCATAGGTTAACATGTATATGTATATGTATATATTAAAGGAAAAACGTAGAGATTATTTACCTAACACATATAATGATGGATGCTTGATTAATATATTTTATCGGAAGTAGCAATTATTTCTAGAGGGCAGCTAATTGAACAAAAAAAAACAACTCTCTCTACCACGCTCTTTTCATGCCACAAAAAATAATAACATACTATCTACACCACATCAAAGTCCCCAAAATACCCCTTTCATATTTTGAACTTAACAGTAGCTCCCTCCAACCGCCCTACCACATTCAAACAACACACTCTACTTTTTCTCTTATTTTCAACCCTTAAAACCCTACATCATTACACTTAAAACCTTCAAAATCACTTCCTTCATTGCTATTTTATCATCCTCGACGAAAAACCTGTAGTTTTGACATATTTTTGATCATTTTTGGGTGAAGATACGAACGTTGCGATTTGAACGTTTCGAGAGGAAAATCTCTAAATCGGTAAAAGATTTGTTTTTGTTTTTTTTAATCTTATTTAGCATTTACATCTTCTAAAATGGTATGTATGAGTGTTTTTGTGCACGAAAAAGTAGAAAATGGTACGTATCAAATTTAGCGTCCACCGTGATTGGTTCAGACCTACAACACTGAACCGATCACGGTGGTTCAGTGAAGACGACCGAACTGAATGTTTTGGTTCGGTCGTGAAGACCGTATAGTTATTTTTTTTTAAGTTTAAATAGTTGTATTTATTTATTTTATTTTTTTAATCATGTTTTACATGTAGAAATGGCAAGAGGAAGATGTGACACTTCATCATCAAGTCAACTAAGTACTTCTAGGACCCGACCTACGACATTGACTAGGAGATGACGCGGTGTTGAATCTAATTTGCCTAGCACCCGAGAGGATGTGGAGGAAGCTGATGTACAACAACAAGAAGAAGAGGTAGATGAATCTACCAGAGAGGATGTTCCCGTGGAGGATGCTAGTGGGCCTTATCCTGGTGGCCCTATTGATACCTCAATCCTCACTAGTTTTAAGAAACACATTGCCATGTTCATATGGAAAAATGAAGTAAGTAATTGTTTGTTTTAATTGAATAGTTCATATATTATTGATGAAGTGTGTATTGATAATACTAATTTTATTTAATCTTTGTTATTTTATTTTTGTGTTGAAGGAGCGAGCGTTACTTCGGTGTTTAAACCACGACACCAAATTGCATGAGTGAGACTTAAGTTGTCATCCGGAGAATCAAAGATTGGATGAGATTATTGAGTCATCCGGCTTGAAGCCACTCATCGGCTGCACCTACCCTTTTGCCAACAAAATTATGATATGTGCGTTTGTGGAGTGGTGGCAACCGGAGACGATTACATTTCACCTTCCGTTGGGTGAAATGACTATCACATTAGATGTTGATATGCTGTTGAAGATCCCAGTCATGGGAAAAATAGTCTCGTCACCTCCAATGGACAATGATGATGCAATCTCGCTACTCATGCAAGCGTTGTGAGTCTCGTACGCCCAAGCTTATGAAGAGATCAAAATAGCAAAAGGGTAATCCGTGTGACTGAGCTGGCTTAAAGGAAGATTTGGCAAAGCTTTGGGAGACAACACCCCTTACCCATCAGTTGAGTGCACAACGAGGGCTTACTTTCTATATTTGTTGGGATGCACGCTGTTTGTGGACAAGTCTGGCACACGGGTCTCTGGCACATATTTACATTTGTTGATGGACTTAAACGATGTTAGTTCATATTCATGGGGGGCTGCTTGTTTAGCTTTGTTGAATCGACATCTTGGGTTCGCCACTAGGCATGAAGTTTTTGGAATTGCAGGGTATCTCACCTTGCTCGAGGTATACTATTTCTTATCTTTTCACTTGGTTTATACTACTTTGAGCAAAATGGACATTATACTAAGTGCTTTTTCAATCATTCAGGCTTGGTGTTATAAGCATTTTACATTAGTTCGTTCACACCTCAACCCTTCATATACGAACAACCTCCCATGAACTCGAAGATGGATCTCGAAAAAAGAAATGGTGATAGGGGACCACCATGTGCGCATTTTGCGTGAGACACTTGATGACCCGACTCCTGAGGAGGTAATATAATATCTAGTTATTATGGTTTTATATATTAATAAACTTTAGAGTAGTTGACGTACCTAATTATATTGTATTACACATTTCTAGTTGTTTGGGATCCTTATCGAAGTCTAAGGTCGGACCCTCCCTTCCACGAGATTACTTTTTATACTGGGTGCATCAAGAGCATGGATGTTGTGGAGCCTTATCATCCAGACAGGGTCCTTCATTAACTAGGTTAAGTCCAAACAATTCCACCGTTGCCTCTTCGTCCAATACACACAATTAGGGGTGGAAGAGCGAAACAATATCAAGTGACGTACACCTTGTATGATTAGACATGGGTGCAATGGGACAGTCACGTGTTGTCGGTTAGAACACGCGGTCAGCATGTGACACACCCATGGGATGCAGTTCCTAATTATCTGGAGTGGTATCGTTCTATATCTCATCCAATCATTTAAAACCCAAAACACCGGAACGTCAGTGCCCATCAAGAAAGGACTGTCGATAATAATCCAACTACGGTAACCTACAATGCATTTGTTTTTTCAAAGAGGTATCATTAAGTTGTATGTTCATAGTATTATTTTCCTATTTTCTGATGTGTTTGGTTTAATTGTCTTTTTCACGATGCTAGCAAGTTAGGCGTGCCTTGGATATTGTCCTGCAATGGAGATCCAGATCGGATTAGGAGCTGACACTTCTTGGTGCCATTGTCACCATTGACTCCATGATTGAAGTCCTCTCTAGAACTGTCTTACAAAGTACTAGTAGGAGTGAAGAAGCAGGGCCATCAAGGAGTTGACGTGTTGAACCTGGGACTCCCTTGGGTAGGAGTGACGAGGCAGGGCCTTCAGTACAAAGGACATATCACCGCAAATGCAGAAGCAACTAGTAGTTTCTCAGATGGTTTTTTTGGAGAGTTTTTTGAACAAACCATATTGTTAAACTTAGAATGATGTGTAATATATTTGTTTATATAATGGCTACTATGGAATGCACTGTTTTGTAATGACTACATAGCATGTGTTTTCTTTCATTGTTGTGGTAAACGTAGCATGTGTGAAAGTTTTAAAAGCCAATCATACACGGTTCGATACTACATGACTGAATTGTGTCATTCGGTTCGGTTACACAGTACCGAACCAATTGCACCTAATTCGGTTAGAATAACCGAACAATTCATTTCATATTGACCCTTCGTTTTTGCATGAATGGAACATGCAAAATACATGGTTCGGTGTTGTAAAACAGAACATAGTCCAAATGTTCGGTCCACGTGACCGTTTATGTCTTTTAAATTCGGTCCTGAGTGACTGAACCGAATGACACAGTACGGTACTACATGACCGAACTACTCATTTTCCTTTTTTTTTTAGCAAAACGTTGCTCAATAATGAATCTTGCTTGGAATCTATGTACAAAATACTCTAAAACATTCAATTCTCTTAAATTGAAGTAACAACTATAGATTGTCTACATTGCTCAAAATGAAAAATATATTAACATTTACAATTTGTCTATAAACTTTAAAATGATAATTGTGCCATATTGCTATGGAGTGTTTATGTCTACTATATCTATGGTGACTCTTTCGTTGTCCAAGTTGTATACAATGTAGGGCATCTCCCATCCTTTGGCAATAGGAAGGCAGAATGTACGCCAATCTGGTGATATTGGAGGTATTGGGTATGCCGAAACAAGCATAACCTGCAATGAATACATCCATGTCATCATTTGCATTCTATGTATAACATATTTGTTTTCAGCGGTAATAAAAATTAAAATCTTATCATACCTGTACAAAGTGGTTATTGTTGACATAACCAATGCCAATCATACGCCGTGTAGTAAATGGTGGAGCCTTGTTGCGGAGTGGTAAAAAAGTCAAACATTGAGCAGCAGACAGAAGCACTACCATTGAATTATAACATGAGGCTATCATCAAACCCATGTCTGGCAAAGTCATCCATGCATGGTAAAGTGTTGGTGTTGGCCTAAGGGGTTCATCACTTAGCACGCCCTTAAGTATACCTGGTGAAGTATATTTTGATGATTACAAACAAAATCTTTGTCGGTGCTAATGAGCATTAATCAAGAATCTATCTCAGCACCTCAGGAAAGAAAAAAGCCAAAGAATGATTTGACCAAGGAACTCAAGGTCATATCATGCTTTTAAGAACGTCTCAATCAAGGACTTCAAGATCAAACCACACATTCACGAATGATTCGATCAAGAGCTTCAAGATTGCATCATTCGATCAACGTTCAAGACATTCAACTCAAGCACGAAGTTTACGTTGAAGATTTTATAATGAAGAGTTGAATTTAAAGATTATGAGAAGGATACACAAAGTATTTAAGGTATCTTTCATTATTTGATATTGCTCAAATGTTTTCCAAAATCATGCACAAATCACTGCATATGTTTTTCAAATATGCATGTTTTGATCATACAATTTGATTTGAAATTTTCAGAGTTTTTATTCGCATTTATCTTATTTTTAATCAAATGTCAAAAATCGTTTCTAGGTTTTTCAGGACGCTAATGATTTAGCAACGCTTTCCTGATCTTGATAAGGCAGGACGCTGATGACTCATTAGGACGTTAATGACATTCAAGGTTGAATTGAACTGATTCATCAGGACGCTTACTTGTAATTCAACCTTTGAAGTTGTTAGGACGTTGACTGTGAATCAGCTTGCTGAAAGATCTCTAAGAGTTAAAATTCTTCAAAGATGTTATCTTTGAGGACGCTGATAGTTATAAGTTGAATAAACTATCAGGACGTTACCTAGATAGGAGTGCCCTTATCCTTATAACCAACTGAATAGCTTTCAAAACGCTGATTGTCTTTTAACGTACTTAGTACTGTTCTTCAAATGTTTTAAAAATGTTAGGACACTTACATAGTAGTAGTACCCTTGTGTTTTGTTTTTAAAAGGTAGGACGCTTACCCGGAAGTAGCTCCCTTATTCATTTAGTTGTTTTAAAAAATAAGTAGAACGCTAAATGTGCTTTAGCGCTTTCAAAGTTGGGTCAATTCTGTCGCAAAGAAAGTCAGGACGCTTACAAGTTAGTAGCGTCCTTACTTCATTGTTCAGCATGACGCTTATACGTAATGAATGCCCTCAAGGAATAAAATGACAAAATTGATATTATGCGTCAGGACACTAATTGGGAAATCAGGACGCTAATTCAATAACTGTCACTATTCTGACAGGTACACTATATCAGTCTACTTTTTCAGAACGGATCTTTGCACATAATCATTTTCAAATTTATCAGGGATTTTCTCTAATACATGAATCAAGTTTCCTAAAACTTTCCTTAATCATGCAATTTGGAGAGAACCACAATGTTAGTAAAAATTGCAGTTACCATTTTGATATAACATTCTAACCGTTGTGTGTAAACGTTCACATTGTATTTGAACTTCAAATATCTAGCGACTATTATCTACTAAGTCTATAAATACCAACACTTTGAATCAAACAACTCATTGATAACTTTTATTGTGCCAAAAAACTTTTTGAATGTTAGTCGTTTTTCAATCTTTCAAATGTTCTAAGTTTTAAAAATATTTTTCACTGATACTTTACTCATTCAAAAGATTTTCATATTGAACATAAATTATATTCTATCTTTGAAAATCTATTTGAACTGGTTTCTACTCAAATTCTCAACCTGGATTTATACTTAGCACCAATCAAGCTGATCAAAGAATTTGAGAGATAGTTCATGAGATACAGTTGCACTTGATTTCATATCTCAGTACTGTATCGAACTATATCAGTAGTTGTGTTAACTACTGAATATTGAACCAAAAGTTTTCACGCTTATATATTTTATCTATTTTGAAAATGTTATGTGTTTATGTTTTTACACTGGTCCTGCATTTTCAAGTTCAATGTTTTAATGGTATCAAAAGGTTTCAAAAAAGCATTCAATTGATTTACATATTATTCACGCTTTTTGAAACTGCACTCTAGCAATACCGAACATTGAAAGGTATAGGACTATAAGTGTATTTTCTCTTAGCATTACGTACTTAAATTTATATATCTTTGTAATGCTATGTAGTGAGCTTAATTGTAATGTGTTCTACTTAGTTAGAACCAATATTATTTTCATATTGAGGGATGTTGGTGTGTTTTGGGAATGAAACAACCAAGACAAGTGAATGTAGTTCACTTGATGATTTCAAGGTAAAATCATGTTAAGGTTCATCCTCACCTGTAAGTAGGATAACGGGTATTCCTCATCCCATAAAAGGAACATGGGGTTCTTCCTCAACCCGAAAAAAGAAAATCGGTTGTTCCGTATCCCGTAAAAGGATCATGCTTCTTCCTTAGCTCGCAAAAGGATAGGTTCGTCTTTAACCTATAAAAGGATAGATTATCTCTGAACCTGTAAAAGAGAACCAGTTCATCCTTAGCCCGCAAAAGGATAGGTTCGTCCTTAACTGTAAAATGATAAGTTATCTCTGAACCTGTAAAAGAGAAACAATTCATCCTTAGCTCGTAAAATAATAGGTTTGCCTTGAACCTGAAAAAGTGAAAGTTGTAAAGGTTTGGTTCTCACCCGTAACCCGTAAGAGAATCAGTTAGTGGATTGAGAAAATCCTAATCGAGAGAGTAGGCAGTCGACGTAGGATTGGCCGAACCACTATAAATCCTAGTGTGCTTTACGTTATGCATTTTACTTTATAGTTAGTATGTGCATTTAATTTCAATGTATCAAAGTATATCACTAAGTCATTGGAAATAAGTCATTGGAAAAGAATTTAATTTGACCATCGCCCAATTCACCCCCCTATTGGGTGCACTAACAGTTGGAGTGTCGTAGCAACTCAAAGACGTGATTATCTTTTGCACCCTTTCCGAACTCCCTAGAATTGTCGTGTAGTGCTCTTTGAAGCTTCCCACCTCTCTTAATAAATCCTCCCTCACCTGTCGCCAACCTTTTGATCCTAAACCCAGTGCCACAGCAATGGCCTGATACCCACAATGTCCATCAGGTTTCACATTTACAACTTAACTGATATACTAGCGCCAACCACTAGGAAGTTGATCAATATAGAGATGAGATTTGCTTGAGTGTGTCCAGTGGATCTTCTTTGATACAAGAGTAACTGCAGATGATATGGAGGAAGAGGCATGGGCAACTATCACATGCTCGAGTTCTTTTAGTTGATTTATCAATCTTCTTGGATGGCCTCCCTCTTGTTTTCTTCGTCTCCTCAGGGGAGACGATAGATGATGATGAAGAGGTATTAATCTCTCTGATTTTCTGAATCATTTGAGCCTTGGTAGTATCATCACAATTCTCATATTTCCTTGATAACTATTCAAGCTCAACAACAAAATTTAAATCCAGTTCACGTTCAAACTTGGAGGGGCAAGATTTAATTTCTTTCAATGAGAATCTACTGAAGACAGAGGAATTGGCATATTTGCTTGTTTATACAAAACAAGTTCATGGGCACAAGGTAACCCATGTATTCTTGGTAAACTACACCTACAAGCATTTCGGTCCATCCCAATGTGTTTACTCCGTTGTAGCTCCTTGGATACCTTCTCTAATGCAGCTTTAGAGATAAAACCACGTAAATTTTTGTAAGTAAAAACTTGATAGTTATTGTTGTAAAATAAAATAATAAAGAAACACAGAGATGTAACGTAGTTCGGCTCTATGACCTATGTCCACGGGAGAAGAGAGGAGAATTCTTCTTATTCTTGATGATGTCTCAATGGAGGGACACCATATATATAGACATACAGGGCTATGCACACATATAACAATAATTACAATTTTAGTAACTGCTAAATAAAACAACTACTAAAATTATTGTTTTTCCTTGATGGAAATAAATTCCATAGATTTGTTCTTCTCCACAACACTCCCCCTCAAGCTGGTAAATAAAGGTTTACCATTCCCAGTTTGGACACACTTGCTTGAAATGTAGTATGGTTTAACCCTTTAGTAAGCACATCGGCGAGCTGATTATTAGTAGACACATATAGAGTACAGATCAACCCACTATCAAGCTTCTCTTTAATGAAGTGTCTATCAATCTCTATAAGCTTGGCTCGATCATGTTGAACTAGGTTATGGGCAATGCTAATGGCAATAGAAAGGTTTAGATCAATGTCTGTTTCGGGCTGAGGTTCTGAAAGGTTTTGTGAGAGAGGGTTAGAGACTGTACCTTCATTTTCAAGAGCTGGTTCAAATTCTTGGACTTGCATAGGTTCAGAGACTGTAGCTTCCTTCCTCACCTGTCCAGTCATTCGATCCTCAAGAGCAGATGACGCAGATTCAGGTTCCCTACTTTGGTTATCACTAGGTTTTGAAGGTGCAGATGCAGATGGCTCAAGTGTGGAGTGAGAGGTCAATGGAGAAGGGGTCGTAGAGGATAGAATCCTGATCCTTATCTTCCATGATGGAGTTCCCCCCTAAAGAGAAGAAGCGGGAAAATAAGACTCACATTCATTGAAAGTAGCATCCGCTGAGACAAAAAAAATTTAGATGGTGGATGGTAGCATTTGTACCCTTTCTAAGTTGAGGAATACCCCACAAAAACATACTTGAGAGCTCTTGGATCTAATTTCCCCTTGTTTGGATGGTGAACATGGACAAAAGAAACACACCTGAAGATTATAGGAATAAGATTGTTGGAAGTTTTGATGTTAGGATAAAATTGTGATAACAATTCAATGAGTCTCTTAAAACCAATGACTCAAGAAGGTATTCGGTTGATAAGATGTATGGCAGTTAGGACGGCTTCCCCCCAATAGAACTTAGGTACATTGTTATAGAACAAGAAGGCTCGGGTTGTATCAAGTAGGTGGTCATTTTTTCTCTCAGCAACACCATTCTGTTGTGGGGTGTGGACGCAAGATGATTCATGAATGATCCATTCCTTTTGAAAGTAAGGGGTCAAGGTTTGATTAAAATAGTTCCTTTCATTGTCAGATCGAAATTTCTTGATTTTAGCTTTAAATTGATTTTGTACCATGTTGTGACAATTTGGGAGAACGAAGCTCACATCAGATTTTTGTTCGAGTAAAAATATCCAAGAGACTCTAGTACAATCATCAATGAAAGATACAAACTAACGTGCTCCAGAAACATTAGGAATAGGAGAAAGACCCCAAATATCACTATGAATAAGATCAAAAGGAAATGAACTTCTTTCATTATGAACTGGGAAAGTCACACGCTTGTGTTTTGTTACTTCACACACCTCACAATGGAAATCGTTAACATCTAGTGTCTTAAACAGAAACGGAAACATGACCTTAAGGGTTTTAAATGAGGGATGTCCAAGTCGTCGGTGATAAAGCCATATTTTATCTTTAATGGAGAGATAGTGCTTAGAGAGAAATGATGAGTTATTCTTGATAAAATTTACTGGTGTCTCAAGGTAATACAACCCATCCTGTTCCTTAGCAAGTCCAATTGTCTTTCCCAACCTCTGGTCCTGAAATTCACAATGACTATGATAAAAAATCACTTTACAGCTTAGATCATGTGTTAACTTTTGTATAGAGAGAAGATTTGTGGATAGCTTCGGAATATGAAGTACATTTCTAAGTGTAAGTGTAAGGCTGATGTGAACATCTCCTATGCCTGCAACTGTGGTTAAAGACCCATCAACTGTGGCTATTTTTTGATTGCTTGGACATGGATTATAGGTATGAAATATATGACTCGAATTAGTCATGTGATCAGTCGCATCAGAATCTATAATCCAAGAGTTTGCAAAGGATTTATCCGAGACTTTGAATCCAATAGAAATAGGAAACTTACCTAAATGTATCAATGAGTTGGTTCCTGAAGGTTTTCCAAGAGTGTCAAGTAGAGTTCTCAATCTCTTGATCTCATCCTGATTGAATCCGACTTGCGTAAGAGAGTGCTCTTCAATTGATTGTACACTGAACATTTTTCTTTTGGCTCACGTACCGGTTGAAGCAGCAACAACAATAATGATGCCTGGTCAAATTCTTCAATAACAACATTGAAAGCCAAACAAGTCTCTATTTGACAATGAAGGCCGAAGATGGAGGTTGATTTTTTTTTTAAAATTTTTTAAAGACCTTTTTTTTCAGATCTTTTTTTTTTAAGTATCTGAAAGGAGAGATAAGGAACAAAAAGAATGAAAAAAATAGCAACAGTAGCAGCGGCGAGGAAGCGAAGATGGCGACATTAGCAATGTGAACAGTGTTGCATGAATAGTAATAACGTGAACAGTGTAGCATGAACAATAGTAGATGACGAAGACAAAAAATTGGAAAGATGATTTAGCAAAGATGGGTTTCGCACTGGCGATGAAGGAGTAAAGATTATGGCAATGAAGGCCAAATAATTCTGGCAGTGAAAGCCGAATAGACTAGGCTTCAGCGATGAAAGCCAACATAAAAAAAAAGGTTCTGGCAATAAAGGCCGAAGCAAAGTCCCAACTGTTCGAGCCTAAAGCTTTGATACCATATTGTAAAATAAAATAATAAAGAACACAAAGATGTAACGTGGTTCGGCTCTATGACCTAAATCCACGGGAGAAGAGAGGAGAATTCTTCTTATTCTTGATGATGTCTCAATGGAGGGACACCAAATATATAGACATACAGGGCTATACACGCATATAACAATAATTACAATTTTAGTAACTGCTAAATAAAATAACTACTAAAATTATCATCTTTTCTTGAAGGAAATAAATTCCACAGATTTTGCTATTCTCCACAACAGTTATGTTGCACCATGTTAAGACTTTTCTCAAATGAAGCTTTGATCTCTGTGTGCTGCAATTCAAGCATTGAATTGATAACCCTCCAAGAAGTCTCAAAGTTACCTTGAGAGGAGCCTAAATATCTTTTCAACTTGGAATGAGCACTCTCTGCCCTATTAGTTGTGATGTTCCCAAGATGCATATATTGATTTGTCCATGCTTTCACAAACCTTTTTTTATAGGGATCAAACCATGCAGATTTCAGATATTCCACCAAACCAGAGTACATACTATACTTTGTTGCCAAGCCTTGCTCACGTTTGAGAAAGTCCTCCAATGATGGACTTGCAACCAACTCATGCCACGAGACCATAAAAGCATCAAAGTCAGCCTTCTTCTCAAATAATTTCTGTCACGCCTGGAATGCACCGCAACACATTCTACCCAGACGCGGGCGCACTCCCACCGCAGCGGGAGCGAACGCCAGCCATTATGGATCCATAATATTGTCACATCCCAGTACACAGCACACCGCAGCGTCTAGTACCCCCGAGATCATTTGTCCACACTATTCACTATTCATGAATAGTGCAGGGCCTCCCCCAGATTCGAACTCACAACCTATAGTTTGAATCCGAACTCTGAGTAACCACTGCGGTGTGCTGTGTACTGGGATGTGACAATATTATGGATCCATAATGGCTGGCGTTCGCTCCCGCTGCGGTGGGAGTGCGCCCGCGTCTGGGTAGAATGTGTTGCGGTGCATTCCAGGCGTGACAATTTCTTTTCTTTAGACACCACATTTTTGCTTATGTGCCATGTACAGAGTAGGTGAGCACTACCAGGGAATATTACTGAAACTGCATTGAGCAATGCCAACTCTCTGTCTGTCACAATCACTTTTAGTAGGGACCAACCATCCAACAATTGCTTCAATTTTTCAAGAGCCCAAATGTAATTGTCTTCACTTTCAAACTCTAAATATGCAAGCGCCACTGTGAATGTTATGTCCGTTGATGTCACGCCAACAATTTGTAACAATGGAAATCTGTACTTGTTAGTCTTGTATGTACAGTTCATTAAGAAAACATGCGGAAAATATCTTAGAAAATCAAAGGCAACGGGTGAGCCCAAAACAAGTATTTCACAACATCAGTCCCCTCATCATACCTGTGCCACTCGACATATTCTTCTTCTTCTAGTTTGTGCAACAACTGTTGCATTTGGAATCTATCTCCATACTCCTTTATCTTGTGTTTTTGTTTCGCATTGTAGATTGTCTTCAAGGTAGATGCATTAGTCTCATCTCTATCTTTCAATGCCATTAGGATGTCTTTTGGCTTGGCATTGGTCTTGGTCATCTGAACCATAATCTCCATTTCTTCCTTCGTTAACCTCCTAGCATATGAATGGCCTTCCATGTACTTTTCTGAAGGATGATTGTGAGTGGCACATGCTACCTGCATTGTCCATTCATTATCTCGAGCCACTACCTTCAACAGAAACGGACATCCACACTTCTTTGTCCCAGTGTTGTTGTTCTTCTTCTTGTTATCAGAAACTTTGGGGGCAACACATTTATAGTGACCGAACCTTTCACGGGCAAAGGTAATTCTAGGTTGTCTACCTTTCCTCCGTGCATCAGAATTCTTACATATAATTACCAAACTTTTCCTCTGCCCAACTTCTTGTACCCATGAAATCAACTCTTCCTTCTTCGTGAATGGAGCGTCATGGGTAAATTGTTCAGTATAGTCTACAACAATGTCTATTGGCACAACAATCTCCATTGGCTCACTTGAATCTTCGTCCTGAAAGTAACAGATAATTTACATTAGGCAATATGAAAAAAAAAAAGAAAACTTGAATTGTTCGAAAGTCGTGACCGAACCTATTGGTTCGGTTTGGTTCAGTTTCATATGACTGAACCAATAGGTATGGTTCGGTCAGGATGACCAAACAAGTCACACTACAAGGGGTTTTTGTGTGGTTCGGTCTTTGTTACTGAACTGATACGTTAGGTTCGGTAACCACGACCGAACTGCACGAAAACCAATGTCTTCTTGTGGTTCGGTCCTAAGTGATCGAACCGTACGTATCAGTTCGGTAAAGACAACCGAACCACATGAACGGGAACCATATTGCACGAAACTTTGGAAACCCAAAAAAAACCTCAAAATTACCTTTGAATGATGTGTGTCATCTTTCGAACATGAATCCCTCGCCATAATGCAATGACAACGGGTCGAAAACCACTGATTTTATAGTAACCTACAAAATTTTACATAGGTTGAAGGTTTGAAATTGCATTGGGTAAAAACACCAAAAAAACACAAAAACAATACTTGTAAACACAAAAAAAAAAAATACAACTAATCTTCTAAATATGATTCATATACCTTCAAAATGCTATTTGAAATGAAAAAAACCTCAAAGAAGTGAAGAAAATGGTGGAACTTGAATTGGAAACCAAGGTGATGGTTTGAATAGTGATGGGGTAGGGTTAGCAGTTTTGTGGGATGGGTTTGAAAAATAAATTGAAATTAGGGGCATTTTAGTACAATTACATGAAGGTATTATTGAAAATCACTTTTGTTGATTTTTTGTGGCAAGGAGAGTATTTTTTTGTGGCTCAATTAGCTAGCCCCTTATTTCTATTGTGTATTGTAATCTCATAATTGAGATTTATTAAGGTGTATTTTCTATTTTTATGCATTTGGACTTCTCAACCATTTAAATAAATAAAAATTTTTGAGTTAAAAAAAGGGTGATTTTAATGTATCCACCAAATACACTCATTCTACCACATCATTAAAAAATTATTAAGTGGGTGGATAGAGAGTAAATATATTTGGTGGGTACATTTAGAAGCTCCAAAAAAAAAATAAGGACCTATTTGTATACGTAGAGTAACTATAACACATTGTAGTTTGTTTTTAGAAACAAATATTTAGTTGAGCTGTACTCGAACAAATCAACATTTTCTTTTAATACAATCCTAAAAGTTGTTAACTAAACTAGAAAATGACTAAAGATTTTTTTTTTCTTTTTTTTTGAGTTATAAAAAGAGCTCTAAAACTATTTTTAGAAATATTATTTTTATAAGCTTTTTTTTAATTAATTAATTTTATATATATATGATGAAGCAAACATGCCCTTTGGATTATATAAAGGTTCATAACTTTGCCTTTTTTTTGTCATCTTACTGTATCTACTTAATAGGTTTCATTTCATAGATAGGATTGCCCTTAATTTTCAACTCTAAAGGAATATATTTAAGAAAAATACAACATGAAGATAAATTAATAAGATAGGTCCAAGAAAAAAAAAAGCTTAAAATAGCTTAATGATATTATGATAACTGATATGGAGTTTTACTACTTATAAGTTAAAAATGTTAATATTAGTTTTTATAAAATACTTATATATATTTTTATACACTGCACAAATAACAACTTGCCAAACATAAATAAAATCATATCTTAGAATTATAAGAATCAAATTTATAAGAATGTATGTATAAATTACAAGTAGACTGTCAGATATTTTCGTATCATTTTCTATGTTTGGCTATCCAATTGTTATTAAACAATAGCTACCATGCACCTAACAACCCCATCAACAACTGCAACAGCATTTGAAAGACATATAATAACTACTAATTAAGGATCATCAAAAAATTTATTTTCATAAATTTGAAGTTACCATGTGAGTTATAGATTGTTGTTGTTACACAAAACCTACCATTCCAACAGTTTTGATAGCAATTATTTTCATAAATCACATCATTTGGATAATCTATAGATCATTTTTGTTTCAAAATTGCAACAGTTTTGAAAGCTTCCACTTATTTGCAAGGAGAGAGAATCAAATTTCTGACTTCAAGTAAAAGAGTTCGGATGTACACCGTTAAAGTTAGCCAATTCCAACAGTTTTGATAGCAATTATACATGCCACCTTTGGATCACACAATGGTCTTCAGAATTCTTTTCATAAATCAAATCATTTGGATAATCTGTATATATATATATATATATATATTTTTTTTTTTTTTGACATTTATAAATTAACCATTTTATATTTTTTCTTTCAAAACTTGTGGATTCTAATATTGCTACAACTAGATTTGAACAAGAAAGGTCATTTTCAGGTAGGACCACGGACTTCTCCAATTGAAAGGAAGAGGCATATATACCACAATATTGTCTTAGATTAGCATTGGGGATATTTTCAAGAAATAATACAACAAAATCAAGACAAAGATAGATAAATGATGTTTACTCCAACTACACTATTTGGAAGCCAAACTCTCATAAACTATTATCACCAAATTAATAATATAATAAATTAATGTACAATTAAAAACATAGATACCAAGGCAAAACACAACCTCTTCTTCTAATATGAAGAGGCTCCAAACAAATATATGTATATGTTGTAAAATGAAGGGGGAAAGCTACAAATAAATAAATAAATAAAATGAGATAATGTGAAACTTATATAAATAAATAACAAATAAAAGGAGACAAGCTAAAGAGAAAAAATAGAGAAATAGGGGAGAAATTTCTAATCTTATATTGATTTAGACTTATATATATATATATATTTGGGTAGATCTTGTGAACATTGTTTGCAATCCAAATAACTCCTTATACTAAAATACATTAGCATCAAATAAATAAATCCAATGATTACAAAATTAATTTCATTAGTTACAAAGTCAATTCAAATAGTTATAAAGTTATATAATACATACATACATACACACACATATATATATATATATATATGTACGTATGAAGAGGTTGAGAGAGGTTGAGAGGGGCCCTGCCCTTGCATCACACATTTAGTTTTTCATTAAGGTTTAAAAATGTAAAATATTCAAATTTATTTTAAATGCATTTTCATTTATTGGAATATTTCATTTACTTGATAACTCCAAATATTACTGCATCCATATAAAAATTTGGAAGAAATGTATTACACTAGATATTTAGTCATCTAAATTAATGGATCTATTAAAATTTTTTATTTCATAAGAAATATTAATTTCTTTATAAGCATATGGGCCATTTTCTATTTGACACTTATCTTTTTTCCTTGAACAAAGACAAGGGCATACTCAAAGCACAGGGCATCTATTATTACAAAGATCAAAGAGCTCTTTAATTACCACTTATGAGATCCCATCCAAACACAATTAAACAAAGATAAGATGAAAAAAAAAATGACTTCTCATTAAGCATTTATTAGAACTCATTATTTTTAACTATGAAGAGATCTGTCAAACAAAACAAAATACTATGAAGAGGGAAACTACTATAACGAAAATCATGTTATCATGCATTTGTTATATATATCTTTAGTGGACATTAAACTGTAACTTCTATACTTACGTTAACACTTCTCTTTGTTTGCCATTGTGACAATTATGCTCCCTGTAACTTAGCTTTTTGACAGTCTACGATAGCAAATAATACCTGAACAAGTTCAACCAGAAACCATGAGCCAACCAATCGTTCAGTTAGTTGAGTAGCTCGGGGCGCTCGTCTCTTGAAAATAAGGTCACAAGTTTGACTATTCACTAACATTGGCGACTGAGGGCATCTCCCGCTCGAACAACCAAGGGCCCAAAAGAGTAGTCGGGACCTAATACTCAGATACCCTCGTTATCAGAAGAAAAAAAAAAAAAAAGAACCATAAGCCAGCACCACTGAATGAAGATTTTCAAATTCATCAATATTATGCGCCAAAAATTATAATTTTAATGATACATAAAAAGAAAAAAAATAAAAAATGGGCATCATCACACAGAAGTCAGAACCCATATCACAAAATCGCTCTTCTGGTGATTAATAATACCTCTTCCTTCTTCCTTTCTCAAGGGGGAAAAAAACCCCCCAAAAACAAAAACAAAAAAAAATAAAAATCACCTGAGTTTGATTGCTGAGCAGAAAAACTTGGCTCAAATCTCTCCTTCCTCAACATTCAAACTATAACATTCTCAGCTCTGCTTCTTCATCTGTATTTCTTGCTTCTTCCTTTCTATATGGTGGTTGCTTTAGAAAAAAAGAACCTTAAATTTGCATTTCAAAATGCGGGTCGAAATGGGTGTAATTTCTTCTTTGGTTTTTTTTTTTTTTAAACTCTTTCATAAAACAATATATACGCCTCGCAGCGGAGGACTTCTACCAGAGAAACCTCACGCACATATGAATCGCTGGCATAGAACCAAACGGACCCATCAGTATTTCCTCGGCATTTTCCACCTCTTACATATGCAACATAGTGCCCTGCTGTCATGGTTCCAGAGTGCTCCACAACCCCGACTAGACGATAATTGTAACTGGTTTTTTCATTCGACCTGCAGCAGGGAGCAAATTGAAATTAGCCTATGCGCAGCTGCAATTAACAGTTTATGCAGGCAGGCCAAGCAGAAATTATCTTTCCATTACATTCTATGAAAGGAAATTATATTTGGAGAATCATTGAAGGAAGTAAATAGGACTTTAAGGCATGGTAGAACATTATGAGAGTTTGAGACAAACCTGGAAGCTTTCTTACATTTTGAAGATTTAAAAGAGGAGCTACGGAGATGCAGGGGGAAAACACAATAGAAACCATCCCAGCACCACTCAATCAACATCGAGACAGGTGAATTGTGCAGATTGATGTCGATCAAATGGCATGATGGTGGTTGCGCTTCTATCATGTTTTTACCCTGTGTCTCCGTAGCTTGACTCCATTTAATATATCAAACGTCAATAACATCTAATTCAATTCAATTTGTAGGCTTTTAGCAGTTTCTTTTCTTATTAAAAATTTGCCTTTTCGATGTAGCTCCCAACCATGAAAAGTATCTCCTGGCAACAGTTTCTTTAATAACCTTATTTGTAGACCTATAGCAAGTAATGTTTAAGCTAGCTTTTTAATTTTTATTTTTTTGTGAGCAGAAACAAGGCCTTTATTGATAATTAAAAACCGAGTACAGATTAAGGAAGTACCAGTAGTACTTCGAGAAGCAAACAGCAAGCAACAAGACAGCACTAGCAACCCTACATGCACCAAAACCAATTCCTAAACCACTCTGATAATGAAAAACCACCAGCATATTTGGAGCACACTATTCAATTACTAGCTAACCACGAGGAATCCTCCCATAATATAACCCGATTCTACCTAGACCCTCAAATTCCTTCAGTTTTGTTCTAGCCATATAGACCAAAGTATAGCAAAACCAGCAACTCTAAGTATCTCCTTTGGACATAGACATACATTCCTCACATGAAGTAGGCATTAATAATTTTCCTTGTAGGAGATCACCCCAACAGTCCCAAACTCCTTTTGTTATTGGGCAAAGGAGGAACAGATGATCAACCGATTCTCCCTCCTGTAGACATAAAGGGCAACAATGAGGAGATATATAAAGATGGGGCATTCGGCTATGTAAAGCGTCCATAGTACTGAGCCTCCTATGAGCAAGCTAGCTAGACAACACTGGATCTTTATGAGGTCCATAAAATTTGATCTTTTAATCAATTTGGTATTAGCTCTTTAGCATAACTTAAAAGACCTCTGGAGGAATTTCATTACCAAAGCATGCCCACTGAAAAGCCATAGATCAGTTTTCTTCTTGATAGTTCACTATCAGATTTCTAGCTTTTTTTTTTCTTTCTTCTTTCCCTAGATTACAGCATTTCTACAGCTGCAAGGGCTCCCTTGGGAAATCAGTACTAAAGCAAAATTCCGTTTTAGATGATTTTCTCATTCATAACTCACCTCCCTTAGCAGCATATCTCAAACCAATCGACAGGGTCCGTTTTCTTGAATTGTATATATATATATATTAAAATGATGATAAAAAAAGAGAAACAAAGGATTGAAAAGTTATCTTAAATGTAAACATTGGAAAACAAACCATAAAACGCGATGCGTTGGGATATTCACAAGCAACCAAGAAAATTCAAGAAGGGCAACTAATGTAGTAATGTTTAAACCTCATGCTATTGTTGCAACTGCATTTATTCACCCATGCTTATTTATATCTTTTTATTTATTTATTTATTTATTTTTATTTTTTTGAGCAGAAACAAGTGTAATACTTTATTCAATTCAACGTGAAAATATACATTTACAGTGAAACCGGAGCAGCAGCAGTGCTCACCTCTGAAAATCAAACAACTTACTAACCCGACCAGGACAAAGAAAAGAAATCTATGTATTGTTAGTTACATAAAAACATCTACCCCAGCCCATAATTTAATCCGAAATGGAGAGCCCCGCATTCTTAGATGCCCTCACCCTGGTGCTAGCAACCAATTTTATCACCCCCCACAATTGCTGCAATTCTTTTACTTGGTTTTGAAAGACTCTATTGTTTCTTTCCAGCCAGATTAGCCACATAGCAAATGAAGCCATTAGACCCACCCCTATCACTTGCCTAGATGCATTTGACAAATGAGCAAGAGAAAGACCTTCTACAATATCAGATGGACAAGAAAATCTTCCCCCTAAAAAGGAATGCCACCACCACCAGATCTGTTTAGTATATCCACATGAAAAGAAAAGGTGATCCAGGCTCTCACCATCCTGGCCACACAATGTACACCAATGTGGGGAAATACATAATGTTGGTAATCTTCTCCAGCATCATGTCAAAAGTATTAATCCAACTATGGGCCAGAAGTCACCCGAAAACCTTCACTTTAGATGGGATTTGAGCCTTCCATATATACTTGGCTAAGGGGAATGTAGGTGAAAGAGGGGAATCGGACAATGTGTTGAAATGAGATTTACAAGAATATTGTCCAGACGATTCAAGGGTCCAAACTAGGTGATCCGGAGAGTTGGATAAACTAACATTTGCTAAGCTGTTTAATAAAGAATAGGCTTCCTCTTGTTCCCTATGTGTTAGAGCTCTAGGGAGGTGGAGAGTTGGATAAACTAACATTCCCCACACTTATTTATATCAGTCCTATACAAGTTTCCTTGCAGTTTCATGACACCCCCAAACAATGATGCTACTGCCAAGGCAGTAATCAATCATTTAGCTGTTTCTTCTGTTTCATACCATGTTACCTGGACTCAAGTATGGGTGTCAGATACGGGTACATATCTAGAGGTCCGATTTGTTCATTTTCAAATTTTGGGATATGGGGACTCAACTATATTATATGTTCTTTTTTTGTTTCACTCATTTATTGTCCGTTTTGTTCTCCTACTTAAGTGAATTTCACCGATTAGTCATTATCTTCTTTCATGCTTTTTCTTCTTTCTATTAGAGAATATACGTAGTAATATTCTAGAATCTAAAGTATCGGACACATATCCCATATCCATGTCGTATCATGAAGTGTCGGACACGGGTGCATTGGGTTAAAGTAAAGAGTTCGGGTAACATATCAAAGAACAAATCTGATGCAGGGTTAGTCGTCAAGTCAACATATAGGCCTTGGAAACTCATCCACTCCACCTACCAAACCTTTTTTCCCAAATAAGATTTAGGCTAGGCAATGGGGAGAACATGCACTTTTGGAAAGACATTTGATATGGGACCTGGTCTGGCTTCCATGCTTCTGGCCTAGTACCATCTTCACTACAAGCTAACCAGTCTCTTTATTTGTTATTTCATATAGTGAATTAGTGATAGGAGTTAAACTTCATAGAACCTCCACTTGTCAAGGAATCTAGATGATGGGAAGGATGTTGAGGTAGGTTCCCTTTTGGCCATTCTAAAGGGAGTTCACTTCATTAGAATCAAGGACAAATGTGAGTGGATTCTAAAACTTTCAGACGGCCTTCTCTACCAAATCTTATTTTGCTAACCTCATTAACATCCTATGAACCATTCATTCCAGCCCCACGTATTTATATGGAAAGCTCACATGCCATTCAAAGTCAAAATATTAGGATGGTTGATCACCGATGGTAAGCTTAACAAACATGTTTGGAAGGAGATTCCCACGAAGTGTTGTCTATGCAAGAACCAAGACGAGGCAATCGACCACCTCTACATTCATTATTCATTTTTCCAAAAGGATTAGGGAGTGTTGGAATTGTTACATGTTGTTAACCAACCACAATGCCAATAATTGTATGGACCTATTCCAATTCTAGACAACAGAGGAGTTCCTACTTCTTCTAGGGATTATTGAAGAATCATCCTTTTTTTTGTGGTTATTTGGAGCATTTGAAAAGGGAGAAACTGATGGATCTTCAACGAGGAATACCATAGCACAACAGCATTGAGTCTATGTGGATGGAGTAATATTGTTCAGACCTTAGTTACTTTATTAGGGAGAACTTCTTGTGCTCCCGAAGCTGTGGCTACTGTTTCCCTAGTTTCTTATCAAAAAATTACAAATTTGACTGAGTCATTGACTATCTTCTTTCTAATCTTTAAAATGCTTGTTCTAGAACTATATGTGTCAACAATTTCTATTCAGTAAACTATAAAGTCTTATCAAATATATGACACTGCAAAATAGCATATTCTACAAGTAATAAGTAATAACGCCATATAAGAGATGACCCACTTTCCAACCTTGTGCATTATGGATGTGTAGACCCTTCTCTAGCATTTGCTCTTAGATGCGAGTCATATTTTATTTCAATTCTTGATGACTACTCAAGATGCACATCATATTTAACAGCTGAATCCAAATCTTTGATCATATCTCTCGCAAAAATGATGCATTCTCACGCCAACATGCCATATGTAATCCATTTAGATAATGAAAAGGACTACTTGGAGCACACTCTAAAATCTTATGCATGGGGTTCTTCATCCAAACTACTTGCCCATGGACGCTCGGTAAAATGAGGTGGCTTATAGGAAAATCAAGATTTTACTAGAATTGATTTATGGAGTGTTGTGACAAAAGTTGTTGTATACTTGATCAATTGGATGCCTTTGAACAACCTTTAAGATAGCCTTCATGTATTTGGATTTGTGCGTCTTATTATTATTGGGCTTCATTGTATTAATCTCAATTCTAGGTTTCTAATATCAGTTGAAGTATTTTCGAAGGTTATTCAATTTCAAAAAGGTGCTAAAAGTGTTTTGACATTTCGCCTAGTTAGATTCAGGTGTCACATGAATACCTTCCCTTCTTAGTAGGCATCTCTTGTTAACTAGAGCATTAATACGTGTACAAAGTCATATTTCTTATCTACGCATTTTTTTCTTGTGCCCTTTACCAATTCCTTGGTTCTTGACATCCCAATTATGAAAATTGAAGGGTAAGAGGCATGTCATAATTTTGCCCCTCCTTCTACTTGATGCTGGACTAAACGAGTACAGAACGAGGAGTGGAAGGGCCCTTCTCACCCTCCCTATACAAAGAGTTCCCTCCCTCTCTTACCCCTCTCTCCTATTCCTCCCTCCTCCTTCCACTAGTTGCCATATCTTACTTGTCCACAACAATTCATCTTGGCTGAGTTAATTTAATTTATTTTTTTTGTTTTTATATTGACTCACTAAGTTGAGTTGAAATAACTTATAAGTGAGTTGAGATGTTTGAGTAAAAAAATCTAATGACTTGATGACCCAACCCAAAGTTCGGATTACCCAAGATCAGCAAGTCAGTTTGGATTGGCTTCCAACTCGAACCAAGCACCCCCTAATAAAAGGCTAAAGGAAGATGTAGAGCATGAGCTAAATAACAATTTGATTCATGATATGGCAAAGAGATTGTTGTTGTTAGAGATTGGGCTAGCTGGCGAAGATCCTATAATCTCTTCATGAAAATTAATTGAGAAAACTAGCAATAACTCCACTTGTTTTGAGCATATTTGCATACCTTATATACACAATTGGTCCTAAACCCGAATAAAAGAGAAGGTATGCATTAGGTAGCAGACAACAAACATAAAACTTTCTCAAATCAACTATGACATTAATTTATTAAATTGAACTACGCAAAGGGCTAGGACATTGTTAACTTAGCCATTGGGAGACCAAAGTGGGGGGAGCAATTCATGGAGCCGGCCCCATCTACTTGGGGAAAGGCCTTTGTTTAGTTGAATTGAGTTAAGTTGAGTTGATGAAGAACAATGCTATCAATCTTATGGAACACAACAAGATAAACATCAGAGGTAGACCATCACCTATAGTTGGGATTGATTCAAACTCTAATTGATAGAGTTGTAGGTTGAGTGAAAGTCCTACTTATAATGAGCATTTTTAAAAGGCTTTAATTACAGTGGATGTCTAATTGTAGAGTTCGGGTTGTATTTGAAGTCTAGCTTATTCATTATTAATATAAGATGGCTAGTCTAGATTAATTGGCAGTAGAGTGATGAGTAGAAAGTTGAGAGATTATAAGTGATTAAGTTGGTGATAAGTGATGAGTGTCAAAGGAGATCCTTGTATTGTGATTTTTTCAAAATAATACATTGATCTCCTTGTCTGCGGATGTAGGTGTGATTGGCTGAATCACATAAAATTGACTATGTGATTGCTTGTTTGAATGTTTCCATTGTGTTTGTCAGATCAACTGGGATTGAAAAGCTCAACAAGTAGTATCAAAGCCAAGAAGTTGATAACTTGATCGTTGTAGGTTCAATGTTGGAGCATTGCCATTGGTAGTGTTGCTGTGGAGTTTTTGTTGTTGCGCTGGTTGAATGTTGATTGGAAGGAACACTAGATTGTTGCAGAACTGATTATGCAACTCCTGTTGCATAGATTGTTGTTGGCCCATATTGAAGGTCCTTGGATTGGTGGGTTGGCTGGGGAGCCAGGTTGCATGATGCTTGTAATCGTTCTTGCTGCCCACTATGCCTATTGTGCTATGAGTGCCAAACCATTGTCATATGTGGATTGAAGATCTTCTGCTAATGCTTTCATTTACAAAGGAAGGAAGGTCATTGTGCACTTGACAAGGAAGAATGGGCATTGTAGTTGCACAGAGAAGCATCCAAATTTTTTTTTTCTTACTTTTTTGGAATGCAATTGGACTGGATTGAAGTTATTCAACCTACATTACTAAGGCCACTGGATTATCACTACGAGATGGTTGCTTGAAGTGTTGGCTTGGTATGTGATAGTTTTGTTGAAGAAGTTGTTTAAGTTAAAAGCTCAATGGAGCATTAGATCAGCCAAGGTTAAAGAATTATTCGCAGTCGACAGTGACTTTGCCGCAGGAGGCTACTTAATAAGTATACTATCTGGAGCACTAGATCGTTATTTCACTTTTATTATTAAAGTGCTTAGGAGGAATGGTCTGTTGATTAAAATTGAATGTGAGTTCATGGTTGAGCAATTAAAGATTGAATGATTGATAGGAAGGATTTTTCTTTAAAGAAACTAGATAGTATAATATACATAAAAGAAGAGAATCATGTACAAAAAATGGAGGCTTTGGGGGACAGGGTATCCCCACACCTCATTATGGAACCCCTAACCCAATCATTGATTGTATATCTTTTAGATAATTTGCTATTTGTGACCCAAAGGAGGCTAATAAGTGAGAATTATCCCAAACCCTAGCTGTTGTATGTTTCTCCCTTCACAAATCCTCCTATCCCTCTCCTTCTATATAGACCATAACACAGCTAGGAACACCACTTTCAATGTTCCCTCTATGATGGTTGTATGGTATTTATATATAGAAAGATATTGACATCTTCCTCTAAATGATTGATAGGATAATTGTTCACAATAATTGTGAAAATTAATTGGTTGATTGGCATTCAAGAGCATGAGATGATTGTTATCGTGATTGGCTTTTGATTGTTCATAATTCATCATTCATCTTGTTGCAAAGATTGTTCGAATTGTTGGAAGATTGATTACTTGATGGAGTTCGTGTCAAGGCGAAGATCGCTAGGATCAATCCAACTCTAATTGATAGAGTTTTAAATTGAGAGAGAGTCCTAATAATTATATTAAGCATTAGTAGTAGACTTCTAATTACAGTGGATGTTTAATTTCAGCCTCCGTGTTGTACTTGACATCTAGCTTATGTATTATAAATATGAGATGGGTAGTCCAAATTGATTGGCGATAAAATGATGTTTTAAAGGTTGAGAGATTATGAGTGGTTAACCAGAGATGAGTGTCAAAGGAGAGCCTTCTTGTTTTGTAATCTTTTCAAAACATAATGCATTGATATCTCCATCCGTTTGATGAAGGTATGATTGGCTGAACTAGTTTAATTGATAGTTTGAATGTTCTCACTTTGTTGGTCGGTGCAATTGGGATTAAAAAACTCAGCACTTTTTCCATGGAATGTCATTAGCCAAGTAGAATCTTCTACCATGTGATAACAAACAACTAATTCACTGATGATTTTACTAAGGAGTCTGTGGGCTCCTACCACTATAGGGTCTAGGGGAAGGATGACGTACAAAGTCTTACGTCCACATTGAAGAGGCTATTTTGGATTTGAACCCACGACCTCCAAGTCATAATGGAGCAACTTCAACCATTTTGCCAATGTCTGCCCCTCGTGTATATACATACACATATTAGCTAAGATAGCATGGTGGTAATATGTATGTTGTTTTGCATACTATAAAGATAAACAATATCTAAGGTCTTTTAATGCTAAGAGATTCATTGCTTTTCAACTTCCTCTTTTCCCAACTTGAATTGAGTCAATGTCTCCATCAGAAAGATTAAATGGCATATATCTTTTAAATGAAACAAGCAAATTGGAAGCTCAAAGTACAAGTTTTATGATTTTAAGATGTGTACTATAAAGATAAACAATATCAAGAGGTTTTTAATCCTAAGAGATTCATTGCTTTTCAACTTCCTCTTCTCCCAACTTGAAATGAGTCAATGTTACGATATACATCTTTTGAAGGAAACAAGCAAATTGGGAGCTCAAGGTACAAGTTTTGTGAGTTAAGAAGCAGTTATCACCTATCACCCAATTCTAATAAGCAAGTCTTACTAAAGGCTGGTTGGCTAACTATTGTACTTCTCCTTGACCAAACCATACACAACTTACACTAATGTAGGTGTTGTCAGTTGATATGTGTATGCCCCAAGAAGGTCGCATTCATCTTGAAGCAACTAAGAATAAAAGTTGGCCGAGAATTAAGTGATTATAGTGTGAATTTTCTGTCCTACTGTTTTGATAAATAAAAAATAACATATTACCTAGAATTACAAAATATGAAAATACTCCCGCTATATATAATTTCCAAATTGGAGAATGAAATGTGTAATGAGAAGAACTTCCAATGATTTCTTATGTAGCAACCAATTAACCCTATATATATGTCTGGGTATCTAATTGGAAGATGGAGGAGCAAATCTGTCAGATTTTTTCCCCTACTTCCAACATTCTAATGCACATGGTCAAAGCAAAGTTTTATTATTATTTTTTGACAGGGAAGAGGGAAGGGGGAGGTTTCAGCATAAGGTGATTAAAAACAATCCAACCAAAATTGCATTCAGAAGAAATATAGTGAGTTGCAATAAATTCAGAACAGATGACATGCAATTGAAGCGTAACAAAGATTTCACATTTTATTATAAAGACTAAAGAGTAATCAATTTGGAAAAAGCAGCAGTTATTCTAATTGATCAATTTTATATATAACTTTTCAAGAGGGAAGAACATAACAGTAATAAAGATGAAAACATTAGATAATGCAATGATGTGCTTAAAATCATTTAATGAAAAGAAAAAAGTCAATCAAAGATTGGAAGAGCACCTGGGGTCCATATATGGTCTAAGATCAAGTGTATCACAAAAACCAACATGACCACTCAATTTACTCAATCGCCCACGAGCGTCTTGGCTGAATCTCTTGAGATGAATGGTCAGAATTTGTGGTGTACTGTTGATTAAAATCCTTTTTCTTGCGTCTCTCATGGCCTTTACAGATTTGGATTTTACTTCCTTTATCTGCAACTGATCATCATTGCTTCCAATAGTGTCTGCCTCCTTCTCACCACAGGAATCACTAACTTGATCATCAAAGCTAGCTTGATTGCTTGATGTAGGATGATCCATATTTGGTGAAAGCTCCTGTGAAATATAATCTGATTGAACAACATCATTTTCTCCGTTAGGAACATCTGGCTTACAATTAGACATGCTCTCTAAGATTTCAGAATTCCTCTCCTCATCCAAAGTATTGATTTCAGCATCATTTGTGGAACCGTTGTCCATGCCATTAACCACATTTCTGCTATCAGTGAAAACACTTTCTAAATCCAATGAAGTAATTCTACTACTAGATTGCCCTCCATTTATCTGAGCTCTCTGCTGCGTTTTGGGCTGGTTTTTAACATTTCGCATCCGTTGGTCCAGTAAAATCTTAGAACAATTCTCACAATGCCAAGCGTGCTCATGGGACAAAAGTTCTGGCTTTGTGAAATAAACCAAACAACGATTTATTGATACGGGGGCTTCTGAGTCATCAACTTCATCGGGATCAGAGTCACTACTCTTTCCAGCAGAAGAAACCGTTCTCATTAATTCATCATCAAGGATGTTTTTATCAAACAACCATGATTCTGTATTATTAGAGGCAGAAGCAACCTCAGGCTCATTAAATAAATCTCCAAAGCCATCAAAATCTATTGTATCTTGTCCACAGCCAGCAACAGATGAAGAGTTCCCTTCTTCCACAGTCATAACTTCAGCAGTTACACTTTCCTCTTTATAAGGTAGCAATAGAACTTCAGAATCTTTCACCTGCACAGGTAGTTCCTCCACATAAGAATCTTCCCAGGAATCACCCGAATCAGGTTCTGGTTTTCCCTTTGGAGAGGAAGCCTGACTCCGTGATTCAACGCTGTTCAGTGAGTTATTATCCTTACTTTCAGAGCCCTGAATAATAGATGTGTCATAATTTTGGAAAGCAGAATCAATGTCATTGGCTGGTGCATCTGTTCTAATGTAATCCAACCATGAAAAATCATCCAATGAAGCCACTGCGTCTTCCTTAACAAGCTCAGAAGATGGTGGTTGGCAAATTGAATTGTCACTTTCTCCCGAGGCTGACGCACTCGGAGAAGCCAATACAGGAGTAATATCAGATTTACCCTTTAACCAATTCTTACCACCCTTGTTAACCTCCTTCTTTAATGGTGGCTTTGTTTTTTTAGATCGAGAAACTGATTGGGCCTTTTTAGGTGGAGATTTCTTAGTTGGCACTGGCAACGACAGGTCTAAGAAGGGCTCGTACACAACAGAAGAATGCCCACATTCAACACAACACACAGTACTAGAAAGCTTCCCTCCAAAGATTGCATCCACAAAAGTTGGACACGGATTTGATTCACTTCCATCTTCCCCAAACGAATTGTGCAATTTTCTTGCATTCAATTCTTCAGTATACAGCCCATCAAGTAAGTATCGCAGCAATTCATGGCTGTCCTGCTGCTGGTATCCCCTAAACTGGGGAGCCTTTGTGCAGATGCACCCGAATAAATTTCTGGGATTCATCTCATTTCTTGAATCAGATTCAACACTAGTTTCGGCAAAAAGCTTTTTCAAAGCCATAGTTAAAGGCCCAACCGAATGATCCAGCTTCAAGAAGTAATCACGCAACTGCTCCACTGCAAGAATGTTCTGTAATACCGAATTATAGAAGCAAGTGTTGCCAAGATTGACCAAGCCTCGAACTGCCCAAAAACCTGTTCTATCCAAAACTTGTGATTCACCAGTTGCAATCTTCGTGACATCTCCGGCATTTCCATTCACGAACCAAACATCCTCTACATCCATTGAAGCCCCTTCTGAAGTCTGCCCTTTAATTAACTTCACAACATCCAAGAAGACATCTTTTTCCTCTCCACCCTCTTTGGGTTTTCCAACAGGAATTAGTGAATTACACAGGAAGCACCAACGGAGTTGTGGATTATCGAACTGAATCACACATGGATGATGGGATTGTCGAGAATGCCGGAGTGAATGGCTTTGGGCGGTCGTTGGCAACCCAATGCCGCCACAAGCCAAATGCCCACATTCCAAACAAATCCATACGGATTTAGACTCCACCTGTACGACGCCCTGGCCGGCTCCTTTCTTCTTTCCATGTTTATTACTTCTTCCCTTACTTTCCCTTCTATCAAGAGCACTTTCTCTACAATCCTCACACTTTACAGATTCCAGTGAGCCAATTTTTGAAGAGATTTTACTCAAATCAACACCACCTTTTTCGACATGGGTACACAATTTTCTCTCTTTTACTTCTAAAACTCCATTATCGCCAATCACAACTGGTGGATTTGAGCGCTTAGGAGTGGTTTTTTCATGAGTATCGAAAGAAACCCGTTTCTCCTTATGTGGGTTTCGAGTCTTCTTCTTAATCTTTTTACCCATTGATCTCCAAGACGAATCCAACAAAAGCCTTCAAAAAGACAACCAAAAAAAAAAAAAAAAAAAAAAAAAAACGGTGCAAAACGAATAAACATTACAACAAGAAGAAGGGGAAAAAACACGCAATCTAACGAGAAACAACGACTACCCATAAAATAATAATAATAATAATAATAATAATAAAGATAGAGACAGAGAAATTGGCTTACCACTGAATGGATAAGGAAAGGAAGTGATATTAGAACTCAGAGGCGATTGAATCGATTGGTAGAAAAGAAGTTTGCTGGTTTTTGGTTAAGATTGGAGAATGGTTAGTTCAATTATAAGCGTCGTCTTAATAGTGCTGTAAGCACTGAGGTGGGAGAGAACGGAGACGCACAGATGAAAACGCCGTAGAATGGGGTTTTTCCTCTTGGTTTTACAAACTTACGAGTTACAAATCTCTGTAATTTGACCTCTAAGAAAAAAAATGAATTTAGAAAGCTTTTTTTGTCAAATATTATTCTCACTTTTCAGTCTCACAACGTGAATTTAGAAAGTTTACGGCTCCGATTGCCAATAGGATTTACTACTTTCCTAAATCAATCAAGAAAAGGGAATAAAAAATTATATGTTTATATAAATATATAATACAAAAAGAAAAAAAAAAGCAAAAAGAAAAAGAAAAGAAGACGATGAAGAAGAACAATCCTCAAACTTTCGGTGTATATGGGTTGGGTTGCATCGATTTAAGGCTAAAATTTAATTCAATTTAAACAATTTAGATTGCTAAATTTTAAACTCAATCCAATCCAATCTATCCTTTAACCCAATCAAATCCAAATAGTTCGAGATCAGTTTGGGTTGGGTCGGTAGATCGAGTTAGACTTGGGCCTAATTTTGGTAACTTCGAACAATAATTTATAAAATAAATGCTATAAAGTAAATTATAGTGGCCATTTTTTTTTACCCAATATTTACAGTATCATATTACAATGACCTAGATTGATGATTATAAAACTCATGCTCATGATGATAATCCAATTCTCTTGTTGGTTTCATTAAAACTTGATATGAACATAATTTGTTACAGGGCTTATTTTTACATTGATAAAAAGTGTCAATGGTTAAACACTAAAAATTCTTATCGAACAATTGAAAAAATACACATAAGAACGGATAAAGTAGAATAAGTAAAAGACACAAATACACGGTCAAGTCAAAAAAAAAAAATTAAAAAAAAATTAATTTTAAGTTATTATGATTGTTAAACTCTGCATTAGTAAGCTTTATTTTATTTTATTTTTGAAATTATTAAAATTCTAAATCATAAATATATAATTGTAAATTTTATGACTTTGAGACTAATACTAGGGTTCGGTTTGGGTCGGATTATTCAGTATTTTATGGGTTAAACTCGTGACCCAACCCAAATCGATCGGATTAGGTATTTTAGAACCCAATTCAGCCCAAATTACTTATTTAACCCAACCTAAATCAACCTAAAAAGTTTAGTTCGGTCGGGTTGATCGGGTTGATGAACACCCCTAGTGTTGAGTAGCTTAGAATTTTAAAAGATTTTTTTTTGTTCTCTTTTTCAAAATGAAAAAAGGAATTTATAGAAAGAGATTTAATATGTTATGACCAAAAAAACAAAAAAAAGAAAGATGGTCTATAAATTTTGAGGGTAAAAAAATATAGAAATATTTGTAGCATTAGTTGGCAAGGCTCACTTTTTAGTTGTATGATAATATGAGGAAAAACAATTTGCCCTTTGTAATAATTAGAATATATATATATATATATATATATATATATATATATATATATATATATATATATAGAAAGAATAATATTTAACTAACACACTTTTTAAACACAATTTGTTGAATATATTATGCTAATAAACCATTTTCAGACCATCTTGGATCAAGTTCAGGAGCTATAGATTATTCTCTATGAAATTCAGTAGACAGAATGTCTTTGAGTGAATTTTTTCAAGTGGCTACAATTATTGAAAAATTATTTCCCTCTTGAAAAGATTTCAAGAACTATCTTAAGCATAAACGTAAAGATGGTCTTGAAGATCTTATTGTTTGAGTACGGATTAAAGAAGACAATAATAGCCATGAAAAGAGGACAAGGAGGCCAGTCCATGGAGCTCAAAGCTAATCTTATGAAAGAAAAACCAAACAAGAACAACAAGAAATGCAAGCACACTAGTGATGTCTTACACAAAGGAAAGACAATTCAAAGAAATTTAAAAGGAAGTGTTTTACTTGTTAAAAACAAGGACATAAAGCAAAGGATTGTTGACCCAAAGAAAAGTTAAAGAAAGATACGGTGCATGAGGAGAAACTGTCTCAAGAAGTTTTTGATCTCATGTTTGTTAGAAAAATTGGTAACAAACATGATTTTTGTTCATTTTAAGCTAAATATTTAAGTGGAATCCACATGTAATTTTAGGTGGGACCAAGTTGAATATTAATATCTAATATGTGGAGATTAGGAATATATAATTATTTAGCTATACCCATTTTCATATGAATGAGAAATTGAGTCTAAAGTAGTATCCTTGATAAGTGTAAAGTGGTGAAATTTGGTAAACAAAGTTTAGTCTCATATGAGAAAGTTAGAAAACTATGTGTTTACTTATAAGTGTGACTAGAACTCTTCACTTGTATTTGAATTCACTACACACACACACAAAGGAAGGCTTAGGGGTGATGCAAACCCGCACACGCTCACGCACCACTCGGGCGCTCGCGCATGCGTGTGTGAGAGCGAAAGGAAGCATTGGGCTCACAACACTTTTCACTTCACACGTGCTCATCGTCATGAGGAGCTGGGGAGCTTTTCATTTTCAGAAATTAAAGCAGATCGAACGGATTGAATGTGTCCTTGGAAGGCGTTCAGATACGTTGGGCGGTTCGCGCATCTAGTTTCGATGAACCTAGTCGAGTGATGTATAAATAGGGCCCTCCAAAACTTATAAAATTCATCCCAAAATATATGATTTTTCAATATTTTCTCCTATTTCTTTTTTCTCTATTTTAACATTGTTTTTGTGAGAGATTACAACCTTTATTGGTTTGATTATTCTTGTGATTTGAAGTGTTGTTGTCATAAGAAGGAGATCGTTGTATCCTGAGAGATAATTGTCATACACCATGAGCACCAGTGTAAGACAAAATTATCTTAAGGACATAGAGTTAAACTCTAGATTCGATCTACTGTTGTTACACCATTGCTTTGTGAAATAGTGATTGATCTTGTTTAGCTAGATAAAATCTTGTCCCTAGCACTTTTGAATAGTGAACGAGAGGCAACTTGCTGCATTAGAAGAGTGGTATTTAAGCGAAACTATTGTGACTCCACTACTCAACCTGGGGACTAATCTGGTTGATTATTTCAAAAACTATTTTCTGTGAAGCTTGCTACCATCCAGACAATAATCTTAAGATAATCTTTCAATGGAAATAGTTCCTACACCTACTCCAACTACTACTTCTGTGAAACCTAAGAAGCTAGAGAAGTTCACTAGCACTAACTTCAAAAGCTGGCAACTGAAGATGTTGTTTTACTTGACTACCCTCAACTTGGCAAGGTATTGAATGAAGAATAACCTGAACTCGGAGATAATGAGACTGATAAGCATGTGATTGCTGCAATTCAAGCATGGAGACATTCTTATTTCCTATGCAAGAATTACATTTTGAATGGACTTGAAAATACACTATATAATGTGTATAATACAATCCATACTACTAAGAAGCTGTGAAATTCCTTGCACAAGAAGTACAAGACTGGAAATGTTCGTCATAAGAAATTTGTGGTAAGTAGGTTCCTTGATTACAACATGGTAAACTCAAAGACTATGTTGGATCAAGTTCAAAAGCTGCAAATTATTCTCCAAATTCATGAAGAGAGAATGTCTTTGAGTGAATCTTTTCAAGTGGCTGTAATTATTGAGAAGTTGTCACCCTCTTGGAAAGATTTCAAGAACTATCTCAAGCACAAACGTAAAGAGATGGGTCTTGAAGACTTTATTGTCAGACTGCAGATTAAAGAAGACAATAAGAGTCATGACAAGAAGACTGAAGGCCAATCCATGGAGCCTAAAGCTAACCTTGTGGACAAGAACAACAAGAAGCGTAAGCACACTGGTGATGGTTCGACCCAACAAAAAGGCAAATCACAAAAGTTTAACGGAAAATGCTTTGTTTGTCAAAAACAATGGCACAAAGCAAAGGATTGTTGATCTAAGGGAAAGTCCAAGAAAGATCAAGTTAATGTGATTGAGGAGAAGCTGTCCGAAGAAGTTTCTAAAATGATGTTGTTTGTTGTGGTCTTTGAAGCGAACATGATAAATGATCCCAAAGAGTGGTGGATTGATACTGGAGCCACTTGACATGTCTGTGATGATAAGAGTATGTTTTCTTCTTATACACCAATAAGAGGACGTAATTTGATCATGGGGAATTCGACTACTTCAACAATCACGAGCCTTGGGAAGGTGGTTCTCAAGATGACCTCAGGAAAAGAACTCACATTGATTGATGTGCTGCATGTACCTGACATTCGCAAGAATTTTGTTTCTAGCTCATTATTAAGCAAAAGTGGCTTTAGGATAGTCTTTAACTCTAACAAATTTGTACTCTATAAAAAAAATGTATTTGGGGGAAAGGGGTACTTGGAGAGAGGGTTATTCAAAATGAATGTATGTTTGTAATCCGCTCTTTCGAAGATAATAAAGATTCATCTTTTGTTTACTGGTTGGAGTCTTCTTTGTCTATGGCATGATAGATTAGGACATGTCAATTTTAATTCATTACAAAAATTGATGAATTTAGAATTATTACCTAACTATCAAATTGATCTAAATTATAAGTGTGAAATATGTGTTGAGGCTTAGTTAGCTAAAACACCATTTTATTCAGTTGAAAGAAACACTAAACCTCTAGAGTTAATTCACAATGATATATGTGACTTGAAATTTGTACAAACTAGAAGTGCCAAAAAGAATTTTATTATTTTTATTGATGATAGTACTATTGGCCCATATTATAGTCCAAGATGGGAGGTGAATTGGACTTAACAGATTTTCGTGAAACCTTACTAAACACTTAATGACAAAGATAAGCAATTAAATAAAGTGCAAGGAAAGTAAAAAATGGACACAGTAATTTAGAGTGGTTCGACTTCTTCAAAGCCTACCTCCACTACTTAACCTCCCCGGTCAAGATTTTTTAAACATCAACTAACTTTGATTCAACTTAAGGGTGTGGATCCTACCTAACTTTGATTCAACTTGCGGGTTTGGATTCTACCTAACTTTGATTCAACTTACGGGTGTAAATCGGACCTTTACAAACACCGACCTCCGGTTAGGAGTCTTCCCAATTGGCTAACCGACCAATTTTAATACAAATGTGTTTACAAAGATGAATAGATTGTTTTATACCAAACAACTCTCAAAAGAAGTACAAGTAAGAATGAATACCTTCCAAATGATGTACAATCAAAATGTGTAAAATGAAGTGCAAGCTGAAATGATGAAGTTTTAACCATTCAATCAAATACCTTTATTACTTGAAATCTCTTGGAAAAATGACTTAAAATGGAGATTTAATGCACAGGAGATTTTCTCAAAGTGATTTGAATACTTGAAAATCTAATTTGAAGAACTTGGAGAACTTGAAAGTTTTTCTTCTCAAAGATGGAAAATTAAAAACAAATCAAACACACAATTTGAAACTTATTTTCCTTTTGAAAGATGTGAAGAACTAATTTTAGTACAAGTTTATTTCTTTTAAAGATTTTGCAAAAGGTTGCTCATAATGAGCTAAGGAACATATTTATAGAAAATATTTTTGAAAAAGTAAGAACCTTGGTTCTATATACAAAACCTCATTTTTGTGTAAAATTCTAGAATTGCCCAAAAAGCATGAAACATATTTCTCTAAGAGGAAATGCGTTTCTATGTGCATTTCCCAAGAGTGCAATTTTGGAAATTTTGAGGAAACAAGAACGCGTTTCTACGTGACCGAGTGAAATTTTTCACTAAGTCCAAAACATGAAACACGTTTTTGCTTGATTGAGTGAAATTTTTACCGAGTCCATACAAGTTTCTTGATAAGGAAATATGTTTTTGTAATACACAAAAATTTAAACATATTTTCTTTTGATATGTGTACAATCAAAACATGTTTTCTCAATCAAACAAGTTTAAATACACTTGGATACACTGAATTTGATCAAATTGAAGAATGAACAAGTGTTAAACTCATTATGGTTGTAAAATCAAACTTTTGACTAAATCAAAATCGGTTTGACCTTAAAAAATGGTTGACTTTTTCAAATCAAAAGTTAAATACATTCAACTCAACTTCAAATCAATACAGTTGAAATGATTTTATGATCAAAACATAAATAAGATAACTTTGATCAAACACACGAAAAGTTGACATTCGGTCAAAACAATTGACTTAGCAAAAACATGAATGATTTTGAAATATGACGCATGATAGACTTTGGCTCACACAAGTAAAAAAATTCTACAGCCCTATGGAATCTAAGCAACTAGATTACATAGATGTGATCTTGATCGTTTGATTTCTTTGATCCTCTTCGAGCTTTGACTTTGACTTTTTGATTGACTTTATAGATATAATCATTTAAGTACTGAAACACCTTAGTCAAAGTGATTAGTATGCAAAGAATGTTGTTTACAATCATCAAAACATATAAGGGTGAGGGTCAATAAGTCAACAAGTACACGATACTGTTATATATATTTGCTTAAAAGTAAAGATGAGGCCTTGAAAGTATTTAAACACTATAAGAATGAGGTTGAAAATCAACTTGGTAAAAAGATAAAGGTAATAAGAAGCGACAGATGAGGTGAATATGAAGCACCTTTTGGCGCGTTCTGTCAAGAACATGGTATTATTCATCAAACAACCACTCCTTATTCGCCTCAATCAAATGGTATTGCTGAACGCAAGAACCGAACATTGAAAGAAATGATGAATGCCATGTTGATTAAGGGTGTCATGAGTTCGATTTGGATCAGTTAAGACCCCAAACCGCAAATCGAACCGATGAGCATCAGTTTATTTTTTTGTAAATCGAAATCGAACGGATTATACCCCTTAAACCGAACAAATCCGAACCGAACTAATTCGGTTTGGTTCAGTTTGGATTGATCGGTTTACATTTTTTAACGTGTAAAATATATATTTTTAAATTAAAAGAAACATACTACAAATAATACAACAAAATCATGTAATGTTACAATTTTTTTTTATTTCATCAACATATGTATCAATATATCATGTTGCATCGATATCCATATAGAAATATTTAACATACATAGTATAATAATAACATCAAATGATAATTTCAAAGTTCAAAATCCACATCAAAGTATTTATTATCTAACATACATGCAACAATGGTATCATTCTTTATCATAAAGATAAAAAATAATTAATTTACATCTCATTTCCTAAACAAAATTAAATAAAGTACAAAAAAACTATCAAACCGAATTGAATTGGTTCAATTCGGTTTAGGATTGGTTTTTAAGACCTCAATCTGCAAACTGAACATAATCGATCGATTTTTAAAACCTCAAAACCAAAACCCAACTAAATTGAACTGAACTAAACGCAACGGTTCTGTTCGGTTCCGCGGTTTGAACCAACCCACTAACATCCCTAATGTTGCTAAGTTTTGGGTTACCTCAAAATATGTGGGGGGAAACAATTATTTCTACTAACTACATTCTTAACAAATATCCCGTAAGAAAAATGATGTTACTCCTTATGAGTGGTGGAAAGATAAGAAATCTTCCTATAAATATTTAAAAGTGTGGGGTGTTTAGCTAAGGTAGCAATACCCGAACCTAAAAAGGTTAAGATAGGGCCTAAAACCATTGATTGTACATTTATTGGCTATGCTCATAACAATATTGCATATAGATTCCTTGTATATAAATCAAATATTCATGATATACATGCGAATACAATTATAGAATCTAGGAATGCATCATTTTTTTAGCATATTTTTCCCAATAAAAATATGCAAGAGCTAAGTTAAAAAAAAAGAACTTATGACACTGCAAGTAGTAGTAATCCTCCAGCTAAAAACTCAGAGGATGGGTATCTAGACGCAGTAAAATAACTAAAGTAGCAAAGTCTTTTGGTCTTATTTTTTAACATACATGTTAGAAAGTGAGCCTCAAACCTTTAAAGAGACAATGTCAACACCCGAAGCTCGTTTTTGAAAAGAAGCAATAAATAGTGAAATTGAATCAATCAAGCATAATCGTACTTGAAAATTGGTAGATTTACCATCAGGTATAAAGTCTTTGGGGGTGTAAATGGATTTTTAAAAGGAAATTAAAGGCTGATGGTTCAATTGATAAATATAAGGCTAGGTCGGTAGCCAAGGGCTTTAAACAAAAATAGGGCCTTGATTTATTCGATGCATATTCATCGGTAACTAGAATAACATCCATAAGATTGTTAATTGTTATTGCTGCAATAAACAATCTTGAAATTCATCAAATGAATGTTAAAACAACATTCTTAAATGGTGAATTAGAAGAAGAAATATATATGCAACAACCCTTTAGGTTTGTTGCATTTGGACAAGAACATAAGGTGTGTAGACTTGTGAAATCATTATATGGATTAAAACAAACACCAAAACAATGACATATTAAATTTGACAATGTCATGTTGTCCAATGATTTTAAAATTAATGAATGTGACAAATGTGTATATGTCAAAGACAAACCTAAAGGCTATGTCATAGTTTGTCTTTACGTGGATGATATGTTGATTATACATAATAATAAAGCCATAATCAAGTCTACAAAGAAAATGTTGATAAAACATTTTGACATGAAAGATATGAGCGTTGTTGACTAGTCTTATCTCAATCTCATTATATTGAGAAAATATTGAATAAGTTCTATAAATATGATACTAGTCCTATAAAAACACCTATAGATGTAAATTTACATCTTGCAAAGAATAACGGGAAAACCATAAATTAGTTAGAGTATTCATGTATACTTGACAACCTAATGTATGTTATGACATATACACATCCTGACATAATGTATGCAATTAATAAGTTGATCTGGTTTACAACAATCCAAGCAAGACTCATTAGAAAGCTTTGATTAGGGTACTTAGATATCTAAGGTACACACAAAATTATGGATTGCATTATACAAGATATCCAGTTGTCCTAGAAAGATATAGTGATGCAAATTGAATATCTGACTCCAAGGACACTAATTTTATGAGTTGATATGTGTTTACAATTGGAGGATGAGCAATGTCACACCCTGGGTTGCACAGCGAGCCCCCTACCCAGGTGCGGGCGCACCCCCTCGGGACGAACGACTAGCCATTATGGATCCATAATATTGTCCCATCTCGGCCAACCACGCCGCACAAGGACGCCGGACACCGAGATCATTTATCCATATTATTCACACTCCCATGAATAATATAGGGCCTCCCCCAAGTTCGAACTCGCAACCTCTTCCTCATAAGGTTAGATTTCGCAACTTGAGTACCCATTGAGCCAATCCATAATGGCTAGGCGTTCGCCACACGGCTGAGGTCGTGGTGGTGCGCCCGCGTTCGCGGCTGCGGCCGGGGCGTGACAAGCAATATCTTCGAAATCCTCAAAACAAACATGTGTAGCCAGATCCACCATGGAATATGAGTTTATAGCTTTAGATAAAGTTGGAGAAGAAGCAGAATGACTTTGTGATTTTTTAGAGGATGTTCCATGTTGGTCAAAACTTGTCTCTGCAAGAGGCATCCATTCATGTGGGGGGTTGTTGGAAAAATGGGTAACAAACATGATTTTTGTTCATTTTGAGCTAAATATTTAAGTGGAACCCGCATGTGATTTTGGGTGAGACCAAGTTGAATATTAATATCTAATATGTAGAGATTAGGAATATATAATTATTTAGTTATACCTATTTTCATATGAATGATAAATTGAGTCTAAAGTAGCTTGCTTGATTTTGGTACACAAAGTTTAGTCTCACATGGAAAAGTTAGAAAACTATGTGTTTACTTATAAGTATAGCTAGAATTCTTCACTTGTATTTGAGCTCACTACATACACACAAAGGAAGGCTTAGGGGTGATGCTTTGCATCACAAAGCACACGCTCAAGCACCACTCGTGCGCGCCCGAGCGTGTGCGAGGGAGAAAGGACGCATTAGGCGCACAACACTTTGCACTTCGCACGTGTGCATCGTCGCGAGCAGCTATAAAGCTTTTTATTTTTGGAAATCGAGGCAGATCAAATGGATTGAATGTGTCCGTGAAAGGCATTCAGATACGTTAGATGGTTGGCTCGTCTAGGCTCAATGAACCTAGTCGAGTGATGGGAGACTGTGTACAACCACGAAATGCTTATAAATAGGGCCTTCCAAAACTCAAAAAATCTATCCCAAAATATCTGATTTTTTTAGTATTTTCTCCTCTTTCTTTCTTCTTTATTTTAGCATTATTTTTGTGAGAGATTACAACCTTTATTGGTTCGATTATTCTTATGATTTGAAGTGTTGTTGTCATAAAAAAGAGATGGCTGTATCCTAGGAGATAATTGTCATACACCATGAGCACCAGTGCGAGACAAAATTATCTTAAGGACATAAAGTTAAACTCTAGACTCGATCTATTGCTGTTACACCATTACTCTATTGAAATAGTGAGATCTAGTTTAGCTAGATAAAGTCTTGTCCCTAGCACATTTGAATAGTAAACGGGAGGCACCTTGCTGCTTTAGAAGAATGGTATTTAAGCGAGACCATTGTGACTCCACCATTCAGCCTGGGGATTAGTCTAGTTGATTATTTTGAAAGTTATTTTTTGTGAAGCTTGCTACCAGCCAGACAATAATGTTATCTGTCATAGTCTTTGAAGCAAAAATGAAAGATGACTCCAAAGAGAGGTGGATCGATATTTGAGCCACTCGACATATATATGCTGATAAAAGTATGCTCTCCTCTTATACACTAATTAATGGACGCAATCTGATCATGGGTAATTTAACGACTTTGAAGATTATAGGTCTTGGAAAGGTGATGCTCAAGATGACTTCAGGGAAGGAACTCACCTTGATTGATGTTCTAGACATTAGGAAAAATCTTGTGTCTGGCTTGTTATTGAGCATTAAAATAGAGTTTGATTTCAACAAGTTTGTACTCTCCAAAAATAGTGAATTTGTTGGCAAAGGGTACTTAGAGTGGGGGTTTTTCGAAATGAATGTAATGTCTGTACTCCAAAATTTTGAGAATAATACAAATTCTTCTTTTGTTTAGTTTGTCAGTACTTTCTCAATGTGGTAATAATGAGAATGAAACTATTTGTTATAGTGATGATACACTAATAAAGCTCCTAAAAAAAAATAAAAAATGATACACTAATTAAGCAATGTATAATCATAGAATTTATTAGGGAAATGATAATGCATATGATAGAAGTACAAGCTAACAGTTCTCTTTTCAAATTAAAAAAAAGTTTAAAAGAGGATTACTAGTTCATCTTTATATTTTTATTTATATTCCTGTGTCAAAAATTCAATTGGAGTACTAATAATTATAAGAAAGAAGTCAAGAAAATTACTCAAAGTGGCATGGGTGGCTCACCCCCACTGAACAGGCAAGAGTTCGAATCCGAACTTCCCCCTTCCCTATGGAGTCATATCCACTTTGGGGAGGGCCGCAAGATTTACCCTGCAGTTTGCCTGAACTTTGAGAGGATTAGTTTCGACCCGAAGGGTAGGAAGACAACTTCCGGAGGCTGAAAAACCGATAACAAAAAAAAAGAAAAAAAAGAGAGAAAGAAAGAAGTCAAGAAAAGGAATTATTTAAATATCTTAGAGTCATATGCCGAATTAAAAAAAGAAAAGAAAAAGATTCAGATGCTAAAATATAAAATTAACTAGTAAAATGTCAAGTAAAAGGAACATACCAAAGTTCACACTTCAAGATTTATAAACATAAAAAGTAATCTCTTGCTTCATAAAGAAAATCATTAATTCCTCCTATTCAACAAAGAATGTCCATAGAAGTAAATTTCCTGAAGCCATAAAAAATAAGAAAGAATCTTCTCTATTTATATAAATAAATCAGTATATTTAGAATTTATGTCGATCTTCATGCACTTTCATTTAAAAAAAAAAGGGAAGATTAATTGAACTCACTCTGAGAGAGAAAATAGAGAAAATAGCTTTATTGTTAATGGATCGAAAGGATGGAGCTACTGTAAATGAAACTAATACTCAACCTAAATTCATTGATTTTCAGCCCCCGATAGAGGGAACTTTGAAGATTGCTCTTCCTGGTAATATTTTCTTTTTCTTATCCTAATTAATTTTACTTTTGCATAATATTAATGCAAGGCACCCTCTCAATTATTCCTTTCGACAGGTTTCAAAAGGGTGGATCTAAATATTAATGTAAAACCATCAGAAGGTATAATGGAAATACGTGGAAAATGTTCCCTTCAAGAAAATCAAATATGGAAAGGCTTTTGCCTAAAATTTCCTGTTCAAAAAAATAGTAAATCGGATAACTTCAAAGCTTGACTTCATCAAGGAACTTCTTTGCATTACATTCACCTCTAGACTCATCGACTCCAATCAACAAAAGCCTTCATCGTTAAAGGACTCAATTAGAACCACCTCATCATCAGAAAAAAATCACCAACATGAACCAAAACAACTTGAAAAGGCTTCATCTCATGATCACATGAATTCAGAGAGTATTAGAGATGAACAAAAACCTTCATCGTTAAAGGACTCAATTACGACCACCTCATCATCAGAAAAAAAATCACCAACATGAACCAAAACAACTTGAAAAGGCTTCATCGCATGATCACATGAATTCAGAGAGTATTAGAGATGAACAAAAGCCTTCATCGTTAAAGGACTCAATTACGACCACCTCATCATCAGAAAAAAATCACCAACATGAACCAAAAAAACTTGAAAAGGCTTCATCGCATGATCACATGAATTCGGAGAGTATTAGAGATGAACAAAAGCCTTCATCGTTATAGGACTCAATTACGACCACCTCATCATCAGAAAAAAGTCACTAACATGAACCAAAAAAACTTGAAAAGGCTTCATCGCGTGATCACATGAATATAAGTTCGGAGAGTATTAGAGTTGAAGAAGGTTTATATTTGTTTGTTCAACATGAAGAACAAATTCGGTGAACAAGGAGATAAGGTGGATAAAAACGCTGAAGCAAATCATGACACCATGAAGCATAATGGTTCAAAAAGGAGAGATGAAATTAATGGTGGTAAGAAGGGAAATTAATGCAATATTCCATGTATGGAGTAGTATGAAAATTAATTAAGCACAGATCGATTTCATGAATATTTGTGTGTATTATATATTTGTAAAGTTTCTCATGTAAGTTATAATGCAATATTCATTTATAGGGCTATCATTAAGGGATTTTCATTACTTTTTTTTACTTCTATTCAATTTTCAAGCTCCTATATATACCATAGCATTTGTATATATATACATTAAAAATTTATATAAAAAACACATATTTATGGGTAATTTGGTAATAATATGCTAATTAAAAGTTTTCTTTTGTAATGTTAGTAAATATAAGACTTATTATAAGATTTATTTCTTTTTACCATTTTCAACCCCTTTTATTATTATTGTTTATAACTTTTAGCTTCCTTTTATTCTTTTATTTTTGGGTAATTTTTAACCTCTTTTATTCACATATAATACATGTGCTCATGGACTAGACTATACTATTTATAAAGTCAAAACTCATTAACTCATGATATACTATTTTTATCGTAAATTCCTAAATTATCCACTATTTCTCAATGTAAAATTGCCAAATAAAATTGTATAAAAATAATCTAGGGGTAATTTGGTAGTGAGGCATTAAAGATTTTTATTGTAGTATTAGTAAATATAAAATTTATTTTAAGAAATATTCTTTTTTGCTATTTTCTGCTTTTGTTTTTTCTAAGGTAACTTTAAACCTCATTTTATTCACGAGCAATGCATGCGCCCATAAACTAGTATATATAGGCGAATCCTTTCTATGACTCTCAAACCATGAAAATAGAGCTGAATATATATGTAACAAGAAATAAATCTTTTGATCCCTATTTCACCAGTTTTTCATCGAGACATTTCAACTTTCTACCACTGTCATTTTGTTCTATCAATGGCTCCCAAGACAAAGAAGTTTTGCACTTTCTCAGCTAGAAAGAGAGCTTCATCACCCTTACCACCTCCACTTAGGAGAATGAGACAAAAAACTAAACCAACCCAAGCTGAACCAGCTGAGGCACCTATCGCCTCTATACCCACACTTCCAGTAGAAACCTCAACCGAAATTCCACACCCATCTCCTTCAACCCAGAAATCCAAAAAAGATGATAAAATTGAAAAGCTTGCCAACCGTGCTGTGATTGACGGCTGTTTTGTTGATTTTGAGTTTTTTACCAGTTCACACCTAGATGTTTTATCCCTGTTTGAGTTCCAATGCTGGACCAAACTGCTTACCTACCATTTTAAATGGTATCCCAGCCTTGTCAGCCAATTCTTTCAAAATCTTGAAGAAAAACCCAGATTAGGACTTGTAAGACAATCCAAAGTCAAAGAAAAATCTATAGAGACTTTTCTTAAATTCTTTTCAAATACCTTCTTACTACCCAGTGATGAGAGTGCCCACATTCTCTCTTTTACCAAGGGAAAACTCCATTAACCAGGCTATGACAGCCTTTCTGCCCTAAATCTAATATCCAGGAAGAAGGATCATGTGAGTGTTGATAAGAAGCTCACTATCCAATCCCTTGAGCTCATTCCCAAAATAACTCACAACATCATTACCCATATCATTCAGCCCAAGTCAGGCAGAAAGGGCAATGTGAATGAACTTGACTTGTTCCTGGTATGGTGCATTCTGGAAAAGAAGAAGATTAATCTCGCCCACATTCTCATACACGTCATGGATACTGTGATTAGCAGAGGAGGAGGACTTCCTTTTGGAATGTACCTCACCACATTGTTTGAGAGAAGTGGAGTGAACTTCAGTGGTGAAAATGCTAAAGAAACCAACAGATATCATTGCATTGGTCAGACCCCTGTGAAGTTAATGAGATATGTTTATGTTCCTGCATTGGAAAAATGGTTCCTAATGGCAGAAGTTCCACAAGAAGGAGAATCTAGTGGAAAGGGAAAAGCTTAGACTAAGGCAAGAGCAGAAGCTGTTCCTGAAGTAGAAAAAAAAGTTGTTCAATCTTCAAATGATCAGGCTGATTAGGCTTTAGAGGAGCAAGCTGATTCTGCCATTGAAACTGAACATGTTGCAACTCAAGCTGTGGAGGTTGAGCATGTTGAACCAGCTGTTGAAGAAGTTCAAGAAGAATATATGGCTGAAGCTCAAACAATTGATATTCTGATTGAGGCATAGGTTGAACAAAACATGGAAGAGGCTCATATAGAGCAAGCTGTTCAAACTGTCCAGGACTATTAGGATGAACAAAATAATAAGCCTGAAGATGATGTCATGGAGGAAGTTAACCAAATTGCACAGGCTGCTATTGAAGAACAACTAACTGCATGAGATGCTGCTAATGCAATCATGGAAGACATCATTGGTGAAGCGGTTCAGGAAAGAGTTAGCATTGACTGAGAGAGGACAATATCTGATCCACCATCTCCTATGGATATTCCTTCATCAGAGGAACCTCATGCTCTCAGAGAAGGAGGATTTGTTGATAAAGAGATTAAATAAGAAGAAAAATCTCATATTGTTGGCTTGAAATCTACTGAGGAAAAAGGGTTATGAACTTGCTATCATACCTTACAGTGGAGTTGAGATAAGAATGGATGCTGACAAAGAAGTTCAGAGTGAAGAATATCATGAGGCTACTGCTGATCTTTAAGAAGAGGAAAATGAAGTGGAAGAAACTCAGGAGGAGAGTTCATCTTCACATGATCAATATGATCACCATTCACCATCATATCCTTATTCTAGCATGCCTGCTGATTATTTCTTTAAAAAAGAAGATTTTCTAAGGAAAGTCAGAAAAGATCAAATTTTTGTTATGTCTCAGTTGATGAACAAGTTGGAACAAAATCAGTTTCAGCAGAAGAATGTGATATTAACAGAAATTAGGAATTCTGTAAAGATTCAGGAAAATGAAGAGATTAAGGAGATTAAAGAATAAACCACTCACTTAACCCAAGCAACATAAATGCTAGGAAAAGTAGCGCAGTAAATGGATAGACAGTTGGGTGTTATGAAATCTCTACCTTCATCAAGTTCCACTTCCTCACCTACTGATGGTCTTATGAAAGATATTCAAGAAAGTTTGCAACAAATCAAGGCATTCATGAAGGCCTTTGTTGCTTCAGTTCAATCAAGACCTCAGACAACAAGTCTACAGTCTCCACAAGACAGAATACAAGCCTCACCAAGTCACTCAGAACCCATTCCACCAAGACATGCCTCAAGTGACTCAAGTGCAGAAATTCTGAAGAAGATTTCTGAGAACAATCAAAGTTTAAGAGGTCAGGTTGTTGAGTCCTTTAAGGACACCTCTAACACAGAGGCTCTACAATCAGTCTTGGATGCTATCTTGGACCAATCATCTAGCACAGTAGATCTTGATTCAGTGTTGAAGGCCATTTCAAGTTTGAAGGACAATGTAAACACTGTTGGGCCAACACCATATGAAGATAGTAGATTGGCTAAGATTCTAGACTTGGTCACTCGAGCTTATGAGAAGATGTCCACAATAGAAAATAAGATGTCATTCCTTGCCACTTCAATGATGGATCTATCATACACTGTTACAACTGCTGCAGATCATGTTGAGGGTGTTGTTAGCTTATTTGAAGACCTTTTCAAGGCAATGAACAGTAGATTACACTCAACTATTTGGTACGTTGCCTCATGCATCTGTTGGAGAAGAAAAGTGTAAATATTCCACCTGCACCAAGAGCTCCAGCATTCACAAGGCCACAAGGACCAAAGGAGTTTGATAGACTTCTTGGTATTCTAGAGTGTGAAGATGAAGAGGAGTCAGATGAAGAGCCTCTGCATAGAGTCTCAAGAAGAGTGTCTCTACCTCCTAGTGCTACATCAGAACAATTTCCAGATCCAAAACACAAACACCCAATCAGGCCAGAATTTGAAGGTCATACCATCTCACCTGAATTTGCTAAGGGTCTTGCTGAAAGAAAAGAGAAGGGATTCAAACCTGGTCCACCTCTAGATCCATTCAGATTTGATGTTTCCAAGCAAGCTCGTGACAAATTTGTCAAGGAGTCCAAACAAACTGTTGTGATTGAAAATTTTGTCAGGAGTTTAGCGGGGGCGAAAGACAGTTTCAATGGTTCCATGAAACCACGAGCACCAAGGAAACCCAAAGGTGACTCCAAGAAGAATGAAGCCAGTTCAAGTAGATCCAAGAAGAGCAATGATGATGATAGAAAGAGAAAAGGCAAGGGTCCTAGTTCGAGCTAAGCCTACCCACTTTTTGATATTTTCAAAAGGGGGAGAAGAGAATGTACACCTTAGGCTAAGTTAGCTCAAGTGGGAAGCTACAAGATAGGAGGAGTTTATCTTGCACTATAATGTGCTGAATTGTATTATACTTGTATTGTATATGTTTTGTTTGATCAGAACTTGATGTTATGACTATACTCTTTTGACATTTTAATCATAAATGAATATCAATTGATCTGTTTGCTCTTAATCTCATATGTGTTTTGCATTGAGCATTAATGATTGATTAAATGAACGCAATCATCTGTACCATGCTAATGTGTATTTGAGTGTTTGAAATCATCAAAAAGGGGGAGATGGTTATCTTAGGGAACCCCAGGATGAAACATTAGGATGCTGATAACGTGCAAGGTTGAAAAATTCTTATCCATCAGGACGCTTAATTTATCAGTAGTGCCCTCATTATGTCAACCAATGAACTTATCAGGACTTTGATTCAACATTAGCTCGTTGATCGTCTTAAGCATCAAGATGCTTACGTTTTAGTAGAGCCTTTATATTTTCCGTACTTTAAAGATAGAACGCTTATGTTGTAAGTAGCACCCTTATATTTCTAAGTGTTTTTAAATTGTGTCAGGACGCTAACCTTCCAGTAGCGCCCTCACAGATTAAGTAGTTTTTAACGTTAAGTAAGTCAGGACGCTTACATTTTTGTAATGTCCTCACTTCTTAGTTCAGCATGACGCTTATGGTCCATGAACACCTTCAAAGGAACAAAATGACAAAGTTGGCATTATGCGTCAGGACGCTAATCCAACACTATCATAAAGTTGTGTTTGTGCACTTTTTTATTTTGCTTTTTCAGAACATTTTATGCACATAAACCTTTTTAGATTTGTCAGAGATTTCCTATGATGCATGAATCACGATTCCTGAAATATTCCTTATTCATACAATTTGAAAAGAACCAGAATGTTCGTGAAGATTGTTTTACCATCTTCGTGAAAGATTCTAGTTGTTGTGAGTACACGTTCTTTTTGAAATTCAAATTCAAATGACCAACAACTTCATCTCTACTAAGTCTATAAATCCCAACACTTAGAAAATCCACACCACCTCGAAAACTCATCAAACAAATACTTTTGAAAGTTAGTCGAATTTTTAATTTGATTTTAAAGCTTAAACTGTTTTAGTTTTTCAAAGTGTCTTCTTTGAAACTTTTTTATTCAAAAGATTTTCATACTGAGCTTAATCTCTATCTTTTTTTGAAAATCTATTTGAAGGTTACTGAATTGTTTTTCACTCAAATTTTCAGTATTGTTTTAATCATATATCATTCTTGCTTAAAGCGAGATTTGAGAGATAGTTCATAAGATACAGTTGTACTTCATTTCATATCTTGTATACTGTATCGAGTTGTAACAGTAGTTATACAAACTGTTGAGTATCCAACTTCGTTTTTCAAACAAGTGGTTGTTCTCAAGCCTATAAATTGAGAGAGGTTTAGGTTAGTCTCACACCCGAAAGTTGAGATAGGTTGTTCTCTAGCCTGTAAGTCGAGATGTTTAGGTTGGTCTCAAGCTTGCAAGTTGAGTATTGTAACGGTTATTCTCACACCCGAAAGTTGAGAAAAAGTGTAACGGTTTGGTTCTCACTCGTAAGAGAATCTCTTAGTGAAGAGCTTTCAAAATCCTAACTAAGGAGGTTAGGTAATGGATGTAGGCAAGTAGCTGAACCACTCTAAATCGATTGTGTAAATTTACTTTTCCACACTTATTTAGTTTCCATTGCATTAACTTTAATTGTCTAAGTGTCCAATTCACCCCTTTCTTGGACGTACCTGGGCCAACACATATAACATATCTAACATATACATCAAAGTTCATCTATCCATACTTTCCATTCCTTATTCACATAACTCTCATACATTCACATAGTCTCAAACTGTATATACAACCCACTACCATTTTATACATATCATAAGTAGTGTTATATATATACATATACATCATCTAAAACTGTTCCCAAACCCTCAGCTACTTCATCACAGCTGGGTTGGAAACCCACCATTTTCAACCATGGAAAATCATCAATTTACCCATTAATTAACTCATAATTACGTAAGGAATCAATTACCTTACAATTGCTCACCAATTGTTTTCAAATCCCAGTTCAAACCCTTGTTTTCAATCTCCCAATCTAACCATGGAAAACATCCAATTTTCACATATGTTAAGCTAGTTGAAGAGAGGAATCCAAATATGAAATTTTTAGCTAGAGAAGAGCAATCCTTGCCTTAGATTTTATCAACCTAGCTCATTCTCCTTCATTTCTCTGGTTTTCTCCAACTCCAGCAAGCTCAAATGAGCTGGAAAATTTGAGAAATTAGCTTAAAATAGGGTTAAATCGCCTCACCATCCATTTAAAAAAATTGTCAGACATGTAGAAAAGTGCACTTCTCCCCCTTGGGAGCGCACTTTTTTGCTGCCCAAAAACAAATTTTTCTAGAATCCCGTGAGGAGTGCGCGTCCCCCTTACCGGGAGTGTGCTTCTCTGAAAATTTCAGAGATGTATGCTCTCGGGTTTTCACCACTGGAGCGCGCTTCATAAAGCTCAAGGTGAATATTTCACTAAGTATTGGGTTCCAAATGCTATGTTTAGGGTCTGGGTACATCTACCTCCCTAATAAACACACATTCACCGTATTCTAAGGCCATGTACATACGTATAAGCGTACAAATATGCCTGACAATATGCATAAGTCAACGTACAGGTTTGACTCCTAGGTACGTGGCGTTACATATATTGTATTCATGTGCATTTGATTTTTGTTGTAACTGAATCGCATCCTGCATGTGAGTGTTCTGTTGGTCTAGGCGCGCCCGGGTAGGGTGTGATAGTTTAAATAGTATCAGAGCAAGGTTCACTGCCCGCCCAAAACCGACGTACCTTAGATTCGCCCAGAGTTTACATAAACCTTAAAGAATAATAAGGTTTGTGTTGTAGAATGCATGAAACTTAGGAGAAATATTGGCATAAACTTTAAGATAACAAAAGATAAATGTTGTCCAATGGACAAGAGCATAAACTTTAAACATGAAAGAAAAAAAAAATCATAAACCTTAGAATGATTTCATATCTGAGAAAACGGAGTTAAGGGATATAACAAAAACATCGCAGGAAAGTTTTGAAGAACATTTTGATATGCATTTTAAGTGAATTTTGCGATTTTCCTTCTTTTCAGAAAGTCTTGAGCAAAACAATGGCCACAAGTGCAAGAGAAGGCACATCCTCATGAAGGTCGGTTGGTTGAACATAACCAAAATTAGTGATGGGGTCGCTCCCAACTTAATCAGAGAATTCTACAACCATATGGGGATCAGAAGCTAATGTGAAGACAGACCAAATCTAGAAACTCACGTTAGAGGTTCTTTTATCCTTATTAACACTGAGGTTATATCCCAACTAATGGATATCCCTATGGGGACGAGGTTCATAGACCCTTACAACTCCCAAGTTGTACAAGAAATAGCGGAGCCACCTCACCAGTTGTTCAACGCCCTCACTGAGGAACCTTATACGGGTGAAAAATATACCCACCTTCCAAACACATTCCTACGAAGGAGCTTTGCTGACCTCAGTAAAATTCTATTTGAGAATATCCTGCCTGAAAGCGTGACCAGAGGTGAAATGTTGAAAGCCCAAGCCTTTGTCTTATGTTGCCTAGATAAAAAGATAGCCATCTCCCTGCCGTATATCATCAAATAAAAAATGGCTAAGGTTGTCCAACGCCCTGAAAAGGTGGAGTATCTGGATTATGGAGCCATTATCATGAAGGTGTTATCTACTTTGAACATCACAGATACCTACACCATACCCCTTACACAACCTGTCGTAATAGACACCTATGCCAAAACCTTCAACACAAGGGGGGTGTGACAAATGAAAAAAATTTTTGCGCTATTTCGAGTGATGCCAGCAGAAGGGCCAGTGATAACACAATTACTAGCGGGAGAAGATCTCGACGTAGGATCCTAAATCAGGAAATGCCAAATCAAAACGCAAGGCAACTGGTTGGGGAAAATCCAGATGTAAACCCGTCCAAGGGGATGACTTGTTCTAAGATATGTCCGGGCTGCAAGGGGGAAACTTCATTTGGAATGAACCAGGTCTTGACAGATAGGAAGTCCCGCTGAATGAACCATTCTAGGACTTCCCAACGCAAGTGAACATGACTTTCTAAGGAGTTTCGGTCCAGGAAGTTCCCACTCAACCAGTCCCAGAAAACTCCCCACAAATGAACCAACCAACTCATCAAACCTTTGACCCCTTAAACTACCAACCTGCCAGTACCTTTGAAGCAATAATGATTGCCTATGCAATGAGGACAAAGAATAAACTGGATGCCTTAGAAGCCGAACGTAGTACCTCTCGTCGCTCCACGAGCAGTCGCTCTGCAATGAATAGGAGAACTAGACGAAGTAGTAGTAGTAGGCACCAGGATACCGGCATGTAAAACTACATTTTATGAATGAAAATCTTGTTTGTGACTATGTTTGGTGGGCAGACATACAACCTTAATTTTCTCTTGTATCACTAACTTTGGAGTGGTATGGGACGCAACAAAATTAGAGGATACTAGACAAAACTTTGAAAGTAAGAAAACCCACGACCGTGTGTGGCAAATCATCTGGGAAAGTTGAATCACTAAAACTATCATTAAGTTTACACGTTATGGGACGGGTAAACTTGGAGGATACCATTAGTGAACTTCTCACCAAATGATGTTTGCAGATACCGCATTCATACTACTTGACTTGGTTACGTCCCTTATCGCCAAATTCTCATAGTATAAGACACAAGAACTTAGAGGATAACCGAAAAAGCCGAAAATATGAGTTTGGGTGCATAGGCATGTGATAGAACGTTTAGATTAGGGCATTTACCCAGGAAAGTCTCAGAAATTCTATGACTCGTATGAGTTTCCAAAAGGTTAGTATATTCAAAGAGATCAAACAAAACATTTGAAATGGTTTAAATGTTATACGTATATTGTATGAACTACTCCACTTTTGTTTTATACCTTGGCCAACATACGAAGTGCATGAGAATTCTTTGACTCCTCATCAAAACCTTACACTATACCTAAAAAATTATGTTGATCAATATTTGCAGAACTCTTGAATCTATGAATTGCTAAGAATATCACATTTTTATACTATTTCTTGGCTTTATTTCATGGAAACTTTCTAAAAGATGAGTTTTATTTTCTCCTTGCCACTGGAGAAAAATGCAAACCAGAAGAAGGGGAAGGCCATGCTCAACCATTCGTCCAACAGAGGAGGCACTTCCCAAGACACAGAATCAGGAACCACCACTTCCAAGGATAGAGCAGGCCACACACGACACTGCCACCACTTCAAGGGTAGGTAGTACCACCCCCTAACCTATCCTTTGTCATGCTTCCGTGCATGAAACATATTTTCGCCAGATTCATTGAGGTGATGAAGGCTATTGTACAGATGGTCATCAGGGAAACGACGAAAAATCATGTGCTCACTGTTCAAGCACCTGTCAGATCTGATTCAGAGAACCAAACCGATTATATCATGAAATATAAAAGGCTTCAGCCTATTACCTTTGCTGGAACCCCAGATGCCGATGAGGCTAAAAAATGGTTGGATGAATCCAGAAAGGCTCTAAAGGCTATAGAAGTTTGCGATGACAAAAATATCCCACTAGCTTCATATCCGCTCATTGAGGGAGCTAATCTCTGGTGAAAAACTGTGAAGGAGGACCCAAGGATCAATATAACGACCATGACTTGGATGGAATTCGAGTCATTGTTCGTTGACGAATATTTCCCTGGTGCTGTGAAGAGACAAAAACGCCAGGAGTTTGCAAGGCTCTATCAAGGCAACATGACAGTCACAAAACTATCAGTCTTTTCTTTCTCCACAATCTCTATGGAGCGAGATAAGGCTGAGAATTTCTTTAATGGCCTTTGTTCGGATATTCAACAAGCCCTGGCATTCTTGGAGCTCAAGAATCACAGGGAGCTCGTAAACATGGCCATGAACTACAAGCAGGAACAAAGAAAAAAGGGGAAAACGGGCAACCACATTTTCCTAACAGGGCACTCAACAGGGCAATAAGAAAAAACTCTATCAGATTTCTAACCCAGCCCTCCCAGCCCCCCGTACCAAAACAAGAGGCCGTTACACCAGTAGTTGTAGCTTTTATCCCTAGCCATCAGGGTTTTTAGATTTAGAACATAGGGGGTCGGAATAACAGGGACAATCGCTGAAATGTCCATGAAAGAGATGGTGGCCAGCAACAACACAATCAATAGCACCAGCAGAACCAACAGTAAGCGCCTCACCAGAAAAAATAGACTTGTTACAATTGTGGCCAACCAGGTCACCTAAAAAGGTTCTATCCCTACCCACCACAAGCTCAACAATCGCACAGCCCAGACAGAACCAACAAAACCAAGGGCAAATGCAATAAGGAAGAGCCTACGTTGTGGCACAACAATTCTTTCCGGACAACAATGTAGTGGAAGGTACATTTTCTTTGTTTAATACAATGGTGCATGTCTTATGTTATTCAGGTTCCACCCTTTCCTTTATATCTTCTGCATTAGTAAAACATTTAGGCTTGCAACTTGAACCAACTGATATCATTATCTATGTCTTAACACTGATAGGTCTTTGTACTAACATTAATGAGAAATGTTCTAGATGTAAACTTAAAATGTCACGATAGATAATTCATGCAAATCTCCTAGTCATGGACATAAAAGACTTCAACATCATTCTCGGCATCGATTGGCTGGAACTTTTGAATGCTAAGATTCATTGTTTGAAGAAACAAGTTTAGTTAACCTTGCCCACTGGGGAGATTGTCAGAATTCAAGGAACCCAAAAATTGATACACAGCTCGATTGTCGCACTTCTCAAGGCACAACTCCAAACTCTATCCATTAGTAATGACAATGGACCATCATTACTATATCATCTCGAACTACATGACATCCCGGTCATTTCAAAATTTTGAACAATTTTCCTAAACAACCCATCTACCTCCGATTCAAAAATTTGACTTCGAGATCAAGCTTATACCGGGAACTGAACCCATCTCCATTTCACCATACAAAATGTCCAACTTCGAGCTAGTTAAATGGGACAAGCAGCTGAAGGAATTGGAGAGTGTGGGCTTCATCAGAAAAAGTTCATCACCCAAGGGTTCTCCAGTTCTGTTTGTTTGTAAAAAGGATGGTTCGTTACAATTTTGCATCAATTATCGCAAGAATAACGTAACCATCAAGAACAAATACCCGCTACCCAGGATCGTAGACTTGTTAGACCAACTTAAAGATGCAAATTCTTCTCTAAAATCAATCTTTGTGATCCGGCTATCATCAACTCCTAATCAAAGAGTCGAACATACACAAAACGACTTTTAGAACTCGGTGTGGTCATTACGAGTTCCTGGTCATGTCGTTCGGTCTAACAAACCTACCTGCGACATTCATGGATTTGATGAACCGCATCTTCAGACCATATTTAGATAGGTTCGTGATAGTCTTTGTAAATGATATTATGGTGTATGCACCAACAGAGGAGAACCATAAGACGCACCTGAGGATTGTTCTCCAAACCTTAAAAGATCATCAATTATATGCAAAGTTGAGTAAGTGCAAATTTTGAGGGAAGAAGGTTCAATTCCTAGGTCATGTGGATTTTGGCAATGGTAGTGAGGTGGACCCCTCAAAAGTTGAAGCGATATTAAATTGTAAGCAGCGAACAAATGTCACTCAGATTCAGAGCTTTCTTGGCTTCGATGACTACTACAGCCAAACTGTCACACCCTATTTTTTTGGCGTTTATGTTTTCAGGTAAAATTAATAAATAGATAACTACATTTTTTTTCACCGAGGAGGATAGCCGAAAACTGAGGCGTGAATGATATCCATCTACCTTAACCCGAAACCATTATACAAATCGTAAAACTTTTACGATATCATTAACTAAGGTAAATGAATAACCCTTTCAATATCTATGCCAAAGACAATGTATTTTCATTATATGAGTTTTCATATTTCACCATGAGGGATTTTATCCTTGTCCATCCATTGTGGACCTACATTTAGAATTATTAATGTAACAAATTCCATGTACAAGACATTCACATTTAAAATGAACCATAATCTATTTATTGATTGTAATGAAGTACCATAAAAGTAGTGATTACTATTGAAACCCATTTAATAGTTTAGAAATCAAATGATTTACAATACTACCCAAGTTACTAACCCACTCACAAGCTTGCACTTTATTCTTCTAATTACCTGCATGTGAAAAATGATAGTCACCCAAGAGGGGAGGGGGGGGGGGGGGTTGGCCAATTTGGTCAATTTTAAATTTATCTTAATTGATCTTGTGTCCCTTAAATTAATTGAGGCATTTAATCAAATAGAACATGTACAAAGGTAAAGTGCAGAAATTAAAATGCAAAGACACAAGATTTTTGCATGGTTCGAAAATCCAATTTCTTTACTTTCACGCCTAGAGAAAACCTCTCTAGGATTCCACTATCTCGTATTCACTTACCAAGTGTGAATCAAACCGTTACAATTGTCTTTTTACAGGTTTAAGACAAACCTATCCTTTTGCGGGATAAAGAAGAACTTAAAATCCTTTTACCGGCCTAAGGATGAACCACTTGTTCCTTTTCACGGGCTATGAAATAACCACTTGACCCTTTTCAAGAAAAAGGGTGAAACTAAACCTAGATTCCAACCTAGGAATCCTAAGTGAACTAAATCATAAATGTTTGTTCCAAATCCTTGGAACAAGTACAATGAAGCATAAGATATTATAATTTCATTCAATACAAGATATGAAATTAAAGCTCATGGAATGAGAAACACTTACAACCATATACCTTTCATGTATCCATATTGCTCATTTGAAAGTTGTTGTAAAACGTGCATGATTGATGCAAATGTTGATGCTCCAAAATCATCAAGATGATTTTTCACTCAAATGCTCTCTCTAGGTGTTTTGAAAATGAGAAGAGATAGAAGATATAGGTTAAAGCTCAATCTATCATTTTCTCACAAAACACTTATATTCTAGAAAAATTTTGGATTTAAAAACAAGCACACAATTTCCCTAAGAATCAAAATAGGTTTATCTCGAAAGAGGATTTCATATTTAAGCTTGAAGAGAAAACCCAAAAAAGAGATATTGAAAAATGTTTGTAAAAACATTTGAACACTTGTTGAAAACAATTTGGACACTTGAATGATTTTTCTCAAAACCAAGTTAAAAAAGATTTTGTAGAAACTTGGATTTTCTTTTGAAAAATAGGAGAATAAAAACAATATCACAAGTTTAAAAAATACTAATTGCTTGAAATCTCTCAAAATGATATTCTCAAAGATTGAAGATGAAAACTTAGGAGATTTCTTTAAAGTAAGAGAGAAACTTCAAAGATTGCTTGAAGGATGATGAGCACTTGAAGATCAAAATCTTTTTATCTCAAATAAACAAAACACTTGAACTTGTGAAAACTTGTTTTATTTTGAAAACTAGGGAAAAAAATACAAATGCACAAGTTTTTAGAGATTTTGTAAAAGTTGCTCCAAATGAGCAAAGACATGTATTTATAAAAAAATGTCCCGGAAAAAGTAGGAAACTCGTTTTTATAGAGAGAAGTGCATTTCTGTTTGAAAAACACTGAAAAAAAAGAGAGAAATGCCTTTTTCAGAGGAGAAGCGCGTTTCTGTGCAAATTCCAGAGGGCACTCATTTTTGAAAAATAAGATAAGCACGCTTCTTAAGAGGAAGCTTGTTTCCTTGTCTCTGAGAAAAAGTTCATCATTTTGGAAGTACAAGAAGCGTGTTTCTATTTAAGGAAATGCGTTTTTGTATGTCCAGTTGAGAAACTTCTCTCTGGACAGCAAGTAAACGCATTTCTTAAGGAAGAAATGTGTTTTTGCTTACACAGAAACTGAAATTCCAATTTTTCAAATTTTTCTAAGTTCAAAACATGTTTTGTCGATTAAACAAATTCAAAAACACTTGGAAACACATAAATTGATCAAATTGAAATTCATGCAAGTGTTTGAAACAATTTTGATGAAAATAAAAAGTTTGACCAATATGAAAATTGGTTTGAATAAACAAAACAATGATGATTTCGAAAACATTTCGACTAAATAAAATTATGAATGCATGCATGGAATGATTTGAAAATAAATGAGCAATAGAGAGACAAGAAAGATTACAACTAAGTACACTTGTAAGCTCTCATCCTTTTGTCTTCAAGTCAACACGTCCAATATTTTGCCTTGGACTTTGTTTGATCCACTTGAGTTCACTTGAGATCACTTGATCTTGTATTGACCTCTTGACTATTCCTTGGTGCTGAAACATACTCAATTAAACCATTAGCACCATAGTTATATTGTTTGTTACCATCAAAACGCTTAGGAGAATTTTAAGTGGAAAACCATTTAGGTCAACAAAAAAATAGGGGTGAGCTAAAAAGCCCAGTGGGTCCTTTATAAACATTCACAACATTTTACTTAGATATATATGTAAGAACATACAAACAAGTTTCACACATTAACGTTGCACGCACTTGATTGTTTGAGTCGAGAGTTTTGTCACTTATCACTAATGAGTACCTTTAGGGAATCATTTCTAGGTGGCAATCAACCCAAAAACTCATAATCATTGATACAATAATCATTTGTGATATTCATCAAGAATAACTGCTCAAAGTGACTATTGGTGATATTCTTGATCTTCAAGAATAACTACCCGTGGAATTCTTATATTAATAGTATTCTTTAGTGAGATCATGCATATTATATGAACGTCATATAAGTCAAATATCAACATTCAACATTCATCATTCCCATAACAATATTGCCATGATAACCATATCATCATATAATATTGATATCATATTATCATCATAATTTCACAAAATTAACAAATACCACAACATTATCATCATATTATGCAATGTATCATGTATCATGAATCATATAAGCAACTTATAACTAATCATGCATGGTATTAATTATGTTCTTACGCACATATCCAAGCAAAATATTGTAAAGATTGCAAAATCATTCCCGCCTAAATTGCTAAATTCCAAAGTCTGGGACGTTCTCAACCTTTGATATTCAAGTTTCTTGACCATCACCTAGTTGCTTGTGTGTTAGGAGTAAGAGAAGAATGGGTGTAGTCAAATATTGAAAGAAAGGGGAAATAAGTACCAAAGAGGAGAGCACTCTAGAAAATATTTTCTAATATGGAAGGTCAGTCAAGACTGCAACCACAACGCATATTAGAATTCTCAAGAGAAAGCTTGTTACTTTGATACCTAAGACCTCTCATTTGAGGGGGTATTTATACTAGAATTCATTCAATCCACACCACACAATTTAAAATTCATAAAAAAACCATAGCCATACACATGTAATACACCATACCTAATTTGGATTATTTCACCAAATTTTTACCTAATTTGGATTATTCACAAAAATCATGGTCATATACATGTAATACACCATACCTAATTTGGATTATTGCACCAAATGTTTTACCTAATTTTAGAAATTTCTAAATAATGAGTTTGGACTTGGTTTTGGGTCTTGTCTTGGGATGATCATGGATTTACTCTTGATTTGATGTTAGGCTTGGCCTTTGGACTTGATCATGGTCATGGGCTCAAAACAATTTATACTATACTAATCTTCTCGTATACATTATATTGTTAATATTTATTTATTGGTTATATATATTGTATGCTTACGAAAATTTGGAGTATTACACCGAATGACCCCGAGGTGAGAAAGGAGGTGCTCACAAAAACGCATTGTTTTAAGTTTGCTCTGCATCCTGAGGGAGATAAAATGTACAAAGATTTCGAACAATAATTATGGTTCTCTGGAATGAAAAAAGCCATTGCAGATTTTGTTGCAAGATGTCTCACTTGTTAGCAAGTAAAGGTAGAGCACAGACTCCCTTCCGGACTTCTCCAGCCTTTACCTATTAGAGAATGAAAGTGGGATAACATTGCAATGGACTTTGTCACTATTCTACCCCAGAATAACAAATGACAAAATGTCATCCGGGTTATCATTGACAAACTTACAAAGGTTGCATACTTCATACCAATCAAGTCTACAGATAACCCTGCAAAGTCAGTGGAGTTATACGAAAAAGAAATCGTATGCCGAGGATGAAATCAGACTGTCATGCAACTGTCAAAGCACTCCGAGGATGAAATCAGACTCAATTTGTTCTCCATTTTTCAACGATGCTGAGGATTCTACGGGTCAAAGCATGGTTCAGGGACCTTATCACTCACATCCTCAGCCAATTGATGGAAACTGCAAAATAAGCATCGGGTCTCAAGGAGACAATAATCAAGATATCTGATTGAATTTCGAGGGAAAAATTCTTTTAAGAGGGGTAGAGTGTAATACCCCCAATTTAGACAAAAAAATAAAATAAAATTGGAAGTTAAAACGTTAAAATGTTTTGGCAGCCAGATCGTTTTGGCTGCTCCACCCTTATAAGAGGGGGCCCCTTCCCCCTCATTTCCACCATCTCTCCACTCTTTCTCTCTCTCTTCCTTTTAGAAATTCTCTCCCTCTTTTGAGACTCTCTCTTTCTCTCTTGTGCAATGCAGAGCTACTGTTCTGGTTGAGGAACGTTGATCTAGGAGCGGGCAAATTTGAAGGTGAGAACGAAACATAGGTTTTCGTGTCTTATGACTTTTTATAAAGTTTTCATACATTTATCATTATGTTCAATATTCATTTAGACTATGTCGTTCATGCATATACCTTGACATGAAATCCATGTGTTATATCCTTACTCTGCTGAGTTAGTAATTAATTTAATTAGCCAGACCCAGTCTTGTCCCAAGTACCTTTGAATAGTGAACGAGAGTCAGCTTACTGCTCTAGAAGAGTGGTTTTTAAGCGAGACCATTGTGACTCCACCACTCAGCCTGGGAACTAGCCTGGTTAATTTTATTGAGAACTATTCACTCTGTGAAAGTAATACTGGATGTCCTAATGATGCACGATTGTGAGGTCAATCCTTATAGGCATCACCAGACGTTGTCAAATCATGCCCGATGTAAATTCGAAACCAAACCTTCAAACTCATGATTGTGCATAAGAATTATAAATGGAAGTTAGTAGACAATGTAATCACCTAGGGACGTGAGTCGCTCGTGGCCTATAGAATGACTATTGGTGCATAAATGTCCACCTGATTGAGTCAACCCTAGGCGTTACATCTTTGTTGTGAACTTCATTGTGTCAGCCAAAGGAGATGTACGGACTGAGTTGTACTTAATTATTGATGTCAATTGACTTATGCAAATTTCCCTGGAGATGGACGTATAATGTGAACCTAGGACAAATTGCCCTGGAAATAGACATCTATACGTGAACCTAGGATGGTACCTGGCTACGAACCCTTACGAGCTCGTTACAGGTGTTTACTACTTTATGATATTGTATATTGTTGAAGATGTCATGTTGTGTTTATCTGATGATTATGATTGTGATGTTCTCTTTATTAATTGTCATAATTTACGAAATATTTGTTTCACCCACTTGGCGATAACTCATCCTATTGCCAACCATTTTCAGAAGCTTAAGGTGGATCCGGGAGGAGGTATATGGGCCCTAATTTTGTAACCCCTGATTTCACTGTATAAGTAGTCAGGGTGATTTTTGGGGAGCATGTTCCCTTGAATTGGCAGTCGTTAAACTACCATTATTTTGTATTAAAAACAATTACAATCAATGAAAAGAAACTTGTCCCTATGTTGTTTTCTGCGCATCTGATTTATGTTGTAACTGCGTTGCATCCCGCCTGTGAGTGTTCTGCCGGTCTAGGCGCGTCTGGGCGGAGTGTGATAAATTGGCTAGAGATTATTAATGAAAATATCTCTCTACATTTTGTGACCTCCATTGATGGAGTTATGAGTAATCCTTCTCTCAATTTTCTCTTGTTTCGTTCTTTGATCATTTGTTGATCAATATTTTGTCTTTGTATTCCTGTGATTACAAAGCTGATTTCACAGCTAATAACACACAAATACAATCATAGAAGAATTTAAAGTTTTGTTGTTGAAGACGTTGTCTAATAAATTCATATAAAAAACAATGAATAATAATTGGAGGAAAAACATACTAATATATATAAGTACAAATTACATAAATACTTAAAATATGCAAATAATAGAGAAATTAAATCAGCGAATTATAAAATGAATTTGTGTAAAAAAAATAGAGAATCGAGTAAAAATCAAAACTATAATATCAAAAAAACTAATTTGAATTTATGCTCAAAAGACCAGCCATGAAAATTATATATTGTAAAAGAGATTGATGAAATGATACTAAAAAAGAAAAGAAAAAAAAAGGATAAAAGGTGAAAGGAAAAATCTTCACTTTAATTAGATCCTTGGCACCAAATTAACCTCTAGAATGATTGAAGGGACTTGGAACGGCAATTAATTGATTAGTGTTGCAACAATTGGCATACCGAACTCCAGCTGATATCAAAAGATTTCTATATGAACACTAACATGACTTTAACTACCACATTCATTTTAATGAGGAGAATATAACCATCAAACTCATGGAGATGGAGAAGGTGCCTTAACCATTAGATCAGCAACATGGATGTGGTTGTTTTTGTATTTCGGTTATTGAATATAAATATTTAGGTTAATGATTGTACAATACACCTAGCCACTAATATAATGTGTTTGTGCGTACATGCACGAGTGTGTGTGTGTTATGAGGTTGGCAATCCCTTTGGCGGTAGCATGAAAAGGGTTTGGGGCAGTATTATTAAATAAGCAATGTTAAATGGATTGAAATCAAGATAGAGACGTGACAATCCTTTTCCACTTGATCCATCTTAAAACCCTCCTATGGCGTGGCACTATTTCCCATGTGGGAGAATCCCCAAGCTAGGACTTAGCAAGGCCAATGGGAAATAGGACTATACCCTAACATGGGGATTCTCCCAAATGGGAAATAGGACTATACCTTAGGAGGGTTTTAAGATGGATCAAGTGGAAAAAGAAAGTCATGTCTCTATAGGGCATGTATGTGTACTTCCTTAGTTAGAGAAGAACGCAAGTGAAAAAGGAAAGCCATGTCCTTATGTGGCGTGCGTGTATAATCTCTTGGTCTAGAGAATGTGAATGAAATACATTGATTGGGTTTTATCGTGCATTACAATAAATGATGAGTGTTTGTTATATGTATTATGTGTCTTTCACCATCTTATGATATTGGCATGCATACATATTTTATTTATGAGTAATGGATGATATATTTGAATTCTATATCATTGGGCATAGTTGACTAATTCTCTCACTTCTCTTTCAGATCCTTTGATGCAGGATAAAGGAAAGGGTGTTATTATTTCTTGAGGGCCTAGCCAAGCGCTTACGATGAGTGACAGAGGCTTCTTTTGTGTACATTTGTTTTGTATATGGTTATGATGTGTATTTTGTAACTATGTACCTATATCACATGATACCTAGATGGTGAGAATGTTGTATCTTTTACATGCTTGATGTTGGGTCTTGTGAACTCCAACTTTAGACTCTTATATGGATGTATGTTTTGATTTTTGGGGACTATGCATTGATATACACTTGATGATGGCCTTGGGGCGGTGGACTTATGTTGATGGACTTACATGATATGGTATCATTTGTACATTTTGTAGTTTTGTTTATGTCGGGTAGTTGTGGATAGTAGAACTCTTACCGGTACCCATATGTTGACATTAAAAACAAGAAATGTTTGTAAATGTTGAGGTTAGTAGAGTCTCGATCATCTCATGGACAGGGTGGTTCGAAGCACCTAAGTCAGCCATCCCACCTTGGCATTCGGCACGTTATCCCCATAGAGAATGCTAGTCCGAGGTTGGGGTCGCCACATATGGGCACAGACAAATTGTTCGAATTTAAACGTGGGTTGGATCTTGATAAAGAACTATATGCATGTATAGCTTGAGCCTAGTTGTATCTGAACATGATATTTTTCTACTTCTACCTTTGGGGCATTTAAATAAAGAAAATCTAATTCAAATGCAGTGTCTCATGTTTGGTCTGTCAACTCCACCTCAGCTGCCACATATGTAAAAACACAAAAAATTATAGACTACATAGCAGAATTCATTTGTGCGCCGCACGTACAGAGAACAAGCATAATATATACCAAAACCCCATTTAAAAAAGATTTCTAAAGTTTGCAAGTCAAAGCTAGGAACCTTGTGTTTACCTTACACAAGAGACGATTCTCCTATAGGAGAAAGAATATATCATAAGATTGAAAATTAACTCAATCCAACAAGACTAACGAGGAACAATATCTCTGTATGTTTTTATACCTATATAAAGCACATAGATAATATTATGAGACTCAACTTCAAAAAATCACATTTGATACTTTTATGATTATAATTTACCCTTACTGACAGGAGAAGAAAAAAACAAGGAAAAAAGCTTTAGTTAATGGATTCCAAGGATGGAGCTGCCAATCAAAGCATATATGAAGATTTCCAACCCTCACTGAAAGAATTCAATGAAGAAACTTTGGTTTTTGAGATCACTCTTCCAGTTGGTATATTTCTTAGTTTTTCCATCAACTTCACTTTCATTAATATCAAAATTATCAGCATGAATATCTTCTAGATTTGGATTATTAATAACATCAATTCTGATAAGAATCTCTACCAATAAATCTCAATTAAGACTAATTTCTATCATCTTAATAATTTCTTCTTTAGTATATATATAGTTTTTATAATTTGATGGTGAAGTTAGCTTGTTCATACAAGGAGATTAGAGTTTGGTTTGTGATTTCTTATGATCTCTATTTACTAGTCTTCACCTTTGATTTGACCTCTCTCTTATATACTTTCTTCCTGATACAATTTCTTATTAATTTCTAAAAATAACTAAAATGAACAATAATTCTCATAAAACAAGAATTATTATTTTTAATTAATGGTAAAATATAAGGACTAGCTTCAAAAATAATAAATAGATAATAGATTTGAAATTTTCTTAAAATAATATCCAATAGAATAACTTTCATATATTAATTAAAGTATTTTCTATCAATTTTGAGTTCTTTACTATAGTTGAAGATGAATATACCAATATGTGCAATGGACTTGATAGACGGACCATAGCCCTCGCCTGTAAGAATAGAAGGCCCATGTCTAGCTAGGATCATATATGTTGGGTTCGTAAGATCCAACTTTTGTTTTGTTTTCTTTTTCTTTTTCTTTTCTTCTTCTTCTTCTTCTTTTATTTTATTTTTATTTTATTTTTTTATGATGTAGTGCATCAAATTCAACAATTTAATTGTGGCAACTGTTACATATATATATATATTAGGAAATTACATTAAGTAGTTATGAAACCTACACAAGTGCCAAAAAGAATATCAAAGTTTAATATAAGAATTCTCTATTAAAAAATATGAATTGTATTTTCCCTCTTTAACATGTTATATATACAAGATTTGAGCATTTAAATATATATATATTAACCCTTATAAAAGACTTTTATAAAAGGACACAGCTATACAATAACACAATGAAGGGCACTGTGTTTTTAGCCTTGAGCCTCCTTATCATTAAATTGTCTCGAATCATGTAACCAAATACAAAATTAATACCCCTTCCTGCCATTTACTTAATTTTACATTCATCTTTTTAACATAATATGACATTATGGGAAATCTTCCAAACAAGAAGTCTTTCTTAATTATATTAGGCATGACTATTTGATATACATTGTTAGCTACGTTGGCTTACATATTCAAACATATCTATTATTTTAAGGTTATTATCTAACATGGTAACAGAGCTATTTACTAGACGTCTCGTCTTCTTAAACAAATGGTACGCGTACATACATTTGTTCATTTCTACAGGTATCAGAAAAGTGCACCTAAATGCTGAGTTAGAATCACAAAGCAATTTGAAGATAAGTGGTGAATACCCCCTTGATGGGAACCGACGGAAAAGCTTTACTATGAGCTTACCCATTCCACATGACAGTAAAATTGACGACATCAACGCTAAGTTCATTAATGGAGCTCTTCGCATTTTGTTACCGAAGACAATCTCTCCTATCGAAAACAAGCCACAGAAATTAGCTGATCATGGTAACCAAGCAATATTAAGTAGTAGTCATGGAGATGGAGGGATGAATATCAATGACTATTCTGATCAATTATTTCCAAGTGTATCAAGAAGTGAAGTGGTAGAGATGATGATGAGGAAGCCTAGGATGATGGCGAGTGCTGCAGTTACTGTGATTGTGGTGGCTTATCTTGGAGCATTTGCAACCTACAACATAATTAATAGCTTATCATCAAAATATTAAATAGGCATGGGAAGTAGCTATTGGAGAGCTTCCCGTCCTTTTATGACAAAATTGCATCTAATAATTTGATATCTAAAGTTGTCGATTGATTGAATCTGTAAATTAATGCCTATGTTGACAAATAATTAACATGTAATTTGATATTTAAATTACAATAAGTAGTTATATTTTTTTAATTATTTATGTCAATATTATTTGACAAAAAATATGGTTAATAATAGTTTTTATTTTTACTAGTGGGGCGAGAACATTTCATTTTAAATGTATTAGTATAGTGAGTTCATAGATTTGTGTATATTTTGACATACAAAATGTAAACTATCTAATGAATCAAAAAATTTAGTTTAAGTGAAATTTAATGATGGGAGAATTTTAAACAATCTTTTCCAATTAGCTCGACAGGGTACCACAAGTTATGACGGGACATGAGAATGGTATTCCCTTAGTTGGGATTGCCACCAACCAATTAGGAGCAAGGTTACTTTCCCTCCAACAATGAACACAAGTTATATAATAACAAGGCCGTGGGTGTCTGTTAGAACATTTCTTATCTATTCTGAATATATAATTCCTTTTTGAAAAAAAAAAAAAAAAAAGGGACTTGGAGACTTTATCCCTTCTAAGGTGTTTACCAGTTGGGTTCGTTTGAGTTATGACAAAATACCAACTTAACTCAATCAAGTCGAATTAAAAAAAAAAATTCAACCAAACCCAACCCAATAGACCTCTGAAACCCAATCCAAAATGGATTGGTTTGAGTCGGGTTAGTTAATTCAGTATATGATTTATAGAATTACATAATTTACTCAATTCTTGAATTTTAAATGTCATTTATAAAACTATTTCTAAGTCAGATGTAACTATTATAATACTAATTAAGATGATTTTTTTTCTGCTATTTTCATTATAATATTTTGAATATTTCAATTATAGTAAATGACTATAGTAAAGTTGTCACACCCCGCCCGGACGAGCCTAAATCGGCGGCACACTCGCGGAAGGGGCGCGCATTTGGAACAATAACAATGGTAACAAAAGAGTGCGCAGCAGAAATAAAAAACAGTACAAGTACAAATCTGATTTCATTTAATTCAGAATATTTTTGTACATAAAATGGTCAAGGGAACATACTCCCCAAAATTCTCAATGAATCATACAAAGGGTACAAAATGTGGGCCCAATAACCTGCACCCAGTCCACCCTAATTTCTTGTGAAAGATTGGATAATAATGAAGTGAGCTTAACGCGCTCAGTGGATAAATAGTTCGTGAGTATAACAATTAATAAAGCATACTTCAATATCAAATATCTTAAATACACATGTGAGCATCTTAATCAATCAATATGTATGTATTCATGACACTGTCTCGTAATGGTTTGATGAACGTACATCGCCTGAGTTCACGTATAGGTGTCCTTCTCCGGGCGTAGCCAGGTTCTCACTATACGTCCCTCCTCAGGAACGATGCTCTGGATTCACGTACTAATGTCCCTCTCCGGGTGTAGCCGGATTCTCATGTACGCCCCTCTCCAGAGAAATGTAATGAATAGCGAGCAATGCTCCTAACTATTCTATGAGTCATGAACCATATACGTCCCTAGGTGGTGATATGTATGATGTCAATGCATGAACTAGTCTGGTCTTTTCTTGACATTTAGACTGACTTTGGCAACGTCTAATGACCTTTATCAAAGTCGGTATCACGACGTGCATGGCTAGGACATTCAGTATTACATGTATACGCTGATAGCTTTCAATAAGACCAACTAGATCAGTCCCCAGTTGAGAGGTGAGACACTAGGTCTGCTTAAATAACCAATCGCCTAGAGCAGCCCATTGCCTCCCGTTCACTATTTAAAGTTACTGAGGACAAGACCGAGTCTAGTTGAGTCAGATTGACCACAAATCCGGCATTATAACAGTATAATACGTGAATTCCAAGTGTACAGGCATAAGTGCGGCAGTATAAACATTATATGACATAATGCAGTGTAAATGAATAGTAGACATAATAATAATTGAATGTAAACTTTAATAAAAGTTATAAAATACGCAAACCTATTTTTCGTTCCCCACCTTCAGATAAGAACTTCTTCTTTTTCAGATCTGGCATTTTTCTCCGGATAGAACTTCGTCGTACTGCACTGAGAGTCTCGGACAGAGAGTCTCAAAAAATTAATAACTATATATGAGTGAAAAGAGGAGGAAAAATCAGAATTTGGAGTGAATTTGATGTGAAACATGAAGAGGGGAGGGTTGGTTTATATAGAGTTTTTGGCGCGTGGAAGTTTAGGCAGGCTGCCTGGACTTCCGGGCATGTGCCTGGACTTCTAGGCATGTGCCATGTGCCTGGACTTCTAGACATTTGCTTTATCCTAAAAAAAATTATTTATTTATTTTTTTTTATTTTTTTTTGTGAAATACAGGGTATTACACTCTACCCCCCTTAAAGGGATTTTTCCCTTGAAATAAATTCAAGTAGTTATGATGGTTATCTGCTTGAGATCCACTGCCGGCGTCATCTCTTGCGAGTTCAGGATAGTGCTAGTATGGTCCCTGAATTGCACGTTGGCCGATGGAATCCTCATCATCATAAAACCATGGAGAGCAAATGGAATCGGACTCATCCTCTGAAGATTCCTACATTTGCACAACAGATGGTGGTGGAGGGCGATGGTTACATCGTTTGAGGGGAGGTAGGTTGAGCGGTGGAATACTTTTTTTGTGTTGTTGCTTGAATTCGACCTCTTGGCAATTGTGGTAGAAGGTCCTGCCAAGATGAGGGCACGGAATTGTTGCGAAAAAGTTATGCACGTTCTGGCGATAATGATCGTCGTGCGATGATGGAGTTGGTGATGCAAAGTAGTAGTGACTTAACTCTGCTTCTTGAGAAGTAGTTACAAGTTACTAAGGAGGCCACTGCGTGTGTGCATCACGATATCCATGGATGTTAGTTTCAGACATCGGTGTAGTTATTCAAGTGAAACAATGTATTAAGATAAGTGTAACAATGTTTCATCCTTTTATTGATAAGTGAAAATAGGACAATGTATCGCACCATCAGTTGGTACTAGAAAACAATTCAGGATATTTCTGTTTAATAGTTGCTTCCAATTCCCATGTTGCTTTCTCTACGCCGTGGTGATCCCAGAGCATTTTCACAAGTGGTATGCTACGTCGCCGTAGTTTTTGAGTTTTTCTATCTAAAATCTGTATCGTTTTCTCCTGATACGTATTTCCTTCTTCAACCCGAACCTCGACTAAAGGGATGATATGCGAAGGATCAGGACGATACTTGTGAAGCATAGATACGTAAAAAATATCATGAACCTTAGGCATGGACGATGGAAGGGACAGACTATAAGCAAGTTTGCCAATACGTTCAATGATCTGAAATGGACCGATATACCGCGGGGAGAGCATGCCTTTTATCCCAAAGCGTTTGACACCTCTTGTGGGCTGGACTTTCAGAAAAACATAGTCCCCCTTATCAAATTCTAGAGGTTGTCTCCGCTTGTCAGCATAGCTTTTCTGTCGACTTTGTGCAACACGAAGTCGTTCCTTTACTAGTGTGATCTTCTCAGAAGTCTCTTGAACTAGTTCAGGGCCTAACTGCGGTCGATCTGCCATAACTAACCAGCATACCGGAGATCTGCAAGGCCGACCATAGAGAACCTCGTATGGTGCCATGCCGATACTAGTTTGGTAGCTGTTGTTGTATGCAAACTCAGCTAGATGCAAATACTTTGCCCATCCGTCATTAAAGTCCAAAATGCAGCATCGTAATATGTCTTCTAAGATTTGGATAAGCTGTTCTGACTGCCCATCAGTCTGAGGGTGGAAGGCTGTGCTCATAGTGATCTTAGAACTCAGTATATTCTGGAAGCTTTTCCAAAAGTTTGATGTAAATCGAGGGTCTCGATCAGAGACGATCGTGAGTGGTATGCCATGAAGGCGTACGATCTCTCTTTCATATAGTTCTGCAAGTTTGGCGGGATTCTCCGTGAACTTTATTGGCAAGCAGTGTGCAGACTTTTGTAAGTCTGTCAATGATAACCCAGATAGCATCTTGTCCTTTATTATTTCGAGGCAAGGCCGTAACAAAATCCATTGCGATGTTCTCCCACTTCCATTCTCCAATAGGTAATGGCTGGAGAAGTCCTGAGGGAAGTCTTCGTTCTTCCTTAACTTTCTAGCAAACGAGACATCGAGCAACGAAGTCTGCAATTGTCATTTTCATTCTAGAAAACCAGAATTGTCGCTTAACATCCTTGTACATCTTGTCATCCCCAGGATGCATAGCGTACCTCAAACAGTGCATCTCAGTAAGCACGTCTTTCCGAACCTCAGGATTGTTCGTTAGACATAGACGTTTTTTTATAGAAAACGGCTCCGTCTTTAGAAACTCACCAATGAGGAAGATCTTGTTCGTTGAGTAGAAGTTCTCGTTTCTCCATTAACATAGGGTCATTGGCTTGAGTAGCTGAAATCTTTCGAACGAGCTCAGAGGTGGCTGATGATTGAGAGAGTTGTGGTCGTGGTCCCTCTACGTTCAACTGTAGGTTAAAGTTATTCATCTCTTTAGCCAACTTCCCCATTTCATAGTTAAGAGTGCAAGCAACATAAGATTTTCTACTCAGGGCATCGGCCACAACATTGGCCTTTCCGGGATGGTACTGGAGTTGAAATTCATAATCTTTCAAGAATTCCAACCATCGTCTCTGGTGGAAGTTTAGGTCTCTCTGAGTATATATGTACTTAAGACTCTTGTGATTCGAGAAGACTTCAAACTTTTCACCGTATAGGTAATAACGCCATAGCTTCAGTGCAAACACAACAGCTGCAAGTTTCAAGTCATGTGTTGGGTAATTACCCTCGTGAATTTTTAGTTGCCTCGAGGCATATGCAACAGCTTGGCCTTCTTGCATTAGTACGGTTCCTAAGCCTTGGAGAGAGGCGTCGGTGTATAATGAAAATCCAATTGCATTTCTTGGAGTGATAAGTACAGGTGCCGTCGTGAGGCGTTTCTTCAATTCCTGAAATGATGCTTCACAGGCGGGATTCCAGATGAATCGCACGTCTTTTCGAGTGAGCATGGTCATAGGTTCAGCAATCTTTGAGAAGTCCTTGATGAAGCATCTGTAATAGCCAGCCAACCCAAGAAAACTCGTAATCTGAGTAACAGTGGTAGGCTGCTTCCAGTTTAAAATGGCTTCAACCTTAGAAGGATCTACCTTAATGTCATTGCTTGAAACCACATGGCCTAGGAATTGAACTCTCTTCGCCCAAAATTCTCACTTACTCAACTTTGCATATAGTTGGTGGCTTCTCAAGGTTTGGAGGACTATTTTCAAATGTATTTTATGGTCTTCCTCGGTTGAGGAATATATCAAGATGTCGTCCACAAAAACCACTACAAATCGATCTAAGTATAACCTGAATATGCGATTCATCAAATCCATGAATGCAGCAGGTGCATTTGTTAAACCGAATGGCATAACTAAGAACTCGTAATGACCGTACCGAGTTCTGAAAGCCGTCTTGGTGATGTCTGACTCTCGAATCAGGAGTTGGTGATAACCGGACCGTAAATCAATCTTAGAGAAGTATTTGGCTTCTCTAAGTTGGTCGAACAAGTCATCGATCCTGGGCAATGGATATCTATTCTTGATGGTGACATTATTCAACTTGCGATAATCAATGCAAAGTCGTAACGAACCATCCTTTTTGTAAACAAACAAAACTGGAGCGCCCCAGGGTGATGAACTCTTTAGGATGAAGCCATTACTCTCTAATTCCTTTAGTTGTTTGTCTAATTCGACTAACTCGACATTAAACATTCTTTATGGTGGAATTGAGATAGACCCTGTCCCCGGTATGAGGTTGATCTCAAAATCGAATTCCCTAACTGGAGGTAGACAAGGAAGGTCATTTAGAAAAACTGTTGGGAATTCAGATATGACTGGAACATCGTGTACTTCGAGAGGGTATAGTGCTGGTGATTCAATTTCGTCACCAAGGGATAGCGCTCAAAGTTGAGATTTGAGAAGTGCAACTGTTGATTTGTGAATCCATTTCCTTGTTCCGTGAATCTTGACAAACTCTCTTGTAGGCAAGGTTAACTAAACTTGCTTCTTCAGACAGTCGATCTTTGCATTCAGTGGTGCGAGCCAGTCCATGCCAATGATGATGTCGAAGTCTTCAATATCCATCACAAAAAGATCTGCATATATTATTTGTTCTGACATTCGAAGTTCACATCGAGAACACTACAAATTCACGTCAGTACCAGATCCAAACGGTGATGTGACATGGAGTGTGATGTTTGTGGGTTCAGGATGCAGGCCTAAATGTCTTACCAATGCTGATGATATAAAAGAATGCATAGCACCTGAATCAAACAAAACATGCACCATTGTATTGAACAAAGGAAAGGTACCTTCGACTACATTATTGTCTGGGAGGGGTTGTTGAGCAATGGCATATGCTCTGCCCTGATTCCGTTGACCCTAGTTCTGCTGATTCTGCCTGGGTTGGGCATGAGCAGCAGGTGGTGCTTGTTGGACCGGAATAGCAGGAACAGGTTGTTGAAGGTGCTGACAGGCATTTCTTACGTGGCCCTGCTGGCCGCAGTTGAAACAAGTAGGCCTGTATTGCTGATTGTGTTGCTGGCCATGCTGATTGTTCTGCTGGGCTTGCTGATTGTGGTGTCGACCACCACCTCTGCCATTGCCGTTTCGACGGCCACCCCTTCCATAACGACCTCCGCGACCATGATTACGAAAACCCTGATGGTTAGGGTTAGAAGGTTCAGACGCAAGTGTTGTGGCCTGATTCTTCGAAACAGGGGCTGGGAGGGCTGGGTTTTGATTGTAGTAAGGCTTCTTTTTGTTGCCCTGCTGCCAGCCTTGTTGGGAAAACGTTGCAGGATGTTAGCCCTTATTCATTCTTTGTTCCTGTAAGAACTTCTCTTTTTCAAAGCTCATGGTTTTGTCAACAACCTCCTTGTAAATCTTGAGATCCAAGATCGACAAGGCTTGTCGAACGTCATGGCGAAGGCCATTATAAAATTTCTCAGTCTTATCTCGCTCCTTTAAGATGGTGGAGAGAGAGTAGACTGATAATCCTTTGAATTTTTCAGCATATACTCTGACAGTCATGGTGCCCTGGTATAACTTAGCGAATTCCTGGCGCTTCTGCTTCGTCACCTCGCTAGGAAAATATTCATCAATAAACATTGACTCAAACTGTTGCCAAGTCATATCTGCTATGTTGACCCTTGGGTCTTTTTTCACTGTCATCCACCATGTGTTTGCCCCCACCAACAAGTTGGTAGGTCGCTAGTGGAATTTTTCGAGTCTCATCGACTCTCATTGCATCAAGAGCCTTCTTTGACTCATCCAGCCACTTTTACACCTCATCAGCATTAATGGTGCCATCGAAAGTAAGAGGTTGTAGCCGCTTGTATTTAGTAATCTGATCGATTTGAGCTTCCGACCCAAATTTTACAGGTGCTTGAACCGTGCCAACCTGACTGGCCGCTGTCTCACGAACGACCAGTGGCTTTGATTGCTTCAATAAATCCGGCGAAAAAGGTTTCCATGCTCGAAGGCATAGTAAAGGGTGCGGGTGCGGGTGATATTACTTGCCCAGATGGAGTGGCAGTGTCGGGTGTGGTCTGTGTTGTTGTCGGAGGCGGTTGTTCCTGAATCTCAGGAGGTGCCTCTACTGCTGGACGAACAGTACGTGGCCTTCCTCTCTTCCTTGTTTGAATTTTCTCATTGGCAAGGAGAAAATAAAATCAAGATTAAGAAATTATAGTCAAGTATAATGGTATAGTATGCTCAGCAACAATTTCGAGAGCACTGCAATATTAACTCGTATGTTTGGCAGGGTGTAAAAACAAAGTTAGAATGTTTATATAATAAGTTCAAAACTTTGCAAGTATTTCAAATGATTTGGTTTTGGTCTTTGTGAACATACTTATATATATCATTAAAAATCCATACGAGTCATAAGAATTCTAAGATTTGTCTCGGTAAATATCCTGATCTAACGTTCTATCGCAATCTTATGCATTCAAACTCTTACTCTTAGTCTTTTCGATTATTATCCAAGTTCATGTGTCCCATACCACATGACTTTGGTAATAAGGGTGTTAACTAAGTTAAGTTGTATGAACACGGTCTCTAAAAACATTGGCTGAATAGAAGTTCACTAATAGTATCGTCCAAATTTACTCGTCCCATACCGTGTAAACTTAGTGATAATATTAGTAATGCAACTTTCTCCAAATGTTTCTTTTCACACAAGGTCATGGGTTTTCTTACTTCCACATTTTATTTAGTATCCTCCAATTTTGTTATGTCTCATACCATTCCAAAGTTAGTGATACAAAAGAAAGAATGGTTGTAAGTCGGCCCACCAAAGATAGTCTGTAAACAAAATATTTCATTCATGTATATAAAAGAAAAGTTTACAATGCCAGTAATCAATTTTGATTTCACTTCCTACTTCCGCTCCTTCTAGATCTCCTGCTAGGTACAGAACGACTACTAACAGAAGGTTGAGAGTTTGCTCGCTCTGCTTTAGAGTTTTGCATATGTGTTAATATATAATTTTGAGTTGCTCTCATTTCCGCCATATTGGATTCCATTTTATTTAACCTTTCAAAAAGATTAGTCGATTGGTCCATTGGTGGTTGATGGCTCGATTGTCCCATAGGTGAAGGGTAAGCCATAGGCATTGGGGGAAAGTATTGGTTGTGTGATTCATAGGTGAGGGGTAGTTGTTTTGATTGTACCGAGATCCCCTAATTGGAACCCCTTGTATATCTAGATTTGTATGAGGTGAAAAATTTTGAAGTAATGGGCTCATTGGGATGTTCTGCCCTCCAAAATTTGGTGCTTCTCCGACAGGAATCTTGCGTCGACTTTTTCGAAGGCAACGTCCATGCTGGATCTAACTTGAACTTAATCAGGTTGCTAACTACTAAGCCAATTGATGCAGGGCGTGAATAGAAAAGACAGTAAACACACATTTTTTTACTCATTGACTCACAAAAATATCGAAAAAAAAGGAATAAGACTAAAATTCTCAAATCCTATTAATTTGAAATATACTCGTATAATGAACTTAAATAGGAAAAACCTACGTCAATACTTCTAAACCGTCTCAAATACTAAAAATAGTAAATTTGCCAAAAACAAAAAATATCCTAAATCGTATCTAGAAAAAAAGATCTAGTGATGTATATCGCGTAGGAAAAAATAGAAATAAAATCAGACTCTCTTAGGTCGAGTTTTACTCAAAATAAAATTTTTTCTAAAATAGTAAAAATACTAATTTAAAGGTTTAAAGGCCTTAACAATGAAATTTGTCCAAAAAAGTACATTAATCACAACGTAGCGGTAAGGCTATAAGCAACCCAACCTAACTATTTCAAGTTGAGTTAAGTCAAGTTTACAAACTAAATCAAGTTGGGTCCCAAGTTTCATTAAAACCCAATCAAGTTGACCCGACACAACATAGATATATATATACACATATATACATGTATACATTTGCCATTTAAGACTAAGAGTACCCCACTTCACATCCATTGTGGCTTAGAAGTTGGCTCTTGAGTGAGTGGAGAAGGAAATGAAGAGGATGCATTTATAGAGGGGGAATGTCTTCTTTTTTTCTCTTTTTCCTATGTGGGACTAAAAGAAAAGGTTTATTCATGCAACTCTAGCAATTTATAATTTATGATATGCATAGATTGGCAATGATATACATTTATCATAACATATATAATATAATTTGTTCTTTATTTGAGTTTATGGGTAACCTAGCTATGTTTTCCAATTAAATATGAACTATAGTTGATGCATTTGAGAAAATATTAAATTATTGCAACATGGGCAGCCCGCCTGGACTTCCAGGCGCAAAAAACTCTATATAAATCAACCCTCCCCTATTCATTTTTCACACCAAATTCACTCCAAATTGTGATTTTTCCTCCTCTTTTCACTCATATTGAGTTTTTAGTCTTTTGAGACTCTCTGTTCGAGACTCTCAGTTCAGTACAACAAAATTCTGTCTGGAGGAAAGCGCCAGATCTGAAAAAGAAGAAGTTCTTATCTGAAGGTGGGGAATGAAACATAGGTTTGCGTGTTTTATAACTTTTCTTACAGTTTACATTCAATTATTATTATGTCAACTGTTCATTTACACTGCATTATGTCATATAATGTTGATACTGCAGCACTTAGGCCTGTACACTTGGAATTCACGTATTATACTGTTATAATGCCGGATTTATGGTCAATCTGACTCAACTAGACTCGGTCTTGTCCTCAGTAACTTTAAATAGTGAACGGGAGGCAGCAGGCTGCTCTAGGTGATTGGTTATTTAAGCAGACCTAGTGTCTCACCTCTCAACTGGGGACTGATCTAGTTGGTCTTATTGAAAGCTATCAGCGTATACATGTAATACTGAATGTCCTAACCATGCACGTCGTGATACCGACTCTGATAAGGGTCATTAGACGTTGCCAAAGTCAGTCTAAATGTCAAGAAAAGACCAGACCAGTTCATGCATTGACATCATACATATCACCACCTAGTATATGGTTCATGACTCATAGAATAGTTAGGAGCATTGCTCGCTATTCATTACATTTCTTTGGAGAGGGACGTACATGAGAACCTGGCTACACCCGGGGAGGGACATCAGTACGTGAATCCAGAGCATCGTTCCTGAGGAGGGACGTATAGTGAGAACCTGGCTACGCCGGGGGAAAGACACCTATACGTGAACTCAGACGATGTACGTTCATCAAACTATTACGAGACGGTGTCATGAATACATAAATATTGATTGATTATGATGCTCACATGTGTATTTAAGATATTTGATATTGAAGTATGCTTTATTAATTGTTATACTCACGAACTATTTACCCACTGAGCGTGTTAAGCTCACTCCATTATTATCCAATCTTTCACAGGAAATTAAGGTGGACTGGGTGCAGGTTATAGGGCCCACATTTTGTATCCTTTGTATGATTCATTGGGGATTTTGGGGAGTTTGTTCCCTTGATCATTTTATGTATAAAAATATTCTGAATTAAATGAAATCAGATTTGTACTTGTACTGTTTTATATTTTCGCTGCGCACTCTGTTGTTAGCATTGTTATTGTTCCAAATGCGCGCCCCGTCTGAGAGTGTACCGCCAGTTTAGGAGCGTCCGGGCGGGGTGTGACATTTAATGGTATCAGAGCGTACGGTCCACGGCCCGCCCAAGTCCACCAAATTAGGAGAAGAAAAATTTTACTAGATATATATATATATATATATATATATATATATCTCTAGAACTATATATATATGATTTGTATATAGTTGAGATTTATATTAAATATATATCTAGAAAACTATATGATTTCGATATAGTTTGATTTGAATATATATATAGTTGTGAATTATGAAAACTATATGTATAAATGGTTAAATATATATCTATATATCTATGCATATAGGAGATATATATATACCTTGTTATTATTGATGAAAAATTTGAATGAAAATTTTTATTAGATATATATATATATCTCTAGAACTATTTATATATATATATATATGTCAGTTATATATAGTTGAGATTTATATTAAATATATATCTAGAAAGCTATATGATTTTTATATAATTTGATTTAAATATACATATAGTCATGATTTATTTAAATACTACATGTATAGTTATATACCTTAGTGTATATGAGATATATATATATCATATTAAAAAAAAAATTGAAAAATTTTATTAGATACATATATCTCTAGAACTATATATATATATATATATATATATGACAATTATATATAGTGAGATTTATATTAAATATATATCTAGAAAACTATATGATTTTTATATAGTTTGATTTAAATATATAAATAGTTATGATTTATGAAGACTATATATATTGTTAAAATATATATATATATATATATATATATATATATATATATATATATATATATATATATTTGGATGAAAAATTCTATTAGATATATATATCTCTAGAACTATATATATATGTCGATTATATATAGTTGAGATTTATATTAAATATATATCTAGAAAAACTATATGATCTTTTTTTATAGTTAGATTTAAAATACATATAGTCAAGATTTATTAAAAACTATATGTATAATTATGATTGAATATATATATATATATATATATCTATATACCTTAGTATATATGAGATATATATATATATCATATTATTAATGAAAAAAAATTCGAATGAAAAATGTTATTAGATATATATGTATTTAGAGCTATATATATATAAATTATATATAGTTAAGATTTGTATTAAATATATATCTAAGAAAACTATATATGATTTTTATATAGTTTAAATTTTAAATATATATATAGTTGATTTATGAAAACTATATATACAGTTATGATTAAATATATATATCTATACATTCATATACGTATACGATATACATATATATATTGCTAATGAAGAATTTTGATTACATGATGGCATAAACATCAAGAGAAATATATACAATCTTATCCAACTCACAAAGCATAAATCCCTTTGAGAAAGGAATTCCTCGGTTACGGAGTCTTGATCATGAGGATGCTACGCGAAGTAAACATCGACACTTTAGATGGGACTTCGACACAAATCGTTAAGCCAGTTACAACATCTTCTATCTTCAAGATATATTTTCCAAGGGAGGAGTAACTGACGAGGAAGTATTCGGCACAACGATAGGAAATGCCGAGAGAATGAGAGACAAGCATGGACGTTGCCTTCGAAAAAGTCGACGCAAGATTCCGTAAACGAGGAATTCCTTTCTCAAAGGGTTTTGAATCACCCTCAACATTTGTTGGATGATGATGTGAGGTAGGGAGACCTTTATCCCCTTCTCTATACATTATAGCACAAGGAGTTGGGCCCTTGACATAGTGCCATTAGGCCTCCTTTCTGGCAAGATGTTGCCTAACACGATCTTTCCAAGGCCGGTAAGAGATGGTTTAAGATAATTATTTGGGAGGTTGGTGAACGTCGATTGAGTGTATGGCTCCTTGGTGAGGGAATTGAATAATTGTTCATTAGACTCCGCAATCTCTGTAATTGTCTGCGGTTCATGTGGATCAATAATTCTTTCCTCAATCGGAATCTTCATAAGTCGAGCGATGATTTCGACGTTGATAGGAATTCTTATCCCCATAACTGTTGTCTCCAATACAGGGTTGATTCCCTCTTCTGGAAATCTCACGTAATTCATGGCTTCGTAGAAGGATCTTACCAAGTTGTAAGAGACTTGGCCCTCAACCTTTGTTATGTTCAACCAACCCACAGTTGCGAGTTTGTTGTGAAGGATTGGGTAGAGGCGGAGATCTCTGTTGTCGATGCTCCTCATGGTTATAACCTCCTTTTTGGACAATTCCTTGAGTCTAGTGGGAATTGGTTCCCTGCTAATGGAAGTTACTCCTTCACTTGAGGCCATTTTTTGCTGAAAAGAAAATAAATTTGTGAAAGACACAAAATATATTCCTAACATTTTTAAGATTTATGTTTTGTCAGTTGGATAAGATTGTATATTTTTCTCTTCATGTTTATGCCATCATGTAATCAAAATTCTTCATTAGCAATATATATATATATCGTATACGTATATGAATGTATGGATATATATATTTAATCATAACTGTATATATAGTTTTCATAAATCAACTATATATATATATATTTGAAATTTAAACTATATAAAAATCATATATAGTTTTCTTAGATATATATAGTTCATTTTTCACCTCATACAGATCTAGATATACAAAGGGTTCCAATTAGGGGATCCCCGTACAATCAAAACAACTACCCCTCACTTATGAGTCACCCGTACAACCAATACTTTCCACAAATGCCTACGGCCTACCCTCCACCTTTGGACAATCGAGTCATCAACCACCAATGGACCAATCGACTAACCATTTTGAAAGGTTAAATAAAATGGAATCCAATATGGCGGAAATGAGAGCGACTCAAAATTATATATTAACACATATGCAAAACTCTGAAGCAGAGCAAGCAAACTTTCAACCTTCTGTTGGTAGTCGTTCTGTACTTAGCAGGAGATCTAGAAGGAGCAGAAGTAGGCAGGGAAATCAAAATTGATTACTGACATTGTAAACTTTTCTTTTATATACATGAATGAAATATTTTGTTTAAAGACTATCTTTGGTGGGCCGACTTACAACCATTCTTTCTTTTGTATCACTAACTTTGGAATGGTATGGGACATAACAAAATTGAAGGATACTAAATAAAATGTGGAAGTAAGAAAACCCATGACCTTGTGTGAAAAGAAACATTTGGAGGCAGTTGCATTACTAATATTATCACTAAGTTTACATGGTATGGGACTAGTAAATTTGGACGATACTATTAGTGAACTTCTATTCAGCCAATGTTTTTAGAGACCATGTTCATACAACTTAACTTGGTTAACACCCTTATTACCAAAGTCATGTGGTATGGGACACATGAACTTGACTAATAATCGAAAAGACTAAGTGTAAGAGTTTGAATACATAAGATTGCGATAAAACGTTAGATTAGGATATTTACCGAGGCAAATCTTAGAATTCTTATGACTCGTATGGATTTTCAATGAAATATATATGTATGTTCACAAGGACCATAACCAAATCATTTGAAATACTTGCAAAGTTTTGTACTTATTATATAAACATTCTAACCTTGTTTGTTTTTACACCATGGCCAAACATACGAGATATATAAGATTTTGTGATTCCTCAACAAAAACCTTACACTATACTTAGAAAAATAAGTGATTTTAACATTACAGTACTCTCGAAATTGTTGTTGAGCATACTATAACGTTATACTTGGCTACAGTTCCTAAATCTTGGTTTTATTTTCTCCTTGCCAGTGAGAAAATGCAAACAAGGAAGAGAGGAAGGCCCCGTACTGTTCGTCCAGCAATTGAGGCACCTCCTGAGATTCAGGAACCGCCACCTCCGACAACAGCACAGGCCACGCCCGACACTGCCAATCCATCTGGGCAGGCAATACCACCCCCACCCGCACCATTTACTATGCCTTGGAGCATGGAAACCTTTTTTGACGGATTTATGGAAGCAATCAAAGCCACTGTTCAAACAGTCGTTCGTGAGACCTCGACCAGTCAGGTTGCCACAGTTCAAGCACCTGTAAAATTTGGGTCAGAAGCTCAAACCGATCAGATTACTAAATACAAGCGGCTACAACCTCTTACTTTCGATGGCACCATTGATGCCGATGAGGTGCAAAAGTGGCTGGATGAGTCAAAGAAGGCTCTTGATGCAATGGGAGTCAATGAGACTCGAAAAATACCACTAGAGACCTACCAACTCGTTGGTGGGGCAAACACATGGTGGATGACAGTGAAAAAAGACCCAAGGGTCAACATACCAGATATGACTTGGCAACAGTTTGAGTCAATGTTTATTGATGAGTATTTTCCCAGCGCGGTGACGAAGCAGAAGCGCCAGGAATTCGCTAAGTTATACCAGGGTACCATGACTGTCAGAGAATATGCTGAAAAATTCAAAGAATTATCAGTCTACTCTCTCTCCACCATCTCAACGGAGCGAGATAAGGCTGAGAAATTTTATAATGGCCTTCGCCATGACATTTGACAAGCCTTGTCGATCTTGGATCTCAAGATTTACAAAGAGGTTGTTGACAAGGCCATGAGCTTTGAACAAGAAAAGATCTTACAGGAACAGAGAATGAATAAGGGCAAACGTCCTGCAACATTTTCCCAACAAGGCTCGCAGCAGGGCAACAAGAAGAAGCCCTACTACAATAAAAAATCAGCCCTCCCAGTGTCACACCCCGCCCGGACGCGCCTAAACCGGCGGTACACTGGCGGACGGGCCGCGCATTTGGAACAATAACAATGGTAACAACAGAGTGCGCAGCAGAAATATGTCACACAGTACAAATCTGATATTATTTAATTCAGAATACTTTTGTACATAAAATAGTCAAGGGAACAAATTCCCCAAAATCCCCAATGAATCATATAAAGAGTACAAAATGTGGGCCCCATAACCTACACCCAGTCCACCCTAATTTCCTGTGAAAGATTGGATAATACTGGAGTGAGCTTAACGCACTCAGTGGGTAAATAGTTTGTGAGTATAACAATTAATAAAGCATACTTCAATATCAAATATCTTAAATACACATGTGAGCATCATAATCAATCAATATTTATGTATTCATGACACCGTCTCGTAATGGTTTGAAGAACGTACATCGCCTGAGTTCACGTATAGGTGTTCTTCCCCGGGCGTATCCAGGTTCTCACTATACGTCCCTCCTCAGGAACGATGCTCTGGATTCACGTACTGATGTCCCTCCCCGGGTGTAGTCGGGTTCTCATGTACGTCCCTCTCCAGAGAAATGTAATGAATAGCGAGCAATGCTCCTAACTATTCTATGAGTCATGAACCATATACGTCCCTAGGTGGTGATATGAATGATGTCAATGCATGAACTGGTCTAGTCTACTGGTTTGGTCTTTTCTTGACATTTAGACTGACTTTGGCAATGTCTAGTGACCCTTATCGGAGTCGGTATCACGACGTGCATGGTTAGGACATTCAGTATTACATGTATACGCTGATAGCCTTCAATAAGACCAACTAGATCAGTCCCCAGTTGAGAGGTGAGACACTAGGTCTTCTTAAATAACCAATCGCCTAGAGCAGCCCGCTGCCTCCCGTTCACTATTTAAAGTTACTGAGGACAAGACCGAGCCTAGTTGAGTCAGATTGACCACAAATCCGACATTATAATAGTATAATACGTGAATTCCAAGTGTACAGGCATAAGTGCGGCAATATAAACATTATATGACATAATGCAGTGTAAATGAACAGTACACATAATAACAATTGAATGTAAACTTTAATAAAAGTTATAAAACACGCAAACCTATGTTTCGTTCCCCACCTTCAGATAAAAACTTTCTTTCAAATCTGGCGCTTTTCTCCGGACAAAATTTTGTCACACCGCACCGAGTGTCTCGGACAGAAAGTCTCAAAAACTAAAAACTTAGAATGAGTTGAAAGAGAAGGAAAATCACGTGTCATGTGCCTAGTGCCTAGACTTCCAGGTGTGCCTGGACTTCCAGGCATATGCCATGTGCCATGTGTTTTATCCTAAAAAAATCATTATTATTATTATTATTATTATTATTATTATTATTATTTTGTGAAATACAGGGTATTACGATCTACCCCCCTTAAAGTGATTTCGCCCTCGAAATCAATTCAAGTAGTTATGATGGTTATGTGCTTGAGATCCATTGCCAACGTCATCTCGTGCGAGATCAGGATAGTGGTAGTATGGTCCCTGAATTGCACTGTGGCCGGTGGAATCCTCATCATCATAAAACCATGTAGAGCAAATGGAATCGGACTCATCCTCTGAAGATTCCTACATTTGCATAACAGATGGTAGTGGAGGGCGATGGTTACAATGTTTGAGGGGAGGTAGGTTGAGCGGTGGAATACTTTTTCGTGATGTTGCTTGAATTCGACCCCTTGGCAATTATGGTAGAAGGTCCTGCCAAGATGAGGGCACGGGATTGTTGCGAAAAAGTTATGCACGTTCTGGCGATAATGATCGTTGTGCGATGATGGAGTTGGTGATGCAAAGTAGTAGTGACTTGACTCGGCTTCTTGAGAAGTAGTTACAAGTTGCCAAGGAGGCCACTGCATGTGTGCATCACGATATCCATGGATGTTTGTTTCAGACATCGGTGTAGTTATTCAAGTGAAACAATGTATTAAGATAAGTGTAACAATGTTTCATCAGTTTATTGATAAGTGAAAATAGGACAATGTATCGCATCATCAGTTGGTACTAGAAAACAATTCAGGATATTTCTGTTTAATAGTTGCTTCTAGTTCCCATGTTGCTTCCTCTACACCATGGTGATCCCAGAGCACTTTCACAAGTGGTATGCTACGTCGTCGTAGTTCTTGAGCTTTTTTATCTAAAATCTGTATCGCTTTCTCCTGATACGTATTTCCTTCCGCAACCCGAACCTCGACTAAAGGGATGATATGCGAAGGATCAGGACGATACTTGCGAAACATAGATACGTGAAAAACGTCATGAACCTTAGGCATGGACGATGGAAAGGACAGACGATAAGCAAGTTTGCCAATACGTTCAATGATCTGAAATGGACCGATATACCGTGGGGAGAGCTTGCCTTTGATCCCAAAACATTTGACACCTCTTGCGAGATGGACTTTCAGAAAAACAAAGTCCCCCTTATCAAATTCTAATGGTTGTCTTCGCTTGTCAGCATAGCTCTTCCGTCGACTTTGTGCAACACGAAGTCGTTCCTTTACTAGTGTGATCTTCTCAGAAGTCTCTTGAACTAGTTTAAGGCCTAACTGCGGTCGATCTGCCATATCTAACCAGCATATCGGAGATCTGCAAGGCCGACCATAGAGAGCCTCGCATGGTGCCATGCCGATACTAGTTTGGTAGCGGTTGTTGTATGCAGACTCAGCTAGATGCAAATACTTTGCCCATCCATCATTAAAGTCCAAAATGCAGCATCGTAACATGTCTTCTAAGATTTGGATAAGCCGCTCTGACTGCCCATCAGTCTGAGGGTGGAAGGCTGTGCTCCTAGTGATCTTAGAACCCATTCTATTCTAGAAGCTTTTCCAATAGTTTGATGTAAATCGAGGGTCTCGATCAGAGACGACCGTGAGTGGTATGCCATGAAGGCGTACGATATCTCTTTCATATAGTTCTGCAAGTTTGGCGGGATTATCCGTGAACTTTATTGGCAAGAAGTGTGCAAATTTTGTAAGTCTGTCAATGATAACCCAGATAGCATCTTGCCCTTTATTATTTCGAGGCAAGGCCGTAACAAAATCCATTGCGATGTTCTCCCACTTCCATTCTCCAATAGGTAATGGCTGGAGAAGTCATGAGGAAAGTCTTCGTTCTGCCTTAACTTTCTGGCAAACGAGACATCGAGCAACGAAGTCTGCAATTGCCGTCTTCATTCCAGAAAACTAGAATTGTCGCCTGACATCCTCGTACATCTTGTCACCCCCAGGATGCATAGCGTACCTTGAACAGTACATCTCAGTAAGCACGTCTTTTTGAACCTCAGGATCGTTCGATAGATAAAGACGTTTTTTTTATAGAAAATAACTCTGTCTTTAGAGACTCACCAATAAGGAAGATCTTGTCCAGTGAGTAGAAGTTCTTGTTTCTCCATTAACATAGGTTCATTGGCTTAAGTATCTGAAATATTTCGAACAAGCTTAGAGATGGCTGATAATTGAGAGAGTCATGGTCGTGGTCCCTCTACGTTTAGCCGTAGGTTAAAGTTATCCTTCTCTGTAGCCAACTTCCCCATTTCAGAGTTAAGAGTGTAAGCAACATAAGATTTTCTACACAGGGTATCGGCTACAACATTGGCATTTCCGGGATGGTACTGGAGTTGAAAGTCATAATCTTTCAAGAATTCCAACCATCGTCTTTGGCGGAGGTTTAAGTCTCTCTGAGTGTATATGTACTTAAGACTTTTGTGATCCAAGAAGACCTCAAACCGTTCATCGTATAGGTAATGACGCCATCGCTTCAGTGCAAACACAACAGCTGCAAGTTCCAAGTCATGTGTTGGGTAATTACCCTCGTGAATCTTTAGTTGCCTCGAGGCATATGCAACAACTTGGCCTTCTTGCATTAGTACGACACCTATGCCTTGGAAAGAGGCGTCGGTGTATAATAAAAATCCAATTGCATTTCTTGGAGTGATAAGTACAGGTGTCATCGTGAGGCGTTTCTTCAATTCCTGAAATGATGCTTCACAGGCGAGATTCCATATGAATCACACGTCTTTTCGAGTTAGCTTGGTCATAGGTTTAGCAATCTTTGAGAAGTCCTTGATGAAGCGTCTGTAATAGCCAGCCAACCCAAGAAAACTCCTAATCTGAGTAACAGTGGTAGGCTGCTTCCAGTTTAAAACGGCTTCAACCTTAGAAGGATCTACCTCAATGCCATTGCCTGAAACCACATGGCCTAGGAATTGAACTCTTTTCGCCCAAAATTCGCACTTACTCAACTTTTCATATAGTTGGTGGCTTCTCAAGGTCCGGAGGACTACTTTCAAATGTATTTTATGGTCTTCCTCAGTTTAGGAATATATCAAGATGTCGTCCACAAAAACCACCACAAATCGGTCTAAGTATAACCTGAATATGCGATTCATCAAATCCATGAATGCAGCAGGTGCATTTGTTAGACCGAACGGCATAATTAAGAACACATAATGACCGTACCGAGTTCTGAACGCCGTGTTGGTGATGTCCGACTCTCGGATCCGGAGTTGGTGATAACCGGACCGTAAATCAATCTTAGAGAAGTATTTGGCTTCTCTAAGTTGGTCGAACAAGTCATCGATCCTGGGCAATGGATATCTGTTCTTGAGGATGACATTATTCAACTTGCGATAATTGATGCAAAGTCGTAACGAACCTTCCTTTTTGCGAACAAACAAAACTGGAGCGCCCCAGGGTGATGAACTCTTTCGGATGAAGCCATAACTCTCTAATTCCTTTAGTTGTTTGTCTAATTCAACTAGCTCGACATTAGACATTCTGTATGGTGGAATTGAGATAGGCCCTGTCCCAGGTATGAGGTTGATCTCAAAATCGAATTCCCTAACTGGAGGTAGACCAAGAAGGTCATTTAGAAAAACTATTGGGAATTCAGATATGACTGGAACATCGTGTACTTCGAGAGGGTATAGTGCTGGTGATTCATTTGCTTCACCAAGGGATAACGCTCGAAGTTGAGATTTGAGAAGTGCAACTGTTGATTTGTGTATCCATTGCCTTGTTCCGTGAATCTTGACAAACTCTCCTGTAGGCAAGGTTAACTGAACTTGATTTTTCAGGCAGTCGATCTTTGCATTCAGTGGTGCGAGCCAGTCCATGCCGAGGATGATGTTGAAGTCGTCAATATCCATCACAAAAAGATCTGCATATATTATATGTTCTGACATTCAAAGTTCACATCGAGAACACTACAAATTCACATTAATACCATATCCAAACGGTGACGTGACATGGAGCGTGATGTTTGTGCGTTCAGGATGCAGGCCTAAATGTCTTACCAATGCTGATGATATAAAAGAATGTGTAGCACCTGAATCAAACAAAACATGTACCATTGTATTGAACAAAGAAAGGTACCTTCGACTACATTGTTGTCTGGGATGGGTTATTGAGCGATGGCATATGCTTTGCCCTGATTTCATTGACCCTGGTTCTGCCTGGGTTGGGCATTAGCAGCAGGTGGTGCTTGTTGGACCAGAATAGCAAGAACAGGTTGCTGAAGGTGCGGACAGACATTTCTTATGTGGCCCTACTAGCCGCAGTTGAAACAAGTAGGCCTGTACCGCTGATTGTGTTGCTGGCCATGCTGATTGTTCAGCTAGCCTTGCTGATTGTGGAGTCGATCACCACCTTTGCCATTGTCGTTTCTACAGCCACCCCTTCCATAACGACCTCCACGTCCATGATTTCAGAAACCCTGATGGTTAGGGTGTTGTGGCTTCATTCTTCAAAATCGGGGCTGGGAGGGCTAGAGTTTGATTGTAGTAGGGCTTCTTCTTGTTGCCCTGCTGCGAGCCTTGTTGGGAAAACGTTGCAGGCCGTTTGCCCTTATTCATTCTTTGTTCCTGTAAGATTTTCACTTGTTCCAAGCTCATGGCCTTGTCAACAACCTCCTTGTAAATCTTGAGATCCAAGATCGACAAGGCTTGTCGAATGTCATGGCGAAGGCCATTATAAAATTTCTCAGTCTTATCTCGCTCCGTTGAGATGGTAGAGAGAGAGTAGACTGATAATTCTTTGAATTTTCCATCATATTCTCTGACAGTCATGGTACCCTGGTATAACTTAGCGAATTCCTGGCACTTCTGCTTCGTCACCGCGTTGGGAAAATACTCATCAATAAACATTGACTTAAACAGTTGCCAAGTCATATCTGCTATGTTGACCCTTGGGTCTTCTTTCACTATCATCCACCATGTGTTTGCCCCACCAACAAGTTGGTAGGTCACTAGTGGAATTTTTCGAGTCTCATCGGCTCCCATTGCATCAAGAGCCTTCTTTAACTCATCCAGCCACTTTTGCACCTCATCAACATCAATGGTGCCATCAAAAGTAAGAGGTTGTAGCCGCTTGTATTTAGTAATCTGACCGGTTTGAGCTTCCGACCCAAGTTTTACAGGTGCTTGAATGGTGGCAACCTGACTGGTCGCGGTCTCACGAACGACCGTTTGAACAGTGGCTTTGATTGCTTCCATAAATCCGGCGAAAAAGGTTTCCATGCTCGAAGGCATAGTAAAGGGTGCTGGTGGGGGTGGTATTACCTGCCCAGATGGAGTGGCAGTGTCGGGTGTGACCTGTGCTGTTGTCAGAGGCGGCGGTTCCTAAATCTCAGAAAGTGCCTCAACTGCTGGACGAACAGTACGTGGCCTTCCCCTCTTCCTTGTTTGCCTTTTCTCACTGGCAAGGAGAAAATAAAACCAAGATTTAGGAACTGTAGCCAAGTATAATGTTATAGTATGCTCAACAACAATTTTGAGAGTACTGTAATGTTAAAATCACTTATTTTTCTAACTATAGTGTAAAGTTTTTTGTTGAGGAGTCACAGAATCTTATATATCTCGTATGTTTGGCCATGGTGTAAAAACAAACAATGTTAGAATGTTTATATAATAAGTACAAAACTTTGCAAGTATTTCAAATGATTTGGTTATGGTCATTGTGAACATACATATATATTTCATTGAAAATCCATACGAGTCATAAGAATTCTAAGATTTGTCTTGGTAAATATCCTAATCTAACGTTCTATCGCAATCTTATGTATTCAAACTCTTACTCTTAGTCTTTTCGATTATTAGCCTAGTTCATGTGTTTCATACCACATGACTTTGGTAATAAGGGTGTTAACCAAGTTAAGTTGTATGAACACGGTCTCTAAAAAACATTGGCTGAATAGAAGTTCACTAATAGTATTGTCCAAATTTACTCGTCCCATACTGTGTAAACTTAGTGATAATATTATTAATGCAACTGTCTCCAAATGTTTCTTTTCACACATGGTCATGGGTTTTCTTACTTCCACATTTTATTTAGTATCCTCCAATTTTGTTATGTCCCATACCATTCCAAAGTTAGTGATACAAAAGAAATAATGGTTGTAAGTCGACCCACCAAAGATAGTCTTTAAACAAAACATTTCATTCATGTATATAAAAGAAAAGTTTACAATGTCAGTAATCAATTTTGATTTCCCTGCCTACTTCCTTTCCTTCTAGATCTCCTACTAGGTACAGAACGACTACTAACATAAGGTTGAGAGTTTGCTCGCTCTGCTTCAGAGTTTTGCATATGTGTTGATATATAATTTTGAGTCGCTCTCATTTCCACCATATTGGATTCCATTTTATTTAACCTTTCAAAAAGGTTAGTCGATTGGTCCATTGGTGGTTGATGGCTCGATTGTCCCATTGGTTGAGGGTAGGCCATAGGCATTGGGGGAAAGTATTGGTTGTACGTGTGGTTCATAGGTGAAATGTAATTGTTTTGATTATACGGGGATCCCCTAACTGGAACCCCTTGTATATCTAGATCTGTATGAGGTGGAAAATTTTGAAGTAGTGGGCTCATTGGGATGTTATGCCCTCCAAAATTTGGTGCTTCTCCGACGGGAATCCATGCTTGTGCCTCATTCTCGCGGCATTTCCTATCGTTGTGCCGAATACTTCCTCGTCAGTTACTCCTCCCCTTGGAACACATATCTTGAAGATAAAAGATGTTGTAACTGGCTCAACGATTTGTGTCGAAGTCCCATCTAAAGTGTCGATGTTTATTTCGCGTAGCATCCTCATGATCAAGACTCCGTAACCGAGGAATTCCTTTCTCAAAGGGTTTTGAATCATCCTCAACATTTGTTGGATGATGATGTGAGGTAGGGAGACCTTTATTCCCTTCTCTATGCAATATAGCACAAGGAGTTGGGCCCTTGACATAGTGCCATTAGGCCTCCTTTCTGGCAAGATGTTGCCGAACACGATCTTTCCAAAGCCGGCAAGAGATGGTTTAAGATAATTGTTTGGAAGGTTGGTGAACGTGGATTGAGTGTATGGCTCTTTGGTGAGGGAATTGAATAATTGTTCATTAGACTCCGCAATCTCTGTAATTGTCTGCGATTCATGTGGATCAATAATTCTTTCCTCAATCGAAATCTTCATAAGTCGAGCGATGATTTCGACGTTGATAGGAATTTTTATCCCCATAACTGTTGTCTCCAATACAGGGTTGATTCCCTCTTCTGGAAGTCCCACGTAATTCATGGCTTCGTAGAAGGATCTTACCAAGTTGTAAGAGACTTGGCCCTCAACCTTTGTTATGTTCAACCAACTCACGGTTGCGAGTTTGTTGTGAAGGATTGGGTGGAGGCGGAGATCTCTGTTGTCGATGCTCCTCATGGTTATAACCTCCCTTTTGAACAATTTCTTGAGTCTAGTGGGAATTGGTTCCCTGCTAATGGAAGTTACTCCTTCACTTGAGGCCATTCTTTGCTGAAAGGAAAATAAATTTGTGAAAGACACAAAATATATTCCTAACATTTTTAAGATTTATGCCTTGTCAGTTGGATAAGATTGTATATCTTTCTCTTGATGTTTATGCCATCATGTAATCAAAATTCTTCATTAGCAACGTATATATATTGTATACGTATATGAATGTATAGATATATATATTTAATCATAACTGTATATATAGTTTTCATAAATCAACTATATATATATTTGAAATTTAAACTATATAAAAATCATATATAGTTTTCTTAGATATATATTTAATACAAATCTTAACTATATATAATTCATATATATATAGTTCTAAATACATATATATCTAATAACATTTTTCATTCCAATTTTTTTCATTAATAATATGATATATATATATATATATATATACATATATACTAAGGTATATAGATATATATATTCAATCATGATTATACGTATAGTTTTTAATAAATCTTGACTATACGTATTTTAAATCTAACTATAAAAAATCATATAGTTTTTCTAGATATATAAATCTCAACTATATATAACTGACATATATATATAGTTCTAGAGATATATATACCTAATAAAAATTTTCAGCCAATTTTTTTTTTTTTAACAATATATATAGTTTTCATAAATCATAACTATATATATATATTTAAATCAAACTATATAAAAATCATATAGTTTTCTAGATATATATTTAATTTAAATCTCACTATATATAATTGTCATATATATATATATAGTTCTAGAGATATATATATCTAATAAAATTTTTTCATTCAAAATTTTTTTTTTTATGATATATATATATATCTCATATACACTAAGGTATATAACTATACATATAGTTTTTGAATAAATCATGACTATATGTATATTTAAATCAAACTATATAAAAATCATATAACTTTCTAGATATATATTTAATATAAATCTCAACTATATATAACTGACATATATATATAGTTCTAGAGATATATATATATATATCTAATAAAATTTTTCATTCAAATTTTTCATGAATAATAACAAGGTATATATATATCTCCTATATGCATAGATATATAGATATATATTTAATCATTAATATATATAGTTTTCATAAATCACAACTATATATATATATATTCAAATCAAACTATATAGAAATCATATAGTTTTCTAGATATAAATTTATATAAATCTCAACTATATACAAATTATATATATATAGTTCTAGAGATATATATATCTAGTAAAATTTTTCTTCTCCTAATTTAGTGGACTTGGGCGGGCCGTGGACCGTACGCTCTGATACCATTAAATGTCACACCCCGCCCGAACGCGCCTAAACCGGCGGTACACTCACGGACGGGGCGCGCATTTGGAATAATAACAATGGTAACAACAGAGTGCGCAGCGGAAATATATGTCACACAATACAAATCTGACTTTATTTAATTCAGAATACTTTTGTACATAAAATAGTCAAGGGAACATACTCCCCAAAATCCCCAATGAATCATATAAAGGGTACAAAATGTGGGCCCCATAACCTGCACCAAGTCCACCCTAATTTTCTGTGAAAGATTGGATAATAATGGAGTGGACTTAATGCGCTCAGTAGGTAAATAGTTCGTGAGTATAACAATTAATAAAGCATACTTCAATATCAAATATCTTAAATACACATGTGAGCGTCATAATCAATCAATATTTATGTATTCATGACACCGTCTCGTAATGGTTTGATGAACATACATCGCCTGAGTTCACGTATAGGTGTCCTTCCCCGGGCGTAGCCAGGTTCTCACTATACGTTCCTCCTCAAGAACGATGCTCTGGATTCACGTACTGATGTCCCTTCCCAGGTGTAGCCGGGTTCTCATGTACGTCCCTCTCCAGAGAAATGTAATGAATAGCGAGCAATGCTCCTAACTATTCTATGAGTCATGAACCATATACGTACCTAGGTTGTGGCGACCCCGCGCCCCGGACCACCAACCCCGCAGGGAATGGCATGCGGAATGCCGGGGCGGGACGCCCGGCGTAGGCATCTCCGACCACTCCTCAACTCCCGTGAGGTGGTTGAGACCCTACAAGCCTTATCCCAAACAACGACATGATATCAAAATGTACTAAACAAAACTACCCACCGTATTAATCATCCAAGACAAGGGATAATCCATAAAAATGAACCATAAATAAAATCATAATCCCTACAGTCCATTTAAGGTCTTGACATAGACATAAAGTCCAAAATTGTGGGTACAAATAAAAACCGTCATATGTCCACATAGTCTATCTAACAAATCCCAACTCACCCATACTAAAATGTGGTAAGTATTATAATTACATAATCCAAAATATAATACTTCATAATATAAAACACAATTCAATCAAAATGCCTCTCAACTCACATCGAGGCCATGGATTCTCTCGCAGGCAAGGCCCTCAAGATATGACTACTCCTTTGCCCTTATTCGGGACAGAAGGACCTGAAAGAGGAAAATGAGGATGAGCCAACGATGCCCAGTGAATAGAATTCAAATATGCTATCAATACTCATCAATAAAAACCATGTATGCATGTCAATGTGTAGCATGACTAAAAGCTCATAACATATAATCAAGCATTTATAATAAGTTCGATGCAAGTAAAAGCTTATCAATTTGGATCCACATTCCACATGCCTTGGGTTACTAGTACACGTCTATTTCACCGTGCCGTTGATCCCAATCATGTTTATTTGGGTTACTAGTACACGTCTATTTCACCGTGCCGTTGATCCCAATCATTTCCTTCTTAAAACCCTCCTATGACAAGGTCAAGTCCCCCTATTAGCCAGATAGATGGGCCCAACCAAAGTCATAAGGTTTTCTCAAATCAATGCATCATTCAAAACATTGGAACACATTCATGCTTTCAACATACAATATATATAAGTGATATGATGACATAAATGATATAATCATAAGTGAAGTCTACTCACTACCAAGCCTCGCAAGAGTATTTAATCACACACGCCCACCAAACCGAATCAACCCAATCAAGATCCTGAAACATACATCAATATCCTACCATACATCAATTTCTATGCTCAATTACATAGACATTACACATCAACCCTAAATCAGCCCACATATAATTAATAGGCTTAAATCCCATTTAATCCCATCATTCAACCCAAATCACATGACTTAGGCCTCTAATGCATAATTCTCATTCATAAACCATTCTATTAATCAAAAATACTGATTTTCAATTCCTTAGGCATAAACATGTCCAAATTGGGTCACTTGATCACAAGTAGGCCTAACCTATGATATGGTCACAACCACCAAATCAGTGACATAATCAACCCTAATCATGCTTAATTAAACATAAGTTGCATCAATTCAATGATTCTAGGCCAAAAGCATCAAAAGCCCTAAAATATGGAATTTTCCATACTTAGGCCATATTGTCGATTTACACTAGGTCACCATGTTCAGCCATGTATATCACTGATTTTGCATCATGGGTTCATCAACAATGGCAACTAGGTCAACATAGTTGACATGCAAGCTATTTGGAAAGGTCTAAGTTCATATTCTAAATGTAGGTCTAATACAAACAACCCTACCAATTCTTCGCATGTATTATTCTGTTCAGATGTATCAATATACTAACAGAAATATGCAATCACAAAATCAACCGTACAGATTGAATTATGTGAAGAAACAAACCTTCTGTCCAAATATCAGCCCAATCCAACGGTGGACCGAAAAGATATGTATCTTTGATGAACAAGTATCTAATCAGACAGTTTCTCCTTTCCTGCTGCAAATACCCAAACTCAGATGGCTATATCACACAAAATATTAAACTTATAAACATCTCCACCGTTCAGAATACAGATATATCTATTATAAACGACATACCCAAATTTTATATCCATCCAACGGTATATTGAGGAGATCTACAAGTTTTACCGAAACAGAACAATAAACCCAGAAATTCCGACCAGCTTCGTTTGAGAGGTTAGATCTCTTAGACGAAACCTCTGATCAAGATCTCCACCGACCAGAATGAAGAAACATAAGCTACGAACGTGCTGACAAAATTTGAGCTCAATCTGACCGTATATTCCAAAGATCGAATCCTTTGATGGAAATGTCGCAGGGATCTTCCTCCTGCAACTCTCTCCTTCCTTCTCTTCTTCTTTCCTTTCTCTTCTTTTCTTTCTCTTCTTCTTTCCTTTCTCTCCACTCACCTCTTTCTAGCACTTCCTTGATTCCCTCCACCACTCACCTCATTTTCTAGCAAATTCTTGGATTCTCTCCTCCACTCACCTCATTTTCTAGCACATTCTTGGATTCTCTCCTCCACTCACCTCATTTGCTAGCACATTCTTGGATTCTCTCATCCACTCACCTCATTTGCTAGCACATTCTTGGATTCTAGAAGTGAGCATGGGACACTTGTCCATTTTCATGCACCAACCTTCACATGTGTTGGTTTCATACTACCCATACCAACCACATGTATTTTAACCAATCTCATGCTTCCATGTATTTTAAATGTTCAATCCATTTAATACACCAAATTTTCATTCTCATTTATCCTTTTATTCAATCAATCCTAACCCATATCAATTTATGGTTTAATGAGCCCATGCATAAATAATAACATATGCATTATACTTTAATTTAACATGACTCATATACAATTTATGATACATATATTTATATACATTATCAAGCATTAACTATACAAACATTAAACAATCATCAAACAAACACCAAATATATCAAGGCAACACATAGAGTTTGGGCAAAATACAATTGGGTTATGGGCTAGATGAAATAATTTTCGGGGCGTCACATCACACCCACCTTAGAATGAACTTCGTCCTCGAAGTTTTAAGGTTAAGAATTACCTAAGCCCATGAACTCGGCAAAGTGCTCCATCATGTAGCCCTCACGCTCCCAAGTAACCTGTTCCTCGCCATGGAACTGCCATCTCACCTTAACCATCGGAATCTCACGGTTACGTAACCTCTGGACCTTCCGGTCAAGTATCTGAATAGGTTCCTCATCATAAGTCCCATCCTGCCTCAGTTCAATGTTCCTCCAGTCCAAGACGTGATCAAAATCACTCTTGTACACTCTCAACATTGACACATGAAAGACATTGTGGACTGCTGCTAACTGAGGTGGCAAGGCTAATCGGTAAGCGACGGGGCCAATTCATTCTAAAACCTCGAACGGCCCAATAAATCTAGGAGCGAGCTTGCCTTTTATCCCAAATCTAGTTTGGCCCTTCTGAGGTGAGACCTTCAATAAAACTTGGTCACCCATCTCGAACTCTACGGTCTTCCGCTTGGCATCAGTGTAACTCTTCTGCCTGTCTTGGGCTACTTTCATATTATGCTTGATCCTCTTAATATTCTCTGTGTGTTCTTGTACAAACTCTGGTCCCATCATCGCAACATCCCCTACCTCCGTCCAACAGATCGGAGATCTACAGGGTCGACCATACAATGCCTCAAAAGGAGCCATGCCAATACTGGACTGATAGTTGTGGTTGTACTCGAACTCACACAGATGTATGTACTCCTCCCAGTTACCACTGGACTCAAGGACACAAGCTCGAAGCATATCCTCTAAAATCGATATCAACCTCTCAGACTGGCCATCCGTCTGGGGGTGAATAGCGGTACTGAGATCTAGTCTAGTGCCGAGCTGCCTCTGCAACCCCTGCCAGAATACCGATGTAAACCTCGGATCCCTATCTGACACAATCAAAACTGGCACTTCATGTAATCTGACTATCTCCCGCATATAGAGTCTGCTCAGCTTGTCCATAGAATCCCTAGTGTTCACCGGTAGAGAGTGAGCGGACTTGGTCAAGCGATCAATAATAACCCAGACAACATTATGTCTCCTCGGGAAGGAACGTACTGATAAACTGTTCAAACGTACTGATATACTGTTCCAAGGTACTGATAGATGTTCAAAAATACTGATAGGAATAGGCCCTTTTACTAAAGGAAAATGGAGAATTTCAATATGAAGACATCTGATATTCAGTCTAATGTTAATTTAAGACAACTGTTATCAGTTGCTCCACATCATAAACTTAAGTCCCTTACTTTTAATTTAGGTATAGAAGTGTAGTAACACATTGATCATCTGACATGATATGAAACCTTCATAATCGGCCATCATTTTAGGGTTTAGGGGACTTGATAAATTTAGTTACTCTAGCATCTACTCATAAAACAGCTTAATCAGTATCTCTTAAGACCAATGATCACAAGATCTACTTAAGTTGACACTTTATTCAGCCAAGTTTGTGAAAATCACTACTCATTTCATACATGATAAACTGTTAATTTAAACGAGAAATAGCAACTGGGTGCCACTCTTGCGTCATGTCCTTTCTTTTCTTGCCGTTGGTTTCCTTTCTTTTCATGCAGTTGGCCTTGAACCAAGCCTGCCTTAGTTTCTTTGTTTTCTCCTGAAGATCCACCTCTGGCATCTCTTCCATCAACTTCCTTTCTTCTTCCAATAAACTCAAAGCATCTTTTATCTTCATATCTCCACTAAGCCTTTCTCCTTCCCCCATTTCCTGCAGTACATAATTAATTAACAAGTAATTATCTTACTTAGAACATCCCCAAGTTGAGATATCAAAATACTTATACAGATCAATATATAATGGTGATAAATACCTCAACATTTGCCATAACGGTCTGCAAGGTCATCACCTTTTTCTGAGTCCATTTCCTTTGTTCCTTCAATAAACTCAACCTGTCTCTTATCTTCATATCTCTACTAACCCCTTCTCCTTCCCCCATTTCCTGTAGTGCATTTCTGCGACGCCATTTCCTTTGTTCCTCCAATAACCTCAACGCTTCTCTTATCTTCATATCTCCACAAACACCTTCTCCTTCCACCAATTCCTGAACATTTTTTATAACGACCTGCAAGCTCATCAACTTTCTGTAAGGCCATCTAGGGATGCCCAATTCCCTGCACCTCCTCTTCAGCTGCGTTAAGCCCACCTTAAGTTCTTTTGCAGCTTCTGATATGCTCATGTAGAAGTAGCGTGAGAGGTTCGTGCGTGATAGAGTCTTCACCCTCTTCAGTTTCGTCATCGATTCCTCATGATCACTACCAGTACTACTAATACTCCTACTGCAGTAGCTAATCATCCCCTCTCCCTTTTCATTCATCCCAATTTGTTGTTTCTCCCCTTTTAATCCAATTCTCATTTGATTCAAACCTCCAAAGTCCACATGATCAGTACCAGTACTACTCATCCCCTCTCCATTTTCATGCATCACAATCTGTTGTTTCTCCGCTTCTAATTCCAATAGCAAATTAATCAACACAACGAGGATGAAATTGCCAATCTGTTAATAATAAAGTACAATCTAAAGTGGATTGAGCATTGATACTCACCTTCAAGTTTATTAAGTTGGCTTAGAAAGTCATCTTCATCCATTGAAGAATTCATGAAAGGTGGTACCACTGCCTCGCGTAAACCATATTCTAGAAGAGGCTCCCACGTATACGGGCTGCTACCAAAACTTGAACAGCTGAAATCAAGTGGGTGGAATTGGTTTGAGAAGAGAAATGGGTCTTCTCCAATATCCACCATGTCTCTGTTAGCTGCGAAGTTCATCATCGTCATCAGTGACCACAAAATCACAATAAAAGACCAGCAAAATTGGGAGATTTCTCTTAAAAGCCAAACCAGAACGTTAAAAAGAAATTACGAAAAACAAAATAAAAAGAAAGAGGTGAGGAACTGACGCCATGGTGGAGGGCTGGTAATGCAGTAAGAAATGTCGGGCAGCTGCTCCTTCGTCGGATGTGGCTGCAACTCATCCTGTTTCGGCGCCGGAGTTGTTCCTCCTTCTCCTCCTGCCATAATATTTCTTCTCTTCTTTCTCTCTTCCTTTACTATCTTCTTCTTTTAATGCCCAGAAAATTTTAGCCTCCAACAAACTCAATCACCAACTCCACCACCCCCAGAAAACCAGACTAGCAGTAGTATAACTCACCTAAAAGAACTGACAAGGGTGTTGATGAACCGACAAGTATGAGGCTGAACAGGCGAGCGTGCGGCTCAAGAATGGCGTGCGATGAGCAGGCTGACTGCAGGCGTGCAAATGCATAGGACTCCGACAGACTTGTTGACCAAAAGTAACTCCGACTCCAACGTCAACAAGTGCTGGCTGCATGTGACAGGCGTGCTGATACGTCGGCACGTGCTGGCTGTAGGCGCCTCCGGCGTGCTGGAGCTGCCCGTGTAGACATTCCATCTCTATAAGTTAATCAATTTTATCCCTAAGCAAGTTACCTAAGCATTCTTCAAATGCTCTAACATTTCCAGCACTAAATTTTCAGCCAATTACCCATCAACTTGATCAAAATCTATCATTGAACAACTTACCAATGTATTGCCATTGCCCAATTTTTTTAAATTTCCAGCACATGAATTTATCAACTAAAGCATCAATTAATCACTAATTCAACCTAAATGTATTGGTAAGCATCTTACCAAATCAGTCTCAAATCTGAAATTTTTCCAGCAACTTGTATACATCCTTAAACTCAGAATTTCACATACTTTGCACTCCAATCTTTGTAATTTATCATCACAGAATAGTCAAGACCAATTTCCAATCAATACACATAATAAAAGACCACAAATGGTCACTCAAATTGGGTTCCAAAAACCCTATTTTAACATGGCTGGAACACCATGTTCTACCCATAAAAAAATCAGTGTTTTTAATCATCAAAATGGTCACCAAATATTCAAGACTAAATTCCAGCAAATAACTTTATCAAAATAGCAGAATTCAGTTATTAAAATCAGGTTTGAAATTTGTAAATTCAGCCATGAAAATTTCCCATTTTCATTACCATTTTAATCTCTGAAAATTAGTGTTTTAAACATCACCACACTCACCAATTGTCTAGTGATAAATCTCTAGTAGTCTGATCCGCCGATCAGTGGGGTTCTCCACAACAATAGGAAAGGCTGAGGTACAGCCATTTGAGGTCTTGCTGCCCCTGCAGCTCCACTAGCCTCGGCCCTACTAGTGCCCGCCTCATAACTACCCATATCATATAATACACACAGAAAATATGATAGTAAGGCTTTTAAATTAGTTCCTTTAAGCTTTTTAATCACCTAAATCTCTCACCCAATTCCTAGGTCAAAGTCATCTAAGTCTAATACATAGACCAAACCTAGTAAAATCAGGCTCTGATACCAACTGTGGCGACCCCGCGCCCCGGACCACCAACCCCGCAGGGAATGGCATGCGGAATGCCGGGGCGGGACGCCCGGCGTAGGCATCTCCGACCACTCCTCAACTCCCGTGAGGTGGTTGAGACCCTACAAGCCTTATCCCAAACAACGACATGATATCAAAATGTACTAAACAAAACTACCCACCGTATTAATCATCCAAGACAAGGGATAATCCATAAAAATGAACCATAAATAAAATCATAATCCCTACAGTCCATTTAAGGTCTTGACATAGACATAAAGTCCAAAATTGTGGGTACAAATAAAAACCGTCATATGTCCACATAGTCTATCTAACAAATCCCAACTCGCCCATACTAAAATGTGGTAAGTATTATAATTACATAATCCAAAATATAATACTTCATAATATAAAACACAATTCAATCAAAATGCCTCTCAACTCACATCGAGGCCATGGATTCTCTCGCAGGCAAGGCCCTCAAGATATGACTACTCCTTTGCCCTTATTCGGGACAGAAGGACCTGAAAGAGGAAAATGAGGATGAGCCAACGATGCCCAGTGAATAGAATTCAAATATGCTATCAATACTCATCAATAAAAACCATGTATGCATGTCAATGTGTAGCATGACTAAAAGCTCATAACATATAATCAAGCATTTATAATAAGTTCGATGCAAGTAAAAGCTTATCAATTTGGATCCACATTCCACATGCCTTGGGTTACTAGTACACGTCTATTTCACCGTGCCGTTGATCCCAATCATGTTTATTTGGGTTACTAGTACACGTCTATTTCACCGTGCCGTTGATCCCAATCATTTCCTTCTTAAAACCCTCCTATGACAAGGTCAAGTCCCCCTATTAGCCAGATAGATGGGCCCAACCAAAGTCATAAGGTTTTCTCAAATCAATGCATCATTCAAAACATTGGAACACATTCATGCTTTCAACATACAATATATATAAGTGATATGATGACATAAATGATATAATCATAAGTGAAGTCTACTCACTACCAAGCCTCGCAAGAGTATTTAATCACACACGCCCACCAAACCGAATCAACCCAATCAAGATCCTGAAACATACATCAATATCCTACCATACATCAATTTCTATGCTCAATTACATAGACATTACACATCAACCCTAAATCAGCCCACATATAATTAATAGGCTTAAATCCCATTTAATCCCATCATTCAACCCAAATCACATGACTTAGGCCTCTAATGCATAATTCTCATTCATAAACCATTCTATTAATCAAAAATACTGATTTTCAATTCCTTAGGCATAAACATGTCCAAATTGGGTCACTTGATCACAAGTAGGCCTAACCTATGATATGGTCACAACCACCAAATCAGTGACATAATCAACCCTAATCATGCTTAATTAAACATAAGTTGCATCAATTCAATGATTCTAGGCCAAAAGCATCAAAAGCCCTAAAATATGGAATTTTCCATACTTAGGCCATATTGTCGATTTACACTAGGTCACCATGTTCAGCCATGTATATCACTGATTTTGCATCATGGGTTCATCAACAATGGCAACTAGGTCAACATAGTTGACATGCAAGCTATTTGGAAAGGTCTAAGTTCATATTCTAAATGTAGGTCTAATACAAACAACCCTACCAATTCTTCGCATGTATTATTCTGTTCAGATGTATCAATATACTAACAGAAATATGCAATCACAAAATCAACCGTACAGATTGAATTATGTGAAGAAACAAACCTTCTGTCCAAATATCAGCCCAATCCAACGGTGGACCGAAAAGATATGTATCTTTGATGAACAAGTATCTAATCAGACAGTTTCTCCTTTCCTGCTGCAAATACCCAAACTCAGATGGCTATATCACACAAAATATTAAACTTATAAACATCTCCACCGTTCAGAATACAGATATATCTATTATAAACGACATACCCAAATTTTATATCCATCCAACGGTATATTGAGGAGATCTACAAGTTTTACCGAAACAGAACAATAAACCCAGAAATTCCGACCAGCTTCGTTTGAGAGGTTAGATCTCTTAGACGAAACCTCTGATCAAGATCTCCACCGACCAGAATGAAGAAACATAAGCTACGAACGTGCTGACAAAATTTGAGCTCAATCTGACCGTATATTCCAAAGATCGAATCCTTTGATGGAAATGTCGCAGGGATCTTCCTCCTGCAACTCTCTCCTTCCTTCTCTTCTTCTTTCCTTTCTCTTCTTTTCTTTCTCTTCTTCTTTCCTTTCTCTCCACTCACCTCTTTCTAGCACTTCCTTGATTCCCTCCACCACTCACCTCATTTTCTAGCAAATTCTTGGATTCTCTCCTCCACTCACCTCATTTTCTAGCACATTCTTGGATTCTCTCCTCCACTCACCTCATTTGCTAGCACATTCTTGGATTCTCTCATCCACTCACCTCATTTGCTAGCACATTCTTGGATTCTAGAAGTGAGCATGGGACACTTGTCCATTTTCATGCACCAACCTTCACATGTGTTGGTTTCATACTACCCATACCAACCACATGTATTTTAACCAATCTCATGCTTCCATGTATTTTAAATGTTCAATCCATTTAATACACCAAATTTTCATTCTCATTTATCCTTTTATTCAATCAATCCTAACCCATATCAATTTATGGTTTAATGAGCCCATGCATAAATAATAACATATGCATTATACTTTAATTTAACATGACTCATATACAATTTATGATACATATATTTATATACATTATCAAGCATTAACTATACAAACATTAAACAATCATCAAACAAACACCAAATATATCAAGGCAACACATAGAGTTTGGGCAAAATACAATTGGGTTATGGGCTAGATGAAATAATTTTCGGGGCGTCACATAGGTGGTGATATGTATGATGTCAATGCATGAACTGGTCTAGTCTACTGGTTTGGTCTTTTCTTGACATTTAGACTGACTTTGGCAACGTCTAGTGACCCTTATCAGAGTCGGTATCACGACGTGCATTGTTAGGACATTCAGTATTACATGTATACGCTGATAGCTTTCAATAAGACCAACTAGAACAGTCCCCAGTTAAGAGGTGAGACACTAGGTCTTCTTAAATAACAATCGCCTAGAGCAGCCCGCTGCCTCCCGTTTACTATTTAAAGTTACTGAGGACAAGACCGAGTCTAGTTGAGTCAGATTGACCACAAATCCGACATTATAACAGTATAATACGTGAATTCCAAGTGTACAGGCATAAGTGCGGCAATATAAACATTATATGACATAATGCAGTGTAAATGAACAGTAGACATAATAATAATTGAATGTAAACTTTAATAAAAGTTATAAAATACGCAAACCTATGTTTCGTTCCCCACCTTCAGATAAAAACTTTCTTTCAAATCTGGCACTTTCCTCCGGACAGAATTTTGTCGCACCGCACAGAGAGTCTCAAAAACTAAAAACTTAGAATGAGTGGAAAGAGAAAAAAAATCACAAGGAGAGTGATTTTGCTGTGAGAAATGAGAATGATGAGGGTTCCTTATATAGAGATTTTTTGCGCTAGGAAGTCAAGGCGGGCTACCTGGACTTCCGGGCATGTGTCATGTGCCATGTGCCTAGTGCCTGGACTTTCAGGCATGTGCCATGTGCCTGGACTTCGAGGCATGTGCCATGTGCCTGGACTTCCAGGTATGTGCCATGTGCCATGTGCCTTGACTTCCAAGCATGTGCCATGTGCCATGTGCTTTATCCTAAAAACAATCATTATTATTATTATTATTATTATTATTATTATTATTATTATTATTATTATTATTATTATTATTATTATTGTGAAATACAGGGTATTACACCCAGCCCCTGTTTCGAAGAATGAGGCCACAACACCTGCGGCTGAACCTTCTAACCCTAACCATCAGTGTTTTCGTAATCATGGCCGTGGAGGTCGTTATAGAAGGGGTAGCCGTCGAAACGGAAATGGCAGAGGTGGTGGTGACACCACAATCAACAAGCCCAGCAGAACAATCAGCATGGCCAGCAACACAATCAGCAATACAAGCCTACTTGTTTCAACTGCGGCCAGTAGGGCCACGTAAGAAATGCCTGTCCGCACCTTCAGCAACCTGTTCCTGCTATTCCGGTCCAACAAGCACCATCTGCTGCTAATGCCCAACCCAGGCAGAACCAGCAGAACCAGGGTCAACGGAATCAGGGCAGAGCATATGCCATCGCTCAACAACCCCTCCCAGACAACAATGTAGTCGAAGGTACCTTTCTTTTGTTTAATACAATGGTGCATGTTTTGTTTGATTCAGGTGCTACGCATTCTTTTATATCATCAGCATTGGCAAGACATTTAGGCCTGCATCCTGAACGCACAAACATCACACTCCATGTCACATCACCGTTTGGATATGGTATTGACGTGAATTTGTAGTGTTCTCGATGTGAACTTCGAATGTCAGAACAGATAATATATGCAGATCTTTTTGTGATGGATATTGACGACTTCGACATCATCCTCGGCATGGACTGGCTCACACCACTGAATGCAAAGATCGACTGCCTAAAGAAGCAAGTTCAGTTAACCTTGCCTACAGGAAAGTTTGTCAAGATTCACGGAACAAGGAAATGGATACACAAATCAACAGTTGCATTCACGAAACAAGGAAATGGATACACAAATCAACAATTGCACTTCTCAAATCTCAACTTCGAGCATTATCCCTTGGTGACGCAAATGAATCACCAGCACTATACCCTCTCGAAGTACACGATGTTCCAGTCAAATCTGAATTCCCAACAATTTTTCTAAATGACCTTCCTGGTCTACCTCCAGTTAGGGAATTCGATTTTGAGATCAACCTCATACCTGGGACAGGGCCTATCTCAATTTCACCATACAGAATGTCTAATGTCGAGCTAGTCGAATTAGACAAACAACTAAAGGAATTAGAGAGTAATGGCTTCATCCGAAAGAGTTCATCACCCTGGGGCGCTCCAGTTCTGTTTGTTCGCAAAAAAGATGGTTCGTTACGACTTTGCATCAATTTTCGCAAGTTGAATAACGTCACCATCAAGAACAGATATCCATTGCCCATGATCGATGACTTGTTCGACCAACTTAGAGAAGCCAAATACTTCTCTAAGATTGATTAACGATCTGGTTATCTCCAACTCTAGATCCGAGAGTCGGACATTACCAAGACGGCATTGAGAACTCGGTACGGTCATTACGAGTTCTTAGGTATGTCGTTCGGTCTAACAAATGCACCTGCTGCATTCATGGATTTGATGAATCGCATATTCAGGTTATACTTAGACCGATTTGAGGTGGTTTTTGTGGATGACATCTTGATATATTCCTCAACCGAGGAAGACCATAAAATACATTTGAAAATAGTCCTCCAAACCTTGAGAAGCCACCAACTATATGCAAAGTTAAGTAAGTGCGCATTTTGGACGAAGAGAGTTCAATTCCTAGGCCATGTGGTTTCAGGCAATGACATTGAGGTAGATCCTTCTAAGGTTGAAGCCGTTTTAAACTGGAAGCAGCCTACCGCTGTAACTCAGATTATGAGTTTTCTTGGGTTGGCTGGCTATTACAAACGTTTCATCAATGACTTCTCAAAGATTGCTGAACCTATGACCAAGCTTACTCGAAAAGACGTGCGATTCATCTGGAATCTCGCCTGTGAAGCATCATTTCAGGAATTGAATAAATGCCTCACGACGACACCTGTACTTATCACTCCAAGAAATGCAATTGGATTTTCATTATACGCCGACGCCTCTCTCCAAGGCTTAGGTGCCGTACTAATGCAAGAAGGTCAAGTTGTTGCATATGCCTCGAGGCAACTAAAGATTCACGAGGGTAATTACCCAACACATGACTTGGAACTTGCAGCTGTTCTGTTTGCATTAAAGCTATGGCGTCATTACCTATACGGTGAACGGTTTGAGGTCTTCTCGGATCACAAAAGTCTTAAGTACATATATACTCAGAGAGACCTAAACCTCCGCGAGACGATGGTTGGAATTCTTGAAAGATTATGACTTTCAACTCCAGTACCATCCCGGAAAGGCCAATGTTGTGGCCGATGCCCTGAGTAGAAAATCTTATGTTGCTTGCACTCTTAACTATGAAATGGGGAAGTTGGCTACAGAGATGGATAACTTTAACCTACAACTGAACGTAGAGGGATCACGACCACGACTCTCTCAATTATCAGCCACCTCTGAGCTCGTTCGAAAGATTTTAGCTAATCAAGCCAATGACCCTATGTTAATGGAGAAACGAGAACTTCTACTCACCGGACAAGATCTTCCTCATTGGTCAGTATCTAAAGACGGAGCCATTTTCTATAAAAAAAAATGTCGTTGTCTACCGAACGATCTTGAGGTTCGGAAAGACGTGCTTACTGAGATGCACTGTTCGAGGTACTCTATGCATCCTGGGGGTGACAAGATGTACAAGGATGTCAAGCGACAATTCTAGTTTTCTAAAATGAAGATGGCAATTGCAGATTTCGTTGCTCGATGTCTCGTTTGACAAAAAGTTAAGGCAGAACGAAGACTTCCCTCAGGACTTCTCCAACTGTTACCTATTGGAGAATGGAAGTGGGAGAACATCGCAATGGATTTTGTTACGGCCTTGCCTCGAAATAATAAAGGGCAAGATGCTATCTGGGTTATCATTGACAGACTTACAAAGTCTGCACACTTCTTGCCAATAAAGTTCACGGATAATCCCGCCAAACTTGCAGAACTATATGAAAGAGAGATCGTACGCCTTCATGGCATACCACTCACGATTGTCTCTGATCGAGACCCTTGATTCACATCAAACTTTTGGAAAAGCTTCCAGAATAGAATGGGTTCTAAGATCACTATGAGCATAGCCTTCCACCCTCAGACTGATGGGCAGTCAGAGCGGCTTATCCAAATCTTAGAAGACATGGTACGATGCTGCATTTTGGACTTTAATGACGGATGGGCAAAGTATTTGCATCTAGCTGAGTTTGCATACAACAACAGCTACCAAACTAGTATCGACATGGCACCATACTAGGCTCTCTATGGTCGGCCTTGCAGATCTCCGGTATGCTGGTTAGATATGGCAAATCGACCGCAGTTAGGCCCTGAACTAGTTCAAAAGACTTCTGAGAAGATCACACTAGTAAAGGAACGACTTCGTGTTGCACAAAGTCGACAGAAGAGCTATGCTGACAAGCGGAGACAACCTCTAGAATTTGATAAGGGGGACTTTGTTTTTCTGAAAGTCCAGCCCGCAAGAGGTGTCAAACGCTTTGGGATCAAAGGCAAGCTCTCCCCGCGGTATATCGGTCCATTTCAGATCATTGAACGTATTGGCAAACTTGTTTATCGTATGTTCCTTCCATCGTCCATGCCTAACGTTCATGACGTTTTTCACGTATCTATGCTTCGCAAGTATCGTCCTAATCCTTCGCATATCATCCCTTTAGTCGAGGTTCGAGTTGCGGAAGAAAATACGTATCAGGAGAAAGCGATACAGATTTTAGATAGAAAAACTCAGGAACTACGACGACATAACATACCACTTGTGAAAGTGCTCTGGGATCACCACGGCGTAGAGGAAGCAACATGGGAACTAGAAGCAACTATTAAACAAAAATATCCTGAATTGTTTTCTAGTACCAACTGATGATGCGATACATTGTCCTATTTTTACTTATCAATAAATCGATGAAACATTGTTACACTTATCTTAATACATTGTTTCACTTGAATAACTACACCGATGTCTGAAACTAACATCCATGGATATCGTGATGCACACATGCAGTAGCCTCCTTGGCAACTTGTAACTACTTCTCAAGAAGCATAGTCAAGTCACTACTACTTTGCATCACCAACTCCATCACCGCACAACGATCATTATCGCCAGAACGTGCATGACTTTTTCGCAACAATCTCGTGCTCTCATCTTGGCAAGATCTTCTACCACAATTGGCAAGAGGTCGAATTCAAGCAACAACACGAAAAAGTATTCCACCGCTCAACCTACCTCCCCTCAAACGATGTAACCATCGCCCTCCACCACCATCTATTATGCAAATGTAGGAATCTTCAGAGGATGGGTCCGATTCCATGATTTTATGATGATGAGGATTCCACCGGCCACAGTGCAATTCAGGGACCATACTAGCACTATCCTGAACTCACAAGAGATGACGCCGGTAGTGGATCTCAAGCAAATAACCATCATAACTACTTGAACTGATTTCGAGGGCGAAATCCCTTTAAGGTGGGTAGAGTGTAATACCCTGTATTTTACACAAAAAAAATAAAATAATAATAATAATAATAATAATTTTTTTAGGATAAAGCCCATGGCACATGGCACATGGCACATGCTTGGAAGTCCAGGCACAAGGCACATGACACATGGCACATGCCTAGAAGTCCAGGTAGCCCACCTGGACTTCCAGGCGCAAAAAACTCTATATAAACCAACCCTCCCCTTTTCATTTTTCACACCAAATTCACTCTAAATTGTGATTTTTCCTCCTTTTTTTACTCATATTGAGTTTTTAGTCTTTTGAGACTCTCTGTCCTAGACTCTTAGTGCAGTACAACGAAGTTCTGTCCAGAAGAAGGCGCCAGTTCTGAAAAAGAAGAAGTTCTTATCTGAAGGTGGGGAACGAAACATAGGTTTGCGTGTTTTATAACTTTTATTAAAGTTTACATTCAATTATTATTATGTCTACTGTTCATTTACACTGCATTATGTCATATAATGTTTATATTGCCGCACTTATGCCTGTACACTTGGAATTCACGTATTATACTATTATAATGTCGGATTTGTGGTCAATCTGACTCAACTAGACTCGGTGTTGTCCTCAGTAACTTTAAATAGTGAACGGGAGGCAGCGGGCTACTCTAGACGATTGGTTATTTAAGCAAACCTAGTGTTTCACCTCTCAATTGGGGACTGATCTAGTTGGTCTTATTGAAAGCTATCAGCGTATACATGTAATATTGAATGTCCTAACCATGCACGTCGTGATACCGACTCTGATAAGGGTCGCTAAACATTGCCAAAGTGAGTCTAAATGTCAAGAAAAGACCACACCAGTAGACTAGACCAGTTCATGCATTGGCATCATACATATCACCACCTAGGGACGTATATGGTTCATGACTCATAGAATAGTTAGGAGTATTGCTCGCTATTCATTACATTTCTCTGGAGAGAGACGTACATGAGAACTCGGCTACACCCGGGGAGGGACATCAGTACGTGAATCCAGAGCATCGTTCCTGAGGAGAGACTTATAGTGAGAACATGGTTACGCCCGGGGAAGGACACCTATACGTGAACTCAGGCGATGTATGTTCATCAAACCATTACGAGACGGTGTCATGAATACATAAATATTGATTGATTATGATGCTCACATGTGTATTTAAGATATTTGATATTGAAGTATGCTTTATTAATTGTTATACTCACGAACTATTTACCCACTGAGCGCGTTAAGCTCACTCCATTATTATCCAATCTTTCATAGGAAATTAGGGTGGACTAAGTGCAGGTTATGGGGCTCACATTTTATATCCTTTTTATGATTTATTGGGGATTTTGGAGAGTATGTTCCCTTGACCATTTTATGTACAAATTATATTCTGAATTAAATGAAATCAGATTTGTACTGTGTGTTATATATTTCTGTTGTGCACTCTGTTGTTACCATTGTTATTGTTCCAAATGCGTGCCCCGTCCAAGAGTGTACCGCCGGTTTAGGTGCGTGCGGGCGGAGTGTGACAGAGAGAGAGAGTGCTAAAGGAGGGAGAGATAAGAAGTTTTGGTGTAAAAAATGAGGGGAAGGGGGGCCCCATGTTCGGGTATTTTGCCCGAACGTTCGGGCAATGCCCGATTTTTATTTTATTTTATTTTTATGTAAACCAGGGGTATTATAAAATTTTTATACTTTACTTAAAAATTTTAGTTTAAATTAAGAAACATATGGATAATAAAAGTCACCAACTTTTGACCGAAATGTAGACTAAAAAGGGCTTAAAAACATGCATATTAACTAATAAAATGATGGGTGTATTATATATATACTCTTTTAATTTGATTTGAGCTCCTTCAATGATTATAAAAGTAGAAGATGTTCAATATATGTTGTATAATTTATTCCATTGAATTGATTAATTAGTTTCTCCTCTGAGGGTTATTAAATATTGATAATAAAGAAAAAAAAATTTACTAATGATAACAAAGTATATAATGTAGACTCTAAAAAAGCCACATCTTTTTCTTTTTGAATTCATTCTCTCTTCTTTAGCAAATGCTTATGTGAATGGTTCTCTCCCTCGAGAAAATATTTTCTCATTCTTTAGAGTGAGAAATAATAAGAAAAAAAATTTCTCTCTTCTTGCAAGAGACTCTTTATTTTAACTATTTTTTTAAAAAAATTTGGCTTAACCAAAATTTCTGGTTATGGATTTATAAACCACACCCATAAGAAGGGGGTCTCAACTAGGGTTGGCAATTTGGCCTAAGGCCCATGGGCCTAACTTGACCCGTTATAAATGACTATTATATGGGTCTCGTCCCAAAACTTATTAGACGGGTTTGGGATCATATAGCAAGACCCGACCCGCTAACCGGCCCCGAAGGCTCGAAAATTGGGCCCGATTATATGTATATTATATTTTGTACATATTTTATATATTTTAGATTTATTGTAAAATATATATATATATATGTATGTATGTGTAAATTGTAATATACTCTTAATACAAAGTTACACACACACATATTTATATATATATATATATATGTTATAATAAATATAAAATATATATGTGTATGTAATTAAGAGTATAAAATGAAAAAATAAAAAATAATTAAAATTGTGTTATATAATTAAAGTATATATAGTATATATAAATATAATACATACCACATACATGATACATTGTGTCAAAAAAATAATATATATGTATATATGTATGTATGTATGTATGTATGTATATATGTATGTATGTATGTATAATGATAAAAAACATAATCAAGTGTATTATTATAATTAATAGCGTATAAAGTGTGTATAATACATATTTAACTAAGTCAATAATGTTATTTAATTAAGGGTTTATATTTGTATTATATATACATTATTAAGAGTATGTTCAATTAGGTATATAATACGAATAATTCACATGCCTACTCCATTTCTTAATAAAAGTATATATAGTATATAATTATTGTATAAAATGGTAAAAATAAAACATAATTAAGATTCAAGAGTATTATATAATTAGAGAATATATTATACATACATATACACATGCACAAACTTATATATATATATATATATAATTAAGAGTTTACAAAATGAAAGAAAAAATACATAATTAAGAGTATTTAAAGTGTGTGTAATAAGAAAACACAATAGTTAAGAATGTTATATACTTATATATAATTAAGTGTTTATATTTGTATTATATATACATAATTAAGAATATCTTCAATTAAGTATATAATACAAAAAAAAAAGTACATATAATTTTTTTATTACGAAAAGAGTTCATATAATTAATTAAAAATACATATAAGCATATCAACTTTGGTAAGTATACTTTCTAAATTCTTTTTTAATCAAATATATTTTATTAAGTATATTCTCTAAAAGTATGTAGTAGGGCGAGATATAAATATATAATGAATTTAACTAAATTATAAGAAGGGTTGAGCTAAAATTATGAAAGAAAAAAAGAAAGATATTATCTAACTACGTACATAAACTCATTCATTTAGAATAAATTAACATATATTTAAGATAAATTAAATAAATAATATTTTTATTTTGTATGTTTTATTTAATTATTTTATAAAGTTTATATTTTATTGTAACTAATCTAATCTTAAAATATGTATTTAGTTATATTAGTAGTCCAAAAGTCCTGTTCAAAGGCCCAATCTATATAATTTTAAGGTTTGATCTGGGCCAAGACTTTTTAATGTTGGCCCGCCTCAGCCCAGCCCCAAAATTTTATAAGGCCTGGCTCGGCTCGGCACGATTATTCCTAGGTCCAACAGGACCGAACGTGGCCAAATGGCCCGAATTGTCACCCCTAGTTCTAACTCAACCGATCCGACATTTGGTTAGCCGGGTTGGGGCCCTCAAAACAATAGGTCGGGTGGCATCGGGCCCAATCCAATGCCACTCGACAATTTTGGATTGGATGGGTTAGAGGCAGAAACCCAACCCATCCCACATGCTTGGGGTCGGATTGTTCAAGTTACTCGGATTGTTCGGTAAGTCGAAGATCTTAGGAGAACTAAACGATCATTTCCTTGTATAAATTTTTTCTTTACAATCTTTTTCAATAAGCTAGCTCCGCACAAGGTACGATACAAGTTCTAACGGTATGAAAGTGATATCCCCTTGGTTGGGAACAATTGCCACCAACCAATTGGGCACAGTTACTTTCCCTCTAACAACGAACACGTGCACCTCCACCTATCAAAATGTTTAAGCTCCCCATGAATGGCTGTGAGCAAAATCAAGTTAATAACAAGGCATTCAAAGAACAAGTGATAACGTACACTTTCTCTTCTAACCCATCAGAAAAAACAATGTATTCTACCACTTGAGCCTGTTAGCTATAGGCATTCTTACAGCTAAGGTCCACATTATTTTATCCCTCTTCAGTTCTAGACATTGAGAAGGGAGGATTAAGAAGTTGTGTTGGAATGTTAAATAACACCTGAGGGCATTCTTTAAGTAGCATTAAATGTTAATTTGTTAGGACAAAAAACCTCAAAAGAGGTCGCACGCATTAACATGTACTAATTATAAAGAAAAAGACAAAGTGATAAAAGATAATTTTTATCCATGAGTATATACTACGTGTGAACAACAAGAAAGTAAGACAAATCATGTTAATTAACTCTCTCAAAGGGGGTAAAATGGGTATTGTGTAACAAAAGTCTGAACAGTAAAATAACAATTCTTGAAGGGGCAGAATGGGTGACAAAATGTCGACGAGTAACAAAAGTCCTCTCTCTTATCTTTTATAATTGTTATAGATATAGATAAAGATAGAGGATACGAATAGAGATGTACAAGAAAGAACGATGTTTCACTTTCGGCACTTGTAACAATCAAATGAAAAAATAGACTAATTAATTAATACCCCTCCCCAGCTCTTTCATTGCTTATAACATTCAAATGAAAGAATAGACTTCTTAAAAAAAAAAAAATGAAAGAATAGACTAATTAATTACAATAATACTAAGGAAACATATGATGGTTACTCATATTTTGACACTATATATATATTATGTGAGTTGTTAGATCACCTCGAATCATATACTGACACATGATACGAGGCGATTCAAACGATGCACAATGAGCATAATATTAAATGTGAGTGCCCATTGTGTGTTTTTCGAGTAATACTCAATTAATTAATCCCCCACCCCAACTCCCAACCCCCAAGCGTCACACCCATTTTGTGGATAAGTTGTTTCACTTTCATCACTCATAACAAATGAAAAAAACGACTAATTGATTACAATAATACTTCAAAAACACACAATGATCGCTTATATTTGACACTATGTCATTATGAGTTGTTAGATCACATCAAACCATGTACCAACATGAGATACAAGATGATCCAACAACACACAATGAGCATAGTATCACATGTGAGTGCCTATTATGTGTTTCTCAAGCAATGCTCAATTAATTAATACCCCCGACCTCCATATCCACTTTGTGTATACAACATTTCATTTTCATCACTTATAACATTCAAATTAAAAAATCGACTAATTAATTACAATAATACTTCCGAAACACACAATGGTCACTCACATTTGACACTATGTCACTGTGAGCTGTTGGATCACCTCAAATTATGTACTGACACGTGATACGAGAAAGTTCAATAACACAACAATGAACATAGTATGAATGTCCATTGTGTGTTTCTCAAGCAATACTCAATTAATTAATATCCCCTCAACCCCACGTTGGCCCACTTTTTGTATACATTATTTTTAATCAAATAGGCAATGAGTAATGTTATATTAACATTCGTAGTATACATTCATAAAAATATTTTCATTAATGTACAATTAGATTGCCTTGAATTATTAGTTGTTACATGATTCGAAACAATTCATGATACACTAATAGAAATAACAAGACATTGCCAACTTCACTCTCACTTTATTACTTTTGAAATCTACTTTTTTTTTTCTCAACAAGTGTAGAGCTATGGAAACACGCTTTGGACACTATGCCCCTAAGTGTTATTGGATCACGCATTAGTTGCATGATTCGAGGCAATCCAACAACATTTGTGGGCATAGTGCCAAAAGTGAGTTCCCAATTATGTTTCTAAAGTATTTCCCTTCTTTTTTCTCCACACTAAATTACTCATAAATTTATTTAACAAATTTATATTGAAAAATAGTAAGTAATTTTGGTTGTTTTTGATTCGTGATCCGGAAACTAAAATACAACTTAAAAAGTGAAAACTCAAAAAATAATATTTTGTCATTTTCTAAAAACAACATGTTTTCTTAATAAATTTCGAAAAATTGTTTTAAGGTTTCAACCAATCAAACACATTTTTGCTTGTTTTCAAATTTTCGCATACAGAAAATTGTATTTGGATCACAGACCAAATGCAGCCGTAGGAGTTTATGATAAAAGTATCACCTTAAGGACTTTTTGTTTTATATATAGTATAGATATGAATTTATAAATAATTCAAATATTTTAATTTATAAAAATGAATTTTTTAATACTTAATATATAGAGAATGGGGTAATCTTTACACATTATAAGATTTTATTTTGAAAAAGCTTGAAGATGTTTTTTATATAAATTTAGCGTATAGTGTTTTTTTCTTATTTATTTTTATATTATCAGTTTCTGATCATAGTTTCAATCTTAGAAAAAATGTCCCATGTTGATATTATTATCATTGATCATTATTTATGATGTTTGAATGTCGATTCCTCTGAAATAAGATTTGAACCTATATATTTAAGTTTTTTTAAAAAAAAATAAAAATAAAACTGAAATATATAAAATAATAAATAATAAAAACCCACCCAAATAATCTAAAAACAAAAATAAGCTAAAGATCACAGGATATATATACGAAGTTCTCAAAAAAAAAAAAGGAAGAAGAAATTGTAAAAGATGAACAGTTACACAACTAAGAGAAGCAAATGATATAAATGTGAATGCGTTAAATGCTAGTTTAAGATAAATATTAGCATGTGCACGTGGCAATAGAGTATGAGAAAAGGCTGAGAAGAGCATACCTTTATTATATACAAGTTTGTAGCCCCGCCCGATGGGCGGTGTTAATAAAATAATACTACTATAGACTCAATTTAGATTCACTAAAAATGCTACCCTTCTGTGTAAATAATATTGATGTTAAGAATAATATTAACTAATTGATTAAAATATAATTATATAGCATTCATCATTTGTTGCCTATACGAATTAAAAAAAAAATTCATCTACAATTTTTCACTATTATAGGTTGGTATAAATATTTGATCATATATATATATCATCGTAACATTTTGATGAAAATTTATGATGCATGAATTTTTGTCAAACAAAAAGAAAATCATTCTATTTCTTTTAAAGCTTCTATTAATAAAATACTGTTACATTAGATAATGTAAAATGCGTAGTCATGCATTTATTTACAACATTTATAAGTACATAAATATGACAAAATGATGACTAACATTACATATATGATATTGATAACAATATAAATTTTTCCATTATTCGATTGGTAACAGGAATATTTGCAATAATGCTAACTCTAGAAATGTAGCAACACTCAAGTTAAAAAAAAACATAATTCTTCGTTTGAATATTATATAATAGTAGGATGATGATTAGGAGAAAAGGAAAGTCAAAATAAACATGCCTATTATTGAGGTCAAAAAGTTATGTGAACATTATATGTAAAATAATGAATGAAACAAAATGATACAGGAAACAATAGTCTTTGAATGGAAAAATCATATTATTGTTCATCTTAAATATTCGCGTCCAAGATTTACAGGAAACAATTCTTCTCTTCTCTCCACAACCTAAAAACGTTAGTACAACCCATTAGTATTTTGACTTAAATAACTTAAAAAAAAACTCTAGAAACCAAAGAACAACCCTTAAAGTATTTAAAATATTTAAGAAGAATTAAAGTTATCAATCAGCTTGATGTGTTTTCATGAAGGAATTCATGTATAAACAATCAAGAAAATCCGAAACTATTTAAGTTCACACCTAGCCAGATGAAATAAAAAACATGAATTTTCTACCAAGATTCTAAATCTACAATTTAATCAAAGAATAAGTAATTCAAATATTCTGAAAGAATATTATGATTCTATAATTCTATGATAAATAACTAAGAAAATTGAGGAAGAAAGAATAAAAAATGTAGATATTAGTTATCTTCTCCCGTTGTACATGTTCAAAAGCATAGGTGACTTAGATCTCTTGTATGAAAAATAAAACTGAATATAGTTTAATTGACTTAATCTAAATCTGTATTCGAATTATTTTTTTTCCGACCTTATCTGCCCAAAAAGAAATTTAGATATAAAAAAAGAAAAGCTTAGTTCTTCTTTTTATAGATTGAAGACTCAATCGACAAACATCTGCAGTCGCATCAATACTGTAATTCGCATTGAAGAGATGAAGAGAAGCAGTAGATGGAGATGAAGAGAAGGAATGATTGGAAATGAAGCAAGGGATAGAGAGAGATTGTTGGAGAGATGAAAAGGGGGAGTAGTTGAGAAAGAAAACAAAAGAAGAAAGAGATGAAAAAAAAGAAAAAAACAAAGAGTGAGAGGTATTTACAATGACATATACCAAACTGCTCATCGGTGTGTAATTAGAAAATGTAATTAATTATAACGTGACGCTTACTTATTTAACAAATATTTATATAAATATCTGCTTCTTATTATTATTCAAAGTTTTGCAACAAACAAACACTATATAGCTAGGTAAATACATGCTTGAAATATATAGGTGGTTGTATGTCTTCTTCATTTAATTGTTATACAAAAGTAAAGTGACATATAACATTTATCTAATATTACATATTTTTATATTCATAGGTTATATTACATTTATACATCTATTATGAGTTATATATATATATATATATACACATGCACGTACATTTAGAGGTATACATTAATTTAATACGCCCATGCATAATAATATGGTACATATGTTGAAATTACTGGCAGACCGGACTCCGTAAGGTCATGCCAAAAAACATCATACAAATCTTCAGGGTACTTAGTCTCTGCTTCGTCATCTAGAACGACTCTTATAGTAGGTCGACCAATGATGAACCAATAAACCATTAGCGTGCTTGTTTCTCTTGGAGACCAACGATAAACGAAAGTTTCATCAATTTCGAGAAAAGGCCGATCTTCATTATCCACAATTTGAGGTTGGAGCCCGTAATCATACAGATGGTCTTGTAACTTCATCATTAATGGCTCAAAGATTGCTGGATTAAGTAATCTATAAGAAAATTCTCTGGCCAGCATGAAGCAATTTGAGTTCTCATCCATTTATCGAGTATTTCACGGGTGTATTGTCTGCATGTTTATCAAACATACCAAGATTAGAGTGTTTAAATGAATGGTCAGAGAAGAAACACAAAGTCAAGAAAATAGCAAATTCCTTGTTAACAAAAAGAAACATAATGAAAACAAAGTAGAATCACGAAGAAAAGTATTTGTCGATAATAGGTAGTTGACAGGATGATACCTTAGTAGTTTCGTGGGTGATATGTGTTGATGATTTTTCTCGTTGTACAGTAATTGTGTAGGGTCTTTATTTGTTGAAAAACTTTCGGCATACAAATAGGAAGAACATCCTAAAATATATAGTTTTCAACAACAATTAGTTGAGTTTCAAGAAAAGGATAGATATGCAATAATTATTGCAAATAGTTTAAGTCAAATAATATCCCGAGAGTTGAGGGATTTTGCGTCAGGTGTCATAATCAAAACTGTATTTGTTGAGTTTATCAATACCATGATAATAAAACGTTTGGGTGCTAGATTTTCTTGTCTTTTGTCAAATAAGAAATTTAATTCAAATAAAATTTGATGTCAGAGAGTCTAATGTTGTCAATTTTCTTTTCTTGTCAAATAAGATTAAATTAAAGAAGTTCTGACAACTGGAGATGACTACAGGGTTTTCATAAGGGAAAATGTTAATTTGCTATCAATATCTAAGAGAGTTGTGACACATTGTTTTATTTTATTATAAAAGCTAAGTAATCATGTCAATCAAGTTCATAAAAAAAGTGGAAGGGCGCGTGGATGTGGATTCTGACATCAAACAAATATTTTTGCCATTCAACAACACGCCCCCACTGTTGGACACACTTCTTTTTCTTCCACACAGCTCCAAACAAAGCGCACCCACTTGAGTAAAATAACAAAAGTAACAAAGAAAACATTAGTTTATACACAAAATAACAAAATGTGTGGTAAAAAGAGGAGGTTGTAGCTTTCTTGCTTTTACTTATTTCGCTTTTGAAAACTGTGTTGTAAAAAGCTTAGCATCAAGCTTACCTTTTCAGAGGAGGAGGGAGAGAAGAGCTGTAGTAGTGTGATGACTTATTGGGAATATTGTGGGAATCCTTCTTGATGATGATGAGTTTCGAAGAAGAATAAAAACCCATTTTTTTCAGTTTCATTTTCCACATTACTCATATTTTTTTACCTTTGAATTACATAATTGTACTGAATCATGCATTGACACATGATTAGATAAAATTTAATAGTATTAGAGTGATATAGTGTGTATTACCCTTTTTATCACAATCAACATTACTCATAATCTATATAATATATAATCTTTGAGATCAAGGTTTTTTTTTTTAAAAAATGTGATAAAAAAATGTAATTATATATATATATATGAAAAATTAATAATTTTAAGTAATATATCTTATATATGGACATGCGTGGATATCTTTAAGAAAATGAAAAATTAAGATTATTGAAATAGTTTGTTGTCAATTTAAAGTATGTAGTGGTGGTTGGAGGCTGGAGGGCAGATGAGAAAAGGCTGGCAAATGACTTTGTCTTCTCTGTGAAGAGCAAGAAGTCGTGTTGAAGCGGTTAAAACCTGTCCTTATTTCTTCCCCCCAAAAAAAAAAAAAAAAACCTGTTCTTCGCATATTCTTATGATAATTATATGTTTTTAAATTTGGTAATTTTATTATGATCATTTATCTTTGACATGTGACACAGGCATAGATCACAATATTAATCATGTTTATTAATTGCCAATAATCATGATTTAGATGAACTTAATACTTAGCAGGTCATAATGCGCTAATTAATTGAGAGCTTGCTTTGAAAGAATTATAACATAAACAATATGAAAAAAGACAGAGAAAAAAGTGTCTTACCAACTACAACTTCTTTTGTACCAAAAAAAAAAAAAGAGAATATTTTTGGTAAATATATTTAAAACTACCCTATTATTTATTTATTTTTGACAGATTTACCCTATTAGTTATAACATGAACTTTGTCGATATAATTTATAACATGAATTTAACACATCAATAATTATACACCATCAACGTAGAGTCTTATCCAAATAATGGGAGATTTCTACCGTGTTGCTTGCTTGACTTGACTTATTGTTTATAAATAGCTTTTCAACATCAAAGTCTGACCTTCCCCTTAAGGATGGATAAAGAAATATTAATTTTTTCTAGCATTTGTGATTTTTTATTATTATTCATATATATACAGTAAAAATAGATATGGTGAAAGTTAAATTAAAAATAATGTAATGAAAGACTCTTAAGAAAGATCCTAATTCATAGATGGCCTTACTGCTTCCACATGCAATCGATTGCTTTACTTTTTATTTTAACGTTACTTTAATATAAAGGTAGACAAATTGATATTGTTATTGGACTCTTTATCACTCCGTGGATCCCATCTTCCGAACCTAATTATTGAAGCGTAACGGGAGCGACCCAAATTGTCAAAAACGACAATCTGGAAAGAATATATATATACAACCTTTATAAAAGTAAAGATTTGGGACGCGTGGATAGAGAGGTATTGAAAGACACGTGAGTGGGAGCGTAACTTAGGGTCGAAGACTTTTTTTTTATTGGAAACCAGGAAGGCGTGGTTTATGTCTCCTCTCTTTTTTTCTTTCTCTGGTAACACCTACCCACTTCTCTAGGTAATTACATCTAAGAAAGTAGTACTGAAGTCTATTATTTATGATTAATTTAATTATCATGATTATTCTAATCTTCATAAATTCATTCTTTTTTGGTTTTCACCGTATTTAGTATTATTTATATATATATATTTATTCCTTTTAGATTAGTTTTCATAGTAAGTGTCCCTTAACCTACTCTAATTATAAGTTAGGAAAGGCAAATGATTTGGTGTTTTGAGTTTTTAATTGAATAATTTCTTTAGGCATTTTTTTGCTATATTATTATTAGTCTAACCTGCTTTCATTGGATTGACCCCATCATCCTACATTGCATTATTTTAAATGATGTAACTACCCTCTCTTAAATTATCAAGAATTTTCCCCCTTCCCAGAAGAACCAGAATTGTCCATTTTGTCATTTTGTCATTTTGCTAACAGTCAGAGGTGTTTTTAGTGATTTTCCTTTTTCATGATGATAAGGGATCAAAACTGTATTTACTTTTTATTTTAACATTACTTTAATATAAAGGCAGACAAAATAATGTTAAGGTCTTCGTATTTTTAACACACCTTTTTATTTTAACATTACTTTAAAGGCAGACACTTCGTAGATCCCACCTCCCCTAATTATTGAAGCGTAACCTCTGAACCTAATTATTGATGTAACCTATTACAGCTACCGCGTTAACTAATATACCCAACTGAGCTCGAAGAAGGTGGGCCGAGCACAGCGGTTCTATGCGCCGGTGATGCAGGCGACATGGAAGAGATGGAGTTTGGAAAAAGGAGAGGATGTTGTTTCTGGATTCCGTGAGGAGAGGATGTTGTTTCTGGATTTCGTGTTTCGAATCGGATCGGACGAAGAGCAGCGGTGGTGGATCGGTGTGGTGGGAGAGGATCAGTATGTCGGAGAATAAAGAGCGGTGGTGGAGCAGAGGCTGGAAGAAGGTGAGAGAGTGGTCGGAGATCGCCGAGCGGTGGTGGAGCAGAGGCTGGAACAAGGTGAGAGAGTGGTCGGAGATCGCCGCCGGACCGAAATGGAAGACGTTCATCCGGCGGATCAACCGGAATAACAAAGGCGGTGGTGCGGTAGGCGATGGCAGAGGGAAATTCCAATACGATCCTTTGAGTTATCCTCTGAACTTCGATCATGGACCGGGGCAGAACGGGCATACCGAGCTACTCTGCAATGAAATCGGTGCTCGGTGGAATCCGAGTGGCTGCTTCTTCTAGGACTTTCGGTTCGCTCTCGGTCGGGACCGATTTGGTCTCGGTGGCTCCTCGCGTCTCGCTTCAGAAGGCTCGAACCTGGGATGAAGGTGTCTCCTCCGAGTTCTCCACTACCTCTCTCGGGTTTTCTTCAATCTCCCTTTCTCTCGTAATTATGTTTTTATTTTTTATAATCAGTTTTCTGTTTTCTCGTTATGGGTTTCTAATATAATAATTCTGTAATTTTTTTATTTTTTATTTTTGGATTCAGGGCAAGGAAGTCGTGATTTTTGGTCTCCCTGAAAGTCTCATTTCCTGCCTCTTAAACAATAAAGTTTATCCTTCTTGGCAAGAGAATCAGAAAAAAAAAATCATTAAGGTTAGTTATGAATAAAAATAGAATTTATTAAGTTGACAGGATGATACCTTAGTAGTTTCGTAGCGTCTTGATTTGTTGAAAAATTTTCGTCGTACAAATGGGAAGAACGTCCTAAACTTTATTTATAGTGAGTTTCAAGAAGAAGATAACACCTATTTCATGGGCAATAGTCAAGAAAGGCTGCTGACAAAATTAGGCAGAGCAGGTTGCGGCATCTCTCAACAAAATTAGGCAGAATTGTTGTTTGTATGGAAAGATGAAAATGATTTTTTGGCTGAGGACAAAATTAGGCAGAATTGTTGTTTGTATGGGAAGATGAAAATGATTTTTTGGCTGAGGACAAAATTAGGCAGAATTGTTGTTTGTATGGGAATATGAAAATGATTTTTTGGCTGATGACAAAATTAGGCAGAATTGTTGTTTGTATGGAAAGATGAAAATGGTTTTTTGGCAAACCCTTTGTCATTCAAAAATCAGTTGTGGTAATCTCTCTTACGTCTCTTTTGTATTTGATCATACTGTTATTGATTGGCATGCAGTTATCCCCTTTAGAAAATGTTCTGAATTTTTATTTTCTTATTGGTAGCTTTGGCGTTTGGCTTGGATTGCAAACACGCGTGCTATTTAATGTTCATTCTGGCGACGCTGCTTCAATCACCAGCATGCAAACACGCATGTTATTTAATATATATTATTGACGAAGAGAATTAATTAATTGATGACCTTCTTTATTATATATATATATATATATATATATATATATATATATAAGCTTGTATTATATTATTTCATTAATTCAGTTGTTTTCCTTGTAATATACTCTTAAAGTATATTTCTCTTGTCCTTCTTCTTTTTCTCTCCTTTTTTGCCACACACATAATTAATTTAGTTTTTTGTAATATAAATTTCAAGTAGAATGATGACAACCCATTTTTTTTAAAGAGGTAAAGTGTATTCAAGACATTTGTTTATATTTTTGTTTATAAAGGCCCACTTGATAAGAGAATAGAATAGCTATGCAATGACCTTTTAATTACATAATCACTTTATTTAAAAAAGAAAACAAATTTATGAAAAGACAAAAAAAAAATCGAAAAAGGTCTCATTAATATTGAAATCCTCATTAAATATCAACCGAGCAAGAAGATAAGAATTTAAGACAAAGGGATTGTATTACAACTTTAATTTCTAGAATTGCTAAAATATGTAGTTGTTGCTGAGGTGGCGTGCTGAAGAGCCTCCGTTGGACTGAATTATTAAGTATAGAGTATAGATATATATATACCTTTGGGCATGTTTTTAGCGCAGATAGGATGGGTGCCGTTGTGACGGTCACCCATACAACCTTTTTCACGCCCCCATAGTAGTACAAGAAGTAAGGTAAGAATTTGATAGTAATTTTAAATAGTAAAAATAAGTAAATATTTTAAAATAAAAAATAAAAAATATTACAAAATTAAAAGTATTTTCAATTGAAGATTTTTTTTTATATATAAAAACACTTATTCTTTTAATTCCAGAAAATTAAAAATAATAAAAATTAAAATAAAAGGTAAAAATATTTGTTGAGCGAAGTTTCTATTATTTTGATTTGAAAATTTAATCTATTTTATCTTAATAAAACCCAAATAGAGGGTAAAAAATTAAAATAATAGAAGTATTTAATAAACAATAAAAACTACAATATAAGGGAAACAAAAAACACATACTTCGTAGCTATGAAATTTGAATGTCATAGCTAAATATGTATTTTAGCTATGAAATGAGTTTTGTAACTGAAAACCGCATAAGTAATTGCTATACAGAGCTAAATTTTTGTAGCTACATGTAGATTTTAGCCACAAAATTGGATACATGTCCAAAAAAGATAGAACTAATAGATATGAAATCTGATTTTTATGGCTAAATGCACATTTTAGCTACGAAAGTGAGATATGTGTCCAAAAACATGTAAGTAGTAGCTATGAAACTTGAATGTCATAGCTAAATATGTATTTTAGCTATGAAATGAGTTTTGTAGCTAAAAATCACATAGGTAATTGCTACGGGCTTAGATTTTTGTAGCTAAATGTAGATTTTAGCCACAAAATTGAGTAAGTGTCCAAAAAGATAGAACTAATAGCTATGAAATCTGATTTTTATAGCTAAATGCACATTTTAGCTATGAAATGTGTTTTATAGCTAAAAAATTTGTAGCTAATTCCCTTTTCTGTTGTAGTGGTTTTTATTTCTGTAATTTTAAATTGTATACTGTGTTTTACTTATAAAACTCAAATAAAAGGTAAAATATCAAAGTGCTTAAATATTTTTCAATCAAAGGGTTTTTATCCTTTAAATTTTAAAACATTTATTCTCTATTATTTTAAGAGTTAGAATAAAGAGTAAAAAATTGAAAATATGGAGTACAAAAATTGCCCAATTTAATATTTTTTTAATTTTAATTTTAATTTATTTGTAATTTAAGATTTTACTAAATTTTTAAGGACCTAAACTCCTAAATAACATAAAAGTCATTTTGCCTCGGTTTTATTAATATAATAATAATAATAATAATAATAATAATAATAATATTGAAAAGGATGTTTAAAAAATAATGAAAACATAATTAAACTCCTGTTGGAGCTTTCAAATACTTAATGGAGCTTCCCAATCCCATCCACCCCGTACGTGAATCACGTTTTGAGTGTCAAATTAATTTATGGGGGGCCTTTCATTTATTATTACTAAGGGGACGTGACAAATTAAGGTTGTATGGAAACACCCATATATACTATGTACTACGTATTTCTGTCATACACTAAGAATCTTCCACCCCGTTCACACCCATAGCGCATGCTCACTAAAAATCTAATCTCTCCAGCTTCAACTATAAAGAAGGAACACCAGTTTAGAAATTGAAACATAGAAGCCATTACTACTTAATTATTAGATTAAACCGGCAGTTCTTTCTCTCTACTCTTCTTCTTCATCTATAAATTGTTCTTCATTCAATATGGCTTACCTTAGTAGTTTTCCAGATAAGTGGGTGCTTATACCTGATGCACCTAGTGCACAATAACTTATCAAAGTGTGAGCGAGGGCGAAAAGACAGATGTCAATGAAAGCAAAATTAAAGGAACCATTTATCGAGTCAGATTTAATGCGAAAGATCAATTTGTCGATGCTATGGTGTGGGAGGAGCCAAACGGGCCAAACAACGAGTCCGGCGGGAAACTCATTTACGTGAATATGTAGTAATAAGGGTGCTCCATGTATGAGCATGGCATAAACAAATAAGGTCATCGGGATCACTCGCTTATGTATTAGGGTGTAATGTTATGGTTCTGCTGTTTAGTTATGATGTGATAAGGGTGCTCAATGTATGAGCATGGCGTAAATAAATAAGGTCCTCGGGATCACTAGCGTATGCATTAGCTAGGGTGTAATGTAATGCATGTGTCTGTAAGCAGATGTGGTTTTAAACTTATGGATATATATGTGTGTGTGTGTGTGGTTTTTCATGTTAATGAAAAACCATATGCTGGTTAATTTGATGGCTGTTTTTGGTTTTTTTTTTAGTGCATTGATTGAGCTTTTATGGATTGGTTATTCTTAAGGATGAAGATTATATAGCATGGCATAAATAATTCGTTGATTTAGAAGAGGATGACTTCTTAATTTGCAATATTTTTTTTTTCACTGCAGCGTGCTCTAATATATATATTACGGATCAACAATTTGATCATAATCTATGGACTTTCAATATGCTACGTTCATTTAACGAGATTATAGATATCTAAAGTACTTATCACTGCTATCAGGCCTTTCCAGTTCCACTTAATTATTAAGATCTTTTGTGAATCACTTCCCAAGCTAAACTATAAGTGAAGGCCATCCCATCGATTAATAAAGGCTTTTCAAATGACTAGGGTCAGGGGCGAAATACACGTAATGAGACCCATTTATATATTAATAAACAAATATTTTTATAAATAGTTTAGATTCAATTTCATAATTTTCGTCACGATCATTTTCCCTCGATTCTTCTAAACAACTTGATTTAAGGTTTTACTAAGAAATTTATCTAGTGCTTATTTTTTATATAGACTCAATTGTTATAATTTTTTTTTTCTTTTTTTACATCCAATATCATGTTTCTTAGGAAACATGTTTGTGCAATTATTACATTATCAACAGGGGCATAGCTAAGATTTTTTTTTTCGGATGAGCTAAAAATTGCTTTTAGAAAAATCTCGACGATACGATAAGAATTGCAGGAGGTTTTAGGCGATTTGAGTGTTGATTTAGAGCTACGATTTGGAGCTCCAATTTGGACGATTTGAATTTTAGGGAAGGAGAAGAAAAAAAGTTGAGAGAGGTCTTGAGCAATTTGACCATTAATTTAGAGCTACGATTGAGCATTTGTAATTTGGGCAATTTGGTCGTTGAATTAGTGATTAAGGGTACAAATTAAGGATATTATGAATAGTTTTTTAAAAATATTTATCTGAGTCTAGGCTAGCCATGAATAGCTACATCCCGTATCCAAGATAGTTTAAGGTGGTTCAAATATACGCAATGAAGACATCTGCCTAAGCTAATTAAGAAAAATGACTTATTAATATCTCATAAGGTTAATAAAAGTAGAGTAAGACTTAAAATAACATATAAAAGATAATTATAAAATGTATAAACTACTAATTCCATTTACAATGTCTGATCGTTTAGTTAAATGAGAGGTAGGTACTAGAGAGTGACTTGATATATAAATGAATGTGGATTCATGCTAGTGTTAAAAGAAAATGTTTATTTTTATTTTTCAAATAATTAGTACATCTTACTATTTTTTTTTTATTTTCTTTCATTAGGAAGTATTTTCAAATAATAACAATAATAATAATAGCGATGTGACATGGGTAATTTTTTCTCATTTTTTTGGTACGTCATTTTTTTTTAAATTATTTAATGTCCACTTGTATCCAAGAAATTGAACACATGACTTAGGGTATCCAATTACATTACACTACCACTTGGGCTAAGGCCAAATGATATATTTATATAACAAGAAGTAATATATTCATAAAAAATTTGTTTGGGCTAGCCCATGAGTAGCTACGCCCTCGATTATCAACACAATAAAAACCACAAAATCAACAAAATAAAGGTACAAATTAACACAAGCCAAAATTATCACAAATTTTATACAAATATTCAATACAACCTAAAACTAAAAAATCAAAACAATAAAAATTGTATACTATACAGGATGTTTTGTCTATTCACGATAGACTTCAGAAATCTTTTTCAGATTCTCACAAAGATTTCCACCATCCTCATCCTCTATGGAAGAATGAAGAGTATTATGTTCATTTGCCATTCAAACTTAATGAAGATATCAATCCTACTAAAGCCATTCATCACGGAATGCCTCCTGATGAACTGGAACTTGCCCGGCTCGAATGTGCAGATTTACTCGCCCAAGGTTTGATCGAACCTACTACATCTGATTGGGCTGTCAAGCTTTTTATGTCAATAAACGAGCTGAACAACGACGTGGTAAGAAGCGGCTTGTCATCAATTACGTGGGATTAGGTTTTTTTTTTCACAAATCAAGCAAAAAAATAATAATAATAATAATAATATTAAAAAAAATAAATTTAAAAAAAAGTTAAATATAAAAGCGATTTGGGCCAAATTTATGGGCTCAAATTTGGGGCACCCAGCGTTATTCTATTTCTAAAACCCAAAGAATTAAACATGAACTGTTTAGTTAAAATATATACATATTAAAAAAGAGATTCGATGTCTATGTTATACAGTTAGATCGTTTGTGCTATTATATTATGTTAAAGATATATATATATATATATGGATTTCTAACTTAAAGCAATGCTAAAACTACTCTCTTCTTAGCCCTTTTTAATACCCCAACATCATTTGTCAGTATTTCTCTTAAACTAGCATTTAATACATTCACACTTATTTTTTATTACTATTTATTTTAAAGCACACTTATATCATTTTCTCCAATTATAGTCTTATTTGTCTAACTGCTCATCTTTTAAAATTTCTTCTTCTCATCTTCTGTTTTTAGCATTATTTTTGTTTTAGATTATTTGGGGTGGGGTTTGTTTATTATTTTTTATAAAATAAAAATTGTAAATCTATAACTATTATAACAAAGAGAATTTGTACTTTTTCAATGGCCTAATTTTTGTACCTATTTTACCTTTGAACTTATCATTTATACCTAGATTTTATTTCTTTTTCTCCTATCCTTGCTTCTTCTACCCTTCATCTTATCTTTGATATCGAGATTTCATTCTTCTCCTCTATCCCGACCCCTCCTTCCTTGGGCAACACAAGATTATGAGCAAAGTGTATTATATCTCCTTTCTCTATTTCTCTTGCTACATTAAGACCTTTGACATCTTGTTTTAATCTTTTTAAGCATTAAATGTTATTTTACTATCTTTTTTTCACAGATTAAATGTTATTTGCATTTTTTTTTTAAATTGTTATTTGCATTAACATCTCAAAAATAAAAAATCAGAAAAAACAAATTACTTGTTATATTATTGCACAGCAAAGCAAGAAAAACAAATTTTTTATAATTTTTTTATACACTTGCATAGCTGAAACCCGTTTTATCTTCTTTTGTCCTTTGTATCTTCTCTCATGCACCGTTCCCGCATTCTTAATCTTTTTCTTCTATGTTGGGTTTTTTTTTTTTCTTTTTTGTTACTCGATTAATAGGACTTTAAATGTTCGTTCTTTTATGCCTTTCAACTTTAACAGAATAATTTTAAAGCAACCACTTCTATAATATCTCTAAAAGAATCTCAATGGTAATAATTGCTTTTAATAGCTACTAACTTTTCTTCTAAATTCTCAATTAAAATCGTCTTGACCGTGTGGGTGTTACAACATAAGATTTTGTCTTTGCTAAAAGACAAAAGCACCAATTTCAATTCCCCAGAGCCGTGGGTCATCCACGACAAGGATTTTGATTTACTTATTTTTGAGTCACGCGTGCAGCTTTAAAATTGGATCATGTTCTTACATTTCTTTCTTTGGGAAAAGAGGAATAACTTAGTTTAATTATTGACGACTGTAAGTAAGTTTATATGTAAGGAGTCTGACTTGGCTACTTACCGTCTTAGTCAATTGGCTTTAGGAGTTGGGTCTTGTTTATCTTGAAAAAATTCTATTCTTGGGATTTTTGTGGATGTTGTGTATCACGATGCTCCTTCTCTTTCTTTTTAATATAAGTTTCCTTTTTCAAAAAGAAAAAAATTTGGACCATGTTCGTTATTTCGATTCCTTACATTTTTTTATTGTTCTTTGGATCGTGGTGCACATTTACAGGCAGCCGTTACCTCAAATTTGTGGGTGCCTCGTGGTTTGAGTGGGAGCAATGGAATTGGATGATGAATCAATCAAAGTGAAAAAATGTAGATGGAAGATTATCTATACCAAAAAGATCTATATTTGCCTTTGAAGGAGAAACCTACAAGTTATAATGCAAAGTAATAGGAGATACTAAGTCGTAAAACATTGGGTACAATTCGACTTTGTATATCAAAAAAGATTTCTTTCATCGTAAAAAATCAAATGATAATAATATCTCTCATGGCCGCCCTTTCGAACATATACGAAAAACTCTTTGTAGCACGTAAGATATTTTTAATCAAAAAATTGTTTATTTTGAAAATGCTAGAAAATGAGAATTTCAAAGAACACTTGTGTAACACACGTTACCTTAGGATGATGTCATCTTAACCCATAAAGTACTCGGATATGCGTATGTGTGTGTATTTGTACGTGGTTTTGATTCCATAGGTCAATGTCTTGTGCCCAAATGGGTGAGAGGATGTTAGAAACGGGTCCGAAGCGTGTTTTTACATAGGAATCGACCTATCATGCGCAAAATTCCGTTGTGTATTGTGTACGTAGTGGTTAAGTGAAAATAGGATGTTCTAGACTAGGAGAAGTGCGCTCCTAAAGAGGAGAAGCGCGCTCCTTGCGGGATCGAGAGTTACATTTTGTCAGTACATCGAAGAAACGTGCTCCTTAAGGGAGAAGCGCTCTTCTGAGGAAGAGAAACATGCTCCTATTGAGAAGAAGCGCGCTCCTTGCTAGAGCCGAGAACAGAAGTTTATCAGGAAAGGGAGAAGCGCGCTCCTCGAGGGGAGATGCGTGCTCCTCACGTTTTGGGTAATTTTTTTTAAAATTTTTGGTGGGGCCACCACTCCACTTATAAACCCATGGGCACGATTTTTGTCTCATTTGCAAGTGATTTCTGGTTAACTTCAGTTGGAGAGAATAGAGAAAAGGGGATTTGAAGGAGATTGAGCAAGGCTTGGATTTCTTGGCTTCTAAGGTATAAATCTTCACCCTTTAACTCTTTAATCTTGCTTCCATGGTTAAGTAGCATCGCATAGTTTGTTTGGTGAGTGTTTGCTACTGTATTTTCTGGGTTTGAGACCACGTTCTGGGTTTCATAGCTAGAACTTGACTTAGGTCTTGCAAGTCACCTATGTGGTGTGCATTGAAGTCCTTAAACACACCCTAGTATTAGTGTTGATCAAGGCTTGGCTATGGTGGACTTATGCTCACTTCTTTGGTCCAACTATGAGGGTTTTGGTTCTCATATTTTGGGGATGAGCTAGGATTTGACTTCTTAGGTGAGCATTGATGTAATTGTGGCTACCCAGGGCTGGATTGTTTGTCTAATGGTTTAATTAGATTGAGAACGCATGGTATTGATGTGGGTTGGATGATTAAATCTGTAATTGGCATTCTCTTGAGTTGCATGTGATCTAATTGGGGGTTTTATGGCTTGAATGTGCTGTAATTGCTGGCACATGGGTGCATCCATGTTAGAGTTAAGTGTTGGCATGTAATTGGGCTTTAAACATGATTTTTGGCATGTGTATGGATTGTTATTGATGGATGTATGGGCCTAAATTGTATGCAAGGTTTGTGGATGATCCAAGTGTCCTAATTGTGTTAATTGAGGGCTAATTCATGGTTTAGATGCTGCTTGTCATTGAAGGATCAATGGTGGCATCATAGTGCTTTGTTTTGGTTGGAATTGGATTGGCTAGTCTATCCAATCGACTGTGACTGTTTCTTTGCATTTCGTTTTTATATGTGGCATTATAATATATGAAAATGTTTTGAATTGATATATATGTGTAATGCATGTTTTAATGATTCATGAAATGCATTTGAGCATAAACATGATTGGGTTAGCAAATAGGTGCATCTGCTAGCTGGGATTTTATGAAATCTCATGTGTTAGATTGTGATCCCTAATTATGGACCTTGTAGAAGATTTTACGACTTGTGTAGATAGAATCGCCTACGCATGAAAGGTATCTTCAGTGGGTTGATCCTATTAGTTACACAACCCTAAGAATCCTAATAAAATGCGAGTATGTGATGTCGGATCAGGCGTTGAGTGTCACGAACTTAGGCCCTTGATCGCTTCTTACTAAGCAGGTGGATTAGGATGGCATGTTGCATGTTTGAAAATGGAAATGCACTATAGATTATTGTCATGGATATATTATATTTTAACATGTATATGGTATTTGTATCTCATCATGTTATTTGAACTGTTTTGATAATCTCATGCTTTATTTGAATAAATGCATATATATTGCCATTTGTGAAAATCATTCACTGAGTTTGTTGTAGCTTACACCTCTACTTTATCATTCTAGGTTCAAATAGGAAGTGGAAGGGGAAGGCTTAACTATTGAGCACTTCTTGTGGTCTTTTTGTGATGTAGGTGTAGTTGTTCAAGTAGTTTTGTATTTTTAAGACTATGTACATGAAAACACCTAATGTAATTATTTAACACTTAGATGGGTTGTAATTATTTTAGAAGTTTTAAATTTTGATGATGTTTATGACATGGATTATGCAGCTTGAGGATTGGATATGTTTAGCAGGTTGTTTATGTTGAGGCTGAACAGGACGCCGGGGGTATCGATAGAGGATATACCTAGGGTTTTGTGCTGGTCATTGTTGGCCCAGTATTACAGTCCAAGAGGGGGGGGGGTGAATTGGACTTGGCAGATTTTTTGTGTTACCTTTCTAATATTTTAATTAAACAAGTAATATGCCCACACGGTAACAATCCAAATAGCAAGTGCAGGAATATAAATGAACACAAATGATTTAGAGTGGTTCGGTTCCCCTTGAACCTACGTCCACTACCCAATAACACTGATCAGGATTTCCCAATCCACTATTAGCTAATCACTTACGGGGGGATTAGATGTTGTTTACACTAACCAACACGAGAGCCTGATTAGAAAGTCACTACAACACTAACCTACACGAGGGCTTGGTTAGAAAGCCACAATCTAGCCGACACCAGGACTTGGCTAGTAAGCCACAACTTGTAACCAACTTAAGGGCGTGGTTACGTGCCGTACAAATAAGGTATAGTTTCGGTTGACTTAACCTAGTCAGCAATACATCAAAATTACAAAGATATAAAGAAGTGAATAACAACACTCTCAACAATTTAAGCTTACAATCTTGAATGAGTCGACAATCACTATTTCAACCACTATGCTTCTATATGAAGTGCAATGTTGAAATAGTTTCTCAAACATATGTGCAACCAATTCAAAGTATATTTATGCAAGTTCAAGAATCGTATGCATACATGTATTTATAAATGTTGATTCTAAGTATGATTAATGAAGCACAAGAATCAATACGCAAATTATTGATCAAAACTTATTGATTTAAAATAATCAATGTTCAAGCATGTGAATCAATATACATAAGTTATGACCAAAACAATCGATTCAAACAATATATGTATTAAGCACAAGAATCGATGTTAATCAAACCACATGAAACTGCTATCAAGATAATAAATGATAAAAGAACAAGTATGGTTTCACACAATAAAGAAAACAGTTTTGATAATGTGTTAGAACAAAAGACAAAAATTGTTTCTACTCAATGCACAAACACTAAAATCGAAAAAGAGAAGTTACCCAACTTAGGTAAGATGAAGTTCGTCGATTCTCTAAGGTGTATGTGGTTGAGAGATTTCTCTTCCAAGGATGATCAAGATCAACAAGTATGTGATGAAAAACACTTAAGAACGCCTCGATCAAACACTCTAGAACTCCTTTCTACTTTCTCAAAGATTTTGGAATGGTTTGGAGAACTCTTCAAAAGATTGAATAAAAAACTCAAATGTAGTAAATAAGTGAGTTAAGTGAATAATTTTATCATGCCACTTTTAAAAATATATCACTTAATAAAAGATTTAACATTCAATGCCATGTGGAATAATCAATTAGATACTAATAACAACATACTTAAAGATGTGATCAATAAGCTCAAAATGTACATGTATGTTAATATAGACAAATCAAACATATACATGTGATCATCATAAATGTGTACATAAAAAATAAAACACAATAACATAAGTACACAAAAAGTACAAAAGACTAAACCAAAATACAAAACATACAAAAACATCTCTAATATATATATCCAACTCTAAACACTCCCCCTGAGTGTATAAACTCTCCCCTTGAGTATGTGCACAAAATGATCTAGTCAATCAGACCAATCATACTAATTTCCCCCCTTTTGAAACAGCAAAAAGAGGGTGTGCCTATGACGAAGGTGACGATGGAGGATCAAGGGATCCTAGCCCAGCAAATATATAAGGTGAAGTCAGGGCATCGTCCGCCGTGGGGGTGGTACCAACATCCGCATGAGGTATGACAACGGTAGCAACATATGAGGTAACCGAAGTGGAGCTAGAGTGGATGACTAAATCATGTCCCGGAGATGGTGGAGAAATGTATAATCAATTAAGCACTTGGCAAGTTTGAAATGATTAGTATTGGTGTTTTCGTGAGACGCTTTTTCAATTCTTGCAATGACGATTCATAGGCTGCTTCCCAGATGGATCGTGCATCCTTTCGAGTGAGTTTGATCATTGGTTCAGCAATCTTGGAAAAGTCTTTGATTAAGCATCTGTAGTAGCCAACCAAGCCGAGAAAACTCTGAATCTGAGTGACATTTGTAGGTTGCTTCCAGTTTAATACCACTTCAACGTTTGAAAGGTCCACTTCAATGCCATTGCCTAAAACCACATGACCTAGGAATTGAACTCGCTTCGCCCAAAATTCGCACTTACTCAACTTTGCATACAACTGGTGGCTTCTCAAGGTCTGGAGAACAATTCTAAGATGTATCTTATGGTCTTCTTCGGTTGAGGAATATATCAAGATATCATCCACGAATCGGTCTAAATATAGCCTGAAAATGCAGTTTATCAAATTGATGAACGCAACAGGTGCATTTGTTAGACCGAACGGCATGACTAAGAACTCGTAATGACCGTACCGAGTTCTGAATGTCGTCTTGGTAATGTCCGACTCTCTGATCCAAAGTTAATGATAACCGGATCGTAAATCAATCTTAGAGAAGTACTTGGCATCTCTAAGTTGGTCGAACAAGTCATCGATCCTGGGCAACAGGTATCTGTTCTTAGCGGTAACGTTATTCAACTTGCGATAGTTGATGCAAAGTCATAACGAACCATCTTTTTTGCCAACAAATAGAACTAGAGCACCCCACCGTGATGAACTTTTCCTGATGAAGCCATTACTCTCCAATTCCTTCAGTTGTTTGTCCAATTTGACCAGTTCAACATTGGACATTCTGTATGGTGGAATTGAGATATGCCCTGTCCTAGGTATGAGGTTGATCTCATAATTGAATTCCCTAACCGGAGGTAGACCAGGAAGGTCATTTAGAAAAATTGTTGGGAATTCAAATATTACCAGGACATCATGTACTTCAAGAAGGTGCGGTACTGGTGATTCATTGTCATCACCAAGGGATAGAGCTCGAAGCTGTGCCTTGAGAAGTGCAATAGTCGAGTTGTGTGTCCACTTCCTCGTTCCCTGAATCTTGACAAACTCCCCAGTAGTCAAGGTTAACTGAACTTGCTTTTTCATACAATCGATCCTTGCATTCAGTGGTGCGAGCCAGTCCATGCCGAGGATGATGTCGAAGTCTTCAATTTTCATCACAAAAAAATCTGCATATATTATCTATTCTGACATTCGAAGCTCACATTGAGAACACTGCATATTCATGTCAGTACCAGATCCTAAAGGTGATGTGACATGGATTGTGATGTCTGTGGGTTCAGGATGTAACCTTAAATGTCTTACCAATGCAGAAGATATAAAGGAATGTGTAACACCCGAATCGAACAAGACATGCACCATTGTATTGAACAAGGAAAATGTACCTTTGACTACATTATTGTCTGGGAGGGCTTGTTGAGCTATGGCAAACGCTCTGCCCTGGTTCTGTTGCCTCTGGTTCTGCTAGTTTTGCCTGGGTTGGGCATTAGCAGCAGGTAGGGTTTGTTGGACTGGAACAGCAGAAACAAGTTGCTGAAGGTAGGGGCAGAAATTTATTACATAGCCCTACTGACTGCAGTTGAAACACGTCAGCCTCTGCTGCTGATGGTTCTGTTGGCCATGCTGATTGTGGTGCTGACCACCACTCCTACCATTGCCATTTCGACGGCCACCCCTGCCATTACGGCCTCCTCGGCCATGATTGCGAAAACCCTGATGGCCAAGGTTAGATGGTTCAGCCGCGGGTGTTGGGAAAACGTTACAGGCTATTTTTCCCTATTCATGCTCTACTCTTGCATAATATTTTCCTGCTCAAAGCTCATGACCTTGTCAATGACCTCCCTGTAAATCTTGAGATCTAAGATCGACAAGGCTTGTCGAATGACAGGACGAAGGACATTGTAGAATTTCTCGGTCTTATCTTGCTCCTTTGAGATGGTGGAGAGAGAGTAGACCGATAATTCTTTAAACCTGACAACATACACCCTGACTGTCATGCCGCCTTGGTATAGCTTGGCGTACTCCTGGCGCTTCTGCCTCATCACAGCACCGGGGAAGTACTCATCGATAAACAACGACTCGAACTGTTGCCAAGTCATGTTCGTGGTGTTGATCCTTGGGTCCTCCTTCACTGTTATCCACCATGTATTTGCTCCACCAATAAGTTGGTAGGACATAAGTAGAATCTTTCGAGCCTCATTGACTCCCATAGCATCGAGAGCCTTCTTCGACTCATCCAACCATTTTTGCGCCTCCTCCGCATCAATGGTGCCAGCAAAAGTAAGGGGTTGTAGCTTCTTATACTTCGTAATCTGGTCGGTTTGAGTCTCCGACCCAGATCTAACAAGTGCCTGAACAGTGACAACCTAATTGGCCGCGGTATCACGAACGACCGTCTGAACATTTATTTTCATCGCCTCGATAAAATTGACGAAAAAGACTTTCATACGCAAAGAATGTGGGCTGGGGTGGCACTGCCTGCTTAGACGTAGTGGAAGTGTCGGGTGTGGCCTGCGCTATCATCAGAGGTGGCGGTTTCTTGTTCTAAATCTCAGGAGGTGGCTCCTCTGCTGAACGGACAGTGCGTGGTTTTCCTCTCTTCCTGGTTTGCATTTTCTCACTGACAAGGAGAAAATAAAACCATGATTTTAGGAACTGTAGCCAAGTAAAATGTTATGATATTCTCAGCAACAAGTTCGAGAGTACTGCAATATAAATACCACCTATTTTTCTAAGTATAGTGTAAGGTTTTTGTTGAGGAATCAAAAACTCTTATGTGCCTCGTATGCTTGGCTATAGCGTAAAACAAGGTTTGAATGTTTATATAATAAGTATAGAACTTTGCAAGTATTTCAAATGTTTTGGTTCTGATTTTTGTGAACCTACATATATATATTTCATTGAAAATTCATACGAGTCATAAAAATTCTAAGATTTTTCTTGGTAAATATCCTGATCTAACGTTCTATTACAATCTTATGTATTCAAACTTTTTCGCTTAGTCTTCTCGACTATTATTCAAATTCATGTGTCCCATACCACATGAATTTGGTAATAAGGGTGTCAACCAAGTTAATTTGTATGAACACGGTCTCTATAAAACATCAACTGAAGAGGAGTCAATAATAGTGTCACACCCCGCCTTAAACCGGTGGTACACTCTCGGACGGGGCGTGCATTTGGAACAATCACAATGGTAATAACAGAGTGCGCAGCGGAAATACAATATACAGTACAAATCTGATTTCATATAATTCAGAATACTTTTGTACATAAAATGGTCAAGGGAACATACTCCCAAAATCCCCAATGATTCATACAAAGGGTACAAAATGTGGGCCCCATAACCTGCACCCAGTCCACCCTAATTTCCTGTGAAAGATTTGATAATATTGGAGTGAGCTTAACGCGCTCAGTGGGTAAATAGTGCATGAGTATAACAATTAATAAAGCATACTTCAATATCAAATATCTTAAATACACATGTAAGCATCATAATCAATCAATATGTATGTATGCATGACACCGTCACGTATTAATGGTTTGATGAGCGTACATCGCCTGAGTTCACGTACAGGTGTCCTTCCCCGGGCGTAGCCAGGTTCTCACTGTACGTCCCTCCTCAGGAACGATGCTCTGGATTCACGTACTGATATCCCTCCCCGGCGTAGCCGAGTTCTCATGTACATCCCTCTCCAGAGAAATAATATGAATAGTGAGCAATGCTTCTAACTATTCTATGAGTCATAAACCATATACGTCCCTAGGTGGTGATATGTATGATGCCAATTCATGAACTAGTTTAGTCTACTAGTCTGGCCTTTTCTTGACATTTATACTGACTTTGTCAACGTCTAGTGATCCTTATCAGGGTCGGTATCACGACGTGCAAAGTTAGGACATTCAGGTCATAAACATTATTGACATAATGCAGTGTAAATGAATAGTAGACATAATAATAATTGAATGTAAACTTTAATAAAAGTTATGAAACACGCAAACCTATGTTTCGTTCCCCACCTTCAGATCTGGTGCTTTTCTCCGAACAGAACTTCATTGCACCGCTTTCAGATCTGGCGCTTTCCTCCGGACAGAACTTTGTTGCACCGCACCGGGAGTCTCAAAGACCAAAAACTTAGAATGCGTGGAAAGGAGAAGAAAAATCACAAGAGAAGGTGATTTGGTGTGAGGAATGAGAAATGAGGAGGTTTCTTATATAGAGATTTTTGCGCCTGAACGTTCTGGCATGCGCCTGAACGTTCTGTCATGCGCCTCACGTTCTGGCATTGCGCCTGAACGTTCTGTCATGCGCCTGAACGTTCTGGCATGCGCCTGAACGTTCTGGCATTGCGCCTGAACGTTCTGGCATTGCGCCTGAACGTTCTGTCACGCGCCTGAACGTTCTGGCACGCACCTGAACGTTCGGGCGTTGCCCAAATAGTAAAAATTTCAAATAGTAATTTTTTTTTTTTTTTGTGAAATACAGGGTATTACACTCTACCCCCCTTAAAGGGATTTCGCCCTCGAAATCAAGTCAAGTATGGATGAGGGGTATTGCTTGCGAAGTAGCCGCAGGTTGCTAAGGAGCCACGGCGTGTGTGCATCACAATATCCATTGATATGATTTTCAGATATCTGCGTAGTTATTCAAGTGAAACAATGTATGAAGATAAGTGTAAACAATGTTTCATCCTGGTATTTATAAGTGAAAATAATACAATGTATCACATCATCAGGTGGTACTAGAAAACAATTCAGGGTATTTCTGTTTAATTGTGGATTCTAGTTCCCATGTAGCTTCCTCTATGCCGTGGTGATCCCAGAGCACTTTCACAAGTGGTATGCTACGTCTCCGTAGGTCGTGAGTTTTTCTATCTAAAATCTGTATTGCTTTCTCTTGATACGTATTTCCTTCCTCAACCCGAACCTCGACTAAAGGGATGATATGCGAAGGATCAGGACGATACTTGCGAAGCATAGATACATGAAAAACGTCATGAACCTTAGGCATGGACGATGGAAGGAACAGACGATATGCAAGTTTGCCAATACGTTCAATGATCGGAAATGGACCGATATACCGCGGGGAGAGCTTTCCTTTGATCCCAAAGTGTTTGACACCTTGGGTGGGCTGGACTTGTATAAAAACAAAGTCCCCCTTATCAAATTCCAGAGGCTGTCGACTTTGTGCAACACGAAGTCGTTCCTTTACTAGTGTGATCTTCTCAGAAGTCTCTTGAACTAGTTCAGAGCCCAACTGCGGTCGGTCTGCCATATCTAACCAGCATACCGGAGATCTGCAAGGCCGACCATAGAGAGCCTCGTATGGTGCCATGCCGATACTAGTTTGGTAGTTGTTGTTGTATGCAAACTCAACTAAATGTAAATACTTTGCCCATCCGTCATTAAAGTCCAAAATGCAGCATCGTTGCATGTCTTCTAAGATTTGGATAAGCCGTTCTGACTGCCCATCAGTCTGAGGGTGGAAGGCTGTGCTCATAGTGATCTTTGAACCCATTCTATTTTGGAAGCTTTTCCAAAAGTTTGATGTGAAGCGAGGGTCTCGATCAGAGACGATCGTGAGTGGTATGCCATGAAGGCGTACGATCTCTCTTTCATATAGTTCTGCAAGTTTGGCAGGATTATCCGTAAACTTTTTTGGCAAGAAGTGTGCAGACTTGGTAAGTCTATCAATGATAACCCAGATAACATCTTGCCCTTTATTATTTCGAGGTAAGGCTGTAACAAAATCCATTGCGATGTTCTCCCATTTCCATTCTCCAATAGGTAACGGCTGGAGAAGGCCAGAGGGAAGTCTTCATTCTGCCTTAACTTTCTGGCAAACAAGACATCGAGCAACGTAGTTTGCAATTGCCTTCTTCATTCCAGAAAACCAGAATTGTCGCTTGACATCCTGGTACATCTTGTCACCCCCAGGATGCATAGCGTATCTCGAACAGTGCATCTCAGTAAGCACGTCTTTCCGAACCTCGGGATCGTTTGGAAGACAAAGACGTTTTTTATAGAAAACGGCTCCGTCGTCAGAGACTGACCAATGAGGAAAGTCTTGCCCGCTGAGTAGAAGTTCTCGTTTCTCCATTAACATAGGGTCATTGGCTTGAGTAGCTGAAATCTTGCGAACGAGGTCAGAGGTAGCGGACAATTGAGAGAGTCGTGGGCGTGGTCCCTCTTCGTTCAGCTGGAGGTTAAAGTTGTTCATTTCTGTAGCCAACTTCCCCATTTCATAGTTAAGAGTGCAAGCAACATAAGATTTTCTACTCAAAGCATCGGCCACAACATTGGCCTTTCCGGGATGGTACTGGAGTTGGAAGTCATAGTCTTTCAAGAATTCCAACCATCTTCTTTGGCGGAGGTTTAGGTCTCTCTGAGTGTATATGTACTTAAGACTCTTGTGATCTGAGAAGACCTCGAACCGTTCACCGTATAGGTAATGACGCCATAATTTAAGTGCAAACACAACAGCTGCAAGTTCCAAGTCATGGGTTGGGTAATTACCCTCATGAATCTTCAGTTGCCTGGAGGTATATGCAACAACTTGGCCTTCTTGCATTAGTACGGCACCTAAGCCTTGGAGAGAGGCATCGGTGTATAATGAAAAACCAAGTCCATTTCTTGGAGTGATAAGTACAGGTGCTGTCGTGAGGCGTTTCTTCAATTCCTGAAATGATGCTTCACAGGCGGGATTCCAGATGAAGCGCACGTCTTTTCGAGTGAGCTTGGTCATAGGTTCAGCAATCTTTGAGAAGTCCTTAATGAAGCGTCTGTAATAGCCAGCCAAACCAAGAAAACTTCTAATCTGAGTAACAGTGGTAGGCTGCTTCCAGTTTAAGACTGCTTCAACCTTAAAAGGATCGACCTCAATGCCATTGCCTGAAACTACATGGCCGAGGAATTGAACTCTCTGCGCCCAAAATTCGCACTTACTCAACTTTGCATACAGTTGGTGTCTTTGTAAGGTCTGGAGGACGATCTTCAAATGTAGTTTATGGTCTTCCTCGGTTGAGGAATATATCAAGATGTCGTCGACAAAAACCACCACGAACCGGTCTAAGTATAACCTGAATATGCGATTCATCAAATCCATGAATGCAGCAGGTGCATTTGTTAGGCCGAACGGCATAACTAAGAATTCGTAATGACCGTACCGAGTTCTGAACGCCGTCTTGGTGATGTCTGACTCCCGGATCCGGAGTTGGTGATAACCGGACCGTAAATCAATCTTAGAAAAGTATTTGGCTTCTCGAAGTTGGTCGAATAAGTCATCGATCCTGGGCAACGGATATCTGTTCTTGATGGTGACGTTATTCAACTTGCGATAATCGATGCAAAGTCGTAACGAACCATCCTTTTTGCGAACAAACAGAACTGGAGCGCCCCAGGGTGATGAACTCTTTCGGATGAAGCCATTACGCTCTAATTCCTTAAGTTGTTTGTCTAATTCGACCAGTTCAACATTTGACATTCTGTATGGTGGAATTGAGATAGGCCCTGTCCCAGGTATGAGGTTGATCTCAAAATCGAATTCCCTAACTGGAGGTAGACCAGGAAGGTCATTAAGAAAATCTGTTGGGAATTCAGATACGACGGGAACATCGCGTACTTCAGGAGGGTACAGAGCTGGTGATTCATTGCCGTCGCCAAGAGACAACGCTCGAAGTTGTGACTTGAGAAGGGCAACTGTTGATTTGTGTATCCATTTCCTTGTTCCCTGAATCTTGACAAACTCTCCTGTAGGCAAAGTTAACTGAACGTGCTTGTTCATACAGTCGATCTTTGCATTCAGTGGTGCGAGCCAGTCCATGCCGAGGATGATGTCGAAGTCATCAAAATCCATCACAAAAAGATCGGCATATATTATCTGTTAGGACATTCGAAGCTCACATCGAGAACACTGCAAATTCACGTCAGTACCCGATCCGAACGGTGATGTGACATGGAGTGTGATGTTTGTGGGTTCAGGATGCAAGCCTAAATGTCTTACCAATGACGATGATATAAAAGAATGCGTAGCACCTGAATCAAACAAAACATGCACCAATGTATTGAACAAAGGAAAGGTACCTTCAACGACATTGTTGTCTGGGAGGGGTTGTTGAGCGATGGCAAAGGCGCGGCCCTAATTCAGTTGACCCTGGTTCGGCCTGGGTTGGGCATTAGCAGCAGGTGGTGAAGGTGCAGACAAAGATGTTTGACATGGCCCTGTACTGCCATGTACTGCTGATGGTTTTGCTGGCCATTCTGATTATTCTGCTGGCCTTGTTGATTGTTGTGTCGACCACCACCTCTGCCATTGCCGTTGCTACGGCCACCTCGTCCATAACGACCGCCACGGCCATGGTTTCGGAAACCCTGGTGGTTAGAGTTAGAAGGTGCAGCCGCAGGTGTCGTGGCTTCATTCTTCGAAATCGAGGCTGGGAGGGCTGGGTTTTGATTGTAGTAGGGCTTCTTCTTGTTGCCCTGTTGCGAGCCCTGTTGGGAAAATGTGGCAGGTCGTTTGCCTTTATTCATTCGCTGTTCCTGTAAGAGCTTTTCTTGTTCAAAGCTCATGGCCTTGTCAACAACCTCCTTGTAAATCGTGAGATCCAAGATCGATAAGGCTTGTCGAATGTCATGGCGAAGACCATTATAAAATTTCTCACTCTTATCTCGCTCCGTTGAGATGGTGGAGAGAGAGTAGACTGATAATTCTTTAAATTTTCCAGCATATTCTCTGAGGGTCATGGTTCCCTGATATAACTTAGCAAATTCCTGGCGCTTCTGCTTTGTCACCGCGCTGGGAAAATACTCATCAATAAACATTGACTCAAACTGTTGCCAAGTCATATCTGCTATATTGACCCTTGGGTCTTCTTTCACTGTGATCCACCATGTGTTTGCGGCACCAACAAGTTGGTAGGTTGCTAGGGGAATTTTGCGAGTCTCATCGACTCCCATTGCATCAAGAGCCTTCTTTGACTCATCCAACCACTTTTGCACCTCATCAGGATCAATGGTGCCATCGAAAGTAAGAGGTTGTAGCCGCTTGTATTTAGTAATCTGATCGGTTTGAGCTTCGGACCCTAATTTTACAGGTGCTTGAACCGTGGCAACCTGACTAGCTGCAGTCTCACGAACGGCAGTTTGAACAGTGACCTTCATTGCCTTAATAAATCCAGCGAAGAAGGTTTCAATGCTTGAAGGCATGGCAAAGGGTATGGGTGGTGGTGGTATTGCCTGCCCAGATGTAGTGGCAGTGTTGGGTGTGGCCTGTGCTGTTGTCTGAGGCAGCGGTTCCTGAATCTCAGGAGGTGCCTCCACTGCTGGACGAACAACACGTGGCCTTCCTCTCTTCCTGGTTTGCATTGTCGCACTGGCAAAGATAAAAGGAAAACCAAGATTTAGGAACTGTAGCCAAGGATAACGTTATAATATGCTCAGCAACAATTTCGAGAGTACTGCAATATGAAAATCACCTATTTTTCTAAGTATAGTAGAAGGTTTTTGTTGAGGAATCAAAGAGCTTATATAACTCGTATGTTTGGCCATGGTGTAAAAACAAGGTTAGAACATTTATATAATAAGTACAAATCTTTGCAAGTATTTAAAATGATTTGGTTGTGATCTTTGTGAACATACATATATTTTATTGAAAAGTCATACGAGTCATAAAAAGTCTAAGATTTGCCTCAGTAAATAACCTGATCTAACGTTCTATCGCAATCTTATGCATTCATACGCTTACTCTTAGTCTGTTCGATTATTATCCAAGTTCATATGTCCCATACCACATGAATTTAGTAATAAGGGTGGAAACCAAGTTAAGTTGTATGAACACGGTCTCTAAAAACATTGGCTGAATAGAAGTTCACTAATAGTATCGTCCAAATTTACTCGTCCCATACCGTGTAAACTTAGTGATAATATTAGTAATGCAACTTTCTCCAAATGTTTCTTTTCACACAAGGTCATGGGTTTTCTTACTTCCACATTTTATTTAGTATCATCCAATTTTGTTGTGTCCCATACCACTCCAAAGTTAGTGATACAAAAGAAAGAATGGTTGTAAGTCTACCCACCAAAGATAGTCTTTAAACAAAACAATTTCATTCATATATATCAAAGAAAATTCTTACAATGCCAGAAATTAATGTTGACTTTCTTGCCTACTACCGTTTCTTCGAGATCTACTGTTATGTACAGAATGACTACTAACAGAAGGTTGAGAGTTTGCCCGCTCTGTGTTGGAGTTTGGCAAACGAGTTAATCCAAGATTGTGGCTCTCTTTCAATGCAGCAATATTGGATGCCATTTCATCTAACCGTTCAAGTAGGTTGGTCGGTTGTCCCATTGGTGGTTGATGGGTTGGTTGTCTCGTAGGTGAAGGGTAGGCCATAGGCATTGGTGGAAAGTATTGGTTGTATGGGTGATTCATAGGTGGAACGTAGTGGTATTGATTGCGCGGGGATCCCCTAACCGGAACCCCTTGGATAATTTGGTTTGTTGGAGAGGTAAAAGTTTGAAATAATGGGCTCATTGGAATGTTTGGCCCTCCAAGATTTGGTGACGCCCAGTACGGTTGTTGTTGGTTTACAGCAACTTGTGGAACTGGCTGATATTGTACCGCAGGAGTTGGAAATTTTTGGTACAAAGTGTTGCCTTGAGTTGGCACGTTCCAAGTTGGTGGATTTGCTTGCGTACCTTGTCTATCATGACTTTGGATAGGTGGATTTAGTGTGGCATATAAGTCTTCGTTAGTAAATGGTTGATCGGTGGGATCACCGGCTGGGTCTGATGTAGGATGTGGATTTGAATCATTATTTGGGCCTTCTCTGACAGGCATTTTGCGTCGACATTTGCGAAGGCAACGCCCGTGCTTGTCTCTCATTATTTCGGCAGTTCTTATTGTCGTGCCGAATACCTCTTCATCAGTTACCCCTCCACTTGTGCCATATGTCTTGAAGATAGAGGATGTTGTAACTGGTTCAGTGATCAGCTTTGACGTTCCATCGAAAGTGTCAACGTTTGCCTCGGAAAGTATCCTCATAATCAAGACTCCGTAACCGAGGAATTCCTTTGTTAAAGGGTTTTGAATTACCCGTAACATTTGTTGGATGATGATGTGTGGTAGGGAGACCTTTATTTTCTTCTCTATGCAATACAACACAAGGAGTTGGGCCCTTGACATAGTGCCCCTAGTGCCCCTTTCTGGCAAGATCTTGCCGTATACAATCTTTCCGAGGCCGACAAGAGATGGCTTAAGATGATTGTTTGAGAGGTTGGTGTATGTTGATTGAGTGTATGGCTCTTTGGCGAGGGAATTGAACAGTTGTGCATTAGATTCTGCGATCTCTGCAACTGTCTGGGGGTCATGTGGATCAATAATCCTCTCATCAATCGGAATCTCCAAAAGGCGAGCAATAATCTCGATATTGATAGGAATTGTCGTTCCCATGATTGTTGTCTCTAAATTAGGGCTGATCTCATCTCCGTGAAGTCCCACGTAATTCATGGCGTCATAGAAGGATCTGACCAAGTTGTAAGAGACTTGGCCCTCGACGTTGGTTATATTTAACCAATCCAGTGTTGCGAGTTTGTCATGAAGGATTAGACGGAGGCGGAGATCGTTATTGTCGATGCTCCTCATGGTCACAACCTCTCTTTTGGACAATTCCGCTAGTCTAGTGGGAATTGGTTCCCTGCTAGTAGAAGTTGTTCCCTCCCTTGAGGCCATTCTTTTGCTGAAAGGAAAATAAATTTGTGTGAAAGACACAAAATATATTCCTAATATTGTTAAGATTTATGCCTTGTCTGCTAGACATTATTTTCGAGTTGTCTTTTAATATTTATGCCATCATGAAATTTTCGTCATTAGTGATTGGATGTACACATATGAATGTATAGACATATTTCCTCATAACTATATATGGTTTCCAAAAACCAACTATTTGAAATATGTATATATGTCGTATTCTCCTGTAAATGTATTGGTATATTTAATTATAACTATATAGAAAGTTTCCATAAAGCAACTATATATATATATTTGAAATAAAAATCATATATAGTTGTTTTTAATTAAAATCGTAACTATATATATAATTCATATATATAGTTTTAGATATATCAAATAAATTGTTTTTCAAAAATAAATTGTTTTTTTTTCAAAAATAAATTGTTTTCAAATTTTTTTTTTTTTTAATAATTATTTTTCGAAAAATAAAATTTCATTTCGAAATGTTTTTTTTTTGTAATTTTTTTTTTTCGAATAAATATTTTTTTGAATAAATATTTTTCGAAAAATAAATTTTTTTTTTCTGTTTTTTTTTGTGATATTTTTCGAAAATAAAAATTTTCGAAATTTTTTTTTTTTTTTTATACGTACCTCAAATACACTAATGTATATAGATACATATATTCAATAATAACTACACATATAGTTTCTAATAAATTTTGACTATATGTATATTTAAATCAACTATATAAAAATCATATAGTTTTCTAGTTATATATTTAATACAAATCTCAACTATATATAATTGATGTATGTATATATAGTTCTAGAGATATATATATCTAATAACATTTTTCTTCCCCTAATTTGGTGGACTTGGGCGGGCCGTGGACCCTACGCTTTGATACCATTAAATTTCACACCCCGCCCGGACGCGCCTTAAACCGGCGGTACACTCTCGGACGGGGCGCGCATTTGGAACAATCACAATGGTAATAACAGAGTGCGCAGCGGAAATACAATATACAGTACAAATCTGATTTCATATAATTCAGAATACTTTTGTACATAAAATGGTCAAGGGAACATACTCCCAAAATCCCCAATGATTCATACAAAGGGTACAAAATGTGGGCCCCATAACCTGCACCCAGTCCACCCTAATTTCCTGTGAAAGATTTGATAATATTGTAGTGAGCTTAACGCGCTCAGTGGGTAAATAGTGCATGAGTATAACAATTAATAAAGCATACTTCAATATCAAATATCTTAAATACACATGTAAGCATCATAATCAATCAATATGTATGTATGCATGACACTGTCACGTATTAATGGTTTGATGAGCGTACATCGCCTGAGTTCACGTACAGGTGTCCTTCCCCGGGCGTAGCCAGGTTCTCACTGTACGTCCCTCCTAAGGAACGATGCTCTGGATTCACGTACTGATGTCCCTCCCCGGCGTAGCCGAGTTCTCATGTACGTCCCTCTCCAGAGAAATAATATGAATAGTGAACAATGCTTCTAACTATTCTATGAGTCATAAACCATATACGTCCCTAGGTGGTGATATGTATGATGCCAATTCATGAACTAGTTTAGTCTACTAGTCTGGTCTTTTCTTGACATTTATACTTACTTTGTCAACGTCTAGTGATCCTTATCAGGGTCGGTATCACGACGTGCAAAGTTAGGACATTCAGGTCATAAACATTATTGACATAATGCAGTGTAAATGAATAGTAGACATAATAATAATTGAATGTAAACTTTAATAAAAGTTATGAAACACGCAAACCTATGTTTCGTTCCCCACCTTCAGATCTGGTGCTTTTCTCCGAACAGAACTTCGTTGCACCGCTTTCAGATCTGGCGCTTTCCTCCGGACAGAACTTTGTTGCACCGCACCGGGAGTCTCAAAGACCAAAAACTTAGAATGCGTGGAAAGGAGAAGAAAAATCACAAGAGAAGGTGATTTGGTGTGAGGAATGAGAAATGAGGAGGTTTCTTATATAGAGATTTTTGCGCCTGAACGTTCTGGCATGGCGCCTGAACGTTCTGGCATGGCGCCTGAACGTTCTGGCAGGCGCCTGAACGTTCTGGCACGCGCCTGAACGTTCTGGCAGGCGCCTGAACGTTCTGGCACGCGCCTGAACGTTCTGGCACGCGCCTGAACGTTCTGGCACGCGCCTGAACGTTCTGGCGTTGCCCAAATAGTAAAAATTTCAAATAGTAATTATTTATTTATTTATTTTTTTGTGAAATACAGTGTATTACACTTTTTTGTCTCACCCTGGGTTGCACAGCGTGCCCCCTACCCAGGTGCGGGCGCACCCCCTCGGGGCGAACGCCTAGCCATAGTACCACATAATATTGTCCTATCGCCATGTAGCAACCCAACCGCAGCTGGTCTACATCGAAACGATTATTTGTCCCTACTATTTTCTCATGAATAGTAAAGGGCCTCCCTAGGAATCGAACTCGAGACCTCCCTTAAGGAGTCTAATTTCGCATTCCTATTAACCACTGAGCCAATGGTTCTGTGGCTACTAGGAATGCGAAATTAGACTCCTTAAGGGAGGTCTCGAGTTCGATTCCTAGGAAGGCCCTTTACTATTCATGAGAAAATAGTAGGGACAAATAATCGTTTCGATGTAGACCAGCTGCGGTTGGGTTGCTACATGGCGATAGGACAATATTATGTGGTACTATGGCTAGGCGTTCGCCCCGAGGAGGTGCGCCCGCACCTGGGTAGGGGGCACGCTGTGCAACCTAGGGTGTGACAAAAAGGCCTTATGTATAAACAAAACTAATCAAAAATTTGAAAAAACAATTTATTTGATATATCTAAAACTATATATTAATTATATATATAGTTAAGATTTGGATTAAAAACAACTACATCTGATTTTTATATATATATATAGAGATATAGTTGATTTATGGGACTTATAGTTGTCATTAAATATGTCTATATATTTATATGTGATCTATGAAGCCATGAATTACGTAGGCAGTCACGGACTCCCAGTAGGTTAGTAGGTTGACCAGTCAACTACCAATGGGACAACCTACTAAACCCTAAACCCTAAATACAGTATATAATAACGGACTCCAAACTGTACTTCTGATAAACTGTTCAAAAGTAACTGTTGATAAACTGTTCAAAAACCCTACAACGTAGGTATGCATCATATCATAACGGACTCCAAACAGTACTGCTGATAAACTGTAAAAATAAAAAAAATAAAAATAAAAATAAAAATAAAATCTGATAAACTGTTGAATTACATTAACTTAAGTGAGAAATAGGAGACGGGTGCCACTCTGGCATCATCAACTTTCTTTTCTTGAAGTTGGCCTTGAAGCAAGCTTGCCTTAGTTTCTTTGTTTTCTCCTGAAGATCCACCTCTGGCATCTCTTCCACCAACTTCTTTTGTTCCTCCAATAACCTCAGAGCGTCTCCTATCTTCATATCACTACCAACCCTTTCTCTCTCCCCCCATTTCCTGCAGTACATAATTAATTAACAAGTAATTATCTTAATCAGAACCTCCCCAACTTAATATATCAAAATACTTATAAAGATCAATATATATTGATGATAAATACCTGAACATTATTGATAATTAGGTGCAAGCTCATCAACTTTCTGTGAGGCCATTTCCTTTGTTCCTCCAATAACCTCAAAGCGTCTCTTATCTTCATATCTCTACCAAACCCTTTCCCCATTTCCTGCAGTACATAATTAATTAAGAAGTAATTATATTAATCAGAACCTCCCCAAGTTAAGATATCAAAATACTTATATAGATCAATATATAATGATGATAAATACCTGAACATTTTTTATAAGGGTCTGCAAGCTCATCAACTTTCTGTGAGGCCATCTACGGATGCCCAATTCCCTGCACCTCCTCTTCAGCAAGGTTAAGCCTACCTTAAGTTCTTTTGCAGCTTCTGATATGGGCATGTAGAAGTAGCGTGAAATGGTAGTGCGTGATAGAGACTCACTTTTCAGTTTCGTCATCGATTCCACATGATCACTACCAGTACTGCTGCAGCTAATCCTCCCCTCTCCAATATCCACCATTTCATACACACAGCAGCCGGCGTTTTGAACTGACTGATTCCTCTCCATGTCTCGGTTAGCTGTGACGTTCATCATCATCATCAGTGACACCAGTGAATCACAAAAAAAAAAAAGTGAGGAACTGACGCCATGGTGGAGGGCTGGTAATGCAGTAAGAAATGATGGGCCGCTGCTCCTTCGCCGGATGTGGCTGCAACTCATCCTGTTTCGGCGCCGGAGCTGCTGCTGCTCCTCCTCCTGCCATAATATTTCTTCTCTTCTTTCTCCAAGAAACTCAATCACCAACTCCACCACCCCCTAAAAAAATAAGACTAGCAGTAGTAGAACTCACTCAAAATAACCAACAAGCGTGCGGATGAACCGACACGCGTGCGGATGAACAGCAAATCGTGCGGATGAACGGAGGGGTGTGCTAATGAACAGGAGAGCATCTTAATGCACAGCCGACACCCGTGCGGATGACCAGGAAAGCGTGTTGTAAAAAGTCAGCAAGTGTGGCTGCAGGTGTGCAGATGAATAGTAACAGGGATGCCAAAAGTCAGCAAGTGAAAACCAAAAACCCTAAACCCTAAACCCTAAACCCTAAACCCTAAACCCAAATAATGATTCCAATCCACATCCTACATCAGACCCAACCGGTCATCCAACCGATCGACCACTTACTGACGAAGAATTATATGCCACACTAAATCCACCTATACAAAGTCATGATAGACAAGGTACGCAAGCAAATCCACCAACTTGGAACGTGCCAACTCAAGGCAACACTTCGTACCAAAGATTTCCAACTTCTGTGGTACAGTATCAGCCAGTTCCACAAGCTGCTGTAAACCAACAACAACAGTACTGGGCGTCACCACCAACCAATTGAAACAACTACCCCTCACTTATGAATCACCCATACAACCAACACTTTCCACCACTGCCAATGACCTACCCTCCATCTATGAGACAATCGAGCCATCAACCACCAATGGGCCAATCAACTAATCTTTATGAACGGTTAAATGAAATGGCATCCAATATTGCTGCACTGAAAGAAAGCCACAACCATATATTAACTCGTTTGCCAAACTCCAACGCAGAGCGGGCAAACTCTCAACCTTCTGTTAGTAGTCATTCTGTACATAACAGTAGATCTCGAACAAACTGTAGTAGGCAAGAAAGTCAAAATTAATTTCTGGCATTGTAAGAATTTTCTTTGACATATATGAATAAAATTGTTTTGTTTAAAGACTATCTTTGGTGGGCAGACTTACAACCATTCTTTCTTTTGTATCACTAACTTTGGAGTGGTATGGGACACAACAAAATTGGATGATACTAAATAAAATGTGGAAGTAAGAAAACCCATGACCTTGTGTGAAAAGAAACATTTGGAGAAAGTTGCATTACTAATATTATCACTAAGTTTACTCGGTATGGGACGAGTAAATTTGGACGATACTATTAGTGAACTTTTATTCAGCCAATGTTTTTAGAGACCGTGTTCATACAACTTAACTTGGTTTCCACCCTTATTACTAAATTCATGTGGTATGGGACATATGAATTTGGAGAATAATCGAATAGACTAAGCGTAAGCGTATGAATGCATAAGATTGCGCTAGAACGTTAGATCAAGATATTTACCGAGGCAAATCTTAGACTTCTTATGACTCGTATGGTTTTTCAATGAAATATATGTATGTTCATAACAACCAGAACCAAATCATTTTAAATACTTGCACAGTTTTCTACTTATTATATAACCATTCTAACCTTGTTTGTTTTTACACCATGGCCAAACATACGAGATATATAAGATTCTTTGATTGCTCAACAAAAACCTTACACTAAACTTAGAAATATAGGTGATTTTAATATTGCAGTATTCTCGAAATTGTTACTGAGCATACTATAACATTATACTTGCCTACAGTTTCTTAATCTTGGTTTTATTTTCTCATTGCCAGTGAACCGCCACCTCCGACAACAGCACAGGCCACACCCGACACTGCCACTCCATCTGGGCAGGCAATCCCACCCCCACCCGCACCCTTTGCCACTCCTTCAAGCATTGAAACCTTTTTCGCTGGATTTATTGAGGCGATGGAGGCCACTGTTCAAACTGACGTTCGGGAGACTGCAGCCAGTCTGGTTGCCACGGTTCAAGCCCCTGTAAAATTAGGGTTCGAAGCTCAAACCGATCAGATTACTAAATACAAGCTGCTACAACCTCTTACTTTCGATGGCACTATTAATCCTGATGAGGTGCAAAAGTGGTTGGATGAGTCCAAGAAGGCTCTTGATGCAATGAGAATTCCCAACAGTTTTTCTTAATGACCTTCCTGGTCTACCTCCAGTTAGGGAATTCGATTTTGAGATCAACCTCATACCTGGGACAGGGCCTATCTCAATTCCACCATACAGAATGTCAAATGTTGAACTGGTCGAATTAGACAAACAACTTAAGGAATTAGAGCGTAATGGCTTCATCCGAAAGAGTTCATCACCCTGGGGCGCTCCAGTTCTGTTTGTTCACAAAAAGGATGGTTCGTTACGCCTTTGCATCGATTATCGGAAGTTGAATAACGTCACCATCAAGAACAGATATCCATTTCCCAGGATCGATGACTTATTCGACCAACTTCGAGAAGCCAAATACTTCTCTAAGATTGATTTACGGTCCGGTTATCACCAACTCCGGATCCGGGAGTCCGACATCACCAAGACGGCGTTCAGAACTCGGTACGGTCATTAAGAATTCTTAGTTATGCCGTTCGGCCTAACAAATGCACCTGCTGCATTCATGGATTTGATGAATCGCATATTCAGGTTATACTTAGACTGGTTCGTGGTGGTTTTTGTCGACGACATCTTGATATATTCCTCAACCGAGGAAGACCATAAACTACATTTGAAGATCGTCCTCCAGACCTTACAACGACACCAACTGTATGCAAAGTTGAGTAAGTGCGAATTTTGGGCGCAGAGAGTTCAATTCCTCGGCCATGTGGTTTCAGGCAATGGCATTGAGGTCGATCCTTCTAAGGTTGAAGCAGTCTTAACCTGGAAACAGCCTACCACTGTTACTCAGATTAGGAGTTTTCTTGGTTTGGCTGGCTATTACAGACGCTTCATTAAGGACTTCTCAAAGATTGCTGAACCTATAACCAAGCTCACTCGAAAAGACGTGCGCTTCATCTGGAATCCCGCCTGTGAAGCATCATTTCAGGAATTGAAGAAACGCCTCACGACAGCACCTGTACTTATCACTCCAAGAAATGGACTTGGTTTTTCATTATACACCGATGCCTCTCTCCAAGGCTTAGGTCCCGTACTAATGCAAGAAGGCCAAGTTGCTGCATATGCCTCCAGGCAACTGAAGATTCATGAGGGTAATTACCCAACCCATGACTTGGAACTTGCAGCTGTTGTGTTTGCACTTAAATTATGGCGTCATTACCTATACGGTGAACGGTTCGAGGTCTTCTCAGATCACAAGAGTCTTAAGTACATATACACTCAGAGAGACCTAAACCTCCGCCAAAGAAGATGGTTGGAATTCTTGAAAGACTATGACTTCCAACTCCAGTACCATCCCGGAAAGGCCAATGTTGTGGCCGATGCTTTGAGTAGAAAATCTTATGTTGCTTGCACTCTTAACTATGAAATGGGAAAGTTGGCTACAGAGATGGACAACTTTAACCTCCAGCTGAACGAAGAGGGACCACGCCCACGACTCTCTCAATTGTCCGCTACCTCTGACCTCGTTCGCAAGATTTCAGCTACTCAAGCCAATGACCCTATGTTAATGGAGAAACGAGAACTTCTACTCAGCGGGCAAGACTTTCCTCATTGGTCAGTCTCTGACGACGGAGCCGTTTTCTATAAAAAACGTCTTTGTCTTCCGAACGATCCCGAGGTTCGGAAAGACGTGCTTACTGAGATGCACTGTTCGAGATACGCTATGCATCCTGGGGGTGACAAGATGTACCAGGATGTCAAGCGACAATTCTGGTTTTCTGGAATGAAGAAGGCAATTGCAGACTTCGTTGCTCGATGTCTTGTTTGCCAGAAAGTTAAGGCAGAACGCAGACTTCCCTCTGGCCTTCTCCAGCCGTTACCTATTGGAGAATGGAAATGGGAGAACATCGCAATGGATTTTGTTACAGCCTTACCTCGAAATAATAAAGGGCAAGATGCTATCTGGGTTATCATTGACAGACTTACCAAGCCTGCACACTTCTTGCTAATAAAGTTCACGGATAATCCCGCCAAACTTGCAGAACTATATGAAAGAGAGATTGTACGCCTTCATGGCATACCACTCACGATCGTCTCTGATCGAGACCCTCGCTTCACATCAAACTTTTGGAAAAGCTTCCAAACTAGAATGGGTTCAAAGATCACTATGAGCACAGCCTTCCACCCTCAGACTGATGGGCAGTCAGAACGGCTTATCCAAATCTTAGAAGACATGCTACGATGTTGCATTTTGGACTTTAATGACGGATGGGCAAAGTATTTACATCTAGCTGAGTTTGCATACAACAACAGCTACCAAACTAGTATCGGCATGGCACCATACGAGGCTCTCTATGGTCGGCCTTGCAGATCTCCGGTATGCTGGTTAGATATGGCAGACCGACCGCAGTTGGGCCCTGAAATAGTTCAAGAGACTTCTGAGAAGATCACACTAGTAAAGGAACGACTTCGTGTTGCACAAAGTCGACAGAAGAGCTATGCTGACAAACGGCGACAGCCTCTGGAATTTGATAAGGGGGACTTTGTTTTTATACAAGTCCAGCCCACCCGAGGTGTCAAACGCTTTGGGATCAAAGGAAAGCTCTCCCCGCGGTATATCGGTCCATTTCCGATCATTGAACGTATTGGCAAACTTGCATATCGTCTGTCCCTTCCATCGTCCATGCCTAAGGTTCATGACGTTTTTCATGTATCTATGCTTCGCAAGTATCGTCCTGATCCTTCGCATATCATCCCTTTAGTCGAGGTTCGGGTTGAGGAAGGAAATACGTATCAAGAGAAAGCAATACAGATTTTAGATAGAAAAACTCACGACCTACGGAGACGTAGCATACTACTTGTGAAAGTGCTCTGGGATCACCACGGCATAGAGGAAGCTACATGGGAACTAGAATCCACAATTAAACAGAAATACCCTGAATTGTTTTCTAGTACCACCTGATGATGTGATACATTGTATTATTTTCACTTATAAATACCAGGATGGAACATTGTTTACACCTATCTTCATACATTGTTTCACTTGAATAACTACGCCGATGTCTGCAAATCATATCCATGGATATAGTGATGCACACACGCAGCGGCTCCTTAGCAACCTGCGGCTACTTCGCAAGCAATACCCCTCATCCATACTTGACTTGATTTCGAGGGCGAAATCCCTTTAAGGGGGGTAGAGTGTAATACCCTGTATTTCACAAAAAAAAAAAAAAATTACTATTTGAAATTTTTACTATTTGGGCAACGCCAGAACGTTCAGGAGCGTGCCAGAACGTTCAGGCGCGTGCCAGAACGTTCAGGCGCCTGACAGAACGTTCAGGCGCAATGCCAGAACGTTCAGGCGCAATGCCAGAACGTTCAGGCGCATGCCAGAACGTTCAGGCGCCTGCCAGAACGTTCAGGCGCCATGCCAGAACGTTCAGGCGCCATGCCAGAACGTTCAGGCGCCATGCCAGAACGTTCAGGCGCCATGCCAGAACGTTCAGGCGCCATGCCAGAACGTTCAGGTGCATGCCAGAACGTTCAGGCGCAAAAATCTCTATATAAGAAACCTCCTCATTTCTCATTCCTCACACCAAATCACCTTCTCTTGTGATTTTTCTTCTTCTTTCTACGCATTCTAAGTTTTTAGTCTTTGAGACTCCCGGTGCGGTGCAACAAAGTTCTGTCCGGAGGAAAGCGTCAGATATGAAAGCGGTGCAACGAAGTTCTGTCCGGATAAAAGCACCAGATCTGAAGGTGGGGAGCGAAACATAGGTTTGCGTGTTTCATAACTTTTATTAAAGTTTACATTCAATTATTATTATGTCTACTATTCATTTACACTGCATTATGTCAATAATGTTTATGACCTGAATGTCCTAACTTTGCACGTCGTGATACCAACCCTGATAAGGATCACTAGACGTTGACAAAGTCAGTATAAATGTCAAGAAAAGACCAGACTAGTAGACTAAACTAGTTCATGCATTGTCATCACACATATCACCACCTAGGGACGTATATGGTTTATGACTCATAGAATAGTTAGAAGCATTGCTCACTATTCATATTATTACTCTGGAGAGGGACGTACATGAGAACTCGGCTACGCCGGGGAGGGACATCAGTATGTGAATCCAGAGCATCGTTCCTGAGGAGGGACGTACAGTGAGAACCTGGCTACGCCCGGGGAAGGACACCTGTACGTGAACTCAGGCGATGTACGCTCATCAAACCATTAATACGTGACGGTGTCATGCATACATACATATTGATTGATTATGATGCTTACATGTGTATTTAAGATATTTGATATTGAAGTATGCTTTATTAATTGTTATACTCATGCACTATTTACCCACTGAGCGCGTTAAGCTCACTCCAATATTATCAAATCTTTCACAGGAAATTAGGGTGGACTGGGTGCAGGTTATGGGGCCCACATTTTGTACCCTTTGTATGAACCATTGGGGATTTTGGGAGTATGTTCCTTTGACCATTTTATGTACAAAAGTATTCTGAATTATATGAAATCAGATTTGTACTATGTACTGTATTTCCGCTGCACACTCTGTTATTACCATTATGATTGTTCCAAATGCACACTCTGGCATGCGCCTGAACGTTCTGGCATGCGCCTGAACGTTCTGGCATTGCGCCTGAACGTTCTGTCACGCGCCTGAACGTTCTGGCATGCGCCTGAACGTTCTGGCACTGCGCCTGAACGTTCTGGCACTGCGCATGAACGTTCTGGCACTGCGCCTGAACGTTCTGGCATGCGCCTGAACGTTCTGGCATTGCGCCTGAACGTTCTGTCACGCGCCTGAACGTTCTGGCACGCGCCTGAACGTTCTGGCACGCGCCTGAACGTTCGGGCGTTGCCCAAATAGTAAAAATTCCAAATAGTAATTTTTTTTTTTTTGTGAAATACAGGGTATTACACATAGTATCATCCAAGTTTACTTGTCCCATACCGTGTAAACTTAGTGATAATGTTAGTAATACAACTTTCCCCAAATGTTTCTTTTCGCACAAGGTCGTGGGTTTTCTTACTTCCACATTTTATTTAGTATCCTCCAATTTTGTTGTTTCTCATACACCACTCCAAAGTTAGTGATACAAAAGATAGAATGGTTGTAAGTCAGCCCACCAAAGATAGTCTTAAACAAAACACTTTCATTCATATATAAAAAAAGTTTTACAATGCCAGTAATCATTCCTGATTTTCCTGCCTACTACCGCTCCTCCTAAACCTCTTGCTAGGTACAAAAAGACCACTAGAAGAAAGTTGAGAAGTTGCTCATTGTTCTTCGTCATTCTGCATACGTGTTAACAAAACATTTTGAGTCTCCTCCATCCGAGCAATACTAGATACAATCACATCTAAAGATATATATATATCTGATAAAAATGTTCTTCCCCTAATTTGGTGGACTTAGGGCGGGCCTTGGACCTTACTCTCTGATACCATTAAATGTCACAACCCTGCCGGACGCGCCTAAACCTATGTTTCGTTCCCCACCTTCAGATAAAAACTTCTTTCTCGAACTGGCGCCTTCCCCCGAGCAGAACCGCTTTGCACAGCGAAGAGTCTAAAAAAAAGACAAAATCTCAAGATGAGTGAGAGAGAGAAGAATAATCACAAGGAGAAGTGATTTTGGTGTGAGAAATAAGGAGGGGGGTTATTTAAATAGAAAAAAAAAGTGCCCGAAGGTTCGGGGGCGTGCCTAAAGGTTCGGGCACCTTGCCCGTACGTTCGGACACCTTGCCCGAAGTTCAATTTTTATTTTTTATTTTTTTTTTGTGCAAACCTAGGGTATTACACTTATTTTTAATGACTTTATTTGTAGTGAAACAAACATTTATATAAATATCTGCTTGTTATTATTATTCTAATTATTGAAACAAAAAATGCTATATAGCGAGGTAAATACATGCTCCACATATCTGATTTAGGTATAGGTAACTGTACATGTTCTTCAGCTAATTGTATAATATACAAAAGTAAAGTGTTGTAAAAAATTTATCTAATAATATATTTTTCTATATTAACAGGTTATATTACATTTTTACATATATTATTACAACCATTATGAGTTATATACTTATATACATACACCTGCACGCGCATTCAGAGGTATACATTAATTTAATAAGCCCACATATAATAATATGATACATATGTTGAAATTACTCGTAGACTGGACTCCATAAGACTGCGCCAAAAAACATCGTACAAATTTTCAGGGTATTTTATTATATAATTTTCAAAAGTGTAGTATTATTAACTACATATAATTTGTTTTCATTCAAATACATTTTTATTATTTATTGAATGAATTTATAAAGTAATAATCTTAAAAGATAAACTATTCGGCAAATATTGTTATAATATATTATTTTGGATCACTCAGAATAATATTCACATTTGCCAACCCTTTCATATTACACTTTATTATTTGTATACAATATTCTTCTTAATCAATTTTATATAAATAATCAAGATTATCTACGAAAAATATAAGTGAAATTAAATTAAATTTAAACATTATCATTGGTTTGATTCATTAATATTAGAATAAAAAGTACATGAAAATTGACAAATTTTGTAGTTATTTTTTGACTTGTCGCTTTTCTTGAGCATAAAACAAAAAATTAATTACACATTCTTTATAACTGAATTAAAACATGTCTTCACCAATATAATAGGAAGAAAGAGATTAAATTGTATAGGAAGAATTAGATAAAATATTGTTCGATAAAATTTAAGTAATAGAAAATTTTATATCAATATTTTGCCAAAAAACCAGTATTTACAATAGTAAGGCTTGCATTCAATAATTATTGGCAAGGCCCGACATTCAATATTAGTGACTTTTACATAGAGACCAACCGACAATTCGTGCGTATGATAACCTTTCCATCGTCAATCATCGATCACAGACCACATTACTTAACTCATAAGATTTTTGACTTACAATTCGTACCTGGTAAAGAAAGAACACAGAATACAATTTTAAAATAAAACATAAAAAAAATTAGCTAAAGAAAATTAAAACTAAAAAGTAGTTGGGATGGGTTTTTTTATTGCAAATTTGAAAATAATAAATAATAATAAAATAAATAAGAAAGAAGCAAAGAAAACTTATGGTGAAAATCAGTTGTTCGTACCTGGTAAAAGAAGAAAAGAGAATAAAATTTTAAAATACAAAATCAAAATAAAAAAAATTATATAAAGAGAATTGAAACTAAAAAGTGCCTGTAATGGGTGACTTATAGTGAAAATCAGTTGGTCGGACCTAGTAAAAGAATAGCAGAGCTTAAAATTTAAAATTACAAACTGAAAATTCAAAAAAATAGACCAAGAGAATTAAAAGTAAAAAGTACCTGTGATGGATTTGTTCTTTTATTGCAAATTTGAAAATAAAAAATGACAATAAAAATCAAATATGAAAGAAGAAAGGAAAACTTATGGTGAAAATCAAATTTTAAAATGCAAAATGAAAATAAAAAAAAAGTAGACAAAGAGAATTAAAACTACAAAAGTGCCTGTGATGAGTTTTTTTTTATCGCATGAAAATAGAAATTGGCAATAAAAAATCAATAAGAAAGAAGAAAGGAAAACTTATGGTCAAAATCTGTTGTTCTGAAAGTTGCTCACAAAGTGTCGCCCACAAGGCTGCCGCTTCTTGCAATCACATTGAACCCCGACGACTCCTCCGATGATTTTTAGCAACAACGACGCCCTTCGACGACACCTCAAATCGTTTTTTCTGAAAGTTGCTCACAACGTGTCATCCAAAACATGTAATCCCCCTGAAGAAAAAAAAAACGCCTGAAATCTCTCACCTTCTTCGCTGCCTCCGACGGCATCGCATTGCTATCTTGCAATCTCACTCGCCTTGTAAAATTGCCTCTCTTTCAAAACCAAATCGAGTCAATCTCGCTGCAATCTCGCACTGCGATCCTGCAAAATCGCCTCTCTCGTTCAAAACCCAATCACGCCTCTTTCCCTGAAATCTCGCCTCTACAGCTACAATTTCGCTGAAATCTCGCTCTGCAACCCAATCGCTGAGACCTAATCGTCTCGAAACAAATCGCACAAAACCCAACCCTCTCTTTCAAAACCCAAATCGCGCCTTGCCTGAACCTCAAAACTCAATCGCACAAACCCCCTCTCTTTCTCGAAACCCTCTCGCTTATCTCTTCTTTCTCCGCTTTCTTCTCCGTCTCTCTTCTCTCAAGAACCGGTGACTGAAGCACGCGAGCAAGAATCCGCAACAGTAACCACGGTGAGCAACTTCTCCTCTTCTTTTCTTTTTCTCTTCGCACGATAGCGATCCCCTGTTTTCACTACCATTAACGTAGCCGATAGCTGGAAAGAAGAGAGTAAATCAGAGCATGGCGATGCTCTATTTCTCGGCTACCATGGAAACAACAGAAACAACAACACAGCTGCCTTTTCTCCCTGCTCTGATCCGTCGTTGGAAACCCAAACCCCTCTCACTCTGCTTCATCTAAACTTCTACTCCGGCGGTTCCGCCTCCACTTCCACAGCCACCGGCGCCACCACCCCCGCTAGTAACGTCGCTTTGAGCTCCGCCATCTCCCTTTGCTCTTTGAATCTCGTCGCTCTCTTCCTTCTTCTCTCTCTCTCGAAACGCTCCTCTCTTCCCCAATACTACGCCACCACCTCTCTTCTCTGCAACTTAACATCACCACCATTCACCATCCTTTTTCCACTCTCTTCTTCTTCTTCTTCTCCTTTTCCTCATCCCCTTTTCTTTCCCCTTTCTTTCTCTCTCCCCTGTTTTCTTCCTTCCGCCATTTAAAGCGGTTTCTCTGCAACTCAAGTGTTATTCTTTTTTCTTTTAAGCAACCAAGATGTTATATAATATATTTATATATATCATACATACAATACCACATATAATATATTAGATTATGGTATATCATATTTTACGTTTTTACTATCTAGATCATCATATTATATCAGGTGGAAGTTTATTAGCTAAGTTATATTATATGTATAATGTGACCACCACCATACAACATAGATATGTATGCACATTATATTAATATAATATAATACAAAACAAGTGATTAACGTGTGATTTATGCGTGGATAGGTTGATAACGCCCAACGTCACGGAATCTCAACACTTTTGGAATTTAGCGATTCAGGTGGGGATGATTCTAGGCCTTCATAATATTTTATTTTGATATATATATATAGGAATGTTAAATTAATTAGGTCTATAATATCATTAGATTGCTTATGCATGCCTATTGTACATGATTTTATTTATACCATGTTGTGATTGATAGCCATGATAATATGTGTGTCAACATGACTTCTTGTTTTGATTAGAGGATATTTGGATGCACGCAATTCATGTGATATTTGAGACTTATTTATAAATTATAATGCCTGATAATGGAACGTATGACTTGGAATATTAGTATAGTAAGGTTCATGTGTTAACATTATTATATTGGGCATTGTGACATGATACTAGGTGTAGTGAAATTTGAATATGGTTTGTGAATACAATTAATAGCATACTTAGGTTGTATTTATGGTGTGACATCACTAAAGAACACAATTAAGATAAGAATCACACATATGAGGCAGTTATTCTAAGGAATATCGCCATTGATTATTATGGGGCAGTTATTCTAAGGAGTATCGTCAATGTTTATTATGGGGCAGTTATTCATGATGAATATCGCCAACGAAGTTCTAATTTTTGGGTAGTGCCACCCTGTGTTTGATTTTCTAAAGGTACGTGATTTAGAACGTGGTAAAATTCTCGACTCAAACAATCTAATGTTGCAACGATTAATGTGTGAAACTTGTTTGTAATGTTCTTGTGTATGTATCATAATAAAATGTTGTGAATTGTTTAGATGACCCACTGGGGTTTCAAGCTTACCCCTATTTTTCACATGCAGATACTTAGAAAATAAAGTAAGAAGTTGTGACGTGGTTCAGTGATAGGGGTAGGATGAGAATCTGGACAATATTTTAATTAGTGAATGAGTTAATTACTTGTTTAATTTCGTGAACTTTTATTTAGTAAGGGTTGTATTGACATTAGAAATTTTGATAAAATCTTTTTATGATTATTAAAGGGATCATGATTTACTTTAAATATATGTGCCTTGGACTTGAATTCTATTTGACGAATGTATTTAAGATATTGTGTCCATGATGGATGGACAAGGGCAAGTACCCTCATAATTCACTATAAAAATTGGTATAGTGGAATTATGTGGTCCTTGGTATGAAGAAAAAAAAAGGTATTCGTTTATCTTAACCAGTAAGTTGGTTGGAAGAATATAAACTCATAGTTTTGCAAATTTTACTATCTATATAATGATTATGGGTTAAGATAGACTGATAAGATTAACATCTCGATTTTCAGATATTTTCTCGATAAAATTAAAATATTCATTATTTTACAAAAATAATTAAATTTTGAAAATCGGGGTGTTACACAACACCTCCGCCCAAACTGAATTGGTTATAATACCAACTGAAGCCACTGAAACTACGAATACAGAGAAATAGGAACAGTGAGAGAGAACTGGGGGTGGGTGGGTTGCAGAGAAGATGAGTAGAGTGAAGTAAGGAGTTTAAAAGGTTGCAATGTTTATGAATTGTCTCATATTTGAATCTATATATTGATAAATGAATGAAGGCGGGGGGAGTGCATGGCACATTGAGGTGCCTTTTATGGAGTGCGTTATTAAGTAAACTCTTGACCATAACCATAGCTAGCTAGAAGACTTGTATGGATAAGGTACTCTAAGTTCGTCTCCTTATATATATATATATATATATATATATATATATATATATACTACCCTCTTGTGAGACTAATTGCATAATATTTCTAATCATTATATGGAGGGGACATGGGGCTCCACCACCTTTGACAAAAACACCTACATATCACTTGGTGGTATATAGCAATATGTCCCACATCTTTGAATTTATATGTTGATAAATGAATGAAGGCGGGGGGAGTGCGGGGGTGGTGAGGAGCCTATTTTGGAGTGCGTTTTCTATTTACTTGTAAGTATATCCAATAGCAAGGCAAATGTATAGTATTTGATTATGTAATCTTCAAAAGTGTGGTATTATCAACTACATATAATTTGTTTTCATTCAAATATATTTTTATAATTTAATGAATGAATTTATAAAGTAATAACCTAAAAATACATATGTTAAGTTATATATAAACTATTCTACAAATGTTGTGATAATATATTATTTTGGATCACTCAGGATAATATTCACATTTGCCAACCCTTTCATATTACACTTTATTATTTTTTGGTTTTTCATTTTTAAAGTTACACTTTCAGTTCATAATTTTGTATATTATTTTGTATTTTTAAAATGGTAAAGCAAAATGATTTTCCCTTTTTGAAAGGTATTCTATGTATCTGTCTTTTTTTCTTCACAAACATGCATTTTTGTTCTCCTAAACGAAAAAGTTAGGCATAAAATTTTTTAACTATTTTGCCTATTTGCTCATATACCCACTATCCTATTCTTCTTATTGATGATAAAATTGTTCATTTAATTATAGCTTAACAATATGCATGAATGAAGCGGGGTGTAATACCCCTAGTTTACACAAAAGAAAAAAGAAAAAAAAATCGAGCATTGCCAGAACGTTCGGGCAAGTCATTTTCTATAAAAGGGGTCCCTCCCCCCCTCATTTTCACACCAAAAATTCTCATCTCTCCCTTTTCTAGAGACTCTTTCTCCCTCTTTTGAGACTCTCTCTCTTAAAGACTCTCCACTGATACGGTGTGGAGTCGCTACCCGGCAAAAAGCGCAAAACATCAAGTGTTCAATCTGAAGGTGGGGAACAAACATAGGTTTGCGTGTCTTATGACTTTTAATAAAGTTTTCATTCATTCATCATTATGTCTATTATTCATTTACACTGCAATATTGCGTATAATGTTCATACATGTCATAGTTATGCCTTAATATTTGAAGTCCATGTATTACCCTGTTACAACGCCGGATTAGTGGTCAATTTGACTCAACTAGACTTAGTTTTGTCCTTATAACTTTGAATAGTGAACGGGAGGCAGCTTGCTGCTCTAGAAGACTTGGTAATTATGCGGGACCTCATGTTCCCACCTCTCGACCAGGAGACTGGTCTGGTTGGTCCATTTGAAAGCTATATGCTTGTATAAGTGATACTAGACATCCTAACAATACAGGTGGTGATGCCAATCCTGATAAGTATTACCAGACGTTGTCAAATTCTGTCTAATATTAGTAAAGACCGAACCCGCACATGCATAGTCATCATACATGAAATAAGAACCACCTAGGGACGTAAGTGGTTCGTGATCTATGGAATAGTTATTGGAGCAATTGTACTCACTATTATTGATGTTTTCCCTGGAGATGGACGTACAATGTGAACCAGGATTGCCTAGAGATAGACATCTGTACGTGAACCCAGGGCGATGAACGATCACAGAGCCATTACGAGACGATGTTATACATACATTCTTGTTAAGCCATGTTGTACTGTTTATAATGCTATGTTGCGTATATGTGATGTTTAATTATGAAGTCTTCTTTATTAATCGTCATATTCACGAACTATTTTACCCACTGGGCAATAGCTCACTCCCGTTGTTAACCATATTTACAAGAGTTTAGGATGGATTAGGCGGAGGTATTTTGGGCCCTCATTTTGTACCCCTTGCATATTTATTAGGGAGATTTTGGGAGGATGTTCCCTCAATTACATTTTGTACAAAATACATTATGAAATTAATGAAATCAGATTTGTACTCAAATTGTATACCTGCGCTCTGTGATATGGGGCATATGGCGGTATTAAATTGTTCATTTAATTATCTCTTAACAACGATTTGAGGGATTCTCCAACATTTAGTGAAAGTTCCTTGTTGTATAATCCAAACTGCAAAAGATATTTCGATGAAACTTAACGTGACGATATATTTGGAAACACATCTGGGGTGCCGACATAAAGTCGAGATTTTATAGACAACAAAGCCGCTCATTGTAATTCAATTCGAAAATGTAATTAATTATCACGTGGCGCTTGCTTCTTTTTAATGATTTTATTTGTAGTCGAAACAAACATTTATATAAATATCTGTTGCTTATTATTATTCTAATTATTGAAAGAAAGAAAAAAATGTTATATAGCTAGGTAAATACATGCTCCACATATCTGATTTAGGTATAGGTGGTTGTACGTATTCTTTATCTAATTGTATAATATACAAAAGTAAAGTGTTATATACCTAAAAAAATAGATATAGATAGATATATAGAGTCGAGGTACATGTGTCTCTAGATCATTTGCATCACAAAAATATAGTATTACCTACAATTGTATGTTGACTGAGATAGTTGTACATGTGCCATTTTTTATTTAACAGGTTTTGTTTATATCAATCTCTTGCATTTATTTCACATATCACATCACTTGTCTTATATTAAGGCAATATATTTCTTTTCCTACAGTAAACACTAACCTAGCTAGCTAGAATTAAAGATATCAATATTAACATTAATGTGGGATTGAAAGAAGTTTGAAGGATGAGGAGAAATAGTCAAATATCTAAAAGTAAGCAGAGAAGTGAGGACATCACCATAATAATGACAAAAATTGTTTAAAATGACACTTGGTGCCCAAACATGTCAAATTATATATATATATGGACCCCAAACAATTAAAAAACACCCCATATTTGATATTATAGAACTTAATCTTTTAAAAGTAAAATATGCATATAATAAAACATGCCCCTAGCCATGGTAGGATGGTGGAAATTGTGCCATTTATAATGTAGTTATATAAATAGGAACATGTTGAAGCTAATCTTTTAAAAGTGAAATAAAACACATTTAAAAGAAATCAGAAAAAAAAATTAAAAGCAGAAACTCCTGATAAATATACAACTTCTTCTATAAATGTATGGAAAGGACAAAAGATAGATGAAAAGAATAACATAGACATAAATTAGTCAAGATAGAAAATCTTTTAAAGGTAAATTTCTTTAATTTTAAATTAAATAAATTAAAAGAAGTTTTTAGTTCATCATATAATAATAATTCCATGACTTTTAATTATTATTTGAATAAAAATATTAAGATCCCGCCACCATGTTTGATGGATCTCCAAAATAGACAAAATGAGAGATTAGAGATTTGGTTATCAGAATCAGGGTCAAGAAAAAAAGGTCTTCTCCATGTCTCCATTGTTTGTACAGTAAGATTGGTCAGTTATCTATAATTTTCTTTTTTAATATTATAATAAATGGTTGTTTAATAACTTTTTCCACAGAAGAAATTAAAGAAATGTATTCATATTGATATATATGATATTGGCATGTTTTCAAATCGAAAACTATCAATATAAAATGCATGGTACAGTAATTTCTAAGGTAGTGAAGTTTCATACTAAAAATTTAAATAAAAATAACCCAATTTATCATCTTTTCTTCTTCTTATTTGTCACCATTACCCATTACATGTGTCTTAATGATGAATTATTGTTCGATCTGCTACTGAACTCATCAGATTTATGTTGGATCTTCGTCTATGCATAATCTGAGATATAATGATATTGTTGGGACCTTATATGGAGAAGAACTAGACATAAAGCTTGATTTAAAGATGTGACATAAAGATGACAGTATGACTTAAGAAAAGAACTCTGAAAGCCTACTTATGATCAATTTAGTGCAATGATTTGTCATTATATGATGTCACTTCCTTGCTTATTTCAAGATGCTAAGGCATTTATAGCACTACCCTACATACTACTACTACTACCACACCTATAGTACTTTTAATATTAATTTCAATGCAACCAATACCTATATACTCTACCTATGCACCAAGTTCTTTCCCCTTCTCTCAAATAAAACCCAACATACAAAAAATAATCAATGTAATTCATATACCATGCACGTCAACCCTGTATTTGGAAAGGACATTATCATTATTCAAGTTTATATATAAACATATGATATGATGTCGATAACAATATACGTTTTGCCATTATTCAATTGGTAACAGGAATATTTGCATTAATTCTAACTCTAAAAATGTAGCAACACTCAAGTTATAAAAAACAAAATTCTCCGTTTGAATATTATATAATAGTAAGAAGGAGAATAGGAGCAAAGGAAAGTCAAAATAAACATGTCCATTATTGAGTTCAAAAAGTTATGTGAACATTATGTAAAATAAGGAATGAAACAAAATGGTACAGGTAACTTCAGTCTTTTGAATAGAAAAATAATATTATTGTTCATCTTCAATATTCACTTCCAAGATTTACAGAAACAATTATTTTTCTCTTCTCTCCATTACAACCTAAAAAAATTAGTACAACCCATTGGTTTATTGACCAAAAAAAAAAAAAACTCTAGAAACCATTGAACAACCCTTAAAAAGTAGTACAACCCATTAGCTTATTGACCAAAATAACTTAAAGGAAAAAAAAAAACTCTAGAAACCAAAGAATAACCCTTAAAGTATTCAAAATATTTAAGCAGAATTAAAGTCATCAATCAGCTTGAGGTATTTTCATGAAGGAATTGATGTATGAAAAATCAAGCAAATCCGAAACAATTTAAGTTCAAACCTTGCTAGATGAAATAAAAAACGAATTTACAACCAAGATTCTAAATTTGCAATTTAATTGAAGAATAAGTAATTCAAATATTCCAAAAGAAAAGCCTAAATTGAAAAATCAGAAGCAAAACACCCAAGAGATGCACTAACCTTGAATGTCTTCTTTAATGACTGAACTGTACCAAAAAGAAAAGAAGATATTATGATTTTATAAATCTATGATAAATAACTAAAAAAATTGAGGAAGAAAGAATCAAGATTGTAGATATTAGTTATCTTCCTCCTGCTATACATGTTCAAAAGCACAGGTGACTTAGATCTCTTGTATGAAAAATAAAATTGAATATAGTTTAATTGACTTAATCTGAATCCGTATTCTAATTTATTTATTTTTTCTTCTCAAGATCAAGAGACCCTGTCTGCCCAAAAAGAAATTTAGATTAAAAAAAAAATAGCTTACTTCTTCTTCTTTCTATAGATTGAAGACTTAACCGGCAAAAATTTGCCAGCCGCATCAATACTATAATTCGCTTGGCGTGGTCAATCTTTCACACTTTTATTGCACGACTAAAGATCTTCCTCCTGCTATACATGTTCAAAAGCTTAGGTGACTTACATATTTTGTGTGGAACATAAAATTGAATAAAGTTCAATTGACTTAATTTGAATTCATATTGTAATTTGTTTTTTTTTTCAATATAAGGAGGCCCTATCTGCCAAAGAAAAATTTAGATATAAACAATAAAAACTCACTTCTTATTCTTTATGTAAATTAAAGATTTAATCGATGAAAATCCACTTAGCCAAGAGAGGATGAGCATAAAACGACAACAAATTTTATTTCGTAACTGAAAAAAGAAGAATTTAGATACGGAAGAAGCAGGAGAGAGAGAGAGAGAGAGAGAGAGAGAGAGAGAGAGAGAGAGAGAGAGAGAGAGCATTGAAGAGATGAAGAGAGGGAATGGTTGGAAATAAAGCACGAGATAGAGAGAGATCGTCGGAAAGATGAAAAGGGAGAGCGGTTGAGCAAAAAAACAAAGGAAGAGGGAGTGGTATTGATAGTCACATATACCAAACTAAAGGAAAAGATGGAATGCTAAAATAAACCGTGGCGCTTTGTAAATCCCTTCTAGGAATGCTGAGGTGGCGCTCCGAAATGCTTCCTTTGGTTATATATAGTTATAGATATCCACGTAACAGCTAGAAATATGTAAAAATAAATATATAAGGTTCTACAAAGAGTTCTTTTTTTTTTTTTTTCGTGTGTGTGTGATGCAAACTTACATTAAAATTCTAAATATTGACGTGATGATCGATAAATCATGGAGTAAAATGCAGCTGCCAATTAAAGTTTTTTTTTCTTTCTATCAAAAAAAAGAGAAAATAAACACACACACACACACACACACATATATATATAAAGGAAAAGAAAAAGAAGACGTGCTGAGCAGAATTCTTCCCAACGCTGCAGGAACAGACAAGAAGTACAAAACAAAACCCATCAGAGAAGATTTCCAAAAGATGAAAATTAAAATGAAAGCTAGGAACCTAGCTTGGCTTTGCCCAATGCAAGAGGTGATGCTATAAATCTTTATAAGTGAAAAAGGAATATCTTAAATTCTAAATTAACTCAATAACCCTTTGAACCTAACAAAGAATAATCTCTCACTGCTATAAAAAGCATCAGATGAGACCCAATTTTCAATTCATTCAAAGATCTTTGATCAGAAAAAAAAATTAAGATCACAAGTTTCATCAATGGATTCCAAGGATGGAGCTGCTGTTAACATTGAACGTTCATACGAAGATTTCCTGCCCTCAGTTCAATGGATCAAAGAGGAATGCAGAGTTCTTGAGTTTTCTATCCCCGGTACCTTTTTTTCCATTTCTTTTTTACATTAAATTCATATATATAAACTGACTATACATTCATATATATATATATAAACTGATTTTTAAATAATCTTTCTCTACTTTTAACTCTACATGGAAATACTAGAAATTAAAGGCAGAAAGAAAAAAATTTTGGTTTTTGAAATAAAATTAAACAGCGTTACACTGATTGTCATATAATTAAGACATTAATTAATGTACAACAGTCTATTCCACAAGGGCTTGGACTGTGTTAATTTCAAAGGGATTTACATATATCTCAAGATCTATATATATAGTAGTAGTAGTATGTGTGTTCCACATGAGAAAAATATAAAATTTTAAGATTTTTTGGTATTTTTGTTTTTATTTTAAATAAAAATGCTAAATATAGGTAGAATGAAAGAGGATAATACTCGAAAATGTTGGAAACTAAACAAATTCCAATAAAGTAAACAAATAAATTATCAACTTAAACCTTAAAAAGTAGAGGAGAAAAAGTTGATTTTAATAAATTACATTATACCTCTTAAATCATTATAATGTTTAAAAAATAAACAACAATAAGATCTTTATAAGGACAATTTTAGAAAAATAGTAAAAATGATCTGTTATCTTTGAAACTTTTGACATTTTATATATGTACGTAGTATAGATATAGATATAGTTGAAGGCTTAATTAATATAAAATTTATAATTTGATCAATGGAATCCACATTTTCTTGTTCCTTTTTAATTACAGACTTCAAGAGGGAGCACCTGGCAGTGAAGCTAGACTCACATGGGAATCTAAAGATCAGTGGAGAAAGGCCACTTGATGAAAACAAGTGGAAACGCTTCACTCATAGCATTTCAGTTCCAAAAGACAGCAAAATCAGTGATTTCAATGCCAAGCTCAGTTCTGGTGTTCTTCGCGTTTCCTTACCCAAAACAGTCACCAAACTCCAAGATGATATTGATGTACAAGAAGCTTCAACTACTATAACTACTAAAACTATTCCTGCTGTTACTACTGCTGCTGCTGCTGAAACATCAAAACAAGATCAGAAGAGTAGTAGTGATTTGGGTTCAGAAGTAAATGGTAGTACCAAGTTGCCGGGTGATCTGAAAGCAGAAGATCAAGCTGAAATAATAACGGGTGGTGAGAAAACTGAAAGGCTGCATAGGTTGCCAAGAAGCAGCTTGGTGACAGTTGCGGTAGTTATTGTGGCAGTTGTGGTGGTTGGAGCTTTTGCAAAGTATATGCTTGGAACTTTCTCAGGTTGGGAAGATCTTGAGGGACTTTGAAGAGAGCTTAATAAATTAATTAATTGAGTTGTGCGTTAATCATCATACACGCATAATTAATATTGGGTATTTAATAATGATTGATTGAATTGTTGTATATGTACAATCAAATTTATTGTGAATTAAGTGTCTTCCCTTTAAATGTTGAAATTTGAGTTAATTTAACAGTGGGAGTTAATTATTGGCATTGATTTTAACAAAATAATAGGGTAACCACGGTCTTTAGTTCTCCATGTTGTAAAGATTTTGCCCCCTTTCATTTGGGCTTTGGGCTTTGCCCACTTTCACATGGGTTTATGTGTCGCCTTGTCTCTAAGGCCCGTAAGGGCCAGTCAATAATTTGTGTATGTTCTTCAAAATTATTTATGATATATATTGTTTCCTAATCCAATTTTAAGAAGAAAAAAAACATATATTTCTTTTTATGCCTCTTTTTATTCATTAGAACCTATAATTAGAATTAAAAAAGATTTCTAATCCAATTTTGGAAAAAAAGTCACATAGATTTCTTTCCTAATTAAAGACTTTTTATTTATTACAACAAGATTTTCTAATCCAATTTTGGAGGAAAAATCAGATAGATTTCTTTCCTAATGATTTTTTTATTCCTTATATAACCTATAATTATAACTTAGGTTTTACAGTGGCACCTTCCAAGCTTATATATAGGTTAATAAGATGGTGTGGCCCTTTGTATCCGCACTTTCAGTGTTTTCTTTTTTATAAAGTATTACCTCCAAGTTGTTGTGGGAAAAATCATGGCTCATCCTTCATGGCCTTTTCTTTTAGTTGCTCTCTTGCTTTCCTTGACTTTGGTCATGGATGAGGTCTCAAGTGTGAGTTTTATTTTTCACATTATTCTTTCTTCAATTTATTATTTTACTTTTTAAATTTTTTTTTTAGGTTTTTTGGTTACAAATTATGATGGAGGTCCCTTGTAGAGGAACTGAAGAATACACTAGGAAAATGTATTCGGACACCTCATTCTCTTAGACCAACATGGAACTACTCGTTTACATAAAGCTCTATGTTGACATAAAGCTCTATGTTGATCTAAGAGGACATGCATCTGATGACACTAGCGAGTACACTTTTGGAGTTAGCCTTAAAAAGTTCTTATTTTATTAGTTTAAAACTTGATTAATTAGTTAGAAATATTCACTTCCAACATAGTGCAGCATGAATGGTTGGGGGTGTGTGGTAAAAGTGGTTAAAGTGTGAATTTCAAGATCGAAATTTCTATTCAGTTTAGTCATGCCCACTTGGAGAGAGTCTCTTATTGCCCCTGTAGTGCTCGATCGCAGATTAATCTCGCCCTTTGGTGTGGATACGCCTGGGAAATCAAAAAAAAAAGTTAGAAATGTTCAAGATTTTTACAAATTAATTAGAAATGTAATTTGATGACGAAAGGAGTATCATCATGCGCTATGATTGAAGTTTTAAATCTTCTCATATGTATGACTCAAATCTTTTAACAAAAAATTTCAGCTATTGAAATTTTGTCTAAAATATTGGGGGTGTCTATTGATTTAATTTCCTGATGTTTTGATTTGTATTCTTTTAGGTTGAAGCCGTTAATGTTGTTAAGGCAAGCTACCATCCCGTAAGTTCTTTTTGTCTTATATCTCAATGTTTAGAGGAGCTATTGGTGACTATATATCGGTGCATATATTTTAAAAATTGAAAAAAAAAAAAATCTAATTATATCTTTTTGATGTTTTGGGAATTGATGAAACAGATGGGCACGGAAGGATCTGTTCCCGCAAAAGGTAATTATTCTTTCATTATTTATACACTTGTTATAAAAATTTTAAGACATTAATTTTATATTATATTAATAATTTTATAACAAGTGTGACATTAATTTAATATCTTCAACAAGCTTGCAATAGAGTGGGTGACGCATATGTTGGTACAACAGTTTTTTTTACAAATATTTTATAAAAAATGTATAAAGTATTATAAACATGAATGCAAATCTGATTTCTTATAAGTGATGTGATTTTATAAAATAAAAATAAACAAATAAAAAAAATCTAATATTTATTTCTTATTCACTTAAAATCAAATAAGCTTGCTATAAGAGAAGTCCATAAAATGGTTTGATCTAGCTTTTTAGGGATAACTTTAATAATTTTTTTTCATTTATTCTAAAAACTAAAATTGCAAAATATTTAACTTTTTAGAAGTTGTAACAAGGTTTCCGTAGGTGAATCCACCGAAGAATCATTGTTGAATATTCCTGCACAACATAATGGCCCACGAACCGTTGAATTGTGTCATTTCGAACTAGTGTCGGGCGACCCACGTCATCATGACATCTCGATCAGAACTAAAATATTTAACTTTTTTATTTGTCATGTGATGGGATAGTAAATCTTCCCATGACATAATAAATCTTATTACGAAGAATCCAACCCTCAACCTTATAAATTGAAAAGAAATAACTTTACCACCAAGTAATTAATTGGTGATTAGCTATATATATATAACTAATAAGAAGATAACATGAGGTTGATGTTATTTTATTTATGTATATATTTCAATATTGCAGATTGCCCAAATGCATGCTCATATAGATGTTCAGAAACATCGCACAAGAAGCCGTGCATGTTCTTCTGCATCATGTGTTGTACCAAGTGTTTGTGTGTCCCATCTGGAACATATGGGCATAAGGAGGAGTGTCCATGCTACAACAACTGGAAGACAAAGGAAGGCGGCCCCAAATGCCCTTGAACTACACATAGAAACCCCCACCTTAATCAAAATTCGATTTGCTAGCTGGGTTTTGGTAGGGTTTAAAAATGGAATAACTGTGGGATTTTATATAATATAGCGTGATTAATGATATTAAGCATATGAGTTTTCACATATACATTATACTGAATTAATTTTCCTTTGAGTATATTAATTAGTTTTTTATGAGATTTTGATGATGGAGCATTTGGAAGAACAGGAAAATAAGTGATGATGATGTGAGAAAAGAATTAAAGGGTCTAAGCCCAAGTGATTTTTCCTACCTCATTTTTTCAGGATGGGTCTATTTCATTTTATTAAAGTTCATCTCCACCCTCTCAAATTAATGCATTTCCATTTCTTTTTATTATTTTTATTTTTTTAGTTTTAATCCATATAATAAAGGTCCCTTATTACAGTTAAAAATAGTTTTGCGAAGAAAATTTCCCTATTTCTTGATATTGATCAATGGATGTGTACATGTACATATATATAGTGATGGATCGATTAGATTAGATCCATACAATCAAGCTAATCTTTACAATTAAGGAACATGCTGAAATAGTCTCGACCCCTAAATTACAAGTGTCTAGAATAGGAAAGAATCACAAGAGGAAATAATGGATTACAAAGAAACTAATATCTCAACACTCTCCCTCAAGTTGGTGCATAAATATTGCAGATGCCCAACTTGCCCAAAAATTTGGAGAACACGATGTGAAACGGCTTTAGTAAGTTTATCGACCAACTAATCTTCTAAGCGAATCTTAGGGAACTCTACAATTTGCTCATCCAATTTCTCCTTAATGAAGAATCTGTCAACCTCCACATGCTTTGTACGATCATGTTGAACTGGATTATGAGCAATGTCACATGTTGCTTTGTTGTGACGATATACTCGAATTGGCTGCATAGGTGGATAACCCAAATCCTTCAAGAGAAGTCTTAGCCATAATGCTTCACAAATTCCAAGTTCCATACTTCAAAATTCAACTTCTGCACTTAATCGTGCAACAACATTCTATTTTTTACATCTCTATGTGACTAGATTACCACCAACAAAGGTAAAATAACCTGAAGTAGATCGTTTGTCATCAATTGCTCCGGCCCAATCAGCATCAGTATATGCATCCACGCTTTGATAATTTGCAATTTTAGTGAATAAGAATCCTTTACCAGGAGCAAACTTCAAATACCTTAAAATACGCATAACTGCATTCATATGTTGTTCTCTAGGATTATACATAAACTGACTGACAATACTCAATGCATTGACAAGATTTGACCATGTGTGTGCTAAGTACATCAACCATCCTACAAGCCTCGAGTATCTCCCTTTATCAATTGGCCCTTTATTAGGCTCAACACATAACTTCAAACCTTCTTGAACTGATGTATCAATTGGTTGACATGTTGTCATATTGGTTTCTTGTAACAAATCCAGAGAATATTTCCTTTGAGACAAAAAAAATCCCTTTATCAGAATAAGCCACTTCAATCCCAAGGAAAAATTTCAAAGGGTCAAGATCTTTCATTTCAAATTCTCCAGACAAGTAATTATGAAGAGTATTCCTTTCTTCAGGGTCATTTCCTATAACTATCATGTCATTCACATATACTATAAGTGCAGTGATCTTATCTTGTTGCCTTTTTAGTAATAAAATGTGATCTGAATTGCTCTAATGATAATCAAATGCTTTCATAGACTTTGTGAATTTTTCAAACCATGCTCTTGGAGGTTGTTTCAACCCCATACAAGGATTTTTTTAGTTTGCACAGCTTACGACTATGCATTTCTAATATTGTGCATCGTGGTGGCAGATCCATCTAGACTTCCTTAGACAACTCTCCATGTAGGAAACATTCTTCACATCAAACTATTGTAATGGCCAATCCAAGTTTGCAGCAAGAGATAATAAGACTCTAACAATGTTAATTTTGGCGACAAGGCGAATGTATCTATATAGTCAATCCCATATACTTGGGTGTACCATTTCGTTACTAGTCTTGCATTGAAACGTTCAATTGAACCATCTACTTTGTGTTTTACAATATACATCCATTGGCATCCAACTAGTTTCTTCCCTTATGGAAGAACAACAAATTTCCAAGTGGCATTTTTTTGTAGGGATATCATGTTTTCATTCATAGCAGCTTTCCACCTAGGATTAGCTAAGGCTTCCTACACACTATTAGGAATAGCTACAATAGATAATTGATTTACATATGACTGATTTGTGTCTGACAAGCGATGATAGGATACATAATGACTCATAGGATATTTAACTCTACTAGACAATTCAGGTTCATATGTGGGTTTAGGAATACCTCTAGTGTGACTTTGTGGTAATTGTTGTCTAGATGGTTTAGAAACATCCTTAGCAGGTGATTGGTGTGATGTATTAGTTGCCTATGGTGTGAGAAATTCGAATGAAGATGGAATTACTACTTCAGTTTTTGAGTGTTCCACTGATTCATAGTCCAAAATTATACCAATCAAATCCAAGTCATCCTCTTCTTGATTAACCGTCCTAGTTTGTAAGTGATCATCACTACTTGCTTTTAGGTTATCCACGTCTAGTTTAAGGAGTTCCCCTACTTCAAAAGTACGATCATCACCGTAGTCCAGAGTCTGAAATTCTTCTTGAAGATACTCCCCCTGAAGTTTAGGCTTAAAAGAAAAATACATTGAGCCTTTTTGAAAGACAATATCCAATGTAATAATCATTCTTCGAGTTGGAAGATGATAGCATCGATACCCTTTTGATGAGCAGCGTACCCCAGAAAGACACATCATAATGCTTGTGGAGTTAACTTGTTGCGTTCATGTGTATGCAGATGCACAAATGTTACACAACCTAAAACATGAAGAGCGAAGTATGGAACAATTGAAGCAACAACTACTTTAGTAAGTGCCAGGAATGGTATACGAAAATTAAGAGTGTTGGAGGGTACTCGGTATGTTACAAATAGAAGTGTTTCGCCCCAATAAGACAACGACATATGGGTTTCTATCAAAAAAGCAAGAACAACTTCCAACAAGTGAAGATTTTTTTACTCAACTAGCCCATTCTATTGAGGTGTATTAAGACAAGTGGTTTGAATAATTCCATGTGCTTCCAAATACTTTTGTAACTCAGAACTCAAAAATTATCTTCCATTGTCACTGCAAAAAAACCTGAACTTGTGCATTATACTAAATACGAACCATTTTATGAAAATTTTGAAATAATAAGTTCACTACACTATTGGATTTCATCAAACTCACCCAAGTCATCTTGGTATAATCATCAATAAATTTAGCAAACCAACATGACTAGTGACTTTGGATGGACCCCAAACATCAGAATGTATGAGCATTAAACGAACAAAACTTTTATTTAAAACCAATGGAAATGAAACACAATAACTCTTTGCAAGTTCACAAACATCACACTTGAAACTATCAACATCAATTTTTTCAAATAAACTAGGAAATAATTTCTTTAGATAACCAAATGAAGCATGCCCCAGACACCGATGCCATAACTACGTGTCAGTTTTTTTTTTCTTTTCCCTACTAAAGTTATTCATGTTCAAAGCTTGATGCAACTTGTTAGAACTTGTTGACGCTAAGTCCAAGTAATAAAACTTTTCGCGCCTAACACCACAACCAATTGTCTGTTTCGTTTGGATGTCCTTAAACACACAAGAGTCAGGCCAAAAAATTACAACACAACTTAAGGTGGTGGTTATTTGGGAAATAGACAAATGATTATAATCCAATGATGGAACAATTAAAACAAAATTTATATTTAAAGTATAAGTGAGGGGCAAAGATCTTTCCCTAATTACTAGGGATGAAGCACCGTTGGCAGTGAAAACAAACTTTCGTGAGGACGAGTTAAGGGGTGAGACCTGTCTAGAAGCAAATGTCATATGATCTGTAGCACCAAAATTAATTATCCATGCGTTATTTGAAACAGGTATAAAAACCTTACTGACATTACTCATAGTTGTTGCTAATGTTGAGGTCTCTCCAATATTTTCATTCTGTCTTTGTTTCAATAACAGCAACAGTAAAAGGCTTCTTCGAGTTCTTTTTTCGTTCGTAACTATGATCTCACGATATCCCACGAGTTCGAAGTATAAACTCTTTGTATGACTAGTTTTATCACAATGAGTACATTTGTAAGTAGACTTGTCTGCACCATTCTTAGGTTGGCTAGGATAGGATCCTTCCTATCAAACTAGTGCATAACATTCCTCTAAGTCAAGAATAGGATCCTTCCTTAAAATTTCACCTCGAATTTCTTCCAACCCAATAAGAAAAATATGCACCATTTGTTGTTGGACTAATTTTCGATAGGATTCAACATTTTTTTCACTTTCCATGATCACCTTAGCACAATGATCCAACTCATTGAAAATCTTTTGTAAATCTCCGTCATACATAAATAGCACTCTACCATTTTGTTTAGCAGAAAAAGCCCTTTGATTTAAGGTAAAAACCTATAACTCATCGTTTCCATCATAGAAAGCTTTAAAAAGTGTTCGTCAAATATCTCGAGCAATAGGTATGCGAATATCGATTCATAATTTTTGGGGACATAGAAATCAACAACCATTTTTTGACCTTTGGATTCTCTACATACTTCTCATACCCATCATCCTTTTCAGCAATATGCATCTCGATGATTTGAGACCACATATCAAAATTTGTCTCATTGAGCATAACCCCTGCATTAAATGTAGAACTCTCAGACTGGACAAAATAGGGTTAGGTTTGCTCATAGTGGCGCATGGGTTAACTTTAGCAAATAAGGTGCGAAATAGCAATAAGAAAATATATATATATATATATATATATATATATATAAGGTGGGTACAAGAAATATGTACTTCAGAGAGATAATTAAAAGAAGAGAAAAAATAACTCACGGTTTTCAAAAGGTCAAAAAGGTGAAATTTCTTAAATAAAGGGACAATTTAATGCTCCCGCAAATCAAGGACCTCCACTTCAATGAGACAATATTGTTGATGTAACGACTCTCACCCGATTTTGTTTCAATGATTACAAACAACATTCTCTGTGATCACTAATCTCTTTGACTTAGTTGTTTCAGTGCTAACTAGCTATATTAGATGAATTCAACTATATCGTCAAAAATGTGTTGATGAAACAATAATGCACGAAAATTCAAAAGCTTCATGTTTGTAATCTTTTGTCTAGAATCTTAATGCTGTAAAGTAATCCTTACTCGTTCCAACCACAATATGATTTGCATCTTTTGAAAATCATGCTTATAGGTCATTAGATATTCATGCACATATACTATTATCTTATTGATCATGCATGCACACACATTATCATGACTATTATGCAATCATATAGTTAATATTGTTTATTATGCCCTCATATTACCAACTATGCATGGTTTTTATAGTTTTACGTGTATCATATCGAACATCTTAATCATTTGTATTAATCGATTATTTTACACATGTTTATCTTTGCAAATTGTGTTTCAATCTTGTCAAAAATATTTTCAAAGTTGGTTTATGTGTTTGACAATGTCTTAAACTCATTTTGATCAAAAAATTGGGTTTATGCCACTTCATACTTTCGTTTTCACAAGTCCAAAACAAGTTCTCAAGTGATTTAAACATCTTTTCAAAGCAAAAGTTCACCTACATTTGAATCTTGATTCATACTTTCGAATAGCTTGCCTAATCTTTCAAACACTTTGAGAAACTTGTGAGTTTTACTTTAGCATAGATCAAGCCGTTCTTGAGTGAATTCGTCACATATCTTATAGATCTTGATCTTTCTTGAGGATGAAATCACTCTCAATCACCTTCACACATTAGAGAATCTTGTGTGCTTCATCCTTCCCAAGAGTTGGGTAAAATCTCTTTTTAAGATTCGTGTGATTGTGTTTGTGAATGAAAAATGGTTTTTGTGTTTGATTTATCTATCTTTAAAACCATTTTGTTTAAGTGTTTGTGAAACCATACTTGATTTTCATATGATATTATTTTGATTAGTGGTTTCAAACATTTTATGTGGTATCGATTCATGTGCTAAACTTACATTATTTTGAATCAATTTCAATGATCATTACTTGAGCATATTGATTCTTGAACTTAACCATTTATCTATTTAGAATCAACAAGTCTTGATCATTTGTGCATATTGATTCTTATGCTTCATACATATCATCTTTAGAATCAATATTTGAATACATGTGCATATTCGATTCTTGATCTTACATTATTACTATTTGAATCGTTTGTATGTATTTCAAAACAACTATTTCAACACTACACATCAGTTAAAATATTGTGGTTGGAATAGTAGTGATTATTCATTTAAGATTGTACGCTTCAAATTGTTGAGAGTGTTTTTAGAACTTCTCTCTTTATCATTTGTAATCTTGATGTATTGTTAACTTGTTAGTCAACCGAGACTATACCATATTATTGTATAGCTTGTAACCACGCTCATAAGGTGGTTACAGTGAGGCTTTCTAGCCAAACCCTTGTGTTGGTTAGTGCGACTTTCTAACCAAGCTTTTATGTTGGTTAGTGTGTGCGGCTTCTAGCCAAGCCCTTGTGTCGGCTAGTGTACACAACTTCTAGTCACGCATGTAAGTTGACTAACCAATAGTGTATTGAAAAATCCTGATCATGGGTGATCGGGTAGTGGAGTAGGTTTAAGGTGAACCGAACTACTATAAATCACCGTGTCCATTTAATTTTTCCTGCACTTGATTATTTAGTTTGTTACCTACTGCACATATATTCTGTTTAAATTAATTAACCGAAAGGTAACCCAAAAATCCACCAAGTCCAATTCACCCCCCTCTTGGACTATAATATTGGGCCAACAAAGATCTGAGGCCGTTAAGAGTTGCTTTAATAGACAACTTTAGTCTTTTTTTTTTCTTTTTTTTTCCACCGAAAGAAAAATATTTATGGAGCAACCCTCAGTAACTGTTGAGTGCTTGGTTGTTGTCTTCAGAGGTTAAGATCACCGAAGTGGCCACAAATGACTTCCAAATGTTCTTTAAATGTTCGCACGCAATGCAGTTTGTGATGGATAACTGGTTTTGGTTGTTTAATGAGTATTTATTCCTAATGAAACCATGGGATCCCACTGTTGATCCTAAAATAATCTAATTCCCTTCATGTAAATTATGGGTACAGAGGCATGGATTACCATTAGATTGTCGTGGAAAGGATGTGGTGTTCAAGGTTGTAAATTATGGGTACAGTTGCATGGATTACCATTAGATTATCGTGGAAAGGATGTGGTGTTCAAGGTTGGGCAGAGAGCAGGGTCGGTTCTTAAAGTTGAAGATAGCTTCTGCTGATATATTGTCACACCCTGGGTTGCACAGCGTGCCCCCTACCCAGGTGCGGGCGCACCCCCTCGGGGCGAACGCCTAGCCATTATGGATCCATAATATTGTCATATCGTCATGTAGCAACCCAACCGCAGCTGGTCTACATCGAAACGATTATTTGTCCCTACTATTCATGAATAGTAAAGGGCCTCCCCCAGAATCGAACTCGAGACCTCGCTTAAGGAGTCTAATTTAACATTCTCAGTAACCACTGAACCAAAAAAGGCGTTCGCCCCGAGGGGGTGCGCCAGCACCTGGGTAGGGGGCACGTTGTGCAACCCAGGGTGTGACAAAAAGGCCTTATGTATACGTAAGCCATTTTTGTCCGGACTTCGTATACATAATATTGTCATATCGCCATGTAGCAACCCAACCGCAGCTGGTCTACATCGTATGTAAGGCCTTTTTGTCACACCCTGGGCTGCACAGCGTACCCCCTACCCAGGTGCGGGCACACCCCCTCGGGGCGAACGCCTAGCCATTATGGATCCATAATATTGTCCCATCGCCATGTAGCAAACCAACCGCAGCTGGTCTACATCGAAATGAAGAAGCTCAAGCAGTGCATCTCTTAGAACACCTAGTGGAGCCAATCTAGGTGAGAATTCATCCCGGTTGCAGTCCTTCTCGCTATCTTCAAGTTTAGCCATAGAAGGCACGGTGTCATGCAAAAGAGCATTCTTCGAATTTTTCCCATAAATGAAGATCTAGCGGTTAGGTTCGACTTTATAAATAGTATGGCAAAGCAGCAGGTTGTACAATCTCAAGAGGATTTGGTTAACCTAAAGCAGTCAGCGCCGGACCTACAACCAAATCTCCACAAGGTGGCCATCCAATATCTCTCTCAGGTTTCATATGGGGCCTAGAATCATCATTACTCCACCCCTTCTAACCATGGTAAAGTCACACCCCCACTAACCCACATAGGAACTCTCAATTCTGATATGGGCCTAGCCATACAACCACACCATTACAAACCAGTCTCTAAGCCAAGCCAATCATCTGACACCTTTCTTCAGGTTATAATTAAACCAGCCCATCAACTTAAATCCAACCCAAATAACATAGGCCCAATCAAATAAACCATCTGCACCCAAAGTCAAGTCCAACAACCAACCAACTAAATCCCAAATAACCCAGGAACCCCCATCTTTAAACAACTGCCCAAGTCATGCCCAACCCCATCAAAATAACATTAACGGTCAAACCAACCAACCCTCCCACATTCCTACATTAGAGCCCCCATCTCAGCCTCCAACGTCCTAAGACCGCTTCAACCTCATGCAAGCCATAAAAAAAATGGAAGGCAATGTCCAAATAAAATGAAAGTAAGGGCTACGACGAGAAAGCAATTGACAGAAACAGTTACCAAGAACAGTACTTACATCGAAACATGTATGGAGATTGAGTCGGAGACCCATTTTTTTAGCAATAGATGGTGCAACTCTCAAGTGACAAAAAGCCTTATTTTTCTCCTCGGAAAGGGTGGTGGCGACCGACCCATATGGACCCCTACTGAAAAAATGAGGATATTGTCCTAGAATTGTCAAGGTGTGAGGAACCCCGGACAATTCACATTCTCAAGAAGATGGCGTGGCTTCATTCCCCAAAAATAGTGGTGCTTTGGGAAACTAAAAACAGAGATGTTAGACTTTATCGAATTAGGAACCGACTTGGATTTGCATGTTGTTTCCCCATTCAACCAAGAGGTTTAGCTGGCGGGATTTGTGTCTTCTGGTCTGATGTGTCATCTAGTTGGGTAGCAGTTCATTCTCATTTTTTTGTTTAATTATTAGTGGAAGACCACAAGAAAAATGACTATGTGGCGACTTTTTGGCCTGCATGGCACCACAAGTTTCTCCTCTCGAGTTTAGCAATGGGAAATCCTTTCAAAACGGTTGGCAGCTAGTAGTTAACCCACCATCTTATTGGGAGATTTTAATGCAACATTAGATCCCTCAGAAAAATCAAGAGGTGACGGGTGGAATTGCCATGAAGAGAATGCCTTCTTCCAGTTTATTTGCACCAATAATTTGCATGTCATGGAGTTCTAGCCCCCCCCACCCCTTTACGTGGTCTAATCAAAGAACAGGGGATCATCTAATTCTTGAAAGATTGTACCATTGTTTAGAACAACCAACTTGGTTCTCGATCTATGACCAGGTGCATCTAAAACATATTCCTTCTCCTGGATCTAATCACTTATCCTTGTTTTTTTCCACAGACACTATAGGAAAGATTTATAAACAACAGATCATCTTTGATAGTCGGTGGTTTACTTTTGAGGGATGCAATGATATTATAAAGGAAATTTAGTCGACCTCAACCATTCTCAGCCACAACCATAGCCTGTCTACTCTAATCAAAGCCGCGAAGCACAATGTTCTTCACTGGAAAAAAAACTGCCCACAAGCAAACTCCAACAGGCTTATGCAGGATTGTGAGAGGGAGCTATCAAAATTGTTAAATAATAAAGGAGTAGATTTGGAATAAATCCAAGACACTAAAAGAAGATTACAGGAGGTCTAAATCTAGGAAGAAAGGTATTGGTGGGATAAAGCTAGAATGATTGGTTTAAGCTTGGAGATAGGAACACAACTTTCTTTCATGCTAAAGTGACTTCCAAGAGGAGATGCAACTGAATCAACTCCTTACAGAATGAAGCTGGCACGTGGATTGAAGAACCCTCCCAACTAATGGAGCATGCCAAACAATACTTTGTGAGAATGTTTTCTACCCAGCTGGTCTAAAATGTATAGAGGACATCCCCACGAAACTAAGTGATGAAGATAAAGGATGGTTGGATAGGCAGGTCACTTTGGAGGAAATGAGGATTACGTTGTTTGAAATGCACCTAACAAGACGTCGGGACCGAACGAATTGACAGCAGATTTCTACCAACAGTATTTAGACCTTGTACACCCTCATTTGTTTGACTCTGTTAAAGATTTCCTTAACCAATATACCTTGGACCCTAGCCTTAACCAAACCATCATTACATTGATCCTTAAAGTTGATAACCCGACTTCTATGCATGAGCTTAGACCTATAAGCCTATTCAACGTAGCTTTTAAAGTTATTTCCAAAATTTTGATCAATAGCCAAAAATCAATTATTGATAAAATCATTAGCCCATCCCAAAGTGTTTTTATTCAAAACCGTCAAATCACAGATAACATTCTTATTGCCCATGAGATCATCGACTCAATGACAAAGGGAAATATGAGAGAAAAGATGGTTGTGATTAAATTGGATATGTCAAAAGCTTATGATCGTGTTGAGTGGTTTTTTGTAGACCATATGCTTCACAAGAGAGGTGGATGAGATGAATTCATCTTTGTATATCTACAATCTCCTTCAAGGTGAAAATGAGTGGTGATATCTCAAACACTATCCACCAATCCCAGGGTCTTCGCCAAGGGGACCCCATTTCCCCTTTCCTGTTTATTTTGTGTGCAGAGGCATTCTCTTTCCTCCTTTTTAAGGCAGTGGACTCGCATGCCTTACGGGGTTTTAAATTCGCCCATAATGGTCATATGTTATCCCACCTATTTTTTGCAGATGATGTTTTACTATGTTGCAGAGCTACTGCCAAGGACTTCAAAGAGCTGGCAAAGGTCCTAGACAGTTGTCATGCAGCCTCTGGTTAACAGATCAATGTCCATAAGTGCAATATCATATTCAGCAATAGTGTTAGTAATGACCAAAGGTAACAACTTGCTAGTATTCTATGTATGTCGCCTTCCACAGGATTGGGGAGATACTTGGGTGCAGCTATGGATTTGGGTAGATCAAAAAATGATTTTTTTCTCTGATTGGGGCTGTAAAATAAACTCAAGAATCTTGAGTTGGGAAGAACACCTTTTGTCCTTGGCTAGCAAAGAAATATGATTAAACCAGTGGGTTTTGCAATTCCTACCTATTATGTCGTGATTCAAACGATTACAAGAAAGCTGGCAAAGTATTGGTGGGGTTCCCATCATGAGAAAAACAATCTACATTGGTGTTCCTGGCAATGCCTTTTGCCACATAAAAAAAAATGGAGGTCTTGGGTTTAGAGATTTGGAGCTTTTTAACGTTGCATTACTGGCCAAGCAAGGGTGGCGCCTTCTATCAGAACCAGACTCTCTTCTTGGTAAGTGTCTAAAAGCTAAGTACTGCTATGCAACAGACTTCATGCATGCCAACTTGGGTAGAAGACCATCGTGGGGGTGGAGGAGTATGCTTGAGGGCCGGAGAATCCTTCAATATGGAGTTAGATGGATGCTTGGTAATGGGCAATCAATCAACATTTGGGAAGGTATTATCTCCTCGTTCAGCAAGTGTGAAGAAAGTTGTAGATCTTATGATTACTAATAAGAAAACTTGGAATATATCTTGAGAAGATTAATTCTATATTCTCACAGGAAGAAGCTAAGATTATTGTCGCCATTCCCATCATCGGTTGTGAGGACAAAATTATTGGGCATCATGCTAAATCAAGTAAATATTCTATTAAGTCTGGTTAAAATTTGGCAATTCATTTATCCCAAGATGGTGTCTTTGGAACTACAACCCTTGGCTCATTCAGCCATCAGTGGTACCAGCCCTGTGAATAGAGTGAATTTTGGAGGCTAAAGATCCCGAGTAAAAACAAATTATTTTTATGGAAATGTTGCAATGATTTCCTTCCTGTGAAGTCTGTTTTGATCATAAAAGGAACTAAAATTGATTTGTGGTGTCCACTATGCGGCCCAGATAGTGAAGACAGTGTTCAATTGTTTTTTAGATGCATTTTTGCACAAATCTTCTGGTTTAGTACCCCTTTTTGCTTTGCGATGCAAAAGGCTCAAGGCAATTCCTTTTTAGACCTCTTGTCTAATTTATGGAAGATGTTGAATAAATTGGATGAGGGGTTGGAGGTGTCGGCATGGATAGCATTTGGCCTCTGCCACATTTGAAAAGTAAGGAATAAAAAAATCTTTCAGGATGTTGACACTGATCCAATGGCTTCAGTTCAAGTTACCAACAACCATTACAGGAAATATGGTGAACGTCTCCAACTTTCCAGTGTTTTTTTATCCTTTGCCTATACCTCATTATTTGTTCTTTTAGAGAAGGGTGAATGGAGTTTATACACAGATGTTGCATGGAATCCATAATCATTACAATCTAGAGTTGGTGAGGTGCTTGTTGAAGAAGTTGAGAGGGTTACTTGGTTTGAAAGCTAGGCAACAAATGTTTCTCTCTCAGTGGAAGACGTTGAAGCTAAGGCAATTCTCAGAGGTATTTTAAAAGCAAGCACATATAATTGGAAAAATCTTTGTGGGTTTTCATATTTCATACTCCCTATCAGTAATCCAAGAGCTCTCTCAAAAGACTGGATGTTTGGCTCAGTCCAAACCTTTCTTGGGGATATCCATCTCTGTTCCAACTCCCTTGTCAGGAATGTCGGTTTCTGTCACATAGGGAGGGATGATAACCTTATTGCTCACTCACTGGCGAGGAAAATTATTTCTTCTGGGGATTCTTATTATTGGGAGATCGGTAATTTTGTTGATGTAACCTTGAACTTTTCTTTCCTTTTTTGATATATAACTTTCTGCTTTGGCAAAATAAATAAATAATAAATAAAAAAGAACCCACAGTAACTACTCCTGAAACGCAAAAGAGTTTTCACCCTCTTCTCTGTCCTTAAGACTGCTACAACGCGCACAATACTATAACACTGTAACAGCAGCAAGCTCCTTCAACCCACAATTTTGCTCTAATACCATATTAAAAACCACTTAACGCAAAAGTTAAAGTTGTCAGATAAGGGCCTAACATCGTATATCAAGCTATCATCAACACTCTCCCTCACATGCAACCTCATCTTACGCGTGGAGAGCTAGAAGAGAGATAAAAGAAAAAAAATATTAATTATACAAATAGAGAGCATGCAAATGTCGATAATAAGACTTGAACCCAATACCACTTGCAAAACTAAGGCTCTGATACCAAGTTAAAAATAGTTTTGAGAAGAAAATTTCTCTATTTCTAGATATTGATCAATGGATATGTACATGTACATATATATATATAGTGATGGACCAATTAGATTAGATCCCTAGAATCAAGCTAAATCTTTACATTAAGGAACAAGCTAAAATAGTCTCTACACCTAAATTACAAGTATCTAGAATAGGAAAGAATCACAAGGGAAAATAATGGGTTACAAGGAAAGAATATCTCAACAATTACTCGTTAAGCGTGTTTCTTAGTAGTAATATAGTTAAGGCAACTAATTACGATAAATAAATAAATTAAAACAAAATTCATTAAAAAATGTTTGATTCAGAAAAAAATATATAAAAATATAATTATATATATATATATCATTAAGCTAAGGAGTTTTCTTTTATGTTTTTGACGGAAAGCTCAAGGGGTGGTCATCCAATAAATTCTTGGTAATTAAGTACTTTCCCTTGCAATAAAGAGGTACTACCTAAGGGTGGTAAAAATATGGGCCCGACAAAAATAGGTTCATACAATACCATACATTTAGAAATACATAGCATATTCGTACTTAGTTTGGTTTAAACTGGACAACCCATTTTATCTATACCCACATGTTATGAAAACCGGGCTGCCAGAATTATCTATTTTGTCCACATTGTGATACATAATGAATTGAAGGGATTTTGCAAACTTGAAATTAATAAACAAATAAACATTAACAAAAGGAAAATAGTAGAGTGAAGAAGAAAGTAAAATAGGATAAAAAATTGTAGAGAGTAGATTGAAGAGAAAGATAAGAATTTGAGAAGAAAAAGAGAAGTACAGAGCAAAATGAGCAAAAGAAGAACAAACATAGGGTGAAATAGATGGGGGCCACCAGCAACATAAAAATGAAATGAAGAGGCAAAAAAAAAAAAAAAAAAAAAGAGAGAAGAAGACATTGAGGGGTGATAAATATGAAGTCGCTAGCAAGGAAAGAGATATGAGAGATTGAATAAAGAGTGAGAAAAGAATGGGAAAATGACAAGGGGACTCAGCTGGGAAACTCAGCTGGAGTACTTCCAATATCAAGTCCATTGGATCATTTTAGATATGTGTGTATTGATCAATAGCTTTACGATGATCCAAGGGAGTTGGTGTTGAGAGTATAGCAGCTAAGTTTTCCAGTTGAGTCTCCCTAACACCGTCCAAATGGAAATGGGCTGAGGTTTGGAGTAAAATGTTTATCATGCTCTCGGTAACTGGGTGCACGATTCTTTGAGCATACAACTGGACAACTGAGTCTAAACTTTGATACTCCCATTACAACCACAAATATAGACTCCTCTTGAATATCTTTCACAAGTAGTTCAACTTCTTCTCTTGATAATATGCTATTAAATTAGGTCGATTGCATTACTAAGAGCATCCAATTCTACCCACAATGATGATAGTCGTTACTTCCACAACTAGCTTCAAACCCTCCTTTATAGTAATGTATTTCACCACTTCAACAAAATGAAAATAGAAAACATATCCTACAGCTGCTAATAAAACTTTTCCATCCGCATCTAATGATGCCTTGGTATGAGCATCAACATTTAACAACTTAGCAATGATTTTGCAAAGCAAATTAAATAGGCTAATAAGATGAAAATCCTTTACTAAGCAAGGATTTCATACTTTTTGGAATAAGGACAATAGCAGTTTTGTTGATATCTGCAACTTTTCTTCCTTCATTAGGCACTGCAAGACATAGTTTTATGATAATGACTTTCACTATGTCACAATGGTTCTGGCAGAATATTGTGGACTTTTCATTTGCGCGTCAGGGCGTTTGATGGTTCGCCTAGAACAATGTTTTTCTAATATTATCGTTGTCAAATTTCTTGCATAGATCCTTATTTATCCATGTTGCATGTCACTCTCTTGTCAACAACATTAACCACGAAATGAATGAGGTTCTCATTTGGAGGGCTAGACTATTATTAGAAAATACTAAAAATGAATCTTGGATGTCAACATAGAGGTCGTGCAGTTGATAAAAAGTTGGCTTTAAAATTTTTAGGTTTTAGGTTCAACTCTAGCCACTGTCTCATCTTAGAGGGTGGGGAAATTAATAGGTCAGAATGAAGCCTGATACTTACATTGAGAGTGTGGTCTGGTGATGAAATTGGTTATACAACTAACTATTAACATTATATTTTAATTTATTCCTTGAGAGAGAACATCTAGTTCATGATTGGAGCTTTTAAGCACCGCGCCCAATTTTCTTCATTAATAGCTCATCATCATCATCCGTGTTGCACCTTGTGTCTCTAATTATATAGGTCTTGAAATTTGTCTTCCTAAATTTGATTTGTCTGCAGTATTTCTTGTTTTTTCTACTCCATGGAACCAATAATCTAAGCGTCTCACATGTATTCTAGGGAACATGGTAGCCATATACCAAGAAACATTAATGTCATTGATTAGGACATTCCTTAATGTATGCATCACCACTTCTTTTGTTATTTTAAGTGAATGTGGAGCTCGCGTACCTCATGTTTCTAAATTAGTGCTTGAGGTAAGAGGTGTGAGGTCCACCTCTTTGAAAAAAAAAAGGAAGGGTTGGTGACCGCCCACGAGGGCAGTGCGCCAAATTGTTTGAGAAATGTGCATTTAAATATATATTTAAATTACGAAAATGCCCCTGAATACTCCTATAAATAAAGCCTTACTTCATTCTTGAAATTCATGTTCAGAGAGATCTATTCTGAGAGATCTAATTCAAGAGATCCAATCTGTAAGATCCACCTAAGGGTGAAGTAATACAAGTTTGCTGCCTCTCGTGGACGTAGACAGTTTGCCGAACCACGTTAAATATTGTTGTCTTATTTTTCTTTCATGCTTTACCACGATTTCGCATAACAAATTGGTATCAGAGACTACGTGAACTTTTGGAAGAAAATGGACCCTCGGTCGAAGTTTCGAGATTTCGTCAAAATTTTGAGATTTCGTAACAGTGATCGGAACTATTTTCTGATCACCCGTGGAGGTAGCTCTCGTTTCCAGGAGTCCAACGCAATAAACGGCGAGAAAAACAGACAAGAAACGAGTTCCCAGGAGCCGATCAAAGTTTGTCCAGTTCGGTGCAATTTTTTTTTTGCAGAAACAGGCGCAGGCGCAATGAAGGAGAAGGATCTGACCCGGATCCGACCCACGACCCTGACCCGGTCCAGCCGACCCAACCCGACTGTTCATCCCGGCCCAGCCCGCTCTCACAATTCGGCCCGCTACTGTTTATCCCGGCCCAGCCCGCTCTCAGCCCGTTTCGACCCGATATTGTTCATCCCGGTCCTATACTGTTCATCCCAGCCTGCGACTGTTCATCCAACCCGATACTGTTTATCCGGCCCGATCCTGTTAATCCCGGCCCAGCCCTTTTTCGGCCCGCAGTTGACCGAATCCATTTTCGGTTGACCAACCATATCCGACTCATTTCTCGTTTGATTTCAGCAAAGTCAGACTCGTTTCCACCATTTTCGACCGTTCCGGACTCAACCGTGCAATCAGTTTCTGTAGTTTCTGCTCCTAAGTTATTGATATAGCTTAATTGGAGTCATTTATCATTTTTCAAGCACTTTTTGGGGTCATACATATCTTCGGTCTTAATGGCGGAGGAAATCTCAAAAGATACTGCAACCACAAGCAGGCCTTGGCAAAGAAGTTCGATGTCCAACGCAAAGTTCAAGGTGGAGAAACTCAATGGCACCAACAACTTTGGCATGTGGCAATGCGAAGTTCAAGATCTATTATTCCGGGAAGGATCACATATTGCCTTGGAAACCAAGCCCCAGGATATGTCCGATGATGATTGGAATTTCGTAAATCGTCAAGCTTGTGGAACAATCAGACTCTGTTTGGCAAAAGATCATAAGTACTTTGTCATGAAAGAGACTATGGCAACAAGTCTCTGGAAGAAACTGGAGAACAAGTACATGACGAAAAGCGTAGAGAACCGACTCTACCTGAAGAAGAAGCTCTTCGTTTTCAGTACAAGAAATGTACTCCCATGACTGAGCATCTTGATAATTTCAACAAGATTCTCGCTGATCTACAAAATCTTGATGTTGAAATTATTGATGAGGATAAGACACTATTGTTGTTAAACTCTTTGCCTGAAAGTTATGAACATTTAACAACAACTTTGCTATATGGTAAAGATGATGTTAAATTCAGTGATGTTTCAAATGCTTTAGTGAACAACGAGTATCGAAGGAAGGACCAACTCGATAACAAGGAAGCATCATCAGAAGCCTTGACGGTATCCAGAGGCAGGGCTAACAACAAATCTGATAGATCCAGTGGGCGAGGCCGATCTCGCTCAAAGTCAAAAGGACCTTCTTTGCAAATGATGAATGTGCCTATTGTCACCAAAAGGGGCACTGGAAGAAAGAGTGTCCAAATAAGGACAAGACATATGAAAATGTGGCACAGAAGGCTGAAGAAGATTTTGTATTCTCAGTTTCATCTATAGACAATCAGTCTGATAGATGGATATTAGATTCTGGATGTTCCTATCATATGTGTCTGAATCGACATTGATTCTCAAAATTGGATGAGTTTGATGGAGGAGTCGTGCTCATGGGCAACAACAATACCTGCCAAACAAAGGGTATTGGAACTATACGCCTAAAGATGCATGACGGTACAACAAGACAGCTCACGGAAGTCAGATATGTCCCAGATCTGAAGAAAAATCTGATCTCGCTAGGAGTCCTTGATTCCAGCGGTTACAAGGTAACCATTGAAGGTGGAGTTCTGAAGGTTGTACGTGGACCACTCTTGGCCATGAAGGGTACTCAGAAAGGAAATCTTTATTTCCTTGACGGACACAGTAATCAGAAGTGTATCAGCTTGCACCAGTTCTAATGATGTTTCCTCGGACACTTCCCGACTTTGGCACATGCGGCTCGGACATGTTGGAGAGAAGGCTCTTCAAACCTTGATAAAGCAAGGTTCTCTGAAAGGTGCAAAGACCGGGAAACTTGACTTCTGCGAGCACTGTATCTTAGGCAAGCAGACGAGAGTCAAGTTTGGAACTGCAATCCACCGCACAAAAGGAACATTGGATTATGTTCATACCGACGTTTGGGGACCCTCTCGAAATGCTTCATTGGAGGTAAACGTTGGTTTGTTACTTTCATTGATGATTTCTCACGCTATGTTTGGGTTTATACCATGAAGCATAAAGATGAAGTGCTAGATATCTTTCTTATATGGAAGAAAATGGTAGAAACCCAAACGGGAAGGAAAATTAAGAGGCTCAGATCTGATAATGGAGGAGAATACAAGTCAGACCCATTTTAGAAAATTTGTGAGAATGAAGGGATAGTCAGACATTTCACAGTACCAAGCACGCCACAACTGAACGCATGAATCGTACTTTGGTAGATAAAGTTCGCTGCATGTTATCTCATTCTGAACTGAGCAAGGCATTTTGGGCTGAAGCTTTGTCATATGCCTCTTATATCATCAATAGACTTCCTGCAACAGCACTAGATGGCAAAACTCCCAAGGAGGTATGGTCTGGACAACCCGTTTCAGATTATAATTCTCTGCGCATTTTTGGATGCACTGCATATTTCCATGTGAAGGGATCCAAACTGGATCCTAGGTCCAAGAAAACAATTTTCATGGGCTTTAGTGAAGGAGTTAAGGTTTTCCGACTATGGAACCCTGAGTCAAAGAAGATTGTACTAAGTCGAGATGTAACTTTTGATGAATCTGTGATGTCAAAGCATGTAATTTCTAATAAAGAAAATCGAGATCCAGATTTGCATCAGCAGGTGGAGTTAGATATTTCAGTAACTCCTGGCAAGTCAGCAGAGATATCCAACCATCTTGAAGAAGACGAAGAGAAAATCTTAGTTGAGGTGGAGGCTCCAGGACCAGACATCTGTCAACAACCAGAATCAATTGCCACCAGTCGACCAAGAAGAGAAATCCGCAAACCTGCTCGGTACACTGACATGGTTGCATATGCATTTCCAGTCACCGGAGATGATATTCCATACAATTACAAAGATGTTATTCAGAGTATGGAAAGTGATAAGTGAAAAATGGTAATGCATGAGGAGATGAAATCACTCCATCAAAATCAGACTTGGAAGTTGGTTCCACTTCCGAAAGGAAAGAAACCAATTGGCTGCAAATGGGTTTTCGCTAAGAAGGAAGGCTTTCCCAACACAGATAGTATCCGATACAAAGCCAGACTGGTAGCAAAAAGCTACCCTTAGAACGAAGGAATTGACTACAATGAGGTATTCTCACCTGTTGTTAAGCATTCGTCAATTCGAATACTATTGGCTTTGGTTGCACAGTTTGATCTCGAGTTAGCCCAACTCGATGTCAAAACTGTTTTTCTGCATGGTAATTTGGAAGAGGAGATATATATGTCTCAACCAGATGGATTCAAAGTACCTGGAAGAGAAAATTGGGTTTGCAAGTTGAGCAAGTCATTGTATGGCCTGAAGCAGTCACCGAGACAATGGTACAAGCTATTTGACAGCTTCATCCAAGGGCAGAAATATACCCGAAGTCAGTTTGATCATTATGTCTACTATCGCAAACTTCAAGATGGTACATTTATCTACTTGCTTTTATATGTAGATGATATGTTAATCGCATCTAAAAGCAAGGTGGAGATCAACAAGCTGAAGGCTCAATTGAGCTTAGAGTTTGAAATGAAGGATCTTGGAGAGGCCAGAAAAATTCTCTGGATGGATATCACTCGAGATAGGGCCAAAGGCACAATCTGTTTGACTCAGACTCAGTATTTGAAGAAAGTTCTTCAAACTTTTGGCATTGGCAATGACACAAAACCTGTGAGCACACCATGGGCACCACATTTCAAGCTAAGTACATCAATGTCACCAAATTCTGAGGATCAGAAGAAACAAATGAAGAACATTCCATATACAAATGCAGTTGGTGCCTTGATGTATGTTATGGTGTGTACCAGACCTGACATTTCACATGTTGTAAGTATGGTAAGTAGTTACATGCATAACCCCGTTAAAGGCCACTGGCAAGCAGTGAAGTGAATTCTATGGTATATTCATGGTACTGTGGATATTGGTTTAAAGTTCGAGAGAGATAAGAAAAGTTGTAAGCATCTAGTCGGATATGTGGATTCGGACTATGCTGGAGATCTTAACAAGCGCAGATCTACTACTGGTTATGTTTTCACTATGGCAGGAGGACCAGTGAGTTGGAGATCAACACTACAGTCGACAGTTGCTTTGTCTACTACAGAGGCAGAGTACATCGCAGTAACAGAGGCTTTCAAGGAAGCAATCTGGCTTCATGGATTGACTAAAGACTTGGGAATTGTGCAGAAGAATGTTGAAGTTTCTGCGACAGCCAGAGTGCCATTTGTTTGGCAAAGAACCAAGTTCATCACAGTCGAACGAAGCATATTGATGTTCGTTTTCATTTTGTTCGAGAAATAGTAGAAGAAAGGAGTATTCTTCTGCAAAAGATCAAGACTGCAGATAACCCCGCAGATATGCTTACAAAGGTGGTTACAGGGATTAAGTTCCAATATTGTTTGGACTTGATCAACATCTCACGAGCTTGGAGTGCCTAAGGGCACTAATGGAGGCAGCAACAGTTTTTTGGTGTGGAGGAGCCCTGTTCCACATGAGTGTTGTCATCTCCCAAGTGTCATTCTTCTGAATAGCATGAATCTCCTCCTTCATTGCCGATCGCCAACATTCTTCTTCTACAGCTTCTTGGAAGGTTAGAGGCTCGTGATCAGCATATAAACAGAAGAGGTTGGTCTCTTAGTCTTCTTCTCTTTGATTATAAATCTCCGCGAGACTTCTCATTTTGATGGGACTTTGGTGTATGGAAGATTTGTTTCTACTACTTTCTGCTGAAGATGGTGAGTTTTTTCTCGGAGAAGGTGTGTCATGTTGAGGAGATGGTGGTATACCTGGTGGAACTTGTGTTGGGGGTTCTTCAAGTTCTTCAAACACTTGCTGCTCTTTGGCCTTCTCATCATCATTCCAGCTCCATGCTTTATCTTCATCAAAGATAACATCTCTACTAACCACTAATTTCTTTGTTAGTGGATTATAGAGCTTGTATGCTTTCGATTTTTCACTATAGCCGAGAAACATGCATTTCTCACCACGATCATCCAGCTTCTTTCTGTTGGGCTTGGGAACTTGAGAATATGCAACACACCCAAAGATTCTTAGGTGTGCAACAGTTGGTTTGTAGCCGATCCACGCCTCTTGAGGTGTCATGTGCTTTACACTTTTGGTAGGACATCGGTTCAGCACATATGAAGAGCACGCCACAGCTTCCGCCCAGAATTGTTTTCGCAATCTTTTCTCCTTGAGCATAGTTCTTGTCATGTTAAGAATCGTGCGATTATTTCTTTCAGCGATGCCATTTTGTTGTGGGGTGTAAGCTGCAGTATATTGATGTTTTATGCCTTCTTCCCTGCAATACTCATCAAATATTTTTGAGGTGTATTCTCCACCTCGATCAGAGCGGAGAGTTACAATTTTGTGACCACTTTCTTTTTCTACATGGGCTTTATAGTTGTTGAATACAACAAAAGCAGCTGACTTTTCTTTAAGAAAATAAACCCATAATTTTCTGCTGAAGTCGTCAATGAAAGTACTAAAGTATCTATTACCTCCTAGCGACTCATGTTCAATAGGTCCACATATGTCAGTGTGGATCAGTTGAAGTGGTGTCGTTGCTCTCCATGATTTGCCGCTGGGAAAAGGAAGTCGTGCTTGTTTGCCAAGTATACAAACATCACAAGTGTTACTTGGCGGCTCGATCATTGGTAACCCATGCACCATGCTTGATGAAGATAGTAGTTTTAGACCGCTAAAGTGGAGATGCCCATGGCGATGATGCCACTTCCATGACTCACTTTCTTTGATTCCATAGAAGCATTTCTCTAACTTTGTGCTAAGATGAAGTGGGAACATTCGATTTTGGGTCATTGGAACATGTGCGATGATTCTTCCACTTGTATCTCTCAAAATGAGAGAGTTGTCTCTCATTTATATGTTATATCCCTTTTCTACAAGCTGCCCAATGCTAAGAATATTGCTTTTCATATTAGGTACATAATACACATCAGAGATATACCCATTCTTACCATCCTTCTGATAGATTTTTACTTTTCCTTTGCCTTCAACTGATAGTTTGGAGGAATCTCCCAAGTTAACTTTTCCGTGGACTTCTTCCGTGAGTTCTATGAACAATTCTTTCTCGCCACACATATGATTGCTTGCCCCAGAATCAAGATACCAATTTTTATATGAAGTATGTGAATCATCATTTGCAAGAAGTAGGATAGATTTATTACCTACATCATGTGATGTCTCTGCAACATTGGCTTGTTCATCAATTTTTAACCAACAGTCGGAGGCGTAGTGTCCAAATTTATTGCAGTTAAAACATTGGACATTCCTATTGGCTCCATGTCCATAGGATCTTCCTCTACCTTGGTTACCTCCTCGTCCTCTAAAGCTTTGATTCTTGTGCTGACTTTGGCTTGATTGTTGAGTTGTACCTCAACCTCAGCCTCTGCTTCTGCCTCGACCACGGTTGGAGGTAGATTTTCTTTGATCATTTAGAGTCAGTTTTGACTCTAATGGTTGTTCCAATACAGCTGGATTAGATTTCTTCTGTATCCTTTGCTCATGTACTTGTAGTGAACCCAATAATTCCTCAATTGTAAGTATCTCCAAGTCCTTAGACTCTTCGATAGCTACAACTACATGTTCAAATTTAGAGGAAAGAGATCGGAGTACCTTCTCGACGACACGGATGTCATCTAGCTTCTCACCATTTCTCTTCAAGCCATTCACGATTATTAGCAACCGTGAAAAATAATCGAACACCGATTCACCATTCTTCATGTGGAGAGCTTCAAACTCGCCTCACAGTGCTTGAAGACGAACCCGTTTCACTCGATCATCTCCTTTGAAGATAGAAATAAGAATATCCCATGCTTCTTTGCTTGTTGTTGCTTCAGCAACCTTTTCAAAGGTAGCTTCGTCCAACCCTTGATAGAGTATAAACAAAGCTTTTTTATCCTTCTTCCTTTGCTCCCTAATAGCCTTCTTCTCATCTGCTGTGCATGCAGCCTCTTGCTCACCAGTGGGTTCCACAAAACCATCGTTAATGGTTTCCCAAAGATCTTGAGATCCAAACAAGGCTTTCATTTGGATACACCATGAACCATAGTTATCCTTTGATAACTTAGGAACTTGTTGCTGGACAGAATTCAACCTGGCTCTGATACCACTTTGTTGGAAACGTAGTGAGCACACAAACTCTAAACAAGAAAAAATATTGAAGAAGGAGGAGGACTTGAGCTTGCACTTGAACTTGTGCACTTTGCTTGATTTGAAAATGAGAAATACATGAGGTATTTATAGGACCCTACCTAGGCAAATACAATAAATACATACATGAATCTTCACATACATGAACCACTAAGTTCATTTATCACACTATCCTAGGTACATGCAATAAATGCATACATGAATCTTCACATACATGAACCACTAAGTTCATGGATCACACTATCCTAGGTACATGCATGTATTCATTAACTTCTACATAAATTCATGAACCTATTAAATATGTTCACATTAAGATACATTCACTATAAAGTTTCCAAATGAATTCTTCAGTTTTGGAATTTGAACGGATGCCAACAGGTTACAATTTGGCAATTCATTTATCCCAAGATGGTGTCTTTGGAACTACAACCCTTGGCTCATTCAGCCATCAGTGGTACCAGCCCTGTGAATGGAGTGGATTTTGGAAGCTAAAGATCCCGAGTAAAAACAAATTATTTTTATGGAAATGTTGCAATGATTTCCTTCCTGTGAAGTCTGTTTTGATTAGAAGAGGAATTAAAATTGATCTGTGGTGTCCACTATGCGGCACAAATAGTAAAGACAGTGTTCATTTTGTTTTTTAGATTCATTTGTGCACAAATCTTCTGGCTTAGTACCCCTTTTTGCTTTGTGATGCAGAAGGTTCAAGGCAATTCCATTTTAGACCTCTAGTCTAATTTATGGAAGATGTTGAATAAATTAGATGAGGGGTTGGAGATGGCATGGATAGCATTTGGCCTCTAGCACATTTGGTGTAACACCCCGATTTTTTCAAAACTTAATTTTCAAGTAAAAATAATGAATATTTTGATTTTATATAAAAATATCACCGAAAATCAAGATGTTACATGTATCCGTCTATCTTAACCCATAACCATTATATAGATAATAAAATTTACAAAACTATGAATTTATATTCTTCTAACCAACTTACTGGTTAAGATAAACGAATACCTTAAATTCTTCATACAATCTATATCTTCATACGATGGTACTTGCCCTTGTCCATTCATTATGGACACAATATTTAATTACATTCATCAAATAGAATTAATGAATTCTATTCCAAGGCATTCACACGTGAAATAAATCACAAGGTCTTTACTAACCGTAATAATATTTATTGAATTTCGATTATCAATACAATTCGTTCAAATAATAAACTTTTACAAATCAAATAAAAATATTCAGTCCTGTCACCATAATACTAATTAATTAACCCACCCCTACTACTCTGAACTATGTCACGAACTCGCAATTTTTATTCTCCTAAGCACCTGCATATAAAAAATAGGGGTGAGCTTGAAAGCCCAGTGGGTCATCTAAACAATTCACAATATTTTATTATGGTACATACACAAGAACATTACAAACAAGTTTCACCCATTAATCGTTGCAACATTAGATTGTTTGAGTCGAGAATTTCATCACGTTCTAAATCACGTACCTTTAGTAAATCAAACTCAGGGTGGCACAGCCCATAAATTAGAACTCGTTGGCGATATTCATCATGAATAACTGTCCCATATGTGTGATTCTTATCTTAATCGTGTTCTTTAGTGATGTCACGCCATACGTACGGTATAAGTGCAATATTAAATGCATTCATAAAACATATTCATTTCCACTACACATGGTATCATGTCACAAAGTCAATTATAATAGTATTCACGCATGAACTTTACTATGCCAATATTCCAAATCATACATTTCATTATCGGGCATTATAATTTATAAATGAATTCAATTACTACATGAATTTCATGCATCCAATTATCATTTGATCAGAATAAAAATCATGTTTACACACATCATCATGGCTAAATATCACAACATTGTATATATAAAATCATGTACAATAGGCATGCATAAGCAATCTAATAATACTATGGACCTAATTAATTTAACATTCATATCTATATATCAAATAAAATATTATGAAGGCCTAGAATCATCCCCACTTGAATCGCTAAATTCCAAAAGTGTTGAGATTCCTCGACGTTGGGCGTTATCAACCTATCCACACATAAATCATACGTTAATCACTTGTTTTGTATTATATTATATTAATATAATGTGCGTACATGTTTATGTTGTATGGTGGTGGTCACATTATTCATATAAGATAACTTAGCTAATAAACTTCCACCTGATATAATATGTTGATCTAGATAGTAAAAACGTAAAATATAATATACCATAATCTAATATATTATATGTGGTATTGTATGTATGATATATATATAAATATATTATATAACATTTTGGTTGCATAAAAATAATAATAACACTTGGTTAAAAAAAAAAAAACAAAACAGGGGAGGGAGAGAGAAAAGGGGCGTTGATGGTGGTGGTGGAGAGAAGAGAAAGAGTGCGACTGGTTTTAGAGAAAGAGAGAGAGATTCAGAGCGAGGGCGAGAGATCGGGAGCGAGAGAGCGAGAGATCGGAGGAGAGAGATCAGAGGTGAGATATCGGAGGCGAGGCGAGGGCAAGGGAAAATGGCGGATGGCGGAGAAGAGAGAGAGAAAGGGAGGCGAGATCTGTGGCGGAGAAGAGAGAGAGAGGGCGGTGGCGAGATAAGATCAGTGGCAGAGAAGAGAAAGAGACCTGGCGAGAGCGAGAGAGCAGAGGCGGTGATGAGCGGCGGTGTGAGCTGGCGAAGAAAGGAAAAGGGAGAGAGAGGGTTTCGAGAGGAAGAGGCTTGTGCGTTTGGGTTTAGAGAGAGCGAGAGCGAAATTTTAGCCAAGATGTCGGCGAGATTTCCGGTGAGATCTCGGCGAGATTCCAGGCGAGATGTCGGCGAGATTTCCGGCGTTATTTTAGGATTATGTTAGAAATCTTTTTTTTCTAGGTATTACATTTGGAAAGTAAGGAATAAAAAAATATTCTTTCAGGATGTTGACACTGATCCAATGGCTGCAGTTCAAGTTACCAACAACCATTACAGGAAATATGGTGAACGTCTCCAACTTTCCAGTGTTTTTTTTATCCTTTGCCTATACCTCATTATTTGTTCTTTTAGAGGTGCATGGAGTTTATACACAGATGCTGCATGGAATCCATAATCATTACAATCTAGAGTTGGTGAGGTGCTTGTTGAAGAAGTTGAGAGGGTTACTTGCGTTGAAAGTTGGGTAGCAAATGTTTCTCTCTCAGTCGAAGACGTTGAAGCTAAGGCAATTCTCAGAAGTATTATAAAAGCAAGCACGTATAATTGGAAAAATCTTTGTGGGTTTTCATATTTCATACTCCCTATCAGTAATCCAAGAGCTCTCTCAAAAGACTGGATGTTTGCCTCAATCCAAACCTTTCTTGGAGGATATCCATCTCTGTTCCAACTCCCTTGTCAGGAATGTCGATTTATGTCACATAGGGAGGGATGATAACCTAATAGCTCATTCACTGGCGAGGAAAATTATTTCTTCTGGGGATTCTTATTATTGGGAGATCTGTAATTTTGTTGATGTAACCTTGAACTTTTCTTTTCTTTTTTAATATATAACTTTCTCCTTTGGCAAAAAAAATAAATAAATAAATAAATAAATAACCCACAGTAACTACTCCTGAAACGCAAAAGAGTTTTCACCGTCTTCTTTGTCCTTAAGTCTGCTACAACGCGCACAATACTATAACACTGTAACAGCAGCAAGCTTCTTCAACCCACAGTTTTGCTTTAGTACTATATTAAAAATCACTTGACCCAAAAGCTAAAGCTGTCAGATAAGGGCCCAACATCGTAGATCAAGCTATCATCAATACTCTCCCTCACGTGCAGCCTCATCCTACACATGGAGAGCTAGTAGAAAGATAGAAAAAAATATATATTAATTATGCAAATTAAGAGCATGCAAATGCCGATAACGAAACTTGAACCCAAGACTACTTACAAAATCAAGGCTCTGATACTATGTTAAAAATAGTTTAGAGAAGAAAATTTCTCTATTTCTTGATATTGATCAATGGATATGTACATTTACATATATATATATATATATATATATATAGTGATGGACCAATTAGATTAGATCCCTAGAATCAAGCTAAATCTTTACATTAAGGAACATGCTAAAATAGTCTCTACACCTAAATTACAAGTGTCTAGAATAGGAAAGAATCACAAGAGGAAATAATGGGTTACAAGGAAACAAATATTCCAACAATTACTCGTAAAGCATATTTCTTAGTAGTAATATAGTTAAGGCAACTAATTATGATAAATAAATAAATTAAAACAAAATTCATTAAAAAATGTATATATATATTATTAAGCATAAGGAGTTTTCTTTTATTTTTTTGACAGAAAGCTCAAGGAGTTGTCATCCAATAAATTATTGGTAATTAAGTACTTCCCCTTGCAACAAAGAGGTACTACCTAAGGGTGGTAAAAATATGGGCCCAACAAAAATAGATTCATACAATACCATACATTTAGATTTATATATTCGTACTCAGTTTGGTTTAAACTGGACAACCCATTTTATCTATACCCACATGTTATGAAAACCGGGCTGCCCAGAATTATCTATTTTGTCCACATTGTGATACATATTGAATTGAACTGATTTTGCAAACTTGAAATTAATAAACAAATAAACATTAACAAAAGGAAAACAGTAGAGTGAAGAAGAGAGTAAAATAGGATTAAAAATTGTAGAGAGGAGATTGAAGAGAAAGATAAGAATTTGAGAAGAAAAAGAAAAGTACAGAGCAAAATGAGCAAAAGAAGGACAAACATAGGGTGAAATAGATGGGGGCCACCAGCAACATAAAGAAGCAAAAACAAATGAAAAAAGAGAAAAAAAAAAAAAAAAGAGAGAGAGAGAGAAGAAGAAGAAGACATTGAGGGGTGATAAAGATGAAGACGCTGGCAAGGAAAGAGATATGAGAGATTGAATAAAGAGTGAGAAAAGAATGGGAAAATGACAAGGGGACTCAACTGGGAAACTCGGCTAGAGTACTTCCAATATCAAGTCCATTGGATCATTTTAGATATGTGTGTATTGATCGGTCGCTTTACGATGATCCAAGGGAGTTGGTGTTGAGAGTATAGCAGCTAAGTTTTCCAGTTGAGTCTCCCCAGCACCGTCCAAATGGAAATGGGCTTAGGTTCAAGTCTTTTGGAGTAAAATGTTTATCTTGCCCTCGGTAACTGGGTGCACGATTCTTTGAGCATACAACTGGACAACTGAGTCTAGACATTGATACTCCCATATTTAGCTATGGAATGAGCGTCTCTATCGTATAGGCTACATAAAAAAAACTAAATCCCCATTACAACCACAAATATAGACTCCTCTTGAATATCTTTCACAAGTAGTTCAACTTCTTCTCTTGATAATATGCTATTAAATTAGGTCGATTGCATTACTAAGAGCATCCAATTCTACCCACAATGATGATAATCGTTACTTCCACAACTAGCTTCAAACCCTCCTTTATAGTAATGTATTTCACCACTTCAACAAAATGAAAATAGAAAACATATCCTACAGCTGCTAATAAAACTTTTCCATCCGCATCTAATGATGCCTTGGTATGAGCATCAACATTTAACAACTTAGCAATGATTTTGCAAAGCAAATTAAATAGGCTAATAAGATGAAAATCCTTTACTAAGCAAGGATTTCATACTTTTTGGAACAAGGACAATAGCAGTTTTGTTGATATCTGCAACTTTTCTTCCTTCATTAGGCACTCCAAGACATAGTTTTATGATAAAGACTTTCACTATGTCACAGTGGTTCTGGCAGAATGTTGTGGACTTGTCATTTGCGCGTCGGGGCTTTTGATGGTTCGCCTAGAACAATGTTTTTCTAATATTATCGTTGTCAAATTTCTTGCAAACATCCTTATTTATCCATGTTGCATGTCACTCTCTTGTCACCAACATTAACCACGAAATGAATGAGGTTCTCATTTGGAGGGCTAGACTGTTAATTATTAGAAAATACTAAAAATGTATCTTGGATGCCAATATAGAGGTCGTGCAATTGGTAAAAAGGTAGCTTTAAAACTTTTAAGTTCTAAGTTTAACTTTTACCACTGTCTCACTTTGGGGGTGAGGAGATTAATGGGTCAGAATGGAGCCTGATACTTATCCTGGAAGTGTGGTCTGGTGATGAAGTTGGTTATACAACTAACTACTAACATTATATTTTAATTTATTCCTCAAGCGACAACATCTAGTTCATGATTGAAGCTTCTAAGCACAGCTCACAATTTTCTTCATTAATAGCTCATCATCATCATCCGTGTTGCACCTTGTGTCTCTAATTATATAGGTCTTAAAATTTGTCTTCCTAAATTTGATTTGTCTGCAGTATTTCTTGTTTTTTCCTCTCTCTGGAACCAATAATCTAAGCGTCTCACATGTATTCTGGGGAACATGGTAGCCATATACCAAGAAACATTAATGTCATTGATTAGGGCATTCCTTAATGTATGCATCACCACTTCTTTTGTTATTTTAAGTGAATGTGGAGCTCGCGTACCTCATGTTTCTAAATTAGTGCTTGAGGTAAGAGGGCTTACTTTGCTTCTCTTTTCTTTTTTTCGTGGGCCGATCTACAATTTCATTAAGATCTCCACAAAGGTATAGAAGGTGAAGAAGAAAGGTGTTTTTTTTTTTATTTTTATAAAAGGGCACTACTAGTCAAAGGGAGCGGAGACCTTAATAAAAATATTTTGAGCCTTACACATAACTCCCAAATTTAGGTCTTTTAATTATAATGTAATGGGCAACCTAACTTGTTTCTATTGGCACCTAAATGATCTCCTGCCCCAAGAGATGGAGGATCGAGTCTAAGTGAACTATGCAGTGGTTGATGGTCTCGGTTGGGGTATATTTTGCTACTGTCATGACTTCCAAAAAAAAAAAAAAAACTTATAAATTTCATTGCTTATTTAATGGGCCTAATATTCACTCATGTCCGAACCATTTGAATACTCGGAACAGGCCGTCTCGCTGATGGAAGCAGTCACCACAAACGTCAAAGTCAAAGGGACCTCAAAGTTATTACATAAATTCTCTCAAGCATCTTATGTTTTCTAAACCTTCCCTTCTCTCTCTCTCTCTTCTTCTTCTTCTTCTGATAAACGAATAAGCGCTGACCTCACAGCTTGCACCACCGATCAAACACACCAGGTTCGTCCTCCTTTCTTTCTCCATCACCCAAAAAAAAAAAACACTAATTTCTTTCATCTCAAAGAAAACAACCTAAGTTCTTTATTCTATACCTAAAAAGATCAATTTTTGCAGGGTTTCTTTGCTTGTTATTGTCTTTCTGCTGCAATTCAAGAATGACCCATATCCTTGAATCTTTGAATTTCTTGTTTTTCTTTTATTTTTGAATTGAATCTAGGGTTTTTATTTTTATTTTTTGGGTATAATTATTGTTGGGCTTTAATTTGAAGTAACGCGGGAATCAGAGAGACCGTGATCGGGAGAGGGCTCAGTCCAGAACTGGCTCAAAGGGTAAAAATAAAGACGATGGCTTGACCCCCGAACAACGCCGAGAAAGGTCCCGATTTTTTTTTATTTTCCTTTTTTTTATTTTTTTTATTTTTTTTTTAGGGTTGTTAATTTGTTTCTTATGTAAAATTGGGGTGTAATTTATGTAGGGATGCAAAAGCACTGCAGGAAAAGGCAGCAAAGAAGGCAGCAGAGGCATCAGGAGGAGGAGGGGATACTGGAAGCAAGAGCAATAAGAAGTAATTTCTGCTGGTTATTGTTATGGGAATTTGGGTTTTATAGATCAGATATGGGATTTATAATACTAATTTTAAAACAATTCTATCTGGGTGTTCTAGATTTTTGGTATTTCTTCAGTTGTGATCTTGTGGTTATGTGTGCATACGCTTTCTTGACTGTATTGGTCGTTGATTTCTTAATTGCTACTTTGTTTACACCATCATTTGCTTTTTTCAGTTTTCTTTCATGGCCTGTAGGATATAAATTGTTTCTTCAAACCATGAGAAAATGCATGTTTACACGATATGTCATTGCCATTGTCTTATGTAGGTTTTGCATGATTGAAGATTATGCCTAGATAGATCTTTTTCTCCAAGAGAATGGTGCAGTTTTTCTTTTAATCCACCAAAATGATATTTCTCATATTGTCAAATTTGACATGTTCTTTCACAGAATTTGACATGTATATCGGCTTTTTGAACTTATTTGTAGAGATCTAGTTTTATTAGTTTCCTCATGACGGGTACAATTCACGATTCAAATTGGATTCTTGAATCACTGTACCTGTGAATCCTAAGGGAATCGGTGAATTGTAAGTGAACTGAATCGCTAGCTAGATCGATCTAAATCATTAATTAGCTAAAGACCACGAATGTCTTTTATAACTTTATGGGTACTTCAAATATACGTGTATTGTGAATCTCATGTTTCATCGTTGCAAATATCCATTCGATTCTTTAAGCATCAAAACGATTATATGTAGGAGTTAATGAACAAAATGTCCAAGTTCATGAGTTCAATAATAAGGGTGGTTAGGCGCATCTTCTTGTAGACACCATTCACTAGAATGTAGCTGAGGATCATATTGAATCTCTGCTCAATGGGGCTAAGAAATGCTAAAATTTATGTTTAAGTGGAGCAACATGATAGGAAATGCTATTGGATGAATGAATTCATTGTTTATCTAGATGAGGAATGTTCCATAGCATTGAAATTTCTGATTTAGGCTTCAGGGAAGATTATTGATATCTTGTAGATATTGTGCAAAAGTGAATTAAAACTTCTTCCTTATCTTAGTATTTTGTTCTTAAAAAGAACTAATTGTAGACTTTTGCCAGATGTTCATGTCAATTTTTTTATCGGGCAGGGTTTAATCACACATTAATTGTCTTGGTAGGAATCTACAATTTGGCAAATCTTTTTTTTTCCATCTTAATTAGAGTTCAAACACACAGGGAGTTTCATAGGAAACATCTGGAGTGAACTTATTAATAGTTCAGTTCAAGTTTGAATAAATAATGCAATTCTTTTGATCTGGTCGTCCATGTGCTTTGATTCTCACTTTTGGCATTGACTTGTAAATGATACTTGAAATATGTGACTAGGTTTGGTAGCTTCTTTAACATGAGGTTTCTAGTCAAAGTCAATAGTATTTCAATGTATTATAAATGAAATGCTTCACATGTATACGCATGTTAAGTCCATCAATCATCCATACATAAAGGCATACAACGAAACCATAACATGATGAAATTGTGAAAGGTTGTGCTGAAAACCATAACATCATAGTTGCACATGGGTTTTGATGCCATTCCTGAAACTTGGAATCAATCTTCTCTTCTCTGCCATTTTAGTTGCATCATCTTTACAAGCTTGCGTCTAGGTGAACTTAAATCATTGAGACCTTATTTTCGCACATTGTGGAATCTTCTCCTATTATTCCTTTCTTTCTTGAGCATTCTTAGCAGTTACTCATTTTTTTTATTTTTAACTCTTGATATTTCTGTAATTTCAATCAGGATGATCACCTACACCTTAATAGGCTATGTTCTAGATGTCAAGAACATCCAGAGTGTAGAACCGCCCTGATTTATCAGCCTTGAGAAAAGCTTCAAAAAGCTTTTTAGATCATTGATATTTATGATTGAACTAGCCTCAAATGAGTATAAGTCTGAATGGCCACCAATGATTTATTTTTCATTTTTTTTTTTTTTTTTGAGACTGATTTCTTATGATACAACTCAAGAGAATTAAACAAAGCCTTTTTTCCAACTAGATGAGGTTTCGGCTGCATGAATATGCTTCCTTCACTTCACTCTACCAAGGGCGAAGTTTAAAGGTATAGTAGACTGATTTCTTCTCATAAATGGTTATAATAGAGAACCCTGGTGAAAATATAAAAAGTAGATGCAAGAATAGGTGATCAATGGTGAAGTTGTTTATATACCATTGCGTCAAATGACTAAGTTATTACCTGATCTTCCTGAACCGAACACCAACTTCTCTGTAGTCATCTGAAATTTGTGAACAGCAAATCCTATAATTATGGACACTCAGGTTGGTGAAAATCCCCTAGAATGCATCCAAGTAATAAAAGATGACAAAGATTGGTTATTCAGTAATTTTGAGCCATTTGTGAGTATATTTTCAATATCCATGTTAATTTGATGCTTACGTAAAAGTTTGGTGATTCCCTTGACTGAGGATATAAATATGCTTTGCTTTTAATTTAGAGAAATGTTGAACTTTTGATGAAAATGTTAAGTCAATTTGTACTTTCTCCACATAACAATTATATATATAAGCACATTAAATGAGGAGAGAGATTAATGCTAAAATAGAAGTTTATTTTACAAGAAAAAGTCTAAAAAAATTTATAAGATATAATTGTTGCGGTTCTAAAAATTGTCTTAGCGCATAAAATAAAAGTATTTTTATACTTGAAATAAATTGATATTATTGATAAATTTCAATGAAAATTATTTTTAACACCAAAAAATTATAATATAAAATTGTTGGATGTTTAAAATTTTTTGTTTAGGTTGATCTAATGTATGTATTTTTTTTCCTAAAGAATATTTTGTTTTGTTTTATGGTTTTTTATATGAGATGCATCTAAACAAAATTTTCATATAGCAATTTTATCATATAAATTTTAAGGGTTAAAACAAAGTTTGCTTTCCTCTTAAAAATATGTTAATAATATTACTTGTATTTTTTTTTTTCCTTTTAGATATTAAAGATATAAGACAAAAATTATAAAAATTATAAAAATAATAAAGTTAGAAAGTAATAAAAATTAATCACATTGGAGAAATGAACAATAAAGAATATTCAAGTAATTTTAAATTTTTTTTTAGAATGCATTTAATATAAAAGTATATTACTTTATATTGTCATTTCTCTCTCATCATTTAATTATCATTCTTTTTCAGCATTTAATGGGCTGCTATGTTAATTGGTCACGTATACTAAGTAAGAATTGAGTAAAGATTATGAATGTAACATTGCTCTTTAATTTAAGTAAGAAGTTGTTCATGAGCTACAAATATATAAGTATAAGTGTAACCACGATACTAATGAAATTATTGAATCAGGCTAAGATTTTTCAAATACCAAGATAACTTCTCGTATTTATTTAAAGCAATGTTACATTGACATTTAATATATACATTCAAAGTGTATATCATTCACATATATACATCATTAGATTATCTTGAAACATATGTTAATACATAATTCAAGATAATTCAATGATGTTTAATATTAATATACACTTTTGATGCGGACTTGGGATGTCACTCAGTTTTCATTTACTTAATCTCTCAAAAGATGAAAACTTGTTGCAGTCCAATAGGCAATATAAATGTTCAGCATTTTGGGCCTGTGAGACTCGTATCCATACTAAACACCTCACATTCTTGTCCTGTCCAAAAAAAAAAAAAAAAATCTCTCGCATTCTTGTAAACTTCATCATTTAATTTTGTTTGATAAGTGAATTTGAATGCCTCTTATAGCTTTATTATTATTATTATTATTCTTTTATATGAACAAATTTTAAAAATAATCTATGATAAAACTCAAAATTGATTATTCAGAAATAAGGCTTGTTATGAGATATATCATAACAAGGGCTATAATAATGATGATGGTGTTGTTTTGTAAGAACTGGTATTTTAACATTTAGATTCCTGATTGTTTTTAATTTACGTTACTATAATATAATCATCCGTATATACTACTAAAACATACTCCTGAACTATTTTTTACTTGGTGGCCGTGGTTGTGCCTGAAAAACAAAACCCTAAAACTTAGTCATTTTCCAAGTTAACATGAAGATCTAACTATGCTGCATTTTTTTATTTTTTATTTTTTATTTTTTATTTTTTAGGTCCGTGGATATCTGAAATATCATGGTTACTACTAATCTCTATAAGGTACTTCTACAAACACATTTAGACATTGTTCGCCAATATGGTAGTGGGTGACACTGTTCAGATTCGAATCTTCTTTCTTCAGGGTGAATGCACTTGCACTCAACCACTAAGTCAACCTACCTTGGTTAACTACACTACAATAGGTGGTGTTTTAAGCTAAGAAGCTAAGAATCTAAATAGATTTGAAATTAAATTGTCAAAACATAATCTTAAATATTAAGTATTAGTATATAGTAATACTAATATGTCATATAACTTTCGATGATTGTAATTGTTGTATTTGATGGTCTTCATTGTATGCATCTAAATCATCGTAAACGGTTCTCTTATTTTATTTCTATTTTGTGCTACTATTACTATTTCTTGAACATAATTATTTTTTATTTATCTTTTGATAGATTTTTACACATTTCTTTCAACACTTGCATTTTTATTATATTTAATTAAATTAATATAATCAAAGGAAATTGATTAAGGTGATTTGGACGTATACAATGAAAATCTTCAGGTCCTTCAATTAGTAAGAGAAACCTATTAAAAATTCACTGTAATAATAGAGTTAGAGAAGTACTTAAAATAGTATGGATAAAAATAATTAAGAAAAATAAAATTATTTATAATTTAAATGTTAATTTAGCCCTTAATAGAGCATAGTGGAGAGAGCAGATTCATATATACATCATGTAATTGACGAAAGGCTTAATTAAGTTAAGTTAAGTTAAGTTAATTTTAATGGTATGTTTTGTTATCGCCCAACATTCTATTTCATAAAAGCATGGTGCCTTAGTAGCAATTTTATGATTTTCTTTTTTTTTAACTTCAATAGAATATGTCAATTATATAGTATTTGGAAAGCACTCTTCCACTTTACGGGTCCTTTTTACATCACCCCTAGTATTTCTCTCAATTAATCTAAAGCTTTTATTTTTAGTATATCTTGGCTTTCAATCTTTTTTTCTCCACTTGTATTTCTATTTTTACACATTACATTTGATGTTTTTAATTTTATTCTTATTAATTTTAAGCCCTTTGAATCAGTCTTTTTTTTAAAGAAAAATATTTTATATACGTTGAATGTCAACACTATTTTTTGACTCTGACACTCAGTTTCCTTATATGTTTTAGGGATACGCATATATTGTGCAACATCTCTAAATACACGTACATTCTCAAAATATCCAAAAGAGGTTGAATGTTAGTATTAAAAAATAACATTGATACCCAACGTGCATATAATATTACTCTTTTTTAAATATCTAATTTAACATTTTTTCTTTAATTATGTACCCAAGAAAGTGTTTTTGGCAATGATTTTAACATTTCTCTTTCAACTAACAACTTAGGTCATGTTCAATGTGCCACGTGTCTACAGATTTTTTACCTCTATAAAAGTGTTATCCTAACTACTAAAATTGTATCTCAAAAAGCATATATAATTGTAGTGATGATGGAAGAACCAAAACAAGTCATGTGATGGTGAAAGAGAAGTATCATAAAAAAATAGAAATGTCATGTACTCCACCATGAAAAGCATGAAAGGCAAGGTTGAATCTCCATCAATCCTAGCTAAGATCATTAGGTTGTGTGCAAAATATATAAGAAAGATGTCTTCTTTAAAAGAAACCATAGTCACATTACATTTGGTTCTTCATGAACCACACAAGTTTATTATTGAATAATCAAAGAAAAAAGTGAGGTGGCAATTGTCATGGAAGAAGGAGAAAGAAACTGATTTTGGAAGGAAAATGATAAAAAAAAAAAAAGAAAAAGAAAAAATAAAAAAAGCAGAGGACATTTTGATTGCAAAAACAGTGAAAAGTAGAGATTATGAGTCATCAATGGCTCTAAGTACATGAAAAGCTTAATTTGTATTAATTAAAGTTTGTCTGTTCATAAGTAGTTCAAACTTTTAAGTGAAACTTTTGATTTTTTTATTTTTTTTTAAGAAGTTTTACCACTATAATTAACGGTGAATTGGTTCAATAGTTAGGTGCAAGTGCATCTATATTAAAGGTATTGAATTCAAGTCACTTTCTATTACTTGTTAGACAATGATATCTTTATGTGTTTTGTGGTCATGCTCTGAAAGAATTAGTAGAGACTAAGTCTTCGATACCCACTTATCTAAAAAAAAAGTTTCACCCCTATAAATCAAGTATCACTGTATCAATTCTTAAAAAATGGATATTTTCACAAAAAAAATTATCAAAAGATTTTTAAATATTTTTTAATTAAACTCTTTATGTGGCTATTGCAAATCTAATTGGAAAGGAAAGGTAGATTAATAAAGAATGACAGTCGATGAGTCATCAAAATTTCTTCTTCCGTTTTTCTCTATTGGCAAAAGAAAGCACTATCATGACTTCTTATGTAGAGATATTTTGTATCGGTGATGTAGATTGTACACGTGCTATAATAAATAAATCAAGATAAAACCAAATAATAGATATGGGTGGGGGCTTGGAGATTTCATTCTTTGGATTCAAGTAAAACTTAATCATTAGATTGTTACAGAAAAAAGATACACGAATATATGATGATGAAAAGTAATGTTACCAAATCATGATGGGGTTTTTACAACACCAATAAAAACGTGATAACTTTCACTCTTTTGAGAAAAGTTCGATAGCCTCAAGTACAAGCCACTAGTAAGTTAGTAACATCAGAACAATGAAGATTCTATCTTCATTCTTTAAAGTGACGGAGGAATTAGAATAGAAGAGCTTTCTAGTTACGGGGGGAAAATTAAATCAACTCTTTTACTTTATTATATGTTAAAAGTAGAGTTACTTTATTGTTAATCTCAGAAAAACTATTTATTATACCACGGAATAAGACAGTGAAGCGGTTAAAACTCATACTCTTGATTAATGAGGACATGAGATCAAGTTTCATCGTCGGGTATGATAGATGCGGCCTTTGCTTCATGATTGTTTATTAACACGCATAAGGTGTACTATATTGGAGCCAAACTTGATTTTAAATTTTGTATCATGTTTATCAAAATCGAACCTTATTTGAAATTGAGATGTTGGATGTTGTTTGAATCTGAAGACGTATGTTATAGGGGTATTCATCAACCTGACCGAATTGAACCTTTTGGGTTGATTTGGATTGGGTTAAATAGGTTATTTGGGTTGAGTTGGATTTTAAAATATCCAACCCGATTAGTTTGGTTTAGGTCACCAGTTGAGCATCTAAAAATTCGATTAAACCGACCCGAACCGAAGTAAGTGTTAAACACTAAAATATTCCCCTAGGCATTCTTTTTTTAAGATTTATATATATATATCTTATGATTCTTATCTAATACTATCTAATTTAGTTTATACCATAATATATATATATTTATATACATATCACAGGGTTACTATACTATTAATATATACAATCTCAATTTATGCGCTGCTATTTTGTAAATTATTATTACTATTTACTAATATGTAATATTAACAGACTATATATTGCAAAATAATAGTGGAAACAAATTACTAGAAAATCTAAACAATAAATGAATAATTAAAGTTCTTATATCAATAAATTATATGTTAAATACGAGGCTTAAGTTCAACCCGATCAAACTGACCCAACTTAAACTGAACCGAAACTGTTTGGGTTGGGTTGGGTTTTAAATTTACCAACCCGAACTGTTTGGGTTGGGTTAGGTTTTGGCCCCAACCCAACCCATGAACACCTCTAGTACGCTATAGTTAATATTGTTGGAAAATAATTAAATAAAAATTGAATTAGAAACGGTTTAAAAAATTAATTGATTTTTAAATGCAAATTAAATTTAAAAATCGTTATATGCTTTTAATTGTATTTCAATTCGTAACATTTGAAACATTAATAAAGGTTATTTAGTATTCTTAATGGGGACATTAAAAGCACCTTCTATTAGTATAAAAGAGGGTGCCTCCTTTCATTTTTCTTCCACCAATTCTTAGGTAACGTTTAGCAAATCTAATCTTAAAAAATAAGCTCTATTTTCTTTAGCTCTATTTTAATAAGAGCTTATTTTAGTAGAGCTTATTTAAAATGTCTTGTTTGGTAATTAATGCTTTAACATCTAATTTTAATTTTGTAGAGAGTTTGGTAATCAACACTTAATTCTCTTATTAAAGGGGCATTTGATATATTTTATCAAAATATTTTTTACTATTATATTATCTATAATAAAAATATTAAAAAATTAAATTAAGCATTTCTCAAATATTATATTATTATAATTATATAAATAATTTAATTAATTAATTAATTATTTATTATTCACGTGACAATAACAAACCTAGATAAAATAAATAAGTTATTTTTAAAAAATATTTTTAAATTTTCAACTCATCAATCACAAAATAATGTAAAAGTGTAAAAGATATATTTATTGCTCAAAACACAAATGCTACTAATCAATAAACAAAAAATATAGTTATCAATGATCGATAACATAGTTGGTTGACAATGCTATCTTTAACAATGGACATCTCTACATCATTTGTTTGAGCATTGATTCCTAAATTGCTCTCTTGATCTTCTGAACCATAATCCAATTTAACATTATTATGCTCATATTGAGCAAATTATGTACAAGAATAAAAAAAAAAAATTGAAGCAAAGAATGCATAAAAAACATAAACAAATAATGGCGTACAATAAAAATAAATAAACAAAAAAATTGAAAAACTGTTTTTTCAAAGTACAATAATAAACAAAAAAAATTAGCTTCAAAGGTAAAAGTGTAACAAAAAAAAAAGTGCACAAATGTTGCAAAGAGGAGAGGCTTCTCTGCTGCGGCGCGTGGCGAGGGGAGGTTTCATCTCTACCACATTAGGAGAGAGAAACCCCCTTTTTTCTTTTTTTTTAGTTAACAAATTTTACCTTGAGTTTGTGCAATGAAGTTGGGGAAGAAGAGTGAAAAAGACACAAAGAGAAAAAAAAGAAAAAAGAAAAAAGGAAAGAGTTTAGAAGAGAAGAGAATTGTTTGAGAGAAGGGCAAGAGTTTAGAAAAGAAGAGAATTGTTGGGAGAAGGAGGGCAATTTGGGATTTTTTTTAAAAAAACTACGTTTTTTAGCCTCTAAAAAAAGGCAAAATTTTTCACTTTTTTAAATAGAGATTTAACCTCTAATTTTACTAAACATCTATTTCTTTTAGAGGTTTTAAAATTCTAACCAAACACTCTATTTTTACAAATCTCCATTTGCTTTTAGAGTTCTCTTCTTCTCTCTAGTTTTTCTTTTTAGTTTTGAGGTGTGTTGATATGTAGTGATAGTCTTCTACAAAGCTCATTTCACCTGAGTAGTGACAAAGTGCCACTTAGCTGCTCATCCACCGTTGTATCATGAGAGACATACACCAATCCACCTCTTGCACCAACGTAAAGGGCGAATTTGTTTTAAGGAAACTGTGTGCAACACAAGCCCGGTTCCATCATGTTCAACTTCTACTCTACTATAATTTTGGTTTATTTTCTAAACCCCTACAGTTGTTTTATGTTTGATATTTGAATTATAGTTGTTTATTTAATATTATTTCAGTTCTTATTTGTTTTTCCTTATATTATTGCTAACAATTACTAATAATTAGCATTCGTCAAATAAGAAATAGACAATACAAAATTCCATAATTAAAGTATCACACCATTCATTTGTGAAAATATGCATTACAATATAACAAAGGTGACTGAACATTTGTGATGAGGCTACATATACAACGTGCATTGTTTTAATTAGTTAGAATATGAGAATTGATAAATTTATCTGTTTTTCCATGTTGGCCAAATTAAGACATTTATTAAGGAAGATCAACACTCCATGTATATGGTAGCCCTAAACCCTAAACCCTATATAAGGTGAGCTCAAAAACCAAATATAGAGTTATAGGTCACAAAAAATGATGAAAAATGTTTGACACCTATGGTTCACCATTTTTTTTTTTTTTGGTCATATTGGACCTAGGGTAAGAGGAAAACGACTTTATGGCCAAGGAAGTAGCATTCTAAGGCTTACGAAGGTAATGAAAAAGTGGGCTCAAGGACCCAATATAGAGCACAAGGGCTCAAAATATATAGAGCTTCTAGTAGCTTGCAATAAACCATGGGATAATAGTGACCCATGGCCCAACAACTTCCCAAAGGGAGAATCAAGTGTCAACCTCATGGATTAAGAGAAAATGTGTGGTGATCATCATGGTAGAACAACTTCTCTTAGGGGAAATCGAACCCTCAACTTCATGAATTGAGAGTAAATCTCTTTATCATCAAGCTAAATGGTGATTAGTGATGATGTAAATGAATGTACAATTGTTTTAATGGTTGGCACCTCTCCCCCTTTAGCAAGTTGAGAGTCAATTGCCCTCACCAATATGATAATGGAGTAATATATATGGTTGTTGGTTCTCCATGGTTTTGTTGTATACCTATGGCTCTTGCTGTAAAGGTTATGTCTGTGTTGGATTTTAGCTCAAACATAGATTTCTTGTTGGAATAGAACGTGAACAATTATATTATATTTAGAAAGTAATTAGGGCTTACTAAATATAGATAGTTGTTTTATGATCTAGTTGTATTTGAACAGAAAAAATCATGTTGAGGGAGTTATATTAGAATGAGGAATCCTCGTTGGTCACAGTTTCTAATTTTGTGGTTAGAATGTTTATATAAAAGAGGTCCCTCATTCTTTATGCATAAATCCCAACTAGTGAGTGAAATCTAGAAGAAAGTGAGTTTAGTCCTTGGAAACTTTGTGAAAAAAAAAATTTAGAGCTTTTGCGGATGACACGGTTAGAGTTTTAGTTTTATTTTCCTTCTTTTTTACCAAAGTTTTAGATCTGTGTATGTACTATCTGATTTACAAGTACTTCAGGTATTTAATTTATCTGAGGTACTTATTAATTGATAGTGGAATAGATTATTTTTGCCCGTAGTTTTTCACCTGATTTTGGAGTTTTTCTACTTATATCTTCGAGTTATGGGTATTGATTCCTTCTTCTTTTTTTCTTTATTGAATATATAAAATTGGAGGGTTGTGGGTGTTTTTTTTAATATTCTTATCTTCGAGCCTTTGCTTACTTTCATGTTGGCTTATATATGCACCCATGTTTACTTTGTTAGGATAATTAAGTCACTTAGTGAATATGTTAATGATAATTGTAATTCCAATGATAGTTGAGGTTGTTACTAAGATATTTTATACAATTAGTTAGTAAGCTGACATGTAACTATTTTTAGTTGATCAGTTGTATCTGAACTATATATAAGTCATTGTACTCTTGTAAAATATATGAATGAATTCTTTTTCTTGATCTCTGTAATGGAAAAACCTGTTTTTCTCATTAGCTAACATGGTATCAGAGCTGCAACCTTCAAACATGGAAAGTTCTTCAGCTTCCATGGAAGGATTTTCTCTTCTAGTGCGATTAGCACCAGTTTCTTTTTCACATTCTCTTTCTGTCAAGATTGATAATGCAAATTTTCTTCTTTGGCGTCAACAAGTGAGTACCACCATTAGAGGTCACAAATTGCAACGATTTGTATCAGAATCGCCAGATGTTCCTTCTAAGTTTGTAAGTGTTCCTGATCAACAACAAGGTCGAGTTAACCCTGAATTTCTAGAATGGGAGCAACAAGATCAATTGTTGTTTTCCTGGTTGTTATCTTCTATGACTGAGAGTATTCTAACTAGAATGGTAGGATGTGAGACTGTTGCACAGATCTGGAGTACATTAGAGGTGTATTTTGCTTCACAAACAAAAGCAAAAGTATCTCAGTTCAAATCGCAACTTTAGAGTACCAAGAAAGGCGATCAAACTGTGAATTCTTATCTTCTTCGTGTCAAAACTTTGATTGATCAACTTGCTTCAGTTGGACATTTCATTTCAACTTCTGATCATATTCAGTCAATCTTTGAAGGTCTTCCTCTCAATATGATCTTTTTATTGTTTTTGTCTCCTCAAGAAAAAATGATTATATTGTTGCTGAAATTGAGTCGTTATTGTTGGCTCATGAATCTCGCATTGACAAGAACATTACATTAATTGACTTTGCTAGTACATCAATGGTGAATCTTGCTACATATTCTGGTGCTCAACAACAACGTTAAGGTTCTTCTACATCTAATACTAGTGGATCTATTAATTCTTATGCATTCAGACCTCCATTTCCCAATTATAATGCTCGTGGTGGCCATAACTTTTGTGGTCATCTTGGACGTTTCAATGGAAATTGTGGACGTGGTGGCCGTCATAAGCCTCAGTGTCAAATGTGTGGAAAATATGGTCACGTTGCTCTTAAGTGGTGGTACCAGTTCGATTCAAATTTTCATGGTTCTGTTTCTGCTCCTGGGGGATTTACTCCATCTTCATCAGTTCATTTTGCTCTTATGTCTACTCAGTTGGCTGCCTTTGTAGCAACACCTGAATCAATATGTGATTCGACTTGGTATCCTGATTTTGGTGCCACGAATCATGTGACAGAAGATGCATCTAATCTTCAAAATAAATCAGAGTTCTCATCTACTGATCAAGTCCACATGGGGAATGGCCAGGTTTGTCTATACGTCACATTGGTTCTTCTTCTTTTTTATCCCCTTTTCAGTCTAGATCATTGGTTTTAAACCAGTTGTTGAATGTTCCTGCTATACCTAAGAATCTTATTAGTGTTTCACGATTTGCCAACTGTGTCTTTTTTGAATTCCATCCTGATAAGTGTTTTGTGAAGGATCAAGTTTCTAAGGTTGTTCTAATGCAAGGATTTCTTAAAGACGGACTCTATGCCTTTGACAAATCGATCATCCATCTTCAACATAACACTCCTTCATATTTTGATAATTCAGTTTTCTCCTATACTTCTTCTATATTTGTTAATGCTGCAAATAAATTGTCTCATACTTCTTCTGATGTATCTGTTCTTGATCTTTGGCATAAAAGATTGGGGCATCCTACTGTCAAGATTGTTCAAACTATACTTCAAACATGTAATATCTTTATTCCTCGTAATGTTGGTTGTTCTTTTTGCACAACCTGCTGCTTGGGTAAGGCTCATAAATTTTCTTACACGTTTTCTAATACTATTTACACTAAACCTTTAGAACTAATTCACTCAAATTTGTGGGGGCCTTCGCCGGTTACCTCTTCCAATGGTTACAAATATTATATTCATTTTGTGGATTCATTTTCTTATTTTACTTGGATTTATCTACTGTGAATAAATCTGATGCTCTTCATACCTTCATTCAATTCAAGAAACAAGTTGAATTGCAATTAGGTTGTCAAATTAAAGCAATTCAAACTGATAAGGGAGGAGAGTATCAAGCATCACTGATTATCTTCAAACCAATGGGATTACTCACAGAGTTTCTTGTCCCAGGACTCGTGAGCAAAATGGATTGGCGGAACGTAAACATAGGCATATAGTTGAGACTGGCCTTACACTTTTAGCCAATGCCTCAATGCCTCTAAAGTTATGGGATGAGGCTTTTAGCACTGCGGTTTACCACATTAATCGTTTACCAACCATTGTTCTTCATAATTAAACTCCACTCGAGACCTTGTTTAATGTTCCACCTATTTACACCTCTTTTCGCACTTTCAGCTGCTCATGTTTTCCTAATCTACAACCATATAATCATCATAAATTTCAATATCGTTCAATTGAATGCACATTCTTGGGTTATATTATTTCACATAAAGGATACAAGTGTCTTGATCCTAATGGTAGAATTTATATCTCCCGAGATGTGTTGTTCAATGAAGTATCGTTTCCATTTGTTGTTTCTGAATTCTCAAATTGTGTACATCCATGTTTAGCTTCTTCTTTTGTTTATGTCTCTCCACTTATAGTTCCTCAAACTACTTTTTGCTCTCAGTCGACTGTTTCTACATTTCCTTCCCAGCCTGAATCCTTTTCTTACTTTTAGTTGACAGATTCTCCTATCATGCCATCTACTTCTCATCCTCAACTTGAGTCAGTACCTAATCAATTACATTCTCTTGTTTCACCTCCTATTGTTTCTACTCATCCAATGCAAACTTGAGCTAAGTTTGGTATTTTTAAACTTAATGTATTTGTAACAACTAAAGAACCTGGTTCTATTGATAAGGCTTTACAACATCAATGTTGGAAGGATGCAATGACTGATGAGTATTTGGCCCTTTTACGTAATAAGACATGATCCCTTGTTCCACCACCCCCTAATAGAAAGCTCGTTGGTTGTAAGTGGGTTTATAAAGTCAAAGAGAATCTGGATGTCACAGTTAATAGGCACACAACTAGACTTGTGGCTAAGGGATTTCATCAAATGGTTGGCTTTGATTTTAATGAGACGTTTAGTTCGGTAGTGAAACATTTTACAGTTTGTTTAATGTTGACAATTGCTTTGTCTAAAGGATGGTGTGTTAAGATAATAGGGTTCTTCAAGAGGAGGTTTTCATGGGGTTTTGTCAATTCTCAATTTTTGAGTTATGTGTGTAAATTGCACAAAGCTCTTTATGGTTTAAAACAAGCTCCACGTGATTGGTTTGATAAGTTAGTTGCTGCTTTGTTTTCGTTTGGTTTCCACTCAGCTAAGTCTGATCAATCGTTGTTCATGCGTGTTACACCTCAACATTCTACTTTCCTTCTAGTATATATTGATGACATATTGGTAATTGGAAGTGATACTTCAGTTGTTAAAAACCTTATTTCTCTACTACATCAAGTTGTTGCCTTAAAGAATTTGGTGACATAAATTTCTTCCTTAACATTCAGGTTTAGCAAACTCCTGAAGGCGTTATTTCGTTAGAGTCAAAGTACATTTATGATATTCTTTGTCGTGTTAAAATGCAGTTTGCAAATAGTCTTCCCACACCAATGTTAAGCGGTGAACGTCTTTCTGCTCATGGCAGCGACCCTGTTGCAGATATTCAGTTGTATCGTAGCATTGTTGGAGGGCTACAATATGATACTATAACGTGATTTGAGATTGCGTATACCGTTAATGGAGTTTTTCAGTTTATGCAACATCCTCTTGCTCACTGGAAAGCTGTAAAACGAATTCTGAGGTACCTTAATGGCACAATTGATCATGGTTTACCTATCAAAAAATCACCACAGTTGAATCTCATGGGTTTTAGTGATGTTGATTGGGCGTCTGACCCCTGAAGATCGTCGGTTTACATCTGGTTTTTGTGTATATCTTGGTAGCAATTTGATCTCATGGCAGTTGAAAAAGCAGCTCGCTGTCTCCCGGTCCAGCACTGAGGCCGAATATAGAAGCTTGGCTTTACTTGTTGCAGAACTTACATGGGTCCAAAGCTTGTTGTCTGAGATAAAGGTTACTGATTCGTGCAAGCCTTTGGTATGGTGTGATAATTTGAGCACTGTGCAATTGGCTGCAAATCCTATCCAACACGCTCGCACAAAACATATCGAGTTAGATCTTTATTTTGTTCGTGAGAAAGTGGTCCATAATTTAATTGAGGTGCGCCATCTTCCTAGTGCTGAACAGACTGTTGACATCCTCACTAAGGCTCTTCCTAACTATCATTTTTTGCTGCTACGCTCCAAACTCAGAGTCGAGAAATCTCTTCTGAGTTTGCAGGGGATGTTAGGATAGTTAAGTCAGTTAGTGAATCTGTTAATGATAATTGTAATCCCAGTAATAGTTGAGGTTGTTACTAAGATATTTTACACAGTTAGTTAGTGAGCTTACATGTAACTGTTTTCAGTTGGTCAATTGTATCTGAATTGTATATAAGTCATTATACTCTCGTCAAATATATGAATGAATTCTTTCTCTTGATCTCTGTAATAGAGAAACCTGTTATTCTCATTAGCTAACATACTTAGCTATATCTATGGCCCTTAGGAGGAGTCACTAATGGTTATTGCATGTTCTCCAAATAATTCATGACGATGTTGGCAAGATGTACTCTAAAAATTAAATCATTGTAATCTTGACAATATACATGGTGATCGGCAATAATTTTACCCCTATAATCGTTAATGAGATTTTTGTACTTGAAATAGCAGAACCTAGCTCATCATTTTATATGTCGAAGTTGATAGAATCTGACAATCCGATTTAAACACCATTTCGCACCTTCTTGAATATCAATGAATTAAAGCCATCTACAGATCAGTCTTACCAATTGCCTTTATGACTTTTTTTTTTTTCGTATGTATCTTATTAAGAAAAAGCCTAATCAAGCAATATCTTCTCTTATTTACTGGTTAATTTGTTGAGTTTTATGTGCTTGTGACATTCGTGCAACCCACAACCCTTCTTAAGCACTTTATATTATGTTTTTTTATTAAAATAACCGAGTTTAAAGAACCATGCATGGGGCCACCATTAATGATCTACACTCTTACTTCTTCCAAAGCATGCATGGCTCCTTATTGATCCAATAGTGTCCATGCATCCATATGATGAGAAATATTTTTATGTTTAAGATAATTTTGACATGGTATTTTATTTTTATTATTGCAAGGCAAATAAATAATTTTATAAGGTAGAGAAAGAACATAGTGCAATATATAATATACAAAACCAAAAACATCCCTATCAGCCGAGTTTATGGTTTTAATCATTAATTATAAAAACTTACAAAGGGTAATTAAAACATACAAAGGGTGCTAAAAAAGAAGTACAAGAGGCGTAAAAACTTAGACATTAGTAATTATAATATGGCTAAACACAATAACAAATTTACTTTTTATAACATGGTAACTAATATTTCAATAAAAATATTAAAAAAAATTTGGGACAATATTGAGAGTTCAGCCAAAATGTTACATAATAATATCCAGCATATTGGCAATATACATAATATAGATTATAGATTGTATATTTTGAGTAGCGATGACTTAATTACATTTGGAGTGATGCTGTTATATATTATAGTAATAAACATGGGTAACATATTGGAAATATACATAATATAGATTTGTTTCCTTTATATTTTACATTTTTCTTTTATTGATCAACAAATGCAATTCATTTTTCACTACTTGTGTCAACTCTTTCTTTCGTTCTTTCTTTCTTTCTTTCTTTTTTTTTTTTTTTTTTTTTTTTTGTCATGACTGACTTTGGCTCTATGAACAATATATAAGATGAAGATTAGATGGGAATAATTAACTCAGAACTAAGCTTGACTTCTATACGTAGTATATATAGTTTTATGTCTATTATATATTTTTGTATATCTATGTAACAATTGTATATATTTAGATTCAATAGTCCTCATCTAATTAATGTAACATTTTCCTTTTGTAGCCATTGGCATTTGCCTCATTACTACTGTTTATTAATTTGTTCTCTTGTCCCTTTACAAATTGGATGAATCTTTAATTTATTTTTATTTTTTATAATTTTGAGAACGATTATTGATATAATTAGCTTAAGATCCATCATTTAGCTTGAGTTTAGTATTAATCTACCTGTAGTTGGCACTTATTAGTTGGACCTTTCAAATAAGGTTATACGTATTGTTGATATTTGTGTCATTGTTTTTGAATCGTCATCAACCAAACATAGCCAATTTAGTTATCCAATAAATTTGTGATGATAGTATATTAACATAGCTCATTTAATTATTATGGATTTTGATAGATATGAATGCCTGCTCTCAATAGCAAATGTCATATCTATCACTCCTAAGTCTATTTTATATAATAGGATCATTCATCAATATCCAATTTAATACATAGGATATAACGGAGTGTGTGTGTTTTGCCTTACAAAGTCGTATATGCATGAAATCTTCTAAAGGTATAAAATATAATCAATTTCTATGTATCACCATTGCTAGTTTTTGCTTCAAGTTTGATATGAGCATGAATAAGCATGACTCCTAGTAAAGATTATAATAAAATTGATGAATGGATGCATAAGTTTTGCATTGTTACCATTTTTATTTTTATTTTTTCTCATGCTTTGTTGTGACCCTTTAATTATAGACCTACCACTTTGCTTATAATATAGAGTAATGTTAAAGATACGCTGAGCACTAACGCTATTTTTTTTAGGCTGACATTCAGCCTTCGTTGGATGTTGGGAATGTTGTGCTATATACCCGCATTCCTAAAACATCTAAAGGATCGCTAGATGTCAGTGTCAAAAAATAGCGTCGACACCTAACGTACATAAAACATTTTTCTATAATATATACTACTACGTGTATATATATATATATATATATATATATATATATATATATATATATATATATATATATATATATATGATTAGAATTAATTTTGTTCATCATCTTTAATTTGGATGTGTTAAACACTTTCTCTCTTTTTTTTTTCTTTTTTTCTTTTTTTCTTTTTGTTTAAACATCCAATCCAATCAAAAGAAGGCCATCCATGCCAGGCTTTGTATTTTAGAAGTAGCTTGCCAACCGATCAACCTTGAGGGCAAATGGTGAGACAATTTCACTACTAATTAGATCTCTCCTTTCTTCTTTTCTTTCTTTTCTTTTTTCTTTTTTTAATAAATTGAGTAATAATAAAAGATTAGTTATGTCAAATTGATTTTATCAAACATAATAAAATTAAATCAACTTAGCCAACTAACCCCTCATTTTCTTATTGTAAGTGGTTTATACTAATCATATATAAATCTATTCATATATGTCATTCAATAGTCTTCTAGTTGTTGATATCAAAGCCATGAATGTGTTCAATTCATGGAGTTGGAACACATTAATTTAACATGTTCAATAACTTTCATATACATAAATGGTAGATTAATTATTAATTATGAGAAAAAATAATATATACCATTTAATATGTGCTACTTAGCAAACAAAATAATAATGAAAACAACAATAACAAGCTTACTTTACTATTTGGTATAGTCTCGTATTTTCTTGTAAGAAAACATTATTTTTCCAAAGCAGCAAAATGTTTAGATGAGTCCAAGCAAGATAGCCATTTATTAATAAGAAATGATGCATGAGATAAACAAAATGAAATTAAACATATATATATCATCTGGTCATGGAGTAGTTATGCCCTTCTACTAATATTTTAAGTATTTGAAGAGACATGAGTACTGAACTAAACAAACTGATCCTAACACTTAAGCATGCTAAGGGAAATGTATTTTTCATGTACCCAAGCTAATTAATTAATAAAAAGAGACTTCAAACAAACCCTTCACAGCTAATTAGGGAATTAAATTATTTAACCATGCCCTTCAATTTCTTTTAATCCCAAAAGATGAGTGCTCCTCAATGAATAATGACTTTGTGTCACCTTGCCCACGTGGAAGCATCTCATTTGCCGGCCGTTTTCGCCTCCTCTGCATGTTCCTTTCCTCCACCTAACAAATGTTGTTGATTGGGTTAATATTCTAATTTTCTTTTAAATGATCCCAATTAATATTAATTTGTCCAAACTAATTATGATTAAATTAATTAAGCGATGATGATAGTGGTTAACGATGTATTTAATAATTAATCATGTTATATATATATAAAAAAAAAAAAGGCATCTCATATGTTGGTGGGGGTCATGAATGATACATGCAAATGGCAAAGTACAATTTTTATTTTTATTTTTTTCCATGGGATAAGCTTTTTAAATAGAAAGGGGGCTCATTTGGAGATGAGAGTCCCTAGCAAAATTTCAACTCATTTCTCACATTTCTAAAATTGTCAATTAAGGGTCTCAAAATTATAAATTTAGATTATTATTTCATTATAAATTCAAAATGCCCCTTTGACCTGTACATTTAAAATTGCAGAGCATAAATTTCCCAAACTTTAGCTGTTTGACTCAGTGCAATGTGGCCCATGCAAAATAAAAGGGTGTTAATGGCTGATAATATATATATATATATATATATATATATATCCTTGTTCGTGGGTGGGAATGGTGGTGGAGCTTGTAGCCTACATCATGGTAATAAAAGATTCAATGATCCAACCCTTCAAATAAGTCTTACGTATTAAAAATAATCATTTTCTCAAAAATTAATAACTAATGAAAAGCTTATCTTAATTGAAAAGTTTTGGAATTTAATCAAGTTATCAAATTAAAACTATATTTCATGATGTCAATAACTTCAAACTTGATTATATATTTAAACAAAAGAAAGGCACATAGATTATCTGTAGTATGGTAAATGATGAAATCATAAATATATATATATATATCACTTATGGGAGGGAAATTCAATTAATTTTCAAAGGTAACTAATTAGAAGATTCCATTTGTAGCTAGTAGACAAGCTCACAGAATTAATTAAGTTTAAAAGAAGGAGAAGGGGAAGATAGTAGGTGGTGTAAAACTACAGAAATCATGATGATTGATTAACTAAGAAAGGGTCCACTTTCCTCTCAACCCTTTGCACTTTTTCTTATATATATATATATATATATATATATATATATATATATATACTCTTTACTAAAACTTTATGTGCATCATCCACATGCTATTGCTATAACCAGAAAACAAGGGAAGAACTTAAAGAGTGAGCCATGAGAGAATGATCACAAATAGATAAATAAATAAACGATTAATGCAGTTAGTAGAGCTATATATATATATATATATATATATGGTAGTTCATTAGCTTGCTAAGCACACTATGTATTAAAAGTACTTTTCTTTAATAGCTACCTCCCAAAACCTGCTAAAAATTGAAATTCAACTGTTTAATTTATTTTGTTAACGATCATACCCCCTTTAATGAAGAAAGATCAACACTCATTAGTTTTTGAAAATATTGTAGTAGCTAATTATTTAATTATGAAGTTGATCATGATCATGTAAAATTGAATCCAAAATGTTTTAGTGTTTCAATGAGAGATCGACCAATTAATTTGGTTTTTTTTTTTTATTTATGTGGGTCACTGTCAGTATTTGCTAGTGAAATGGACTAAAAAAAATATTATACATATATAGGGGAAAACCCTATTTTCAATTTTTAGGCTGAAGGGAATTTACAGTATAAGTCCTTTTCTCCTTAGTGAGGAATCAAGAAAGAAAACTTTGGGAGAATGGATTTGTGGGCATTGTGAAAGTCAAAACGCCACAGCATCTATTAAAGAGTGGATGTATTTGTCATTGTGAAGCAAGACTTCTAAAATAAATAAATAAATAAATGTGAAAAAACTATATATATATATATATATATATATATATATGATTGGTGAGGAAGCTGGCCAACCAAGCAATGCCCATCTCTATCCATGCATTTTGGAATCTGAAACAGAAAAAAAAAAAAAAAAATTACCAGGTCCTTGCCATGACTGATTCACAATAAATGAAACCAAGAATCTAGACAATGGAATTAACAAGTTCTGACCTATCCTATGTACCTCAGGCATCTTATAAATTGGTGTTTTTGTCTCTTCTTCCATAAGATGATACATGTAGTAGTCAAATTAGGCAATTTTATTGCAATTTTAGTTTTTTTTTTTTTTTTCTCTCTTAGAAAGCACAAAAGAGAAGCTTTACATTTATGGGTCTCTGTTTATTTATTAGATTGCACGATGTGCTAGTCATTAAACAACTTAAAACTGCCGAAAGACACTAATTAAAGAGAACCTAAATGCTGTGTGGTGATCATTGTGTTCTTGTTATGCTGTTGCCTATAGCTTCTCCATCAAATTTTACCACTGTCATTTAGACATTCTTTTAAGTACTTGAAGATTCAACTTGCCCTTAATGGAAAAAAATCAAACACAAAAAAAAGTTTTTTTTTTTTTTTTTTTCATTAATGGTCCCATTTCTTCTCACCATTATTTCTTCTTGTCATCCTTGACTTGAGGAATATTGGTATGATGTCCCTTTGCCCATTTTAAAAGACACTTGTTTAAGAAAAGCCAAATATGTTATACTTGCATCCATGGATATTTATTTGTTTAATCTTTGGATCTGATGAGAGACAGCTACAGCTTCCTCACTACTTTTGTAAAAGGAATAGAAGGTTCATCAAGTTTGCAACCTAATGATGCTATTAATGATGATGATGATAAGGCTTTAGTTAAGAGATCCTTGCTGTCCAACACTTGTTATACACATTCCCATTTAGGAAATGCCGCGTCATCGATGCTAATTCAGAATGATTCATAGCTAAGTCACCAATTTCATGATCCATCAACAAATGTCTGAAAACCACCATGCTGAATGGTTAAGATTAGAATTATTTATGTAATTTTGATTGCTTTTCTATCGAATAACAACACTTTCATGATGGATTTAGAGATTAAAATGATAATGGAATAAAGGGTATTGTTATAGTTTGTCACAATCTAGCACAGAGTTTCATTTAAAATTTCGTAATTATATTACGACCATGTTCAATGGTTAAGATTAGAATCATTTATTGTTTTTCTATTGAAATAAGAACATTTCCATTACAGGTTTAGAGATTAAAATGATAGTTGAATAAAGGGTAGCTGTTAATTAGTCACAATCTAGCCCACAGTTTCATTTAAAATCTATGAACTCATTTCTTTTAAAAGATAGGTAATTCGAATACTTAAAAGATGATGACTCTGATAAAGAAGAAAAACCAACAAAAAATTCATTCTTTATATCATGTGGAATGAAATTATTTATGAACATAAAATTTAAGTTATAATTAATTAATTTGAACCCTGGCTTTCTCCAATTCTTTTCTTCGGCGTTGTCGTTACTTGTTAGTTACATAAGTAATATGATAATAATATAGAAAAGAATAAATATGAGAGAGATCCTCACATTAACAGGTCAATATTGTCATATTAAATTCAAGCAAGAAAGTAGAAAAGTGGGAAAAAACATGTGGGGTGTTTAAGAAAATCACATGATCACTGATAAAAAAAAACACACCTCAAAAAGTCATAAAAGCAAAGGTGAAATTAAAGATCAATATACCAAAGAAAACTAAGCTATATATAGCTTTTGCTTTTAATTAGAGATCGAAATCAGACAAGTAATGCTTTATTAATTAACAGTAATTAATTAGTGGGGTCCTTTGATTTTTCTATATATGATTATTCTTGACAAGAACCTGCCATATCATGAGATGTGTCTAAGGCTTAAATAATTGTATCAAGTTGCTGCCTTCTTATATCCACCATTTTTCTTTTCCTCTCGGTTGTTTCTTCTTCTCACTTCTTATTTCTTTCTCGTATGGAGGATCACTATACCAAAATAGCAAGCTACATTCACAAAAAAATGCCAACATCAAATTTTCAAGTAGTACTTGCTCCTAGAATGCAATTATTTTCTGATCCGATGATGTGGGATGATCAACTTATTGCAGAAAAATCTTTCATTAAAGGCGCCGATGATGGGAGATCACGATATCCCTCTATGTCCTCACCAGATCGGTTTTTTTCCAGCCCGGAATCCAGTTCCTCGATAGAAAATAATACCATCGATATTATGGTCGCAGAACAGAAGAAGGATCATCAAATCGTTCCGAGATCAAATCCTGTAGGCCAAGCCAGAGAATGCAAGGTAAATTTCATTAAAATGTGTCCGGAACTGGCCGTTGCTGCTGGCCAAGCCTCTTATCCGCCTTCTTCTTCTTCTCCTCTAAAAACCTCACCAATACTCCCAAACTTGAACCTTTTTTTACAGGAACCAGTACTTCCTACTAACTCTATAGAACTTGTAGGAAAGAATAACCAAATGTACCCGATTTCCAACGCCTGGAAACTTCACCAAATTCAGCACCAATCTAGTCTAGAATGGCTCAATATGAGTCAGAATTCCAGGGGCTATACCTCCAAAAACAATGGAAACTTCTGTCTCGGAGCCATGAAGACACAGCCCATGAAGTACACAGGAAAAAGAATACATGATCACCGCCCGAAAGCCTCCCCATCCCAAGGAAAGCTCTTTAGAGGTGTGAGACAAAGGCATTGGGGGAAATGGGTAGCTGAGATAAGGCTACCAAGGAATAGAACAAGGGTGTGGTTAGGGACATTCGAAACGGCCGAAGAAGCCGCTTTTGCTTATGATACCGCGGCTTACAAGCTTAGAGGAGAGTTTGCACAGCTTAATTTTCCTGATCTTAAGCATCAACTTAAAGCTAATTCTTTAAGTGGAAGTATTCTTGCTCTTGTGGAAGCAAAGTTGCAAGCTTTATGTGATCAGAAGAATAAACAAGAAACCATCAAATGCACATCACAAATATCAGAGCTTAAAGCTTTGAATCAAAAGGCAACAAAGAACGAGCGTTCATCAGAGATCGAGAGTAAGAAGACACAAGAGTTTTTATCAGATGTTGATGCTGTTTTGCTAAGTAAAATGCCTTCCTTGGATATGGACATGATCTGGGATTCTCTTCAAGTTCCTGATTCATGAATATATATCTCATTTCTATCTTTTTTTCATTAGATAGATTCAGAAATGCAGAATGGTTTTAAGGTTGGGCATGTTTTATTGTTATAGAAAATAAGCTTCTGACTAGTGTTTCAATGAGAATTTCTTGCATTGGTTTTCATTTTTTTTTTTTACATCAATGATCAAATTAAGATAGTAGTATATGTCTGTGATTTTTCACTTGATAATTAATTGTTGGGTAATTCATATTATATGGTGTTTTTATTTCTGACATTGTTCTTTGATGCTTTGTTTCTTGATGATAAAGTCATGAAGTTTGTGACTTTTCAATCTGCAATATTGGGAAGCTTTTAACTGCTAAAGTTTTGAATATGCAGAAACAGTTTGGTGGGCCTTCATTTTTGGTGCGTAAATTCTGTGCCGAAAAGAATGTTTGTTGCCCTGTGGGCCTTAGCTCAAAAGCAAGGAATCTTTGTTTGGACCCATCTGTAATGCCCTAATGGAAGGAATCTTTGTTGGGCCCAACTCAAATCAAAATAAATAAATAAAAACTCAATTAAGTAGTTTTTGAATATTGGCTCTTCCTTCAGTTTCCTCTGTCAGGTGCTAAAATTACATCTTAGTTATATATTTCTTAATTATATTTTTCTATATTATTTTAGAATTTTTTATTTTTTGTTACTATGGTTTGCTAATAGATCACTTTTTCAGCTCTATTAGGTACTAAAATTATACATTAGTTATATTTTTTTAATTATATTTATTCTATATTATCTTTCTTTATTTCTGTCATTAATGTAGATTGTTAATGAAAAAAGAATAGAAAAAAGCCAAACAACACAAATAAAAATAAATAAGATATGAGAATTGCTAGTGGGCTGTCCATTTGGGTCAGTAATTTGCATGTTTCTCAGAGGTGTCCCTACACCCACCCTTTAGGTATAGGACTAGTGGCTAAGTAATATACATTTTGTGTAGCAAATAATATGAGCTAAATTAAAGGAAGGGATTTTTTGGGCCTAAAAAATGTATATATGAGCTTCAAGCCTGATAATGACTTCATGGAACGTGTTGTTAGCTTTTAGATGCGAAAGCCATGAATCTAGTGGCTCTCCTTTATGTCTGTGCTTGGGATTACAAAGGAATGTTTATGGAATTGTAAGCCTAACATTAAAGGAGATAATCTTTGATGGGCCTATCTTTGAAAGGCCCACCACATGATCCTCTACATCAAAAGAAGGGCATTCTTACAATGTTTTGTCGAAGGGCCCACTTTTTTCTCTTGTTTTCAAAACGTTATCTAAATATTCAAGTTTCATTCATAGATATATATATATATATATATATATATACATTCAAGTAATTAAAAGAGGATTGGTATAGTTTTTTTTTTTTTTTTTTTTTGTCAAAGTTTCATTTCATTTCTATTAATTCTCCAAATGAGAAGTACATCTTGCTAACTGATAAAAGAACATACTAAAGACTACTGCAGGTACAACATAAATGCTCACAGAAAATAGGTAAAACTCGACAACAAAAGGGTCAAGACCTCCACAACAAAAGTTAAACACCACTACAACAAAAAGAAAAACCCTAACAACAAGAGTTACCTTTAGCACTTTTACATGAGGAGATTGTCCAAGAGTCTCGTCATTACATATAAGGCAATGACCTAAGTTGATAAAGTTTCTTTTCTTCCTTTTTTTTTTTTTTTTTTGGTGGTCATTCTTTAATATTTACTTTGGACTTCAACCATACATTAGACATATTACTCAAATCCAAGGGTCAATGGAAACTAGACAAAATAGGCAATACTAGGCAGCGCCATTAATAAAAAGCCTAAAGTCACAATTGTTTACATAGTTTCACATCTTCAAGATAAAATTACGATGTGCAGTATAACAGTCATGGACAACCCTCTCTTTGCAAGCTAATTTTTAAGGATGAGTTAGGCCCATGGGTTTTATAATGGTACAAGAGCAAGTGTATACAAGGGATGGGTTTGCTTTGTATCTCTAGCCTTACGTAGAGAAGGATGCCTAGTAACTCTTCCCTTGGCACTAAGGAGTGTTAGCATAATCTCACACCACTCAGGTTATAACGTCTGTACCTTAGGATGACGTTATTTTGACCCTTAGAGTACCAGTATATGTGTACGTATACGTATATGATGCTCGACACGCGTTGGTTCGAGTGTCTTTACATGAAGTTTCAGAATGATCGGAGACCCGTTCAACGTCGAAACGAGTCGAAAACGGTGTTTTGGATCAGTGGAGCTCGCTTCATGGAGAACGAAATTTCTATCATTGATTACATCAATGGATTGATCTCCTAGATCCGTGGTCTGAGTTGTCTACTGTGAGTTATGAGGCTCCAAACACTGTTTCACGGATTTATGGATTTTCTTGCGCAATTTTGATCAATTGGTTGGATCTCAAAATCCCACCGTTGGATTAAGCTAAATTTTACCAGAATGTTGGTAACTGACTCATAAAACTTTCGAAAGGTTAAGATGTTAAAGTTATGAGTCATTTGCAAGAAATTAAGTATCTAAGTAAAAGTAATTTTAACATGAAATTGTTCCTTATTAAGTATATTTTTAAGTGTGGGCCCAAATTCTTTCTATAAAAGCAACTACCACGATTTTTGGACTCCCTTGTTCATTTTTTTCACTTTGAAGGAGGAGAGGAGAAAAGGGAGGAAAAAGGAGGGGTTTTGGTGATTTGTGCTCAAGAATCACCCAAGGTAACCATTCTTTCCCATTTCTTTCTCATTTTCTTCCTTCCATCACTTTCCCACATGCATGAAAACTGATTTTTCAACCTAGGGTTTCTATGAATCCCGAAATTCTAGGGTTATTGGTTTAGGGTTTTCATGTATGGGTTGATTTATGCTTGTTTTTCATACTAATGACCTTCCCTAACCTCAACCAACATATAATGAGTGTTTTCCACTCTTGGATCTCGAAATTTAAGGGAGAGGTAAGAAATCCAATGTTGGACTTAGGTTTTGAGATTAGGATATGTTAATCTAAAAGGCATTAGGAGTCTAAAAATGGTGAAACCCCTAGTTTCTAACAAAAAATTTGAGGGGTTTCATAGACTTGACCTAAACTAGAATTTTGACCTAGGGTTCCCTATTCAAATTTCTTGTGATTTAGATGAGATTGATGAATAAATATGGATGTATGACACTCTAATTTACTGATCTTGAGTAGAGGAAACCCTATTGTAGAGTAATTTTGGCTTAGGCCATGTAAATTGACAATTTCCATGTGATATGGGGATTTCCATCAAATTGGGGTTTTTGACCCAAATCAAGTCAATTGATAAAATTGACTTGGGGATTGTTTAATTGAACCCAAATTCGATATAATTATAGGTTTAAAATGTTTGGACTTGTGTTAAAATTGAAAGACTTAGTTTAATTTGACCTTAGGCTATGTATTGCCCAAATTAGGAATTTTGACCAAGACTTGGTCAATTGGTGAAATTGACTTGATGAATAGTCAAATTAACCCCTAATATGATTGAATGCTTTGTATTATAGTGTTTGAGATCAAGGGGATCAACCTATGGCATTCAATTTGGGTTATGTATAGTTTAATTTGATGTTAATGCGTTAAATTGGACAATAGAGATTTGGCTCATGGGTTAACCATTCTAGAATCATTAGTTGACTTTGATATTGGGTTTAAACATGGTTATTAGCATACTTTGGCTGATTTTAGCATTGTATGAATCATGTGTATTATGTAAGAATTCTAATTGATTTGAGTAACCCAAGTGGGCTAGTTGGAAGTCAAGGTACGTGAGGTGATTTGTGATCTTACTAGTACTTGCTTGTGGATTGAAAATCGGATTGGCTAGACTTAGCCAATCGAGTGAGAGTGTTCTCTTTACTTGTTGGTTTTCATATATGTGACATTGTATTATATAACTTGTTTCAAATTGATATATATATATGGATATGGCATATGCATGTTTTAATTGATTCATGAAATGAAATTGAGCATATTCCATTGGGTTAGCAATTTAGTTGGGTCTTCTAGTTTTAATTTTCTTAGGGAAGTCTTGTAAGTCTAGAGAGATCCCCAGTTGTAGATCTGGCAGAGGGTTTTAAGGGTAGGCATAGCCGTGGTTCACCTAGACCTGAAATAGGGTTTGGAAAGAATTGTAAACCGGTGACGTGCCCTTGGAATTCCTATTAGAATAAGAGTAAGAGGTCGCTCGGGCATGGGTTTCGCGCACTCGTGTTCTCAAATTGATTCTTACCTAGGAGGTGTTAGGATTGCATTTCATGTTATTTAAATGGTATGCATTGTCTTGTTATGACATGATGCATTATATTAGCATGTATGTAATCTTGTTTCATCACCATGTTATCTCATGTTATATCAAACACTTTAATGATCTTGACATGTTTTACATAAATGGCACATATATGTAGCCACTTGTAGAAGACATTCACTAAGCTTGTTGTAGCTCACACCTCATCCTTATCCTTTCAGGTTCTGATTGGAAAGGGAAAGGGAAGGCTTGACTGCGAAGCATTCCTTTCAGTATTTTGTTGATATATGTGTTGTACACTTTTGTATTTTGATATTATGTACATGATAACACCTAACATATGTACAATTAACACATAGATGGGATGTGTATGGTTTTATATTATTTGAACTTTTGAGATTTTATACTTGGTATTTTTGAAGATGTAATATTTATTGTTGTTGATCATATTTGGATGGATGTTATATAGGATCATTTGTATTTACGATTTGTGTTTAAGTTAGGCTGACGGGACACCGGTTGTATCGCCGGAGGGTATACCCAGGGGTTTTGTGCCAGTCATGACGTCACGTACAGTGGGTCATGACAGTTATGGTATCAGAGATAGTGTTTTAGGTTTAAAATCCTTAAAAAGAATAAAAGACTTATATGATATTATGATTGCCTTTATGGGTATGATTATGGATAGTTATCTAAGGGGTAGCTTTTCCTGGATTGTGATCCTGATTGAGCTTTTCCTTATTGGGAATTTAAGATATTTACAAGAGAGGAAAGAATAGGATCAGCCATGGACCCAGAGGAATGCTGTAGGCATATTGAGGCAGTCTTAGAGGCTACTCAGCAACAGCAGGCCCAGATCCTCGAGTTGCTAGGTCGTACGCAGGGTGTTAGGCCACCACCGCAGGATGATGTAGCAGTGGCTGCAGAGCACAGTAGTGTAATAACAGTAGGGGGTCAGGCAGATCAAGTAGATCATGAAGGACCAGCTGGGGTCCAGCATGCTGTAGTTGGGGAGACTGAGGCAGAGAGGGCAGAGAAAGACCGTTATGAGAAGGTTATAAAAGCCTTCAAGTATCGGAATCCGGTTGAGTTTCCTGGTGGTCTTGACTTAGAGCTTGTTGAGGGATGGTTGACTCGAATGGAGGCCATTTTCAGTGATATGAGGGCTCTTGAGCACGACAAGGTCAAACTTGCCAGATTTAAGCAGATTGACAAGGCTTAATAAGTGGTGGGAACGAGTAAAGCGTCTCGAGGGCGAGATCCAGACTTGGGCCAGATTTAAGGAGTTATTCTTTGAGGAGTTTTATCCACGGGTCGAGAGGGATCAGCATCGGATCCAGAAGAACACCTTAAGCGTATTGAGGCAGTCTTAGAGGCCACTCAGCAACAGCAGGCCCAGATCCTCGAGTTGCCGGTCATTACACCTTACAGGTCGTTTGCCTATAAATAGAGAACTGCTCATTTGCTCTCCATTCATCAACTGTGCTCTGAGAAATCTGTAATCGCTTGCTCGACTACTCTAGTCTTCCACTCTTGCGCAGTAACTCCTTATTTCGAGCTTTTCCTTTTTTTTCTACTAGGTAATTTGTAGTCCGTAGGCATATCCCCTAGGTTGTTTAAATGGTCAGTTCTAGCGTAGATCCTCCTGCCGACTAGAGGGTTTCCTCTTCTTCTTCTATAGAGGTCTCCTACGATGACCTCTTCCTAGAAGAGAGGGGTAGCGCCGACCCTCAGGTCGGAGGAAGTGCAATAGTCCTATCCTCCTCCGAGGAGATCGAGGAGGACGAAAAGGTGTTTGATGTCGCACCACTTTTAGTTGATAGATCCCAAAGTAGGCTCGGAACTGCCGAGCCTAGTACATTAGGTCAGGTACACGTATCCCCTAAGCCTGAAGACGCCAGGGTGGGTGAGATCTTTTATTCAGTAGATCACATCCCGTCCAAAATAAAGAAGCATCACCTTGCTCAGTCGAGAAAGAAAATCGGTATACCCAATCGTATTGGGTTGAGGGCACCTGCTCCTGGGGACCGGGCCAGTCACCCTAACAAAGGAGAGGTTGCTCTGTATACCAACCTGTTTGAGGACCGATTGATCTTGCCTCTCGATATATCCTGTGACGCCCCGAAAATTATTTCATTTAGCCCATAACTCAATTGCACTTTGCCCAAACTCTATGTGTTGCCTTGATATGGTTGGTGTTTGTTTGATGGTTGTTTAATGTTTATATAGTTGATGCTTGATAATATATATAAATGTGTATTATAAATTGTATGTGGGTCATGTTAAATTAAAGTATAATGCATATGTTATTATTTATGCATGGGTCCATTAAACCATGAATTGATATGGGTTAGGATTGATTGAATAAAAGGATAAATGAGAATGAAAATTTGGTGTATTAAATGGATTGGACATTTAAAATACTTGGAAGCATGAGATTGGTTAAAGTACATGTGGTTGGTATGGGTAGTATGAGACCAACACATGTGAAGGTTGGTGCATGAAAGTGGACAAGTATCCCATGCCCACTTCTCTTCTCCAAGGAAGTGCTAGAAAGTGAGGTGAGTGGAGAGAATCAAGGAAGTACTAGAATGAGTGGAGGGAATCAAGGAAGTGCTAGAAAGTGAGGTGAGTGGAGAGAAAGGAAAAAAATAAAAGAAAAGAAGAGAAAGGAAAGAAGAAGAGAAAGAAAGAAGGAGTTGCTTGAGGAAAATCTCTGCAACATTTTCATCAAAGAGATGGATCTTCAGGATATATGGTCAGATTGAGATCAAATTTGGTCAGCAAGTTCGTAGCTTATGGTTCTGCATTTTGAACGGTTAAGATCTTGATTAGAGGTTTTGTCTAAGAGATCTAACCTCTCAAACAAAGCTGGTCGGAAAGTCTGGATTTCTTGCGTCGTTTCGCTCAAACTTATAGATCTCCTCAATCTACCGCTGGATGGATATCAAATTTGGGTATGTAGTTTACAAATGATTTCTGCATTCTGAACGGTGGAGATCTTGGTTAGAGATTTCGTCTAAGAGATCTAACCTCTCAAACAAAGCTGGTCAGAAAGTTTGGATTTCTCACTCCATTTCGCTCAAACTTATAGATCTCATCACTCTACCGTTGGATGGATATCAAATTTGGTATGCAGTTTACACCTGATATTTCGGCATTCTGAACGGTGAAGATCTTGATTAGAGGTTTCGTCTAAGAGATTTAACCTCTCACACAAAGCTGGTCGGAAAGTCTGGATTTTTCGCGCCGTTTCGCTCAAACTAATAGATCTCCTCTATCTACCGTTGGATGGATATCAAATTTGGGTATGTAGTTTAAAACTGATATTTCTGCATTCTGAACGGTGAAGATGTTTATGGGTTAAGTATGTTGTGTGATATAGTCATCTGAGTTTGAGTATTTGCAGCAAGAAAGGAGAAATTGTCTGATTAGAGACTTGTTCATCAAAGATACTTATCTTTTCGATCTACCGTTGGATTGGTTGATATTTGGACAGAAGGTTTGTTTCTTAACATACTTCAATCTGTACGGTTGATTTTGTGATTACATGTTTCTGTTGGTAGATTGATACATCTGAACAGAATATTAAATGAAGAATTGGTAGGGTTGCTTGTATTAGACCTAAATTTAGAATATGAACTTAGACCTTTCCAAATAGCTTGCATATCAACTATGTTGACCTAGTTGCCATTGTTGATGAACCCATGATGCAAAATCAGTGATATACATGGCTGAACATGGTGACTTAGTGTAAATCGGCAATATGGCCTAAGTATGAAAAACTTCATATTTTAAGGCTTTTGATGCTTTTGGCCTAGAATCATTGAATTGATGCAACTTATGTTTAATTAAGCATGATTAGGGTTGATTATGCTACTGATTTGGTGGTTGTGACCATATCATGGGTTAGGCCTACTTGTGATCAAGTGACCCAATTTGGACATGTTTATGCCTAAGGAATTGAAAATCAGTATTTTTGATTAATAGAATGGTTTATGAATGAGAACTATGCATTAGAGGCCTAAGTATGGGATTAGATGGGATTAAGGCCTATTGTTTATATGTGGGCTGTTTTAGGGTTGATGTGTAATGTCTATGTGATTGAGCATAGAAATTGATGTATGGTAGGATATTGATGAATGTTTCAGGATCTTGATTGGGTTGATTCGGTTTGGTGGTCGTGTGTGGTTAAATACTCTCGCGAGGCTTGGTTGTGAGTAGACTTGATTTATGATTATATCTTTTATGTCATCATATCACTTATATATATTGTATGTTGAAAGCATGAATGTGTTCTAATGTTTTGAATGATGCATTGATTTGAAAAAACCTTATGACTTTGGTTGGGCCCATCTATCCGGCTAATAGGGGGACTTAACCTTGTCATAGGAGGGTTTTAATCAAAGAAATGATTAGGGTCAACGGTACGGTGAAATAAACGTGCACTAGTAACCCCAAATAAACATGATTGGGGTCAACGGTACGGTGAAATGGACGTGCACTAGTAACCCCAATGCATGTGGAATGTGGATCCAAATTGATAAGCTTTTACTTGCATCGAACTTATTATAAATGCTTGATATCTATATGTTATGAGCTTTTAATCATGTTACACATTGACATGCATACATGATGTTTATTGATGAGTATTGATAGCATATTTGAATTCTATTCACTGGGCACCGTTGGCTCACCCTCATTTTCCTCTTTCAGGTTCTTCTGTCCCGAATAAGGACAAATGAGTAGTCATATCTTGAGGGCCTTGCCTGTGAGAGAATCCAAGGCCTCAATGTGAGTTGAGAGGCATTTTGATTGAACTGTGTTTTAAATTATGAAGTATTATATTTTGGATTATGTAATTATAACACTTACCACATTGTAGTATGGGTGAGTTGGGACTTGTTAGATAGACCATGTGGGCATATGACGGTTTTTATTTGCACCCACAATTTTGGACTTTATGTGTATGTCAATTTTAATGGACTGTAGGGATTATGATTTTATTTATGGTTCATTTTTATGGATTATCTCTTGTCTTGGATGATTAATACGGCTGGTAGTTTTGTTTAGTACCTTTTGATATTATGTCGTTATTTGAGATAAGGCTCGTAGGGTCTCAACCACCTCACGTCAGTTGAGGAGTGGTCGGAGATGCCTACGCCGGGCGTCCCGCCCCGGCATTCCGCACGTTATTCCCTGTGGGGTTGGTGGTTCGGGGTGCGGGGTGCGGGGTCGCCACATATCCATATGTTGCTTGCTCGGCCATATAAGGGTTGCCCCTACTCAACTTAATCCCAATGTGTGGAGGGCTATTCTGAGCTGCCTTGTGCTCTGGAAAGAGAGAACATGGCCAGAATTTAACTTTCAAGAATTAGCCCTCGTATACCGACTAAAATCTCTCCCGAAGTGTAACGGGTGGTATTACACGCCTGCTCATCAGGGTGCCGAGGAAGGGCAGCCCTTGATCACAGAGAACCCAACCTCAAATAAATCATGAAAAGATAAATGGTTTTTTCCCTCAGGACCTTGGGCGGAGAAAGCTTGGGTACCGGCCACTTTCGAGAAACCAGGTACCGAGCTTCCCTCCATAACTTGTCTTTATTTGTTGTCTTTGTTCTGCTCAGTAGGGCTGACATGTTTTTCTTCTCTTATCAGGTACTTTGAAGAGACCGAGCAAAGACGAAGCATTCGACTTCTCTTGCATCAACAAAATCTGCCGACTTCTCTTTGCAGATCGGCGGTACAAGGTTATACTCACTCCAGAGAGATTGTACCGATTCGGTATAATTAACGAGAAGAAAGTTTTCTCAGGATGTAAGTTTAGCTTATCGCATTTTGCTCTCGTACCGACTAGTTTTGTAGCTTCCGAGCTTAGACATTTTTGTCTATAATGTAGGTTTTTCTGCTCCCGGCCCTTCCACCAAGAAAGGGAAGAAAAGAAAAACAAACAGATATGAAGAGATGGCACCCAAGAGAGTTGCTGCTGGTCGGTATACCATCGACCCGTTCATGCTGAAGGACATCTCTGCTGAGCGAGTAGCTGCCGCTCAGGGGTCGGCAGGGAGATCGCTGGGTAGCTCCCCAGATAAGACTTTGGCTTCGAAGGGGAAAGCTCCAACATCCTTCTCTGAGCAAGTGAAGACTCCTGCTCGGGAAACAAGGTCGGTGGGGGCCAAGTCGAAGTCCCCTACTCCTACCGACCAGAGGGCTACCAACAAGGTGAGATTTGGAGAAGTTGAGCGCCTTGTAACCAAGATTGGGGATATGAACCTGAACATTGACAACTATGAGGTCAGTGTCCCCAATGCCTTCTCGATTGTGAGGAAGGACGAGGACATGTTTGAAAGCATGGCTAATGCCTATATGAAGTTGGTGGAGGTGAGTTCGTTTATTTAATTCATCTTGTCCCCTATGTGCTCTTCTTCTGTGGTCTCTAACTTATTCTTTTTAGCTTTTGTAGGCTGCTGCTCAGAATGTATACAACCTCCGACGCATCAAGAGTCATTATGACAAATTTCAAGATGTTGTGAAGGATGCCCAGACAACCTCGATAATCTGGGAGTCTAAGGTTGTAGCTCGAGATGCCGAGATCAAAAAGCTCCAGGAGCAGTTGAAGCTTAAAGATATCGAAGTGGAGTCGGTCCAGGACGAGTTGACTAGGTACCGGGCATAGTTTCGAGTTACTGTCGAGACCCAGGCTGAGGAACTCTGCCAAGCCCGAGTGGATGAATCTTGCGTAAAGGCAATAACGATCTACCAGCTGATTTAGAGGAGTTTTTTGGCGACTCGATAGACTGGAAGGGCTTTGACAGGTGGGACAACTGGAGGGGCTTTGGAAGAGGAGGTCGAGGCTGAAGACCAGGGTGTTATACCCGTGATTTCGGGGGCATCATCTGAGCAATCACCGACTAGGGCTATTTTCGCAGTTCCGGGGACATAGTCTGAGTAGCCTCAGACTGTCGACTCCGAGGAGAAATCGTATATGAGATCCTGCACCGTTCCACTGGTATGGAATCGTAGATGATCGTTTTTAGTTTCTGGCCGTGTTTTTTGTAAGGGGTCTGCATGCCCCAGTAATCCTTTATTCCTCTTTGTACCCTACTTCAGTATTAATAAAATGTCTAATTTGATCAAACCTGATCTGATTGCATTCTTTTGTTTTGTGTCGGCCTCTTTACTTAACTATTCTAAGTATTTGCTGGGTCACTAGGTCGGTAGGCAACATATAATCTTTTTTCACTCTGAACAATTAAGTTCTCTTCTCGGTAGCATTTTAATCGCCGCTCCAAGGCACTTCAAGGGTTATTAACCCTTCTTCTCGTTAGTATCGGCCCTTCTGGGGCAATACCCTAAGGCACTTTTGATCGTGGTCATCTTCTCGGTAGGTACGTTACTAGAGCTTGGTACCCCAAGGCATTCTAGGGCCGAGGCCCTTCTTCTCGGTGGCTTCCGATCTAATCGGTAATCCCAAGGCACCTTTGTTTGTAGATCGTAGACACAGATTTTGTGGCAACTCTGCACCCCAGACCACCAACCTCGCTAGGAATGGCGTGCGGAATGCCGGGGCGGGACGCCAGGCGTAAGCATTTCCAACCACTCCTCAACCCCCGTGAAGTGGTTGAGACCCTACGAGCTTTATCCCAAACAACGACATAATATAAAAAAGGTACTAAACAAAACTGCCCACTGTATTAATCATCCAAGACAAGAGATAATCCATAAAAATGAACCATAAATAAAACCGTCATATGCCTACATGGTTTATCTAACAAGTCTCAACTCACCCATACTGCAATGTGGTAAGTGTTATAATTACATAGTCCAAAATATAATACATCATAATTTAAAACACAATTCAATCAAAATGCCTCTCAACTCACATCGAGGCCTTGGATTCTCTCGTCGGCAAGGCCCTCAAGATATGACTGCCCCTTTGCCCTTATTCGGGACAGAAGGACCTGAAAGAGGAAAATGAGGGTGAGCCAACGGTGCCCAGTGAATAGAATTCAAATATGCTATCAATACTCATCAATAAATATCATGTATGCATGTCAATGTGTAGCATGATTAAAAGCTCATAACATATAGATATCAACCATTTATAATAAGTTCGATGCAAGTAAAAACTTATCAATTTGGATCCACATTCCACATGCATTGGGGTTACTAGGGCACGTCTATTTCACCGTACCGTTGACCCCAATCATGTTTATTTGGGGTTACTAGGGCACGTTTGTTTCACCGTACCGCTTTCATCCCCAAATATTTCCTTTTTAAAACCCTCCTATGACAAGGTTAAGTCCCCCTATTAGCCAGATAGATGGGCCCAACCAAAGTCATAAGGTTTTCTCAAATCAATGCATCATTCAAAACATTAGAACACATTTATGCTTTCAACATACAATATATATAAGTGATATGATGACATAAAAGATATAATCATAAATCAAGTCTACTCACAACCAAGCCTCGCGAGAGTATCTAACCACACACGGCCACCAAACCGAATGAACCCAATCAAGATCCTGAAACATTCATCAATATCTTACCATACATCAATTTCTATGCTCAATCACATAGACATTACACATCAACCCAAAATCAGCCCACATATAGACAATAGGCCTAAATCCCATCTAATCCCATCATTCAACTCAAATCACATGACTTAGGCCTCTAATGCATAGTTCTCATTCATAAACCATTCTATTATTCAAAAATATTGATTTTCAATTCTTTAGGCATAAACATGCTCAAATTGGGCCATTTGATCACAAGTAGGCATAACCCATGATATGGTCACAACCACCAAATCAGTAGCATAACCAACCCTAATCATGCTTAATTAAACATAAGTTGCATCAATTCAATGATTCTAGGTCAAAAGCATCAAAAGCCCTAAAATATGAAATTTTTCATACTTAGGCCATATTGCCAATTTACACTAGGTCACCATGTTCAGCCATGTATATCACTGATTTTGCATCATGGGTTCATCAACAATGGCAACTAGGTCAACATAGTTGACATGCAAGATATTTGGAAAGGTCTAAGTTCATATTCTAAATTTAGGTCTAATACAAGCAACCCTACCAATTCTTCATTTAATATTCTGTTCAGATGTATCAATATCCAACAGAAATATTTAATCACAAAATCAACCGTACAGATTGAAGTATGTTAAGAAACAAACCTTCTGCCTAAAAATCAGCTCAATCCAACGGTGGACCGAAACGATAAGTCTATTTGATGGACAAGTCTCTAATCAGATAATTTCTCCTTTCCTACTGCAAGTACTCGACTTCAGATGACTATATCACACAACGTACTTAATTAATAAACATCTCCACCATTTATAATTCATAACAATCGGTTGTACACCACATACCCAAATATCATAGCCATCTAACGGTTGATTCAGGAGATCTATTAGTTTGATCGAAACTGCGCGAGAAATCCAGACTTTCCCCCCAGCTTTGTTTGAGAGGTTATATCTCTTAGACGAAAACTCTAATCAAGATCTCCACCGACCAAAATGAATAACCATAAGCTACGAACTTGCTGACGAATTTTGAGCTCAATCGGACTATATATCCTCAAGATCCAGCACTTTAATGAAAACATTGCAGAGATTTCCTCAAAGCAACTCCCTCTTTCTTTCTATTCTCCAACACATGTCAAGTTGGTGCATGAGACCAACACATGCCAAGTTGGTGCATGAGAATGGACAAGTGTTCCATGCCCCATTTATCTTCTCCAATACATGTCAAGTTAGTGCATGAAAGTGGACAAGTGTCCCATGCCCCATTTCTTCTCTCCAACACATGTCAAGGTTGGTGCATGAGAGTGGACAAGTGTTTCATGCCCTACTTCTCTTCCCCAAGGAAGTCTTAGATTGGCTCAATGGTTACTCAGAATGCGAAATTAGACTCATTAAGGGAGGTCTTGAGTTCGATTCTGGGGGAGACCCTGCACTATTCATGAGTGAATAGTGGGGACAAATGATCTCGGTGACCGGCGTCCTTGTATGGCGTGGCTGGCCGAGATGGGACAATATTATGGGTCCATAATGGCTGGAGTACACCCTGGAGATTGGGGTACTCATCACCCTGGGTAGGGAGCACTGTGTGCAACCCAGCCGTGATAGATTTGTAGAAAGACAACTCTTGATTATTGTAGAAAAATCTCGAACAAACACTTGTAGGAATCTAAAAATAAAACTAGAGGTGACCAACACCTCGGCAAATACTGTAATATAGCTATTGAACTGCTACTACTACTACTAATGCCTACTGGTAATACTTTTTGAGGTGCTCCGCATTCCGAGGCTTAGGAATTCATCTGCCAGTCAGATCTTCGAGCTCGTACACCCCTGTGCGAAGTATCGCAGTGATCTTGTAAGGCCCTTCCCAGTTGGGACCGAGGGCGTCTGCTCCAGCTTCTCGCGTGTTCAGCATGACCTTCCTTAACGCTAGGTCGCCGACTTTGAAGCTTATGTGCTTCATTTTGGCGTTGTCGTACTTCGAGATCCTCTGTTAGTATGCAGTTAACTTGAGTTGTGCTTGTTTTCTTCTTTCTTCAAGTAGATCTAGGTCGGTGAGCAAAACTTCTATGTTCCTGGCTTCGTCAAAGTTGGTTGTTCTCAAGGTCGGTATACCGACTTCAACTAGTATGATGGCTTCCATTCTGAAGGCTAAAAAGAATGGTGTTTCGTCTGTGGTTGTTCGGGAGGTGGTGCGATATGACCAGAGGACTTGAGGCATGTCCTCAGCCCACATTTCTTTATTTTCCTCGAGCCTGGCCTTCAGTGTGTGCTTGATAATCTTGTTCACGGCTTCCACTTGACTATTAGCTTGAGGATGGCCTGGACTAGAAAAAAAAGTCAAATACCGAGGTCTTCGCAGAATGATCGGAACCTTGCATTGTCGAATTGTTTGTCGTTATCGGATATGATGGCACACGGGACACCAAAAAGGCACACAATCGATTACCAGATGAAGCGCGTGGTCTTCTGCTCAGTAATTATTGCTAATGGTTCAGCCTCTGCCCACTTGGTAAAGTAGGCAACAACTACAATTGCAAACTTAACCTGACTCTTACAAGTCGATAGAGGTCCTATCAAGTTCACCCCCTACTGAGCAAAAGGCCATGGGCCCTGCATTGGAGAAAGATTTTTCGTTGGAGCTCGGATGTTTGTTCCATGTCTTTGGCAACTATCGCACTTCCGAGCCATTCTTGTGGCGTCTTTGTGGATTGTTGGCCAATAAAAGCCCTGGCGAAGGACCTTGTATGCGAGAGTCCTTCCACCTGAATGGTTACCACTGACGCCCTCATGGATCTCCTCCAAAACTTGTCGTGCCTGCTCCTACCGTAGGCATCTTAAATAAGGCATAGAGAAGTTACGCTTATACAGCTGATCGTCTAGAAAGGAATATCTGGCACCTTGTCTTTTTACTTTTCTTGCTCTGATCTTGTCCTCGAAGAGGTTGCCATTCCGTAAGAAGCTTTCGATCGGGTCCATCCAGGATAGGTTCTGGCTGAGTGTGCCATCCTGTTGGTCGGTGCTAACTTTCTCGATACTCATTTCGGGTAAGAATTCCACTGGGACCTGGATTATGAGGTCAGCCTCCGAGGAAGATACCAGCTTGGAGAGTGCATCGGCCAAGGTATTTTCTGACCTTAACACCTGTGTCAGTTCATATTCCTTGAACTTTCTTAGCAGAGCCAGTGTTTCCTTCAGATATGCTTGCATTCTATCATCCTTGGCCTGGTACTCTGAAGTGACCTGCCCTGCGACGAGCTAGGAGTCGCAATGGACGAGGAGCTTCTTCACCCCCCAGCTAAGGGCGAGTCGTAAGCCAGCCAGAAGTGTTTCATACTCTGTTTCGTTATTGGATGCTGGAAAATCGAAGAGAAGATCACATAGATGTTTCTCACCTCTTGAGGAGATGAGGTCTATTCCAGCCCCACATCCTTGCTTGCAGGAAGAACCGTCGACAAACAGCTTCCAGGCGTTTTTAGGGTCCTGGTCAGTGGTCGGACATATCTGAGGTAACTCAGATAAAAAATTTGCCAATGTTTTGCCCTTCATAGTTGTTCGAGGTCGGTACTCGATGTCGAATTCGCTCAACTCGATGACCTATTTAGTCAACCATCCAGATGTTTTCGGCCTCATGAGCACTTGCCTGAGCGAGAGTTTGATGAGAACGACTATGGTGTAGGCCTGGAAGTAAGGTCTCAGCTTCCGAGCTGAAGTGATGAGTGTCAGTGCCAGCTTCTCAATCTCTAGATATCTCATCTCTACGTCGAGCAAAGGCTTGATGATGTAGTAGACCGCTTTCTGGCTTCCTAGCTTTTCTCTGATCAGGGCCGAGCTAACAGTTGCTTCCGAAACTGCTAGGTATAAGAAGAGTTGTTCCACTTGAAGAGGTTTCGAGAGTAGAGGAGTCTGACCTAGATAAGCCTTTAGCTCCTGAAAAGCCTTCTCGCACTCTGGGGTCCACTCCACCGCCTTCTTATTGATGAGCTTGAAGAACGGAAGACATTTGTATGTGAACTTTGAGATAAACCTGCTCAGTGCGGCTACGCACCAAGTGAGCCTTTGGACTTCCTTCACTGTGCGAGGTGCTCGCATGTCGGCTAGAGCTTGAATCTTGTTAAGGTTGGCTTCGATTCCCCTCTGATTAATAAGGAATCCCAAAAATTTACCAGAGCTCACTCCAAATGTGCACTTTGTTGGGTTGAGCTTCATGTGATACTTCCTCAATATCGTGAATACCTCTGACAGATCGATAGGATGAGCTGCCGATTCCACGCTTTTGACCAATATGTCGTCGACATAGACTTTCATGTTCACTCCAATCTTTTTTGCGAACATGTTGTTGACCAGCCTCTGATAAGTAGCCCCAAAAGTTTTTAGGCCGAAAGGCATCACCTTATAGCAATACAGACCTCGGTCTATAATAAAAGTTTTCATTTCTTCATCTCTGCGACTCAGCACAATCTGGTTGTACCCTGAATACACGCCCATGAAACTCAACAGCTCGTGACCTGCAGTTGCATCTACTAATTGGTCGATGCGAGGAAATGGGAAACTATCATTTGGGCAGGTTTTGTTCAGGTCAGTAAAGTCGACGCATGTTCTCCACTTCCCGTTGGATTTCTTGACCATCACTACGTTGGCCAACCAATTGGGGTAAAGTACTTCTCTGATGAAGTCGGTCGTCAATAACTTGTCTACCTCCTCTCGTAAACCTTGAGCTCTGTCGGAGCTGAGTGCTCTTCTTTTTTGTCGAACCGCCCTGACCTCCAGGTCAACGTTTAGTCGGTGCACTATCACATTAGTCGGTATTTCGGGCATATCTTCATGTGACCAAGCAAAAATGTCTCAGTGTTCTCGTAAGATACTGACCAGGTGATCGATGATGGAGGGACTCATCCCCGTACTGACCTTGACATTCCTGGTTGGATCGTCCCCGATCTGCACCTCAACCTATTCATCTTGAAGTTCAAGCCCTGACACCTTTTCCCGGGGGTCGAGGTCGGAACTGGCTGAATGCTCTAAGAGCATTAGTTGCTCCTCTGTAGACTTCAAACTTTCCTCATGTCCCGTCTTCTTCTTCACAGTCGTCACATAGTAGTCCCGTGACTTCTTCTGGCTACCCCGTACTACTCTGACCCCTCGCTCTGCTGGGAACTTCAGAACTAGATGATAGGTTGATACGACCACTCTGAGGTTATTAAGGAGGGGTCGTCCTATGATGGCGTTATAGACGGAAGAACACTTTACCACCAATAAACTAGTCATAACCGTGATTTTGTGCTCAAAGTCACCAGATGTTACTGGTAAAGTTATCCATCCTTCGGGCATGATGTTGTTTCCGGTGAAGCCGATTAGAGGGACATCTACCGGGGTCAGCTGAGCCTTGGTCAGTCCTAGTTCTCAAACGCTGACCAGTATAGGATATCTGCCGAGCTACCATTATCGACTAGTATCCGACGGATTTTGTAGTTGGCCACGGTCATCGTGACTACTCAAGCATCGGCATGTGGTCGGATTATGTCTTGAGCTTCCTCCTCGGTGATGGTAATCGCAAAGTCGACCCGCTTCTGTTTCTTAGGTCGGTACCCGACGTTCACCACTTCTGACCTTGATTCTCGGACATATGCCTTCATAGCCCTTTTCGAGGTACCGATCTGATCTCCACCGAAAATTGTTCTTATCTCGCCCACCGGCCCAGTTTGGTTGTCTTCTAGAGTCCTTCGCCGGTTGGGATTTTTCACAAACTCCCTCAAATGATCTTTGCGGATTAGCATTTCAATCTCTTGTTTGAGGTCATAGCACTGGTCGGTATCGTGACGTGGTCTCGATGGTACCAGCAATACTTATTCTTATCTCGTTGTTTCGCCGGCGTTTTTAACTTTCGGGGCCATCAAATGTACTCTTTGTTCTGGATTTCGAGGAGGACCTGTTCTCTTGAAGCAGTGAGAGGCATGTAGTTTGAGTACACTTTTTGAGGTACTTTGTTACTCCTCTGATCTTGGCTGCCACTATTCGGTCTTTTTTCCCCTCTGTTGTCCTCCTTTGAGTCATATTCCCTTTTTTCTCTTGTTCTCTTTCTTCGAGCTTTTCGGGGATTCATCTGCCACTTGTTCTTCATCAGTTTGCTCGTCGGCATTGATGTACTTTTCTACTCGGTCGAGGATCTTTTCGTAGGTTTGGGCCTTCTTTTTCCCAATGGAATATTAGAACTTCCCTGGCCTCAATCCTGCAAGGAAGGCAGTGATTGTCGTTTTATGATCACATTCATCTACCTCGACTCATACATCGTCGAAGCGACCGAGGTACTCCTTCAAGGTTTCACCTTTCTTTTGCTTGATGTCGAGCAAACTGTTCACGTGTTTTTTCCTTTCCTTCTTTCCAGCAAAGTGGTTCATGAACTTTTGAGCCAAGTACCAAAAAGAACATATAGAGCCGGTTTTAAGTTTTTGGTACCACTTTCGAGCAGGTCCGCCAAGGGTGATCTGGAAGCCCTTGCACATAGTAGCATCGTCGTAGCCTTTGAATTCCATCCAAGACTTGTAGTTCTCAATGTGCTCTCTGGGGTCTACCTTCCCTTTGTACGTCCTGACATCTACGGTCTTGACGTTCTTTGAAAATGACGTCAATAGTATATCCTCAATAAAATGAGAATGGAGCTCTTTGTACTCGTGATAGTGTCGGGGTGCAGACTTAGTAGTTTCAGAGTGTTCCGACCCATTCGGCTTTCTCGGTACCGATCTCTCTGGATCAGGTTTTCCTGGCATAGCTCCTTTCTCAGATACCGACCTGTGTGAGATCGGCTTTGTCGATCTCTGAAGAGCTGACCTGATCCGGGAGAAAACCGAGCTGTGACTTCACTTGGAGTTCAGTGAATGACGTAAGTCTTTAGCAGACAAAGACTTACGACTAGCAGGGGGTTTTCCCAGCACTGACCTCGTCTTCGAGGTCGCACTTCGGCACTTACTCTCCTCCCCGCTCTGAGGCCGAGGGCTAGGACGTGGTAGGTGACTATGAAGTGGTTGTAGGGAGAGTACTTCCCTCAACATCCGTTGCTGCTTTAGGATGTTTTGAGTCATTTTTTCAAGGTTCTTCTCTATAGCAGTCAACTTTGATTTCTGAGCAGAATTCTTTGATTGTCTTCGGTGGTCTTCCCCTTTGTTTTTGGGGTACTGCCGGTGTGGCGAAGGGCTCCACCTCAACTGGTATTTCTACCTCTTGACTCATGACGGCAGAGTTGTTCTTGACTTGCAATGTTGATCTCCACAGACGACGCCAGATGTTGGTGCAAGATTTGACCAACACCAGTAGACAATGAGGTGGAGGGAAGATGTTGATCTGGAACTCAGCGGGGTGCTGGGAAAATCGCCGGAAGGTTGGTGATCTGAGAGAAATAAAAAAAAAAAGAATAAGCTATTGTGAGGAACACCGGTGTGGTGTCGGCTAAAAACCCTTTGATGCCTAAGTTAGTTCAGAACTGCGTAATACTGAACTTAGTCGAGAATGGCTTAGAGTTGCTTACCTTCCCCTTAGGGGTTCAGGTCTTTTTATAGTGAAGGCTTGAGGTCTTTGGCATTGTCGTGGTGTTGTTGTAGAATTAGGAATCTAACTCGTGCTAGGAAAGCATATCTGATTTCTAATAAGATTTGGTTTGATCCTCATGGGATCCGGATGACTTATCAGTTTCCTAGTCAAACTGGTAGAGTGTCTGGCTTTATCAGAGTCAGACTAGGAGTGAATCCCGACCTTGTCGTAATGGATCACACCCTATTCCTATCCGACTGGGGATTCTGTTGTCATCCGTCCCGAAGTCAGAAATCACTAGTGGTCGGTATGTCAATCTGTGGTCTTTCTTTGTGGCTGCCTGATACTAAAGATTCAGTCTGTTGTGAGGTCGATATATAGTGGTCGGTTCCTTCGATAATTGATACTGATCAAGCAACTCAAATGTTCCTTGACCGACCTCCCATAGTGGCTGTGATATTCAACTGGTCAGTAGGACATACCATGGTTTTTGCTGCGTGCCCGGTTAGGCAGATCTGTCACGCTTATCCGAAACAAAACAGGTCGGTATAACTACCTAATATGTGTTATGTTTCACTGGACCAGACTAATATGGCTAGCGTGTCTTATGTTCGATATATGGTCCAATAATATGTGTATATATATATATATATATATTATGGTATAAACTAAATTCAATAGTATTAGATAAGAATCATAAGATACATATAAATCTTAAAAAAATAACGCCTAGAGGGATAGTTTAGAGTTTTAACACTTACCTTGGTTAGGGTAGGTTTAATCAGGTTTTTAGGGGCTCAACTCGTGACCCAACCCCAACTGATTGGGTTGAGTATTTTAGAACCTAACTCAACCCAAACAACCTATTTAACCCAACCCAAACCAACCTAAAAGGTTCGGTCAGGTTGGTCGAGTTGATGAACACTCCTACTTGAAAATCGAGCTAGTAATGAAAAACAAAATTGTATCTGTTTCTAAAAGTGGGTTGGGTCCGAACGAGGAGGGAAAAAAATGGATACCCAGTTACCGATTGGTCTATAATCTCTAAGACAAAGTTTCACAAGAGTACACCTAATCATCTTTCTTTTTTATCAAAAAAGAAAAAAAAAAAAAAAAAAAAAGAGAAAGTTTCAAGAGATTTGATAAAATCATAAATTGATTTGGAAGAGATAATTGATGCAAAGATTCAATTGGTCATTGTAACATATAGATACTAAGTTTTGATATTATTGATTACGTTTTCTACGATTTTGATTTTTGTCACATATAACATCTTTTTCATTTAACAGATTCCCTTTAATTAATTATCTCTAATTTTTAATCATAAAAATGATGTTCAAGATAATTACACAAGTGTTTCCCCAATTCCCTGTAGGGAATATCTTATCCTCTCTTTTTAGGGTTATTCTGTTTTGTCCATATCTTTAGTTAATAAACCACACCACAACTTATTTGCTTTTGTTTATCTTCAATTGTGGGGACGTATATATAAAAATAGTATCCTCTATGCTTTTGTTTCGATCAACAAAAAGAATCTTTTTCTTTATTATTTAGCTTTTCTTTCCCCATGTCTTTTATCCTTGGAAGACACTCTTTTTTTCTTTTTCATTTTGTCTTATATACAATCTCTTTCATCTTTCCTTTCACTCTTCTTGTTATTGCTCTTCAACTATATTCCCCTTCTCTTTCTATATATGGATTAGAAAGTTGCATATTTAATATAATAAAAAGTATTCTTGATTACTTTAATTACTAATAATTTCATATGGTCAATTCAAAATTTCTTTTCTTTTTAAAAGTGTACTCTAAACGGCTAAGGTTGATGTTTGAGATAGGATAAAATTATTTTTATGGGATTGGATTTTGTTTGATGTTTGAGATAGGATAAGATTATTTTTATGGGATTGGATTATATTAGATTAGATTGAATAGAATAATATAGAATTTAACTAATTTTAATGTTATCCTATATTTGGTGTAATATAGAATAATATTAAAAAAAAATTAAAAATGCAAAATTAAGCTTTGAATTTTTATTTTTTTATTTTTAAAAAAGAGAAAGAAGAACGAAGAACGAAGAAGGAAGAAGAATACATGTGAACGAAGAAGACGAGCGAAGAGTACCAGTGAACGCGCGGGACGAAAAAGATTAATTTAAAGCATAGGGTCATCACTATTTTATCCCATTAGAACGGAATAAAAAAGTTAAATAAAATTATTTTTTATTCTATCCAACCTAACAGCCAAACATAAGAATTGACAAACGGGCCCTAAAAGCGATAATTGCCAACACAATTATAATATCACCGTCTTTAGATATGTATATGAGGTGTACATCTAAATATAAGTAGAGGATATAACAACATAATTACATGTTTAGTTGCACCTTTTTGAGTTACCGTAGCACTCCTTTCTTCTTTTATCTATCGTTTGTGTGAAATTTTAAGTACAAAATATCTGCATATATGCAACAATAGTATACTATAACATGATATTAACTAATTGCAATGAAATAATGTAATAAAACTGTAACATTTACAACAAAGAAGCCTTAAATGTAAAGTTTCTTCATCACATCCATCTCTAAAAATATATTTTAATTACTCATGTGCATGCATAAGGGCAAATATTGACACGTGACTGCATGAATATTTCTCATAATCTTACTCTTTGAAATCTTTAGTATGCTTGAGGCAGCAGGGAATCTCATGTTCAACGATGCTGGTTGACCCTCTTAGACACTTGCCCCTCCTCTTATGAGGCGTGGGATTCAAATCTCCACGGTGCCTCACATTATATGAGGAGTTTGTACAACAACCACGTCTTATACTCTAGTTGTAAATAAATAAAAGGTCCGGCTATTTTCACTTATCTTCTTCTTTTTCTTTACCCACTTCATCTAAAAATTAAAAAGATAAAAAAAAAACCTCATGTGAAGTTACCAAAAAGAAAAAATATTGAACTCATTAAACCTCCCCCACCTCTCTTTACTCACCTACTCTCTACCCTAAATCCTTCAATCCTTTAACTCTCCAACTCATCTCAATCTTTAATTTTATCATTTTCTTGTATTTTTCAAATAAAAAGCATATATTTCTACCATTTTCACCTTTGTGAAGTATTTTTTTTATAAAAACATACTCAAAATCAAAGAGAAAATAAGGCAAAAATAAGTTTTAAAACCCAAAAAAATCACTTTTGGATTGGGTGTTTCCGACCCTGCATGGGCGGACAGAATGAAGTCTATCCGATCCTAACAGGCCGAACATATCTCCTTTATTCAGCTCATCAGGGTCAAACAAAAAAAAATGCATTCCAATAGGGTCGGACATTTCTCTTTATGTCCGACCACTATAGGTTGGACATAAAGAGGTGTGTCCGACCTTGGTGGGTCAGACATTTGCAATTCTAACGTGCAGAATAGGCTATTTTAACTCATTTTCACCTCCTCATTCCACCATTTTCTCTCATTCTTTTTTTGCCAAAAAACATTCTAATCCAACAATGTAGCATTGAAATCAACTTAGAACATGTAAAAAACATGATTTACTTACCGATTTGTCATCAAAGATTGCACTTGAATCACTTTGAATTCAAGGCCTCCAAAATTCGAAATAACCAAATTTCAAGATTTCGCGATGTTGTTGCTCACAAACCTTCTTAACAGTGTTCTAACCCTTTGAATGATTAAAAAACTTAAAGAAATGGTGAATCAATAGTGAAGAAAAGAAAAGAAACAAAAGAGAGAGAGAAAGGGTTTAGGGCGTTGGAGTGAGAATGGTAGAATATGAGAATTTAAGTAGATGAAGAGAGAGAAAATAATTGATTTTAAATTTTTATGTTGGTGAAAAGATTGAAAAAGGTAAATGAAAATAGTCAAACCCATAAATAAATAAATACATGAGGCCCATCTAGATATTCTTCAAATTAATCTGTAGTATCTTTGTTAAAACAAATGTGTAAAAGGCCCATCTAGACATTCTCAAGCCCATCATAATTTTTATTAGTTACGGCCGCCGTTCACCAGGGCTTTGGTGGCGGGCTCCCAACTTCATTGAAGGGGGAATAAAAACCATTGTTGGAAATTTTTTGTATTTTGATTTACGGTTAAAATAACATAACAATTTTTGTCTTTTTAAACAAAAACTGTTCACAAAACTTTATAGTTATTGTTGGATTTTTTTCCTTATTATTATTCATTCATATTATAGGAAAAATAATGTTAAATTTAACTGTTGTACGGTACTACAATATGTAAACTGCAACAACTATATATCACCTTTAGATTGTATTTGGATTATAGTGAATCATGTATTGTTACATGATTTGATGAAATCCAAGGGTGTAAGAGGCCGGGGTGATGTAGTTTGCATTCCAATTTCTACAACAATTAAATGTAACATTATTCTTATTGGAAATGTGTGACCAATATGAGCAATCACCCATAAGATTATCAAGAGAATAAAAAAAAAAATTAATATAGTTGAAGTTAGAGTAAAACTTCATTAAGGTCCACAATAATTGATAGATTCTGTTATTTTTCCAACATCAAAAAATGCATCATGTATATATATATATAAGTGGTATCAAAAAGGTCTATCTACTCAACCAAATCATGTCCATACAAACCACTTAATATGACCAACAAAACCTGTCATCTTGTAAATAAATCTTACTGGACTAAACAAACAACAAAACCAAAATATATAATGAATCAGAAATTTAAAATCTATTCACTAGCTAGCTATTTTATGCTAAGATGGCAGTGGTCCTGTGATCATGCATAAATATCAGTGATGTGCAAATCAGTGTAAGATCATCTCGTCAGCCCATGGCATACTTTCGAGTCCACGCCCTTGCGATCTCATCGTACTTCTTCCTATCATCGCGATAGAGTTTCGCGATTGGATTGAAAGGGTACTCCTCAGGATTTGGATCAACGAGGAAAGAACATATGGAGAGTAGAAGCTTTGAGGGGCCAAGGCATGGAGACCAGTTATGCTTCAGCAGTATGTCCAGGTGAATATTGCCATAGAAGTCTATATTTGGATGATAAACCTGCAATATATATAAGTATACTCATAAAACCCATGTTAACTAGTTCTATAATTAATTAAGTTATCGGGCCATAGTACAAAGAAATTTTTTTCTTCCTAATGCTTCACAATACCTACTTCTAGGATGCCTAGATATTCCACTTCTTAATTTCTAACTCTAAGATTATAATTTGATCATATTAAAAAAAAAAAACAAAAGACACATAGACTAGAGTGAGCATACTTTGGTTTCAAATTTGACTTTAGGAGGATTTTTTGGGTAGGAAGTAGGAAATTGCACCGAAACAAAGAAGACGCCGCCTTCGAACGGAGAATCGGATGGACCCATGATTGCTCCTTTCCATCTGAAAATGTCCTTGCCTATAGGACCTCCACTGCAATGACTTGGTGGATCTCTAGTAATGTTATAGAGCTCCTTTTGCAACCTCTTCTTTGCAAATGCGACTTCTTTTAGCTTTGAATCATTGTTTTTCTTAGGTTGATGTGAAGAAGAAGAAGAAGAAGAAGAAGACAAGAGATAAGAAATAAGACCCATCATAAAAGGAATATCAAAGTAATAATTCACAAAGGAAACAAATTATAAAGTTTGCAATGAACGGTGTTCAAGAAAGAAAGAAAAAGAAAAGAAGCAAATCAATTTTTTATTTTTTTATTTTATTTTTTGTTTAGGTTTCATTTTACTGTAATTTAACATAGAACTGAAACCAAGACAAACTGAGAACAGAAATAAGCTTTTTATAAACCTCAACAACTCTCACCTGACTAAGTGGTTTGTTAAAGTGTTTCTTGGGACCCACTTTCTTCTTGTAAAGAAGGGTTCTTTCAATCAATATTCAAGATGACTTTGTTGATGAGAATCTACTAAGTAAGGAAATTCAGATGGTTTTGAATTAATACATTTCGTTCAGTTGTACTTGAAAATGTAAACAAGAAGATGGGAAAAGTAGGATATATGTGTATGGTCATGTGAAACAGCTAATAAGCATGTTGAGCTCTGTGTATTTGCAATCACCAAGACAGTTTGATTAGGCTGTAAAGTTCTCTCTCTATGTAGAAAGTTCATTTATAGGTTTGAAAAAGACTTGCACTTTGAATCTCTATCTAAAGTAAATGTGGTTATAGTTCAAGCTGGTATTAATAATAATAATAATAATAATTAATTTCTTTCTCACTTTTTTCTTTCAATATTTAAGATGCCACCTCAAAATATCGAGTACTGATTCTCTTATATCATGGTCATCCATTAATGAATATTAAAATAAAATCATTGAAATTAAAATCTCACCATTGGAATTTGGGAGATCGTTTCAAAAGTGCGTTTAGAACAAAAACACTTTTAAAGGTGTTCGGCAACACCTACTATACCTACTTCAAGCTAAATTACGGTAGAAAAAAATTAGTTTTCAAACTTTTTAAAAAAAAGCTGAAAGGGACCAATTTTTCCCAAAACTAAAAACGCTTTATGAAAAAATGTTTTTAGCAAAGTTCACTCAAACTAGGACAATAAACATGTCTTCAGTTTCTTATAAATAAACAATCAACATGACATCAGTCTCTTATACATGCATGGCGGGATTAAAATGCCGATAAAAACTGAAATACACCCAAATTGCTCTCCTTAAAACGTCTGTATGTGTTGAGCATGATAGACCAACTCTTTAATCAATTTCGAGATCACATTCTCAGTTGTCCTTGGTGATATAAAAGAATCAAAACCAATCATATATAACCATAGCAAAAAAAATTAATATAATACATATAAACTAATCCACCTCCTTGAGCTAGTCAGAGGCCAAAATTAACAATAAAATGAAAATTGTTATAAAACTGTCATAGCTTTATTTCAATACAAATGATGAATACTAATTTATCAAGAAGATTATAAGAGAGAGCTTACAACTTAAAAAAATTTGGTACACCATAACTTCAAATTTCTTCTCTATTTATAGGTAGATATGGGTAACTATGTTCTTATATGGATGCTCTCACATGGATGGGTAATTATGCTCTCACATAGATGAATAACTATGTTTCTACATAATTCATGTGGGATATGTATACATACGTATTTATACAACTTGAATATATATACTATTTGGATATTCAACATATTTACAACACTTCCCCTTTGAATATTCATCATATGTAGAATATGCCCCGTTAAAACCTTATTAGAAAAAACCTAATGGAAAAAATTTAGTGAAGGAAAAAGAGTGCAATATTCTATTGGAGTCTTGTACAATTAGGACTGTCTCGTTAAAAACCTTGCTAGGAAAACCCAATGGGACAAAACCTTAGCGAAGGAAAAAAAAAAGTACAGCATACTAAACAATAACTCCCCTTTTTTAATTCTCCCCCTTAAGATTTCATGGGTGAATTAACTTCTGTAACTTTGCCCGAGAGATCTTTAAATCGACACATCCCAATATTGTATATAATTTTCTTGAAAGTTGTAATTGGCAAAGCTTTGGTGAATAAGTCAACAAGATTGTCGCTCGATCTTATTTGTTGGACATCAATTTCACTATTCTTCTGTAGCTCATGCGTGAAAAAAAATTTGGTGAAATATGTTTGGTTCTATCACCTTTGATATAACCTTCATTTAACTAGGCAATACATGTTGCGTTGTCATCATATAATATTGTAAGAGAATTTTTTTATTGATGATAATCCACATGATTCTTGAATATGTTGAATCATAGATATCAACCATACACATTCTCGACTTGCTTTATGAATTGCGATGATTTCCGAATGATTCGAAGATGTAGCAACCATCGTCTGCTTTACAGATCTCCATGATATAGCAGTATCACCATAAGTGAAAATATATCCCGTTTGTGATCGAGTTTTACGAGAATCTGATAAGTATCCAGCATTTGCCTATCTGAGCAGTTTTGTTTTCTCTTTTCTTGAATAAAATATACCTATATCACTTGTTCCTCGAAGATAACGCAATATGTGCTTAACACCATTTCAATGTCTTTGAGTTGGTTTGGAATTGTACCTGACAAACAAATTAACAAAAAAAGCAATATGTGGTCCCGTACAATTTACTAGATACATAAGTGCACCTATTGCACTGAGATATGGTACTTCAGGACCAAGTAGTTCTTCTTCATTCTCATGAGGGCGAAAAGGGTCTTTACTCACTTCCAGTGATCTTACAACTATTGGGGAACTCAAGGGATGTACCTTGTCCATTTTAAAACACTTTAAATGTAACACCCCGTAATTTTACTGAAATACATTCGTTGAAGTACGCGTATATCGAGATGTATAATACACATATTTTATACGTATGAGCTAAATATACACGTGACAATACACGTATTTGATACGTATGCGCTAAATATACGCGTGTATGATTAGTAAATAAATAAAATTATGAATGAAGATGATACATATGGGATCATCCTATAAAAAAAATGGAGTTGAATTAAATTGATTAATTTATAGGGTTGGTTAATTAAACATGTGGATTGGAGTATGATTGAATGAATGAAAGTGAAATATTAAGATGGGGAGTTGGATAACTATTGAGATCAAGAGCATGGAATCATTTGTATATATAAAAAAAATAATAAAAATCTCTTCCTAGTTGTTTCCTACGTGTGACAACAAGGATATAAAAAATAATAATAAAAATAAAATAGAAATCAAAAAGAAGAAGAGAAAGGAGTTGCTGAATGAAAGAGAAGGACGGACGGAAGGAGAGAAACAGAGAGAATAAGGATAAGAAGAAAAAGGAGAAACCTGAGATTCGCGTCAAATTCGGCCTCGCGGTAAGTGATTTTCACTCTCTTTCTTCGTAAAATTACTATCTAAGCTAGATATAACCTTTCTAGCGGACTAATTTTCGCTATGAGAGTCGTTTTACGGCATTTTCAAAAATTGGGGTTTTGACCCAACGTGAATGAAAATCCGCTATAAAGGTAGAAAAACGTTCTCTGGACTGTCGGGACCCCGAATATGTGGTTAGATTCAATTTCATGATTTTTGGAGACCATTTGACAATTTTAATACAATTTACATCTTTCGGATGAATAGTAATAGTAAATAGTAAATAGTAAATAGTAAATAGTAAATAGTAAAAGTAAATAGTGAATAGTAAAAGTAAATAGTACAGTGATTTGATATAGTAGCTACTGATATGGTAAATAATGATTCTCATGATACTCTATGGGTAATTTCAGTGTTTAAATTGAGGCTTAAGGGCATGGATAAACGCTTTTAAGGAAGCAATGACGTTTATTGTTGCTCGATTTTAGATGTTGGCTTAGAAACCCTGTGTAACCACTGTGAGTATAGTTTGCTTGATTTGGTTCTTGTATGGCATTGTACGCATATAAAATGTTTGATTGTATGCATGTGATATGTATATATAATGCATTGCGTTTTATGGATCATACAAACTGATTTTAGCAATTGAAGTTTGTAATTATGAGGTTTTGTGAATCCTCATTGTCATTTCGTTAGGAATTAGACCCGGATGAGGTTTTGCGAGTCCTCATTGTCAGTAGGTCTGTCCTAACAAAGGTTGCGATCCTTGAAATGACTGTGAATTGGGTGATAAGAAGCTGTGTCTACCTTGTACGGCCATACAAGGGTTAGACCCGCTCTCTTGCCTTGCGGAGGAGGGAGATTGTGCATTATGTTATTGAAAACTCATGAAATTTATGATGTTGACATGTACAATATATTCGTTGAATGATGCATGTGTTGAATAAGTGTTTGAAATGATTTTAAATGTCATATTTCTATAAATGTATATAATTGCCATATAAAGAACTATATTCACTGAGCTGTTGATTGCTCATCTCATTTCCTCCAATATTTCAGGTATTGAGTTAAAGGGAAAAGGAAAACTCCGTGAGTGTTAATCATGTGAACCTTCGTCTGGTACGTGTATGTACGCTTGGAGGAAATAAATTATATTTTTGTTATTTTGATATGTATATTTATCACACACTATATATATTTAATATCACCTAGATGGGTTGTGTGGTAATATTATATAATGCTTGGGGATGATGAAATGAGATGATCATAGATATTTATCAGATGAGACTTTAATTTGTGGAATGAATGGAATGATTATAGAGATCTATATTGGATTTGATTTGTGGTATAGAAAAAAAAAATTTGCTGTAACTTTTGGGAATTATTGTGAGACTACGTGAAGGCTGACAGTGTATTGTATATTGTATATGAGTATGTATAGTGCATAGTACACTGTGCCGGTCATGACGTCAGCCTACGTCAGGGGCGTCGTGATAGTATTGGTATCAGAGCCACGTTTAGGATTAAAAGCCTAAAAGATTAAAAGCTTTAGTATCTTATGTTTGTTTTATGGGTTTATGTACGGGTAAATAACGTATCTATACAAATTTAGTAATCGGATTGGCTGACTTATATGCTCCTTGATCTCTGTGAATGACAGATTGAAAGGAAAGTATCAGGCAATCATGGACCCACAAGAAGAAAGGTTCAAGAAACTGGAAGAAATGATTATAGCTCAGCAGAGACAAAATGCTGAGATGATGCGTATGTTGACACGTCTTCAGGATAATTTACAAGGGCCTCCAGCACCTGTAGTACCCGAGGTTGGCGGTAGTGCGGGTGCTTCTGCCGAGCGACCTGTGCCAGTGCAGGAGACAGTAGAGCCTCATGATGATATAGAAGATACTCGCAGATATGAAGATGTGATGAAAGCATTTAAGAGACGAGAACCGCCTATATTTGATGGCAGTCTAGAGTTAGAGGTTGCTGAGGATTGGCTTCTGCGGATAGAAGCTATATTTGAGGATATGCATGTACAGGATAAGGACAAGATTAGACTTGCTCGTTTTAAATTTTCGAGTAAGGTTGAGAGATGGTGGCAGACAATAGGCCGAGCTCAAAGACCCATAGATACTTGGGATAAGTTTAAAGAAGTATTCTACAAGACTTACTATCCCCCGTCTGAGGTTGATAAGAGGCATAAGCAATTTATAGAATTGAAGCAAGGGAACATGTCTGTGAGAGAATATGAATATGAGTTCAATAGGCTAGCCTTGTTTGCCCCTGAGATGGTACAAACAGATCTGATGCGAATGAAGAGGCTCAGGGAAGGATTTAATGACCCAATCCAGAAAGGTTTAGCTCTTGCTGGTGTTCAGACTTATGATCAGGCAGCGCGACAGGTACTGGATTATGAGACAGTCGAGATGACAAATAGGCCACCACGGGCAACGCCCACATCACAGCCAGGTTTAGAGCAGCAGGTACCTTATCAGAGTCCGAGAAAGCAGAGATGGGACAGAAAATGGTGGGGTGAACAGAAAAAGGCAAAGATAGTTGAGAGGCCTACTGCTATGGAGATTCCAGTTACTCCTCCAGCAGCAACGCTACCACCACCGGCAGGCAAAATATCACAATCTGTTACGAGGCCACCGACACAGGGATCGTCGGTTCGGGCACCGTGGCCGCATAGGGGACCAGGCAGTCAGAGTGGTTGGCGTTCCATGCCAGGCACTGCGTCGCAGACAGCTTCATCTGCATATCGTCCTCTTTTCACATGTTATCGATGTGGGAACAAGGGACATAAAGCGTACCAGTGTCCTTTTCAGTCAACCCCGCAGACTCCAACAAATCCATCTGCTATAGTTACTATTCCCACGCCTGTCAGAGAGCAAGCCGGGGCTGTTACAGAGCCAGATCCAGAGGCGAACAAGAACTTGGTGGAAGGTATGCTTTCTATTTGCGACACTATGATGTATGTGTTAATTGATGCTGGATCCACCTTGTCATTTATTACTGGCCACATGGTAGATAGGTTGCATTTAACTCCTGTTTGGATTAGTACACCGTTGGTTCTGAGTACTGCAGCAGGAGACCGAATCTACCCAAATATGTTGTGTGAGAAGTGTGTGGTCAAATATGCGGATCATGAAATGATTGTGAATCTTAGGGTTTTAGAATTCCTGGAATTCGATGCTATACTGGGTATGGATTGGTTGGTTGCCTATCATGCCCATGTGGACTGCTTTGATAAGAAAGTAGTCTTTCAAATACCAGGACAACCCGCATTTATTTATAGTGGCAAGACGTCTTTCAACTCTCCGACTCGAGGCAGGATGGCCACTAATGCAGAGATAGGGATGTTGGCTAGTATAAAGCCAGTAAATGAAAAGGACTTAGGCGTTCAGATAGCAGATATTCCTATAGTATGTGAGTACCCATATGTTTTTCCAGAGGATTTACCAAGATTACCACCAGTACGGGAAATTGATTTTATTATTGAACTGATACCTGCTACAAAGCCTATTTCAATTCCACCCTATCGAATGGCGCCAAAAGAGTTACAGGAACTCAAGATGCAATTAGAGGAGTTAATGGAAAAAGGGTTTATCACCCCGAGTATGTCACCATGGGGCGCGCCTGTCCTGTTTGTGAAGAAGAAGGATGGCAGCTTGAGGTTATGCATTGATTATAGACAGCTAAACAGGGCAACAGTGAAAAATAAGTATCCTTTACCCCGTATCGATGATTTATTCGATCAGTTGAATGGTGCTAAATTTTTCTCTAAAATTGATTTAAGATCTGGATACCATCAGCTAAGAATACGGGAAGATGATGTACCAAAGACTGCTTTTAGAACACGGTATGGTCACTATGAGTTTCTTGTTATGCCCTTTGGACTAACCAATGCCCCAGCCATGTTTATGGATTTGATGCAAAGGGTATTCAGACCATATTTGGGTCAGTTCATTATTGTGTTTATTGATGATATACTCATTTATTCCAAGACTCAGGAGGATCATGAGCAGCACCTCCGCATCACTTTGCAAACACTGAGAAAGCATCGGTTGTATGCTAAATTCAGTAAATGCGAGTTTTGGATACATGAGGTGAGATTTTTAGGTCATGTGGTTAGTGCAGAAGGTATTTCTCTTGATTCTGCTAAGGTTGAGGCAATCATAAATTGGCCAAGACCAACCACAGTGACTGAAATCCGTAGTTTTCTGGGTCTCGCTGGTTATTACCGAAGATTTGTGGAAGGCTTTTCCCGATTGGCTTCCCCACTTACAAGGCTGACTCAAAAAAATGTGTCATTTGTGTGGACTTCTGCATGTGAGGATGCTTTCACTGAGTTGAAGAAGAAACTAACTACTACTCCAGTTTTAGTACTCCCAGAACCTGGAAAGGAGTTGGTGATTTACACAGATGCATCACATTTAGGTAAGGAATGTGTATTGATGCAAGAGGGTAGAATGATTGCTTATGCATCCAGACAGCTGAAGATACATGAGAAGAATTACCCTGTGCATGATTTAGAACTAGCAGCTGTGGTATTTGCATTGAAATTGTGGAGACATTACCTCTATGGGGAAAAGTTCACACTGTACTCAGATCACAAAAGTCTGAAATATTTGTTTGACCAGAAAGAATTGAATATGAGACAGCGTAGATGGTTGGAATTCCTAAAAGATTATGATTTCACGTTAGAATATCATCCTGGAAAGGCCAGCGTCGTAGCTGATGCATTGAGCCGAAAACAGGTTGAGACCCAGGTGGTAGCTTGTCAGATGGCCCAGGAGTGGCGACTTTTAGAGAGAGCGACTATGATGAGTGTTCTCTCCATGGCTCCACACATTGATATTTGTGCTCAGATGCGTATACAGGTGACAGATTCTTCTATTCAAAAGATTAAGGATATGCAACAGCATGATCCTGATCTTGGTATGTATGAGTCTTGGGCAGATAGTGCAGACAGGGCAGATTGGCAGAGTGGTCCAGATGGTGTCCTGCGTTATCAGGGGAGATTATGGGTACCCGTGGATAGGGCATTGAGGGCTGAGTTATTAGAAAAAGCACACAGATCTCAGTATACCATTCACCCAGGGTCTACAAAAATGTATCATGATATGAAGAGAACAGTATGGTGGCATGGGATGAAGAAAGATATAGTTGAGTATGTGCGAAATTGTGAGGTGTGTCAGCAAGTGAAAGCTGAACATCAGAGACCAGGAGGTCAGATGCAACCATTATCTATTCCAGAATGAAAATGGGAGCATATCATGATGGACTTTATCACAGGACTGCCCAGATCCCAGGATAGATTTGACGCCATCTGGGTAATAGTTGACAGATTGACTAAATCTGCACACTTTCTTCCAATGACCACTAAAGACTCGATTGATAGACTGAGCAGATTGTATGTGCGGGAGATTGTCAGGTTGCATGGTATACCTGTTTCTATTGTGTCGGATAGAGATTCGCGGTTCACATCGAGCTTTTGGCAGGCTATGCAGGCCCGATTTGGTACTCATCTCCGTTTTAGTACAGCATTTCATCCTCAGACTGATGGCCAGACTGAGAAGGTGATTCAGATGCTGGAAGACATGCTCAGATCGTATATTTTAGAGTTTGGTGGGACTTGGAGTGAAAGTTTACCATTGTGTGAGTTTGCTTATAATAACAGCTATCAGGCCAGTATTGGCATGGCACCTTATGAAGCTTTGTATGGTAGGCCGTGCAGATCTCTAACTTGTTGGTATGAGGTTGGAGAATCACAGTTGTTGGGACCGAAAGTTGTTATTGATCACACTGAGCAGGTTAAACAGATCAGACAGAGACTGAAAGCTGCCCAAGACCGACAGAAGAGTTATTTTGATAACCGCCACAGACCTTTAGAGTTTGCAGTAGATGACCTCGTGTTGCTTAAAGTCTCGCCACGGAAAGGTCAGATGCGGTTTGGGGTGAAAGGAAAATTGTCTCCTCGCTTTATTGGACCATTTAAAATCACAGAGAGGATTGGTCCATTAGCATACCGGATTGCTTTGCCTCCTCAGTTAGTCGGTGTTCATGATGTGTTTCATATTTCTATGTTGAGAAAATATCATACAGACCCGACGAAGTATCCACCCTCGACACATCTTTTAGATGTAACACAGTTACAAGTTGGGGAGGACGCTACATATGAAGATAAGCCCATTCAGATTCTTAATAGGAAGGTTCAACAATTGCGAAATAAAGCAATTCCTTTGGTCAGAGTCAAATGGCAGTTTCATGATAATGAGGAACAGACTTGGGAACGCGAGGACTGGATGAGGGAGACATTTCTTGATCTCTTTACCACTTGAGGTACATTTCTCCTTATTTGTTAAATTTCGAGGACGAAATTCTTTAAGTTGGGGAGATTGTAGCATCCCGTAATTTTACTGAAATACATACGTTGAAGTACGCGTATATCGAGATGTATAATACACATATTTTATACGTATGAGCTAAATATACACGTGACAATACACGTATTTGATACGTATGCGCTAAATATACGCGTGTATGATTAGTAAATAAATAAAATTATGAAATGAAGATGATACATATGGGATCATCCTATAAAAAAAATGGAGTTGAATTAAATTGATTAATTTATGAGGTTGGTTAATTAAACATGTGGATTGGAGTATGATTGAATGAATGAAAGTGAAATATTAAGATGGGGAGTTGGATAACTATTGAGATCAGGAGCATGGAATCATTTGTATATATATATAAAATAATAAAAATAATAAAAATCTCTTCCTAGTTGTTTCCTACGTGTGACAACAAGGATATAAAAAATAATAATAAAAATAAAATAGAAATCAAAAAGAAGAAGAGAAAGGAGTTGCTGAATGAAAGAGAAGGACGGACGGAAGGAGAGAAACAGAGAGAATAAGGATAAGAAGAAAAAGGAGAAACCTGAGATTCGCGTCAAATTCGGCCTCTCGGTAAGTGATTTTCATTCTCTTTCTTCGTAAAATTACTATCTAAGCTAGATATAACCTTTCTAGTGGACTAATTTTCGCTATGAGAGTCGTTTTACGGCATTTTCAAAAATTGGGGTTTTGACCCAACGTGAATGAAAATCCGCTAGAAAGGTAGAAAAACGTTCCCTGGACTGTCGGGACCCCGAATACGTGGTTAGATTCAATTTCATGATTTTTGGAGACCATTTGACAATTTTAATACAATTTACATCTTTCGGATGAATAGTAATAGTAAATAGTAAATAGTAAATAGTGAATAGTGAATAGTGAATAGTAAATAGTAACTGAATAGTAAAAGTAAATAGTACAGTGATTTGATATAGTAGCTACTGATATGGTAAATAATGATTCTCATGATACTCTATGGGTAATTTCAGTGTTTAAATTGAGGCTTAAGGGCATGGATAAACGCTTTTGAGGAAGCAATGACGTTTATTGTTGCTCGATTTTAGAGGTTGGCTTAGAAACCCTGTGTAACCACTGTGAGTATAGTTTGCTTGATTTGGTTCTTGTATGGCATTGTACGCATATAAAATGTTTGATTGTATGCATGTGATATGTATAAATAATGCATTGCGTTTTATGGATCATGCAAACTGATTTTACCAATTGAAGTTTGTAATGATGAGGTTTTGCGAATCCTCATTGTCATTTCGTTAGGAATTAGACCCGGATGAGGTTTTGCGAGTCCTCATTGTCAGTAGGTCTGTCCTAACAAGGGTTGCGATCCTTGAAATGACTGTGAATTGGGTGATAAGAAGCTGTGTCTACCTTGTACGGCCATACAAGGGTTAGACCCGCTCTCTTGCCTTGCGGAGGAGGGAGATTGTGCATTATGTTATTGAAAACTCATGAAACTTATGATGTTGACATGTACAATATATTCGTTGAATGATGCATGTGTTGAATAAGTGTTTGAAATGATTTTAAATGTCATATTTCTATAAATGTATATAATTGTCATCTCAAGAACTATATTCACTGAGCTGTTGATTGCTCATCTCATTTCCTCCAATATTTCAGGTATTGAGTCAAAGGGAAAAGGAAAACTCCGTGAGTGTTAGTCACGTGAACCTTCCTCTGGTACGTGTATGTACGCTTGGAGGAAATAAATTATATTTTTGTTATTTTGATATGTATATTTATCACACACTATATATATTTAATATCACCTAGATGGGTTGTGTGGTAATATTATATAATGCTTGGGATGATGAAATGAGATGATCATAGATATTTATCAGATGAGACTTTAATTTGTGGAATGAATGGAATGATTATAGAGATCTATATTGGATTTGATTTGTGGTATAGAAAAAAAAATTTGCTGTAACTTTTAGAAATTATTGTGAGACTACGTGAAGGCTGACAGTGTATTGTATATTGTATATGGATATGTACAGTGTATAGTACACTGTGCCGGTCATGACATCAGCCTAGGTCAGGGGCGTCGTGACATTCAAACCTTTTCAATGTAATTTGATTGATGGTCAAGAATTCTATTTGGGAAATCCTCGATCTGCAGGACGAAACAAAACTTCTTTTTTTCAAGATCTTTCATCTCGAATTCCTTTTTCAAGTATTCAGAGATTTTGTCAATTTCCTCATGAGTCCCCACAATATTCAAATCATCAACATATACTGCAACAATTGCAAATTTAAGTGATGATTTTTTGATAAAAACACATGGGCATATTTGATTATTCACATATCCCTCTTTTAAGTAAATATTCACTGAGGCGATTGTACCACATACGACCCTATTGTTTCAAATCATACAAAGACCGTTGTAACTTTATTGAATACATGCTACGAGGTGTTGAATTATATGTTTCAGGAAATTTAAATCCTTCAGGAATTTTCATATATATCTCACTATCAATAGATTCATACAAATATGTCGTGACGACATCTATTAGACTCATTTCAAGTCCTTTTGAGACTGCAAGGCTTATTAAGAAACGAAATGTAATTGCGTCAATGATAGGAGAATAAGTTTCCTCATAGCCAATACTAGGTCTTTGTGAAAAACCTTGAGCTACAAGACGGGTTTTATAGCTTGTAATCTCATTTCGCTCATTTCTCTTTCGTATGAATACCTATTTATATTCAACAGGCTTTACATCTTTTGGTGTTTGGATTACTAGTCCAAATATACCTCTCGTTTTCTCAACGAGTTCAACTCTGTTTGGATTGCCTCTTTCCACTTTTGTCAATCATTTCTCTGTTGGCATTTATCCACAGTTTGTGGTTTTGGATCTTCGTCTTATAAATTTTATGGGATACATTAAAAGCAAATACATTATTTTGAACAATATTACTTCTATCTCATACTTTTCTAGTATGCATATAATTTATTGAGATCTCTTCATTTTCAGGCATTTGTTTCTCTTCAAGGGATTGTTCTATATCATGTTCCTCTTCAAGAGGTATATAATCCTTTGACTGATCCTTTTCAATGGGCACTTATTTTTTACCTTGTACTTCTTCAAGAGTACTTTTATGTTCATTCATTTGTTTCCTCCGTTTTCGAGGAAATATATCTTTTGAACCAACAGGTCTCCCACGCTTTAGGCGTTTTATTGATTCATTTGCCAATTAATTATCATTTTTTCCTTCGAGGACATCAATTCTTGCTAAAATATTTGTAGATGTTATGTGAGATTTAGTCACTTTCTTTATATCAGTAAATGCATCAGGTAATTGATTTGCAATTCTTTGCATATGAATGATCCTCTGAACTTCAAGTTCACATTGATTTGTATGTGGATCATAATGACACAAAGTTGATACATTCCAAGCAAATTTTCGCAATTCTTTTGGAATTCGTTTTTCTCCTCTTAATGGTGGGAAGATTGTTTCATTAAACTGACAATTGGCAAATCGGGCAGTAAAAACGTCACCTGTCATAGGTTCAAGGTATCTTATAATTGAAGGAGAGTTAAAACCAACATAAATTCTTAGTCTCCATTAAGGACCCATCTTAGTTCTATGTGTAGGAGCTATTGGGACATACACTGCACAACCAAAAATTCTTAAGTGTAAAATATTTGGTTGTTAACCTAGTATAAGTTGTAAGGGGAAATGCTCGTGATAAACAGTAGGTCTAATGCGAATTAACGCCATGGTATGGAGAACAACATGTCCCCAGACAGAAGTTGGTAACTTTGTTTTCATAAGTAATAGTCGAACAATTAACTGAATGTGTTTGATCAAAGATTCTGCTAAACCATTCTGAGTATAAGTGTGAGGGACAGAGTACTCAATATCAATTCTAATTGACATGCAATAATCAATGAATGTTTAGGATGAAAATTCGTCGGCATTATCAAGACGAATTGTCTTAATATGATTATCTGAGAATGGGGCTCTTAACTTGATTATTTGTGCAAGAAGTCTAGCAAATGGAACATTTCTAGTTGAAAATAAAGAAACATGTGACCATTTAGTTGATGCATCAATTAAAACTATAAAATAACGAAATGGTCCCTAGGGTGGATGGATAGGTCCACATATGTTCCCTTGAATTCGCTCTAAAAACACTGGAGATTCAACTATGACTTTACAAGGAGATGGTTTAATAATTAATTTACCTTTTGAGCAAGCAACACAATCATATTCATTTGACAAAAGAATCTTCTGGTTCTTTAGTGGATGTTCATCCGAATTTTTTATTATTCGCCTCATCATTGAGGATCCAGGGTGACCTAATCGATCATGCCAAATTATAAATGTTTTTGGATCATTGAACTTCTAGTTCATGATTACATTTGTTTCAATTGACTTTATATTTATGAAATATAATCCAGAAGATAAAGCAGAGAGTTTTTCCAATATTTGCTCTTTCCCATAAGAGAATGAAATAATATAAAGATATTCATTACTATCTTCATTCATGGTTTCAATATAATATCCGTTTATGCGGATATCCTTAAAACTGAGTAAATTTCTTCTGGATTTAACAGAATATAAAGCATTTTCAATATGTAATGTTGTTTCACCAGACGACATTATAGTTGATCTTCCAAAGCCATCACTCGGGTTTGTAGTTCCTGAAATATATTAGCTTCAACCAATTTTAAATTTGAGAAATATATTCTATTTCATAGAATTGTATGTGTTCATGCACAATTTGCAAGACACATATCTTTGCTTTTTAACTCAGAATTTGAGCATTCTTCATGAAGATCCATCTACTCATGTAATTAAACAAAAATATACATGAATTAAATAGAAGAATATATATAAAGATAAGGAGATATTTAAGACAAAAATGTATATGTCATTAAGATAAATTAAAACAGAAAAATACAGAGATAGAGAGATATTATTGAATATCATAAAACTTCTTAACATTCTTATTATCAATTTTTTTCATTAAGATATTCAACAAAGTCTAAGATATCCAGATGTGTTATATCCATGTTCCCATCAATAAAATTCATCTCAACTTCTTTTCTTTTTTCCTTCAGTGAACCTTGATAAAGGTCAACCAAATGTTTGGGCGTACAACAGGTACGTGACCAATGGTCTTTCATGTTGCATCTGTAACAAGCATTTTCTTGGTTCTTAATAGGTTTATTCTATAAACCTTTACCCTTTGCTTATATTGAATTGGGTTTATTCCACTTCTGGTGGAAAAACCGACCATCGCGATTTCAGGTATATTTGGTGTAACGTTTACCACGCCCTCGTCCTTGTTTAGGACCATGGTTATGCTCACGACCGCGTCCAAGACTATGATTAACAATTGATGTAACATTTGCTTCAGGGAATGGTGCAAAACCCGTTGTACGAGCTTGATAATTTTTCATTAAAAGCTCATTATTTTTTTCGGCAACAAGAAGACATAATATCAATTAAGAATATTTTGTAAATCTACGTTCTCGATATTATTGCTGCAGGAGCACATTCGAAGCGTAAAAAGTAGTGAATGTTTTTTCTAACATATCTTTGTCAGTAACCTTCTCACCACATAACTTTAATTCAGAGCTGATTCTATATAGTGTTGAGTTATATTCACTGGATGTCATAAAATCTAGAAACCTCAGGTGCATCGAATCAAAATCAGCTTTTGGTAAAATTACGATCTTTTGATGGTCATACATTTCCTTTAAATTGCTCCAAAGGATATACGGGTCCTTAACTGTCAGATATTTAATTTTTAAACAGTCGTGGAGATGATGACTGTAATACCCTGTATTTCACAAAAAAAAAAAAAAAATACAATTTGAAATTTTTACTATTTGGGCAACGCCTGAACGTTTCTGGCATGCGCCTGAACGTTCTGGCATGCGCCTGAACGTTCTGTCACGCGCCTGAACGTTCTGTCACGCGCCTGAACGTTCGAGCGTTGCCCAAATAATAAAAATTTCAAATAGTATTTTTTTTTTTTTTTTTGTGAAATACAGGGTATTACAATGACGAAGAAAAATTAATGTTCTTGCACGATCCTATAAGGTTGCATTATTTCCTTCTTTAATTGTTTCTCCTAGATTTTTAGCATCCAGATGTACTTCGGCATCAAAAATTCATGATAAATAATTATTTCCAAAAATATCTAGTGCAACAAATTCAAGTTTTGTAATATTTGTATTTCTTTAACAAAAATAACTTTTGTAAGATTTGATTCACTTTTATAAAAAAAATGGTCATCAAAAATAATTACATTAAATAATTGAAAGGACTAATTAATCTTAAATAATTATTCAAGCAATAAAATAAAATGTAATAATGTATTATATTAAAAGAAAATGTTAGTGTCAACGATAATGTAATGGTGCATAATAATAAAAGAAAATGTTGGCGTCAATGTTAACGTTAGTGTCAATGTTAGTATTACTAATGACATCATAATAAAAGAAAATATTAATGTTAGTGTCAATGTTAATGTAATAATACATAATATTAGCTTCAGGCTAATTTACAAATTCATAAATATGTGGGTCTCGTAGACAAAACTCTTGTGATTTCACATGAAATATTGTTAATGATGTTAGAGAAATAAATAAATGAAATAATGACATTACTTCTGATTATAAATATATATATATATATATATATATATATATATATATATATATATAGCTTGTGGCTAAACAAAATATTCTTAATAGCTTCGTGCTATAAATTCATTTACATAACTTCAAGTTATGCAAACAAAATATCAATATAGCTTCATGCTATATGAATTTCTCTCCATAGCTTAAGGCTATAGAATCAAGATAAAGAATAAAATAAAATAAATAAAGCAACATTACAACTAAGAATAAATCAAATAAATGACAATGGCAAAAATACATAAAATTTTACCTCAATATATCTTTTATGATCAAACTCCTTGGTTAGGCAGAACTTTCATGCTGATAACGTGTTGTAAAACTGTCAGAATTTTATTTTAATACAAATGATGAATACTAATTTCTCAAGAAGATTACAAGAAAGAGCTTACAACTTGAAAAATTTTAGTACACCATAACATCAAATCCCTCCTCTATTTATTGGTAGAAATAGATAACTATGCTCTCACATGGATGGGTAACTATGTTCTTACATAAATAAGTAACTATGCTCCAACATAATTCATGTGAAATACATATACATATATATTTATACAATTTAAATACATGTACCACTTAAATACATATACTATTTAAATATTCAATATATTTACAACAAAAACAAAAAAGTCATCAACCCCATCTAGCAACCATTTTTATAAGAAAAAAAAAAAAACCGAAAAGAAAGTATCTTACAACCATTAATACATACCAAGGTCCAAGGAATCGTCTTTAAAAATATGACACTAGAAATAAAGATAGTCGTCCATATTCAAGTAAGGCAAACTAATGCCTTCCTATAATATTACTTCAAAAAAAATGCTGTAATACAATCATCCATAGCCAAAATTTATAAGGGAAAAACAGCAAGGAAAGAGGAAACTGTGAAGGCTACTTCAATTGATTCAATTCATTGATCCTTTTCTACCCAAAATGGTCTATAAAATTAGCTTAATGGAGTCTCCTAATCATGATGTAAGGAAACATCATCTCTGACTACAAAATATCACTTTACAACTAAGAAAGAAAACAAAAATAAAGAACAAAAGAAGAAAGAATTTCGATGTCAAAGACGCCCCAATTGCGATTTTTCAGGTCATTTTTCCATGCTTGCATTCAAAAAACTAAGTTAGTTTCCATAGTTAGATAACTCCTTTTTCTTCAACTCTTCCTCTTCCATATTTCCTATGTTTGAAGCCTCAATACCACTCTCATCTCCACCCTTCTGATCCCTCATCTTCAGTTCGTAACTATCTCCCTCCATAGCCAGATCTCCAGCAGCTTTGCCGGATTCTGCATCATTGACAGCTCTGGCAGACACCTCCGTTTCCAAATCCTTGTCTAAAGTTTTTTCCTCGGAACCACTTCCACCAGAACTACAGCTGTTTTCAGGAGTCTCCGGCAAATCACCTTCATCAGCTTCCATTTCCTGGCCTACTGCATCAACCATATCTGCCTCCGGCACTGCATGTCGCTGCTGGATTGGAACAGCATTACTGATAACTTGGCCGGTCCTTAGCCTCTCCTTGTACAACTCCATTTCACTCCGATATCTCTCTTTGTCCTTCACGCCTTTCTCTTGATAAACCTGAATCCACAATCGAAAACCGAAAAGGACTCCTAAGGACCTCTTTGATAATTGAGAAAAGTTTTCTTGAAAAAATGTTGTTTACTCAAGAAACTTCTTTTCTTTTCTTTTTTAAAATATCTCAGGATTGTACATGGGAAAATGTTTTTTCGTATGATTCAAAGAGAATGAAAAATAAGAAATTTCATTAAATGCAAGCATAAACATAATCAATAAGACAAAATATTCTTGCCTCAAAAGGTGAGAAAATTTTGTCTACAATTTTTAAGGGGGTTGAAAAAAAGAAATTCAAGAAATGTTTGCAATCAAACGCATAAGGTTCCTAATTTTCTTGAGAAAATTCTTTATATTCTTCAGAAAATAAAATTTTCTCCCGGTCAAAGAGCAAGGTCCTCCTACGTGGAGTATCAATTAACAGATAATTCTACAAAAAGGGTCTCAACTTTTAGGCTGATTACTTGATTAAGTTGCAATATTAAAATACTTACAGCTTTTTGGGTCTCTGTTAGATTGTTCCATAGCTCGCCAATCATCTTACTAATCTCCCGATCCTTCCCAGGATGAAGTGGTTTCAACCTGGCATGCTGTTCTGCAAAGAAGAAATTGTACCCGCTTCTGTTAGGTTTTGGATGGGCAGGGTCTCTCCGTCTCATTTCAGATTTTTTTCGTCGACGGCGACGACGAACACCGGTGTACAATGAATCCTTCCCAATATTGTAGGCAACGTTGCCGGAGTATGGAGGAACATGGCCAGCGCTGTGGTCAAAAGGGTGATAAAGAATGCCTTTTAACTTCTCAGTGCCAACTGTGACGGTGACAAGGTAACCATGTTCGAATTTTCCATCGATGACACCAATCACTGGAGAACCAAGTGAAGAATTTACTACAATCAGAGAAAAAAGGGAATTTCTTAGTATCGTCTGATATATTAACAATGAATAAAAAAAATTGACAGATTAGTTCCTTGAATGATATCAGCAACCACTTACAATTGCTAAACAAGCACCCAAGAACTTTGCAGTTGGAAGTTAACAGAATACTAATTTAATGGTTACTTCTCAATGTTTCTCCTCAGATTTACAGTCATTTCATTATCTTTATAAATTTTGGGCATTTGATTATTTATAGCTTATAATCATGAAATTAACACCTCACCGGACATCTTGCCTAAAATTTCAAAATGGGGCCCTACTGATTGCAGCAGTATTAGCAATGTGTTAAGGCAATGCCTAGACAATTTTCCCTACTTACCAACTTAGTTGAGGTGGTGCGTAAGTAATAAAACATTAAAACTTAAATACATAAATTATATAAGATATTAATAACATGTGTTCACAATAGTAAATATTTTAAGGTTTTCAAACTCAGACTACACATATATCTTAAGGAAAGATTTTTAAATTTTAAAAAGATAATTCTGAAAGTAAAACCTTAACAAATCATAATACCTTACTAAAAGATGTCTCATTATTGTTACACAAATTAGTGAATTTGCTATGCTAACTAGTGAATTTTTTAAAAGAAAATAAGTTGATTTTTAGCATAAACAAGTTTGATCTGTGCAAATGTATCAAAAGAAAAGATAAGAATGGAAGAAAATTTAATTTTTATGCCTCTTTAAAATGTTTTCAAAAAATACTGTGAAGTGCTTAAAATTTTAAATTACAAAGATGCCCCCGCCACCCACCTAATGAATCACCTAGGCAATTTGAGTAGAAATTTCCTAGGTATTGGCGATGTACAGGCAACCTTGATAACACTTCTAAAAAATGAGGCTTGTATCATGCAAGAAAGATAAATGACATACACACAACGCTCCAATAAGGAATACCATGAATGGAATTTCAATAATTTTTAATGCTTAACTCTAAAAAATTCTGCTTCAAATTTATAAATGGGTAACGTAAATTTGGTTTTAATGTCTTGACACAACACAACACAACTAGTTTTCTCGATAAGTATGAAGCAGATAAGAAAACTTCAGGTGAGAATCTAAAATACCTCTACTCCTTTTATGTGCAGTAGCCACAGGAGCTTCTGATGGAGTCGAAGGTTCTCGTGATGCTTTGGCTGAAATTGGTGTTGGGGAAGGACTTGAAAAGGAGTCTAGAAAAGATAGTTGCTTCATCATTAACAAAAGATCCAAGCACGCAAAAGGGCAGAAATGTACATAATAAAAGTTTAATATGAATATACCAGCTGAGGAAGGAGTCCAGCCCTCAGCCCCAAAGAAGTAGATTTGTTCATAATGATGAATTAGGGAAATATAGTATTTGCGCAGGATAAATGATGCATTTGTCGCTGTAGATGGAAAGTTGAAAACAGCGGTTACCTCTCTCCACCTTCTATCTCCAAGTACCTGTAGCATATTGGGCAGATATTTGAAGGTAAGCTACTATGCAATATAGTACATTTTTAATCCAGAGCACACCCCAAAATTTCACACAACTAAAAAACTATACCTTAAAATAATATTTGAATAAATATTGGAACGTCCATATATCACATTCTTGGAGATCCAATCGTCGAACACCAATAGGATTCAACTTATGTTACATTGTTCAATAATTGCAAATTGTCCATTAGAATATTTTTTAAAGGAAACTACAAGCATAATGTAAAATGGTATATATGCCACAAAATACCTTTCTCAATTATAGTTTTCAACACCACAAGTACAAATATGTATGTTATGTAAAAAGCATGGGTCTTAAAAACAACAGTGAAGGTCGCTCCATTGTGATCCCCAAAGGTCATGGTTTTAAATCCATACACAGCCACTTTGGAATTTAGAGTAAGGCTACATACATTAACCATTCCCCAAACCCCACAATAGCAAAAACCTCATACAATTGATACACACTTTTTTTTAATAGAAATACAAACCAAATTACAATCAATTTAATGTTTTTAAACATTGCTTCTATGTGTTGTCTATGGGGTAAATAACATCAACAATGCACATAGCCAGAAGGATTGACCAAAATGGGACCATCTGATGCAAACTGCAAACCAAAAGTTTACAATTCCTGAAACATAGACAAAGCTTTTTGCAAGGGTGAGATGTGGCAAAAGAGGCAAAAGCCCCAAAGCAAGTAAGGCATAAGAGTACATATTAAATTTTTTTTAAAAATCTTAAAATTGTTTGGTGAAAAAAGAAAATATAATAAATAAATGATGAAACCTAGAAAAATAAGAAACTATGAACTATTTGTATTAATTGAGCAACAATGTCAACCATTCAAGCTACTAACTTAACATATCAACTTCTCAATGCCTAGCTCCTAACCAAGCACTAGGGCAGCAGCCTCTCTCAAAACAAACCTTATGCATGACCCACATGGGCCGAGGCACAAACCTACCTCAGAACTTACAAAAAGACATGACAAGCACATTCAACAATCCCAAAAAGGTACAACATTTTAGTTTGAAAAATGTTAAACCTATATCATGAGAAACTTAATCCAAATGCTAATAGCATCTCCAAGGATCACTTAGGATCAAAAGAAAATCAAGATTTCATAGATTACCTCTCCCTTTGGGTGAGTAGAGTGAAAATTGAAAAATCCACATAATCTACTCCCACTATAAACTCTTGAATATAATACAAAGAAGCAATTTTTTTTTAAAATTCTCACACTAATAGTAACTCCACCCATGTGCAAATCAACTCTAACAATCACCTTACACGAAAGCATGGTGAACTCAAGAAGTTTGAAATCACAAAAAGAATGAAAGAAATATGCAAATGACCAAGCATTCACATCTCCACAATTAAAAGTAGCACATTGCATCAATCAGACCATGCCCCTAAGACCATAATAAGTTGACTTGATGTTCTTTCTTAAAATATGTTGCTTAAATATGTTGATGAGCATTATCAAAGCATGTTTGCTTTAGCTTTGGTCATCAATTTAAGATAGCACAATCATCTGAAACAAGCACCCATCACATAGGCCATGAGCAATAACATAACAGTTACTTGAATCAATACACATTCATGCATGGTTGTCAGAATCGTGAATCGGAAGCAAATTGTTTCGAGGCTTGGTAAATCGGATTGCGATTTGGATCAGTGAATCGTAACATTCAAGATACACATGTGAATCGTACATTTGTATATATTAAGTACCTATAGAGTTATAAAAATATTAGTCTTTTTTAGCAAATTAATGATTCGGACCGATTTACTACGATTCGGCTAGCGATTCACTATTGATTCACATACAATTCAAACCAATTCACTTACGATTTGGACCAATTCACTTACAATTTACAGATATAATGATTTAAGAATCCAATTCAAATCGTTTTGGGGTGAATCAAATCGTGAATCGTACGATTCAACTATTCGAATCACGATTTTGACTACTATACATTCATGATTAGAAGAAGCATCACAACTAAACCACGGTTTTTAATATTTTGACATTTGCCCATCATCACTTATGTTGCATAGCAACCAGCACCAATGCCAAAATATCGCCAACTATAAGCCTATAATGCTCATTTGACACATGTTTGGCATCATTTGCTCAAGCCTTGCTCATAGCAACTTATAAACACAGAATGCACTTAATGACCCATAGCAACACTAGGCTCCTAACGACCAATGCCCAAGCCTTACACATTGTCTTTGTCCATGAAACCAAAGCATTAGGCTTTTCAACAATTATGAAGTAAAATTGATAATAAAGGATCTTCCCAAACATTAGCATATTGAGACTAATAGAATTACTCAAGATATAACTCAAGAAAAGAGAGATGAAATATTCTTGATAATATACTTTAATAACGAAGTTCCTTGTCTAAAATTTTTCAAACAATTAAAAAAATAAAACTTCTTATCCACAAAGATTTCTCTTTTTAAAAATAAAACGTTCATTTTACCTACATTAATAAAGTACAGAAACCAAATAGGGAAAACACTAGAGGTCTATAGGTCTTTATTCTAAATGAAGGGGATAGCAAAATACACCAAGATTTAATAGAGATGACCCCATCAAAATTATAATGGAAACAATTATACTAATTAAAACACTTAAGCTCCTTTTTGCCAATCTTTATATATATATATTGACAACTTAGTGGTATCCAGACCTTCAGCCCAACTAATCCATTAAGGCCCAAGGCAAAATCGAGCGGGAGACACCCCAGTGGCCAACGCTAATAAGGCGGGAGTCAAACTCGTGACCTTGTTTCGTCAATTTTTTATATTAATTATGGATTCTCAAGACAGCCCATACTTTTTGGGCCCATTTCATTTGGATTAGCTTGATTCAACCAACCATGGTTGCGTATGGAATCTCACAAATAGTTCACCCCACAAAGCTCAAGCCAAACACATTCCATGGGAACCGATATGAGCTTATCCTTGGGCCACTTGCAGCTGCATGCTGATGGTCCAGGCCAACAACACTTCTCGATATGCTAGCACAAGTAACTTACTCATGAAGCTCAATGCCAATGACATACCCATGCCATATGCCCACATAATGCAAACTCACTAATAGCTCCCATTCTTGGCAGCTTAAGCCATAAAGATGTGCTTGGCAGCCTCATCCAATATTTGACTCTCAATGTCCACGAAACGTATTTAACAATTGCCAATGCATGCATATGCTTTCCCAGTTCCCTTCAACTATAACTAGATATTAAATTCAACTATTCATATACAAAGGGACATAATACTTTAGACATTTTTCTTTCTTTCTTTTTTTTGAGAAAATACAATGTTAGTAATTAGTTGTATAACCAGCTCCATCACCAGACCGCACTCTCGGGGAGGTATCGGGCTCGTTCCTGACCCATTAATCCTCTTCACCCCCTAGAGTGAGGTAGTGACAAGAGTTAAACCTGAAACCTTTAGGTTCCAAAGCCACCTCTTTACCAACTGCACAAACTCCATGTTGGCAATACTTTAAACATTTATCTTTACTGCATAAGACATCATCAAGACGATGGTCGGTAAATTCATATAGAAATAACAAAGATCAGCGAAGTTAGTTTCTTTTGCTTTGAAACTTTTGAAAAAATGTCAAAACTACTCCCAAGCATTTGAAACTTCCCAAATCTAATTTTCATAGTTCTCATTTATAATACAAAAACTAAAAGGGCAGCTCGGTGCACATAGGTCCCGCCTATGCAAGGTCTCGGGAAAGGGTTAAACCACTTTGGGCCCATCATATGCAACCTTACCCTACGTCAAAGGAGGTTGTTTCCACTACTCAAACTCGTGACTACTTTGGTTAAACAGCGGCACCTCTAATCATTTTGCCAAGGCACCCCTTCTAGTTATAATAATACAAATACTAAAAAAGATAATAAAAACAAGCCGAGAAAAGTTTAATGGGACACAATAATGTATGCATTTCTACAATTGCCCATCCTCACGCCTTAGGAGGAGAATAAATTAAGAACAAGATGCATGCTTTTGGGTACAAAATGTGAGGGACAAATGTGATAACGATAAAGATTATTGATATGTAGTCATTAGAAAAACATTGAACTCTAATAAAAAGACGACATCCATGGTTATAAAGTATAGCCCCACGATGACTAACAATAGTGCACAAAGGATCCATACTCTAAGAGCTTACAAATTGTAAGACGTAACATGGCATGAACCAAAGAGCTAAAAATATGCAGGTAACAAAATAGCTACTAAAGAAAGACTTGACAAAGATGAGAGAAGTATCCTATGGTAGCAAGCTAGTGTGCAATCCTCAAAGGGATAAAAACCACCCTTTACACATTGGATTGGAGGGACCTACAAAGAATCATTTTCTTAGCATCTAGTAATCGTCTAATCTATATAGGTCAAAAGACCAAGGCATTCCCTTAGCACCCTAACACTTTTATTTTAATTAAATCTGAAAGTTATATATGATGTTTGGCTGAGAAAAAGCTATTGGCATAATCTTTTTTCTTAAAAAAAGAAACTAGAATATTTTATCTTTTTTATTGAAACATAAAGGGTTGTATATTATACCTGCATTCGCAATATAGTCTTATTGTTGATAAGTTATTTAGCATGATTAATCATGTTTTAAGAGTCTATTATGTGTAGTTAAGACAAGATCAGGTGCACTTTTGAAACAAGGCAGCGCCTCAAAATTTGAAAGCCAAGACACATCAACTCAAACGTGCACGGTGCACCTTAGTGCAGCATACTTTCCTACTTTCCCTTTAAAAAAGATCGCTTGAAGCATTAAATAAGTATTCATTATACCTTTTTCTTTTTGCTTTTTGCATAAAATATGCATAATAGATAATATAGGTATTATGCTATTATGACGACAACAATTGCTGTGAAGGCATCACAAGTTGCTATGTGTTATTCCTTGGTTTAATGTTTCTCACTTTATTTCAAATTCAAACATTGAAGCAGATAAAAATAATATTAGTACTCATCATGAAATATGAAATATTAGTGCTACCATGGACATAATAATGTATGATGAGAAAATTTAAAATTTCGTTGATTTTTGTCTTTTTTAAATTCGTTTGCCAAAAATGAGGTGCATAAGTTTTAAAAATATATATAATGTAATATTATTAATTGAGAGGTAATTAAGTCTTTTATGAATTTACCGCTTCACATTACTCGTGGGTGCCTCGCCTTGTGCCTCAAGCTCAAGGGCCCCTTATTGCATTAGGTGTGTCTTGCGCCTTGAACTACTTTGAGTCCCTTATTGCATTAGGTGTGTCTTGCGCCTTGAACTACTTTTGAGTCAATTTATAATGATTCTTGAATTTTTTCATCACATTCTTCTTTATTGTTATTTTGTGTGGGCATGAGTATGAGTATCCTTCAAAGTAATTAAAGGTGCAAAAAACATTAACGGCAAAAAGGGCCTCTAGCACATGAGGCCCAAGGTGCACAAAGCATGCCTAAGTGAAGCATGGTGCAAAAATACATAAGAAACTATTATGTATTAATTAAAAATATTAACCAGACCTCCATGGTTTGACCTAAAATAAAAAGGATGCACCCTGCCATTATAGTGTATGGGGAAGGGACAATGTACAAAGCCTTACCTCCCATTGCAAAGGTTGTTCATGGATTTGAACCCATGACCTCTACATCAGAATAGAGCAACCACAACTATTGCACCAAGGTCGCTTGTCCTTCCCATTTTGACCTAAAATTCCTAAATAAAATAAAATTCAACAAGATGGGGTAACTTTAATGGTTAAATCGACACTACTATACACAAAAGAAAATGGTTCTATAAGTTATAACTCATTATATTCATTCAACTCTAAAGTACAATTTGGTATATATAATCCCTACCTTTTCATTCTTTGAAATGATCATTAGTAGACTTAAAATATAATTTGCAATTATAATCAATTGTTAAAGAGTTTCATGATTGATTTTTAGAAGGCACCTGAGAAAAGAGGCCTTTCTCAGGTCTAGGAGCACAAGAAAATCAAAAAAATAATAAAAACTCTAGAGTGCTTGATGGGCTTGAGCAAGGATGCATGCAGGACTTAGGTCCCTTGCTTGGGTGCCTACAAGAGTGCCTTGACTGTGCCAAGCCTCAAGGCAAAGGGGCACATGCTTGGGTATGCCTTGACTACACACAAATATATTGATTACAAAATTATTTAAATACCTATAAATAATTATCTCCTAATTTCCTAAGCTACTAGGCATCACTTTCATGCCTTGACAATACCAAATATTGAAAATTTTGAGAATTAAAATATTGGACTAGGATACGATCTATAATTGCAAAAAATTCACAAGGAATATCTCATGTTGATAGCTAAGAATAAGAAAGGATAAAGTAATGGTCCATCTTGATCTATGGATATCACAAGTTCACAACTCCAATCAACAAGAGAGCAACCACGGTATAAACTTTTAAACTTCATCATTTCATCAGAAGCACAAAAAACAAGAGAATAATCTTTGATTTATTATTAATACAACCAAATGATTAGAAAATGAACATGGAGAATTTTATCTGAAATTAATAACACTACAAGAGAATGTCAAATGTATCCGACCTTTTCAATGCCCCCTCGAGAAGTAACCTCCAAAAAGAGTCGATGCAAGTCTAGCTCCTTTCCCCCAATAATGGGGATCCTAAAATAACATAGCATAATCAAAGAAAACAAATTAATTATAAATTATTCATAGATAAGACATAATTTTGTTCAAAAGAAAACAAAGAGAGTGGTAGTCTAGCCATCCACAAACAAAGATGGTGAAATGTAAAGATTTGCCAGTGAGTCATTTGTGGATCATGAGAAGAATAATCTTGAAAGTCTAAACAACAAACAATGTGTTATTTTGAGAAAGTCATCAATAATCACATTACACCCATGTACCACCACTTCTTTGATTCATTTATACTCTAAAAATTGCATAAGGGTGTATCCAATATATGAAGCTCCAATCATTACGGGTCGAGAGGAGAGGCCATGGACGCAACTTTACCTCCAAATTCACGAAGCTATTTCTAGATTGAGCTGATGACCTCCAAGAGCAACCTCAACCACCCTTCAAACCCTATAAATTGTATAAGAACTACAAATTTCGTTGTAAGTGGGAACAATATCAAATATTAGGGAATTTATCATATTCAAACCTCTTCTCATTTTATTTATTTGTTCCTTTTTGTTTCCATAAGAATATTAAACTTCTAAGACTTTGCATGCTTGAATCATTTAACAACTTTCCAGATAAGTTAACGGCATGCTTCACTAAACCTCTTACAACACTCTCAACCACTCATTTTTACGTTTCAGCTTCATCCTGCTACATTTTCTCTTTCCCTTTTCTAATTTTCAACTTTAGTTATTTAGCTTATCACAAAAGTTATTTGCCATTTCCATCTATTATCTACCCTTTGTTTTCATGCATTGTATTATAATCTACATCTTAAGCCAACAACATTTCCCGTCACTTAGTTGCAATCCACCGCCTAGTTGCATCAATCCAAGAAAGGAAGAAGGAAGCTCTAAAAATGATCATAGAGTATAAATATTTTATAGTTTATGAGCCAAATAATACAATTCACAGAAGTTTTCTAAGTAAAACTTTTGTTACAGTAAATTAAATCAATGTGCAATTGTATCCAAACAACAAAGAAAATCCAAATTTTTTTGATAAAACTCTTAACATAAATTTAATAAATAATATGACCAAAGAACCACAAGGAAGCTCTCTACATAAGGACAAGGAATCTCTTCAAATTGGCAATGGAGTAAAATCTTTTGTAGATTTTAGTCGAACGACACAATTCATAAAAAATTTCTAAGTGAATTTTATTCTTGGGGTAAATTAAAGTAATGTGAAATTTTCATTCAAACAACCCAAAGTCCAAAACATGTTTGATAAAATTCTAAACAAAAATTTATGAAATACTTGAGCCAATTAACAATATGATTGAGCTGAAAAAACTCATGATTAAATTAAGAGACATTGATAACACTTAACAATTGCCAGTAAGAAAATTAAAATTAGACACAAGCCAGTATTATATAAGGCTCAGATTAAACTAATCACTGACTCAAGCAAGTATGGATTTATCTTTCTTTATCTAGAAGATAAACAAAAATTAACATGCGTGGAAACAATAATTGTATACAATCAAATTCTTGTCCACAAAATAACAAAGAGTAAAAGAGAAATGCATGTTTAAGTCCTAACATGTAAATGAACAAAAGACAAAAGATACAACCACATAGGGTCTAGTTAATAACCTCCTTAGTTCATTCTACCATCTTCACAATGTGACTCTTTACTTGCAAAAGGCTAGAACTGTCTGAATGCCTCAAATACAACCAATTTCCAATGAATTGAACACTAGCATCTCTATTATGTTAAGAACTCTATTGGGCCCTTTTGTCCTTTCACAATGTCTTCTCCAAAGACACCCCCAAGGTTGATTCAAATGTTCCAGCTTTTATCCACATCCTCTGACTTTCCTTACCACGGCTGTAGCCCTGACGTATAAGTTATAACTACTTCCATTTCTCCTTCTGACTTCAATGACACCATCTATTACTTATAATTTGCAAGTTGCAACAAACCCCCTTTCAGAATTGATACAAAAAAGAGGTGTTGGGGGGCCGGGGGGGATTATGGACATTGAGATAGAATAAATATTGAACAGAATTATCAAAAATCTCTATGATGAATCATCTACAATGTCAAACAATTCTATTAAATAAAACTAAATTTTAGAGAATACAAAAAAGCCTAGAGTTACATAGCGAAAGATTATAATTAAAAATGAGCAAGAGAAAGTAGAGGCAAGTATTTACATCAAGAGTGCATTATTACTTGCATCATTTAATATAGCAGTTACACAAAACTTTCCAATTCCTTCTTATAGCAAGTAATGCTCTATATTATCTACTACTAACACTTAATAAATCATCTATTAAAGTACAAAAATATTTATGTACAATGAGATGTAGCATCCAACTCAAATAAAAAGTCTTTACCCTTGATGAACTTCAATATTGACAACTGCTAAAACTTTAAAAAGGATCATTTAAGGTTAAGGGAAGAAGAACATTTTCACAACTCCTAACAACAGAAAAGGAAAGGCCATAATCTAAGTAAAATAGTATGTGGAAAACACAATAACTGCAACAGAATCATGGTTGGAATAACATAGCACTAATGAACCTTGGCAACTTTAAAGATTAACATAGACCTAACTTATGCTTAATCCTTCTTTAATTTCACTAAAAGACACAAATAGTATAGTTACAGTAAAGTAAATCTTTAATTATCAAAACTTGCTCCCTCAAGAAAACATGCTTAATTGGGGCTTTTCGAAATGTAAATAATGTCATCAGACTAGTTTGGTGCACTACCACAGAAAGGGTTTCGATAATGGAGGAAATGGATTTAGTTTTTCAGGACCCAGCCTTTGTGGGACCAATACTGGGCAATAACCTTTGACATATTTTCATGAACAAGTCAAAGGTCAATAATCACAGCTCCAAGAACTGAAACATTAATTGAAAAGCTGGAGGTGACTATTTTTTGGACCCATTTTCCAGGTATCCACCCTATTGATAACAACATCAGTAATTAAGGGGGGAGAGAAAATAGGATACCAAACAGCTTTATTAAGGATCCAAAATCTTATGTTATTATGCCCATTAAACAGAAGAGAAAATAAAGATTAAAAAACCATCAAAACCCAACATTTTTAAAAATAAATAAATAAGACAAGATTTAAAGAATAGATAAATACAAAAAATATTGTGACTCACATGAACTTTGTACCCATCGCATGGTGGAGCTTCTCCAAGGTCACCATGAAAAGCTTCGGATTGGCAGCAACTTCTTCATACTTTGCAAGAGGTGAAGGGTAAGGAAAATAGGTTGAGGATGGTGGAGCTTCTCTTACAGGTAATGGGCTCTCATAAGAAGAACCACCAGCAGCAGAAGCATGAGAAGATGGCGCCAACATCAACTCCTTCCCACCACCACTTCCATTAATCTCTTCTTCTTTCTTCAGTTTTCCCTTGTCCACCATTAGTGTTAGTTCTTACTCTTGATCCTCTTATAAACAGCAGCCTCACTGTAGGATTAAAAATCAAGTAAAAAACCCAAAAAGTTAGAGACTAAAAAGGATTGCCCACATGCAAAAAACTCATAAAAATACAGAAACTAAATCAGAAATAGAAACTTGGATACAACAAAAAGAAATAAAAAGGGGCGTTTTGTTGCAATCGAATGAATAACACAAACCACCGTGAAAAGGGTAGATGAAAATTTGAAACCAATAGGGAGGAGGAGAAAGATTAAAACAAAGATGCAAAATCCAAGAAAAATCCATTGCTAAAAAAACCACTCTGACACAGAGCTATGAGAACTCTAAACTCTAAACCCTGTACATGACAAGAAATGCCCTTCAAAACAGTACTTTTATAGTTTGACCCATCAGGTTTCCTAGGTACTATTAATTTTCTCTCTGCCCAATTGACTGAACTGACAAAACACATACAATGGCTTAAAAGCAGAAAATAGTACAAGCAGTACTGTATTTGCAACAAATTCCAAAACCATGATTCTTTCTCCATCCTATGAGAGATTTCCTGATAACACTGTTCAACAAGCAATCCAACAAAGCACAAATTGGTGGTTGGTGGGCACCGTGGGTGAAAATATTTGGTATTTTTGTTCTTCTTCTTGTTCTTCTTGTGTTAACGGAGGTGGTGGTGGTAATGGGCACATCAAAGACCCAAAAAAACAAATAATGAAGATTATGTTGATAATGTTCAAAAAACAAAAAAAAACAAAATAATGGGAGAAACTACAAGAAAAACCAAAACACCAAAAAGGGGTTTCTTATTTCTTTTTAATCTCTCTGACTGAATCCCATCTTCTTTATGACACCATACCTTGAGTTTTCAAAATCAGAATCAAAATCTTCTTTCATGGAAGATAAAAAGTACAAAACTCCAAAAAACAAAGTCAAGAAGAAACATATAAATAAATAAAATGGGTAAGAAAAAAAGGAAAAAAAAGAAAAAAAAAAGGCACCAGAGATGTCTTTATATCAATACATACAGTAACATACCCACTAATATTAAACACAGTAACCTCCCATTGAAAATGAAAAAAAACCCATTTAAGAAGAAAGCAAGATTACACTAAAGAAATAAAGACATTAAAATAATCAAACCCCAAGACCTGCCCAACTTACAAAATCAGGAATATAAGAAGAAGAGAGGGCTTTACAAAGAAGCAAGAGCCGGTCAGGCTGATAACTACTGATGGGTCATCACCTTATTCAAATAAAACTCTAAAATAAATTAAAAAATAAATAAATAATAATAAAAATAAATAAAACCACCTTTATATATACTGATTTCTGATATCTTTTTACTCTTCTGATGAAAGAAAAAGCTGATATGATGATGAAGATTAAGAAAGATAAGAAACAAAGAAAATGGGAAATCTGGAGAGATTAAAAAAATCTCTGAGAAAAATAAATAAATAAATATTGAGAAAAAAAAAAAAACGTGTCAGATTGACTGGCTCCCGTTGTAACCGGCACATCTCACATTAAAAAGAGGGGATGAGCAAAAGCCATATATGGTGGTAACAGAAGCTATCGGAGTTAATACGGCAAATTAAACACACATATATATTTTTGTGGACTCAGTCTTATGTTCAAAAAACGCCATAATTCATTAAAAGTTCAATATATACCAAAACCCCTCCTTTCCTTTAGCTATAATTGCATATAAGAAGAGCCCATTTTTAGGCTATCACCACCACCAAACCCATCCCACCCCATCTCTTATTTAAGTATATTATATATTTATATATATTTTCTTGAGAATTCAAGATCTTATACTTATAATACACCACCAACCAACCACACATTTATTATTCCTTTTTGCTTTTTTGGATGCACTATACTACCACCGTTTGGGGTGAAATCGGTGAATCGGGTTGCTTTCTCTTCTTCTAGTTACTACTATTACTTTGTATTTTTTTTTGGGGGGAGATTTTTTATTTATTTATATTTATGGGTTTAATGGGGTCCACCACCATTGGACCCTTCTTCCAACATATCATCTTAGTGCCTTTTGTCCTGAAAATTCCCAACCATGGGGTACAAGTTTTAACTTTAAAGGATCAATTTGTCTCTATTGCCTTGATGGTAATTTAAGGTGATTTAATTCTTTTTTTCCTTGGTACTTCAATCCCGTCTCAGTCTTTTAATTACTATTAATCTATATTAGATTTTTTTAGAGATTAGAGTTTTTTTTTAATTTTGGAATAAGTTTAATGCATAGTTCATATAGTATATACAAAAATTTGGCAACTATATATAATAAAAACATGGTAATTAATCCATACCTAACATCATATTGTAATATTTAAGAATATTGAAAAATCTGGGGTGAATTGATTTTTAGTGCCCTTTACATAGTTTGTGATTTATACATGTTAGTTATAAGTTTTTAGATTTAAATTTGTAAAATAATAAATATATAAACCTTAAAATGTAGATAAAATGGGTGGCTGAATTTTTAAACCAAAACAGATAAGAACAAATAATGTTTGTTTTAATAGTGCTTATCTTTGCCTGCCAGCTTTTTATCATGATTTGTTTTATCATGTTAAGCTTGAGTTGAATAGTGAGTATTTATGAACGTGATTAAGAAGAACGTTTTTTATTTATTTCTTTTTTGGGTAAATAATATGAAAAAAAAAAAAAAAAACTCTTGATAATGAGAGTTGCATAGTTGTAAATGTTGACTATTTTAATGATGTGCATCTGAATTCCTTTACTCTAAGTCGAGAGGTTAATTCTCACATGATCCTCATCTGATCTCCTTATGCCCCTCATTATCCTCTAACTTTATATCAGCTCTCAATGGATAGCTATTTTAACTCCCTTAAACATGCTTGATAGCTAAAGAAAATCATGAGAAAAGTTTTCTAAAAATATTTTTTTTATTGTTGTTTGATTGTTTATGAGGAAAATTAAATTCTTAAACACTGTACCTGTGTTGGGCACATTTTAGGTAGACAAGAGAAATTAACAATATTATCCTTGCATGAAAAATTTTGAAAACTATTTGCTTAGATCAGTCTACTTTTGTCTAAACCTGACTCGAGTTTTTAATAGTAATGCCTTAACTCCTTTTATAACAAATCAGGCATAACCATAAAACTAGTTTTGGAGATACTTTGCCACTCCTACTTTAAACACAACAACTTGGACAAATGAGAGGAGTTAGGTAGCTAGAAGCTAGCATAAAAATTTGTCAAATTAATTGTGACGTGAATCTACTTAATCAAACTATACAAAGGGTTAAAACAGTTAAATGTTAACTTAACACTTGATAGAACAGAGTAAAGAAAAAGAATTCATGTAACCTAATTGAAAAAAGACTTAATTGAGAGTTGAAAAAGGTAAAAAAAAAAAAAAAAAAAAAAAAACTTTATTGAAGTAGAAGTGTAAAAAAAAACAATGGCATTCAAGATTTTTTTCACGAATAAAAGAAATTTTTTTAGTTCTGGGGGAAAACATTGGCCATGAGAAATAATTTTAGGAGAATTTTGGTATTTCTCAATTGTTTGACCATACACTATGGGGTCATTTGGCAGCCAGAATTAGACAAGATAGGATTATTTTAATCTTAATTTTGTGTTTGGAGGTGAGGTAGGATGGGATAAAAATTATCCGACCTCACTATTCTATCTTGTTCCAGCGGGATAAAACAACCCCACAAAAAAATGGCGGGAATGTTTATTTATCCCCTTCTTTTTTTTTTCGGCCGCTCTTCTTCTTCTTCTTCTTCTTGCAAATTTCTTCTTTAAAAAAAAAAAAATTTTTACAGCTGGTTTTGCGATCGTCAAAACTAGGATTTTTCTTTTAATACAATATAATATTTTTAATTTAATTAAAAAAAATTTAATTATATTTTGGTTTCAATCCTAAATACACTTTAAACATAGAATTACACTATTTTTAATTTTATCATAACTTGTCCTGTCCTATTCTATCCAATCCTACAAGCATACCAAATGGACCCTATATGATCAAACTAGGCTAGGCCCAAACCCAAGTCTTTTTATTTTTTAGTTTAACTTGGAGAATTGGAGGAGTATGCTCGATCCAAATAGATAAAGACTAAAAATAATGACTTTTTCCACACCTGCATAAATACCCCTTCACCTCCTCCCCTTTCATTTCCCAAAAAGTTATTAATTTGCTCCAAATTATTTTTTTAGGTTGGTGCTAGAAAAAACCGGCAATTAAATTTAGTTGGGTGTACTCCTACCATAGGGTCCCTTAAAGCATTGTTAATGTTCTCATGGATTGTGTTTTTAAAAAAAATGTCATGTCATTAATGTCAAATGACTTATTCTCTACATAGCATAAAATATTACTTGATAGACAATCAAGTTAAACAAATATTCTACAATGCTTCAATTTAAAATACATATTTTGATGAGGTGTTAAATGTTTATTTATTTATAAAATCTAATTAAATTTATAAAAATATTGATTTACTGAGTCAGCAATAGAATAATTGTTTAACATACCCTCTGAAAGTAGAATGTCATGTTGACAATGTCTTTTTTTTTTTTATCACCTTAGCTTAACAATGAATGATGATAATTGTATTAGAAAAATCTATTTTAACTCAATATATCTATTTATCCAATGCTCTTAAATCATTGTAAAGCCATTCAATACATATGGCAATTGGTTGAGTTCACCACTTAAAGTCTAATAGTTAGTCTTCTCATCATTTTCCCTTTTCTTTGAAGGGGAAGGTAGATTCTTGGTGAAGAAGACATTTCATTTTGATTTTTGACCAAACTATCATCTTCAAACCAAATGTCAAGTTTAGATCTTTGTTCTGATGAATGAATCATTCTCGTTGTGGAAAAAAAGAAAAAGAAAAAGGAGAAGTCCTTGTCATTATTTTTACATATTTTTATGCTGCTTAAGTAAATAAGAATTGCACCCAAAAAAAAAACAAAATGTCTAAAAAGAGCAATGTATTAACAAATAATCTACCATAGTAAAGGGCCCTCTTCTTTTTTCTTTGTCTTTTCTTATTTTTTATTTTTTAGCCATTAAAAAGAGCAATGTATTAACAAATAACAAATAAAAATAAAAATAAATATTGATATATAATTGCTTTGAAAAAATATATATTCATATGTAATTAGATTTTGATTTTGATTTTTTCCAAAAAAAACACTTACTGTTCGAATTACATAAATATTTCAAAGAAATGAAATTCAAATCAGCTCACGACGTCACTATATATCTCAAGGTAAAATGTGTTATAAAATAAGAATTAATAATGTTAAAGTGGATGGAGGCGTGTACTGTAGCACTTCATTATTAAAAGTTAATATTTTTTAACTGAAATATAATTATACATGTATATTTATTAGATATTAATATTTTATATATTATAAAATATAAAATAATTAATTTAATAGATATACATAATAATTGTATATATAATTAAAATATTTTACAGTTAAATTAATATTTCACAATTGATTATATTATATTAAGCATTACACATGATTCAATATAAATCTAAAAGTAATGGATTATATGAGATAATATATTAATTACATTGTATCAAACATTAATTACTCATTATCCATCCAATATAAATTTAAAGGTGACGGGGGCTACAGTTGTTTGTATTGCAATTAATTTTCAGTTTATAATAATAAATGAATGAATTTAAAGAGTTGGGAAATAGTATTAATTGCATGACTGAAAGTAGTAGAAAGTTCAATTGTAATTATGACATTGGCCATTGACCAGACATCGAATAACACAAAAACAACAGCTTAAATAATTAAGAATAATTAAGGGTAAAATTGAAAAGTAACTGATTAACTGGATTGAAGTGTCATTTAATATTGAAACGCCACGGATTAAGAGAAGTAAAATTTTAAAGTTTAAAATTACAGACACTAGGGTTTTTCTGTAATTATTTATTTAAAAAAACACTTAATAGTTATTTATGAAAATCTTTTAAAGAGGTATAAAAGGATATATATAATATATCCCAAACATTTTCTTCCATTTTATCTCTTCTTTTCTGACTTGTGGACTGATCAAAATCAGAAAACTTGTTTATCTTAGAAATCAACAATTTTATTATATAAATTTCTTGTTCAAGTATCAAATAATGAGACATCGTTGAAGATGAAAATCATTATTCTTTAATTTTTTTTAGTTTAGGATTATAAAATCTAAAAAAAATTCTTTAAAACATTTATATAAGTTTTTTAAGTTCTGAAATCTTTATAATTTCTATTCAATGACAATTTGCTTTAATCGTTGCCTGATCCCTAATCATCATTGTAACTAGGTTCAACTCCTTCTACTAAAAAGGTTTATTAAATAAATGGACAATCTTGAATGTTGTGGGGGCAAAAACCTTTTTGTCTTGTAAGTGTTTACCGACTTGTTTGTGAGTCTATGTGTCTGTCTATATTAGCCCTTAAGGCCCACTAGTATGTATCATGTATCTGTTAATTTGTAACGTTGACTAACTTTAACAGTGTGCATCTAAACTTCTTTATTCGAAGTCGAGAGTTTGATTATTTTCCTTTACAAATAAGTGAGAACTTTCCCCCTCTTAATAAAAAGTGAGAACGAGACCATAGTAAGTGATTTGTATGATTTCTATTTAGGCACTTTATGTGCTTTGCTGTTATGTTCCCCTTCTTGACAATATTGAAGGATCTGAACTTTCTCTGACCCCAATATAAGCATCCTTTGATATTGTGTCAACACTCAAAAAAAAAATAAAATAAAATGTAATATTAACTTTGACAAAAATAATTGATATTTCTAACATTATATACAAAATATTATACATACAAACATACATATCTATATCTATATATATATATATACATGTATGGATGCATGATGAGGTATGCTAACGCCCACAAAAGATACGTTATGGCTTCATTGTTTCTTTTTCACATGCTTTGTTTAATTTTGCAGTTTCCACTTTTCCCGGTCATAAGATAAGTTTTCTGCTTCTAAAAATGTATTTACAATTTGGCTTGGAGTTTTTATTAAAGAAGAAAGTATTTCTGAAGCATCTGTTTCTACCCTTTTGCCTAAACTCAATATCATTACATTTGACATTTTAATGATAATGCTTACTCAATGACAATAGCAAATACATATTTTCATTCTAAGTGAAAATTCCCCTTCATAAACTTGGCAATTTTCAGCAGTAAGCAGACATCCACAATCAAAATAATGATCTCCTATATTTACATTTGTACACATTTTGAGCATGTTTGTTACATTTATATGAAATTTCATCACCTATAATGCAGGGAAAGAAAAGTAATATAGTAAAAAAAAAAAAGAAAGGAAGAAGAAGAAGAAGAAGAAGGGCCCTGCAACTGCTATTTCTTTTGTATTCAAAGTGACCTCTTCTTGTCTACAATCTGAGAGAGTTTAGAACCCCTAATCTCTCTCTATTCCGGTGTTAGGCCGACCATTTGATGAGATTTTGTTAGCATGATACTTTTGTTTTGTGCGAAGCCGCCCTTTAATATCATTCTCTTTGGCGATTGCTTCTCGAATGCTATCATGGAAAACATTGCAAACTTCATCAAGCGCAAGCATCGGAAATGGCTCTTCAATAAGAACGCCAACCTGCGAAAAAACAGAAAAAATAATTCTCAAGTTATTATGGTTCCTAACAGCAAAAGATTACTATGAACCCAATTTAGTAATAAGATTGTGAAAACAATGGGAAATAAAGGAAAATAATGAGAGTTCTACGAGACAACCTAGGCTAGAAAAAGAACAAAAAAAAAAAAAAAGAGAGAGAAAGAGAGGAGGTAGAAGAATGTATAGACACATGCTCAGTTACCAAGTTAATCTTTTATCTATTCATTTATTTATTTATTTATTGATTAAAAAAAAAGAAAGATATTCTCAAACAAATTTTCTCGACAGAATATTTTCATAATTGTTTGATTGTCCTAAAAAAATATATTTGTGCGCCTATTTAATACAAATAGAATGTAACCAGTGTGCAACCCTGTGCTATGCACAGGCAATCAGTAATGAAAATTTAAAAGAATCAAGGACTCGGTCACGAGTTCGAGCCTTTCTTTGACAAACATGGTTGGGAAAGACGCCCCCGCCTCTACAGACTCCTGAAATTTAGTGAAATAATCTCGTCCCGAAAGAGAAATAGGACACACCGGATGCCGGAATCCCGGTATAAAAAAAAAACAAAAAGAATCAAGGAGTAAATTAAATAAAAAATAAAGCTGGTACATTATAAATTTTTCTTATTTTTGTAACATAGGAAAAATTATTGTCCAAAAAAATATAACTAAGTTATAATTATCAATTCAAAGTTTTGTTGAATATGATGAAAAAAGTTAGGGGGTTGAGAAATTTTTTTTGAGAAAACATTAATAATCAAATACATAACTTTTATATATATAAGAAAGAGAAAAGTACAAATAACAGAGGACAAAAAGTCCCTAGAGAAAATGAAAGGTAAAAGCAAAGAACTAAAACAAAATGGATATTGTTGCCTAATCAATCTTTATAACAAAAGAAAGAGAAACTTACTTCTTCAATACAGAACAAAGAAGCTGCACTGATAAAAGTAGCAGGAACGACTATCCAATTGCAATCATCCCAAAGTATGATGGGAAGGGTGAGGTGCCAAAGGACAAGAAATCTTGAGGTTAAACGAGTATATGACAAAGGGATCGGTACCCCTAAGAGCTGTTCACAAACTGCAATGCCTTCATGAAGACAAGAAATCTTTGATTCCTGCATTATTACCAACACAACAAAGACAATAAAGAACTGAGCCAATAATGTGCCTTTTTTTTTTCTTTCCTTTTCTAACTTATCTCAGCCGCAAGAACAATTTCATTAAAAACCCTAAACCCTAAACATTAAACCTATTTTATAATGCAATATCTTCTTAATTTTTTTTTTTCCGATTCAGTCAAAAGCTTAAATAAATCATCCAATAAACTCCAGAATACCTGAATAGCTTCATGGGTATCCGAATTTCTTTTTTTTTTTTTTTTTTTTGAGAAAGTCATGGGTATCTAAATTTCAAAATGTTATGGAAGCTTAAATAAAGTGTAAAGTACAATTATTAAGGGGATGGAGAGGATTTGGTTTGAAAGAAGATAGGTTCAAATAGCAAAATCACACAAAATCATATTTGCTAATTCTAACAAGGTGTGCATGAATCATGAAATTGCATAAAAGATCCAGAGTAATTTACAGTTCAAGAATAAGAAAATACCAAGATATTCCTCTTTGAATCCTCCAAGATCAATAATTGAAGGCTTTGAGAAATAAACTCAATGATGCAGTGAGGACGATGTTTTGAGCTAAGAACTATTGCCAAATCATCTTCTTCAAGCAAATTCCTCAAGTCTTGCCCAACATCTGAGCCATAAATCAAATGACACTGCAATTTGGAGGTGTATCAAAATGCCAGTTTACCATTTTCTTTGCAATTCAAATCTAGGAAAACGAAGTCAGCATAACATTGAGCATGAGCATTTACAGAATAATAACTGTAGATGTTAAAAATAATTCCCTCTCCAAACCCTCAAAACTTTTTTTTTTTCCTAAATTTCCATCTCTCCTTCTTTACCAAGAGATTGAACAGAGTTTATTTATTTATTTATTTTTTTACAATTTCCTTAAAATAAAAACCACTACTAGACTCAAAACCAATACATAGTCGTGTAAGTTCCCTCAACACAATACAAATCCGATTTTCACTTAAGAAAAATCCATGATTTACTTGCAAGTGTAAGTTCCAACATATCAAAGTTGTTAATTTAGAAACATTGACCCAATCCAAACTACAAAAATTTAGACCAAGTTTATTAGCTCAAAGAGATTACAACTTGAAGAGAAGGGTATATTTTGTTAGTTATCTACAACACAATTCTCTCATCTCCTAGTGGAGCAATTTTTTTTTAAACCAAGAGTAGTTTATTTTATACTTGTCTACTTGTGTGCTTGATATCATCTCTTTTAGAGTAGAGCCAAGACTTGTTTAGGTATCGGAGAATTAAATTTGTTAAAGTAACCACAAATATAAAATAAAGTGTACTCTAATTATTGCCCTTGTTAGAGAAGAAGATCCTAGTTTTGAAAATTTGTCCCACCAAAGATTAAATTTTATTACTAACAGGGGTAAGATAGCAATTTAATAATTAACTACATTTTAGTTATTTCCACATTTCCTACATCTTAGGATTTTAGTCGTTTAGTTTTCCTATTCTATTCTTCTAACTTCCATGTTTTTACTCATACATACCCTCATCCATATTTTTAAGCAATTTTACCTATTTTGATCATATTAAAATATATATATATATATATATATTTGCCCATCTTTACCCCTATTTTTATATATAATATTCTTCTCTTCCCACCCAGTGTTTTCAAGGCTTTGCCTAGGCGGTCGCCTAGACTCTGTGCTAAGTAGGCAGTGAGGGTTTGTGCAAATATTTAAAAAGTTTAGGAGGGTTTCTCTAATTAAAAAAAAACTTAAAAAACATAAAAACCCCCTTTCTATAGTTAACTCTCGAATCTTTCTCTCCAAGTCTATCCTTTCCATTTGCTCCGACCAAGAAACGCCGCCAAAATCTTCAGCAACCGTCGACGACCCTCCGGCGATAGATATTTTAGCTTTGTACTTTTGAACCATTTGGATAATATGTATTATGGCATGAATTAATATTTTGTGGACATGATTTTAATTAATATAATGTATTTTTATCATTTTATAAAAATTTAACATTTATTGTAGAATATAGTTAGATATATATAATTTTGTATATAAACTGCTCAAGACTTGAAAAATAAATAATTAATTATTTAAGAACTTATAAATAAATATTTTTCTTATCGCCTAGGCAACGCCAAATCGCCTATACATTGCCTTGGTGCCTTGAAAACACTAATCCCACCCCAATCTTTTCTTTTGCCACATATAAAACGAAAAAATACGTATTATTTTATTAAATAATAAGTAATTAATTTTAAACTAATTCAAATAAAAACAACAATTCAAACAGCAAACGAGAGAGATCAAGATCTCACCTTAAGCGCCACCGGAAACGCCATCACATACTTCAAAACCTCCTTCTTACCCAAACCATTATCATTCTTATCCACAACACTACTACTACTACTACTACTACTACTACTACTACTAGTAGTAGCCATCAATTGCCTCGCAAAATCACTAGTCCCCGAAATCACCTTAGTCCAGGCCTTCCTCCCTTCTTCAAACCTCGAATACGAAGCCTCCGTTCTAAACACGAGCAACAGCGCCAGCGCCGGCGCCGTCAACTGATACGGCAGCGACGAAGATCTCAACACCGGGAAGAATTCCGGCAACAAATGCAGTGAGACCACCGAATTGTAACTCGCGATGAAGACGGCGAAAGACGTGAACGCGATCACCGGAGGAATCAACGAGAGGATCACGCGCGAGGAGAGGCTGGAGACGAAATGGCGAACGTGGCGGAGAGAGCTCCGGTGTTGAACCCAGTTCTCGTGGTTGTAGAGAGATTTCTTCTGTTGCATTCTTCGCTCTTTAATGCCGTCTGCCCAGTCAGGAACCGCGCGCAGAATCGAAGTTAGGAAATCTAGGGTTAGGGTTTTTTGGGGTTTTTTCTTCTGGGATTGTGAAGAGAGGATTTTGAAAGAGATGGTGGTGCGGTTGGGGTGGGATTTGGGGAATTTGAGGGGGGTAAAGTGGGAATGAGATGATAAACTGGAGGGGGAAGAGAGGGTGGTTAAGGGTTTTTTCATGGTGGGAAGAAGTTAAGGCAAGAAAAGTAGCCGTTGGGGAGAGGGGAGAGGGGAGAGGGAGAGGACATGCTTTGATTAAGGTTAGTTTCAGAGATTTGAGTGTAAAGAGAGAGAGAGTGAGAATAAATGGGGAAGTTTTTGAAGTGGTTGTTTGTGATAGAGGGATTTACACGTGGGAGGATATATACAGGCTTTGGTGTGGTAGTTTGAGCCGTTAGATGGTATTGATGGTATGTGAGGAACGGTTCAGGTTGTTGTGTCATGTGTAGACAGTTTGCATAAGTTGGACTTTTAATCTTGATATAAATTAAGAGGATAACAAAAAAAAAAAAAAAAAAAACAAACTTAAAAAAATGTGACATTTTAATTTTAAGAATTGCCCGCCCTAGTTTATTGAGTAAATCTAAATATACTCACCAAAAAATGCTTAGAGTACCCACTTATTATATATTATTGTTAAAAATTTATAAAGCTTATGGGTACACTGAGTGTTTTGGTGGCTTCGTTTAGAACTATCCAATTTATTTTTATTCTCATAATAAAAGTTTAGTTAATCATAAAAAAGTTGAGTTTTCATCATGTGAAAAGTATATTTTACTAATAGCTTTCTCACACAAATTATTAATATATACTATTCGGTACATACTAGCCATTTAATAAATAGGTACATGAGGGCACCTGTGTGCAATAGAATTAAGGCATCCGTAGCGTAAATCTTGTGTGCAATATGACATAAGAGGGAGTAATGAGCTAAATCCTCGAGACAAATTTTCAAACTCGATTTGTGCAAGTTTGTGCAGCTAATGAACTTTGTGTTCAGCTGTGCTGGTGTAGAGATTAATGGGGTCACAAAGTGTGGCATAACAACCAAGGGGTGAGTCTCAATGGTCATTTAGGTTATTTCTACTTAAAAAAAAAAGGTGCATACTTTCTTCTTGTGAAAATGATACAAATCATTTGTTCTTGGCAAATATCTTGTACCATCGTCATGTGTGGGGGCCTTCATGTGCCATTGAGTGGGATACCTATATGTTATATGTCATGTTAGTGGTGGTTTTTTCACACGAATTAGTTTATATAGTGCATGCACGCTAACTTGGGGGATGCTACCTGAATTACCAAAAACAAAAAGAAAATAATACGAATCAAACGTAAAACAAACTTATTAGTTGATAGGGGTGTCAACGGCTCGAATTTAGGTCAGTTTACTACCCAAATCAAAATCAAACTGACGACTTGTCCAACCCAAACCAAACAAATTAAGTTTGGACCTTTAACCTATAATAATAAACATAAAGGATTTTTTTTTTACAATAATAAAACAAAAACATGTAATTTTACAAACAAAAACTATATAAGAGAACACATTTCAATATATTAAACATAAATTAATGGTATTAACCTTTATTGGTTCGATTCAGGTTAGTACATTTTTTAAAACCTTAAATCGCCACCCAAACAGAACATGAGAAAAACCAAACCGAAGTGAATTGAATGCATCAGTTAGTTTCGATTTCATAGTCTGAACCAAACCATTGACACCCCTATCAGTTTGTAACTCAAAACCATGAATTTGATGAATAACTTGTTAGAAATGAATACGACTTAATATAAGAATTAAATCAAAGGAAGGAAAAATGAAAGTAGAGGGTGAATGCAAAGCAAATTCAAAACAATTTTTTTTTTTTTTCATCTAAGGGATGTTCTACATTAAACAAGAGTCCAAAAACTGGTCAATAGGAACAATTTCATGATGAAGGCCCCCCTAGCACAAAAAATACCTTACAAGACTGTGTCAAACCATTGGAAGGCCGAGGAACATGATGAAAGGAGGCATGACCAAAAGTTTGCTTGTAATGAGAATGAATGTCACTGAGAATGACATCTATATGAGCCGAGCTTCTTTTTTTTTTTATGCTGTAGTTTCTGAGTGACCAATAAGGAGTTCGAGAAAAGTTGAACCTCATGCCCTCCACCTATGTAAGAAAGTAAACCTCTAAGAATACCCCTTGCTTTTGCATCTTCCATTAATAGTGTTGAGACAATCGATCTGCATTCAGCCAAGATAATTTTGCACATGCCATTAAACAATACCCAACCAATACCAACACGAGTTGAGTTCAAATCGCTTGTAGCATTAGTGAAAACGCCCATGAGTGACTAAAAAATCAATATGAAAGTGGAACTGTGGTAGTCACAATAGACGAAGGAGGCCCTTGAGGTAAAATGCTAGAAGTAAACTCCTCAACTTGCTTTGAGTACAATGGATAATGTCTTTTGGATTGAATATTGTGTCCTAAAACACTTTGTCATTTTGCGTTGTCTATTTTCTCCAAATGCCAGAAGCAAACCAGATGAGAACTTCCTAGAGTTGCCACTTGTTCTTGAACATATTCACAATAACATTCCAATCTTCTATAAATGAGTTGTTTGGTGAGGACAGGGAACCAATGTTGAGAGGTTGGCCAAACTAGAAAAGTCGAGCAAATTCATATTTGAAAAAAATATGAAACTCTCCTTTTGGGCCTTTGTCACACATTGGGCAGAGAGTATCAATTTGCATGTTCTTGCTTTTAAGATAACACTTAAAAGAAGAAAAAAAATATTATGACATTTCTAAAAAAAGATCTAGGTCTTATTAGGGATGCTTAGTTTCCTAATTCTTTCCAAACTTAAGAGTTAAATTTGGGAAAGCTTGACATTTCTTCTAGTGTACCATTAAACTACCCATTGAATAGCAAGTGGCAGGCAATATCATAATCAGATTTCACTGTGTAGATCCCAGAGTTTATATATTGTCGTATAAGCTCGTCATGGATACCCGTTTGGCTATTTGAAATAAAAATGATAACATCAAATTCTTCAAGAAGGAAAAGTTCCTTTAGCATAGGAATGTTCCATTGTTTAGTATCTATTGAGATTAACAAAGTCACATTGTTGGGATTTTAGGACACCTTGAAAGTAATGGGTTGAGGAATTCACGAGTCTTCCCAAATATTTATGAAATGACAGACAACAACATGCCACTAAATGCCATGTAGGAAAATTATTCTTCATGCTAGTAACCTTTGTCATCCCCATCAAGGTTGCCTCCCAAGCTGTGCTTGAAGAAATCAGAGCCTTAGAAATATTTTGCTCTAAGGAAAAAACTAACTAGAGAGTCAAGGCATTACACCAAGCACAAACATTGTTTAGCTAGAAGAGCAAGATAGAAGCTCTCGAACTTCTTGAAGCCTAAGCTTCCTTTCAATATCCTCCTAGAAAGCTCACTCTATTTACACTGGTGAATAAAAAACTTATCTCTATGGGAGCCCCATTGGCACTTAGATAATTTTGATATAATGGATTGTACGACATTACAAGAAAGTTTGAAACCGGACATGATATATGTAGGAATGAAGAATCCCACAGATAGCAAGTTATCTTCCCAACTGGGAATTCTACTATTGAGTTTTAAATAAAGATTGGTCAATGCCTCCTTTTTAGATTGGCCAACATCAATTATAGCCCCTAGATATTTCCTGAACGACTTCTTGGGATCCATATTAACAATTTCCGCAAACTTCCTTCAATGTTTAGGCCCTACCTTAGCATTGAAAAAATACTACTTTTGCTAATGTTAATCTATTGACTAAATGCCATATGACAAGCCTGCAAAATAGCTAAAAGTGATTTGAAATATTTGTAAATAGCTTGATTCGATTGTATGCTTTCATCATATCAAGTTTAATAGCCACTTCAGAAGATCTCCTTTTGCCCTTTTTCATGAAGTGAAGTATTTCATGTGTGATAAGAATATTGTTTGAGATCTCCCCCATTTGGATGAAAAACATATTGGAAAGGACTAATCACCTTGTCCATGACTTGTTTGAGGTGATTGGCTAATATTTATGCAATGATTTTATACGTCACATTACACAAGCTAATGGGTTGCAGATCATTTAGAGATATTAGTGCCTTAATTTTTTTGGATAAGACTGATGTGAGTGTAGTTCAGAGCATTCAACTGATTTTCATTGAAGAATTTTCTCACAATCACAAGGATAAATGAAGACACTGTCTCAAAATTAGTTTGAAAAACCAAGTGACATCCTTACTATTTATTTAGAACACCATTAAAAAATATCAAATTTAGATGGAAAATGGTGTTTATTTAGAACATCATTAAAGAATATCAAATTTAGACACCAATTGGTGTCTCAAAATATAGTTTATTTTCGCTTGGTGGATCCTTTTGTTAATTATTTTTCTTTTTCACATGGACCAGGAGATTGGATATAGCCATAAGAAGAGTGCTTGGTATAAATAACTTGCTTCTTGATCTTCAATCCCCGTAGTCTTTATGAACCCCCGTGATCAGTGCAATGGGATGTGTCTATTTATCTATCTCTTGACTCAAAGTAGGAGTTGGTTTGAAAAAGGATCCTAAAGTGTCTAGGGTTGGGCTAAGAGGTCATTTTAACCTTTTTTTTCTTCTTCTCATTAGAGTTATTTCACAAAGACTTGCCAAGGAAAGGAAGAAGGAGGGAATAAGCACACTTGGATAGCGTAGTACAATGGAGAGTTTTATGCTCCGTTCGAGAAGGATAGTTGATACAAGAAGTATTTGTCGAAAAGAATAGAAGAAGCTTCCTCGGCTTGATGATTCTCTCCCAATTGGTTGGATCCTGGGTCTGATGATTTACTTCATGGGCGAGGTCTCTAAGTTAGCCCTTACAAACAACTTGATGCATTATCTCACTTCAACCCTTTGAGTGAAATGCGACAGATAACTCATACTTAAAACCAACATTCTTAAGACTAAAGAGTCAAGCGGAAAAGGGGGGAAAACTCTCCATTTCTGGTTCTCTTGTAACTAGATTCTCTAAAAACGCAAGAATTCTTAAAATGAGATTCCAACTCAGCACCTTTTGATATTTTGAAAAGAGTTGCTATTCGTAAAGCACAATACGATGAAAGTTGTAAGTTGTGTTCAAGGGAGTTATTGTTTTTGGGATCACAAAAGTTGATACAGGAAGTATTTGTTGATAGCTCAACCCTCAACAACTCCAAATTCTTTCAATTAAATTAATTTATAAAAAAAATAAAATAAAAATTGATAAACAAAACAACATGCTTAATGAAAAAAAAATATAAGATAAATGTACCAACTAAATACTTCAGAATTCATATATGAGTTCCCTAGATCTTAATTTCTAAGTTCTTATAATACCTTATTAAGTTTGGGTTTTCATTAGTGAAAACCCTAACTCTATAATGTATTATCTGAACTCAGATTTGAATTCTGTAATAATTAGTTGGGGTACATTTATCTTATATATTTGGGTACAAAACCCGCTTCTCTTCTCTATTTGGGTACAAGTACTTGTATTTATGCATTTCATAATGTTCTTGAAAATGTTGTACTTTGTAATGTATGAAAACCTTTACACAAATAACATTGTGAAAGATATTTATCTTGTAGATAGTAACAATGTTTGTGAAAGAGTTTATGAGAGGATATAATTTTCCTTCTTATTTTCTAAATGGAAACAATGCATAATCATCCCACCAAACTCAATACTAACAGACTCTCAACACCCCCCTCAAGCTGGGTATTAGATGTTGATCATACCCAGCTTGAAACACAAGTATTCAAAATGAGTTCTAGGAAGGGTTTTTGTTAATATGTTGCTGTCTAAAGAATTGTTGGTGTGTACAACAACTTGATGATACCTTCCTCAACCTTTTCCTTCATGAAATGATGATTTATCTCTAAGTGCTTTGTCTGATCATGATGCATTGAATTCCTGGCAATACTTATAGCAGGCATCACAATACATTTTCATAAACTTCTCAAATGAGATTTTTAGCTCTACTAAAAATCGCTTCAGCTAAATTCCTTCACATACACCTTGTGACATAGCTTTAAACTTTGTTTCTGCACTACTCTGCGACACAACTGATTGTTTTTTGCTTTGCCAAGTCATTAAATTTCACACACAAATGTGAAGTACCCAAACGTTGAATGTCTATCCATGGTTGAATCAGCCTAGTAAGCATTTGAGAACACTTCAATGTCTTTGCTAATTGTTTTCTTGAAATACAAACCTTTCCCCGGTGTCATTTTTAAGTACCGCAGAATTCTGTAGACTGCATTCATTTGCTCCTCTAGGATTGTTCATGCATTAGCTCACAGTACTCACAAGAAAACCAATATCCTGTAGTGTGTAAGATATGTATATAAACTTTCCAACAAGCCTTTGATACATGATATTCTTTATCAGTACTTTCCCCTTGAATATTAGTTTTGGAGAAATATGGCTGATTTTCAATAAATGTAACATCCAAATAGCAATACATTTTTTTGGTAACAAGTGAGAAACACTTGTAACTTTTTTGAGTGGGAAAGTATTATACAAAAACACATTTAATGGATTTGCTCCTATGTTGACACATAAAATACCAGATGTAAAGCTTAAGATTCTTTCAAACGAAGGCAATATGCCACAACTCGTATCTTCTTCATAATCTCAAAAGGCTCATAATAACGAGGAGCCAACTTTTCATTACAACGACGAGCTAAAGAATGTTTACGATAAGGGCTAAGCTTCAAATAAACATATTCCCCAGGCATAAATTGAAGATCGCTTTGCTTACCATCAGTGTAGGACTTCATAAGTTGTTGTGCGCGATGAAGATTAGCCTTAAGATCAGATAGTAACTATATCGAATTAGTGGAGGTGGAAGACGACCATACAAGGCAAAGAAAAGTGTTATACCCGCAGCAGTGTGAAAAGAAGTATTGTGCCAATACTTTTCCCAATGAAGCCAATGATACCATTGTCTAGGTCGATCAGAAACAAAGCACTGAAGATAAACCTCCAAACAACGGTTAACAACCTCGAACTGTCCATCCGTTTGAGGGTGATAAGCGGTGTTATGCTTAAGACTTGTACCTTGAAAACAAAACAACTCTACCCAAAACAAGCTCAAAAAGACCTTATCACTGTCGAAAACAATAGAACGAGGAGCCCCATGTAAATGGATCACCTCCTTAGTGAAAGTAGTTGCCACCATAGGAGCCGTAAACGCATGTCGAAGTCTTCTCGCCCCACCAATGACAGAGAAAGTCATAGCAATTTGGCATCCAATAACAAGCTCTCGAATCCAAATGACCCCAACCTCTTTAGGAAGGAACAATTGGAGTTACTTCACAAACTATTCAATCAATCATAATAGGATTCGGTGATTGGAACTAGTTCATTGGCTCAAACAGGTAATTTTTGAAGTGCCTTGAATGTAAACAAAGAAAATTTAAGTCATTGGATAGTTGATTAAGGGGCTTCGGATCACATGATAGGAGATTCAAATATCTTTACTAAATACAACCCATGTCATGGGAATTTTTCTATTAAGATATTTGATAGCTCTCTCTCAATGGTGGTTGGTACAGGTTCAATGAGAGTGACAGGTGATTTAACTCTTGATTCTATTTTATTGGTTCCGAATTTGGATTGTAACTTGTTGTCCATTAGTAAACTCACAAATGAGCAAATATTTCATTAAATGTTGTGAGTTTCAGGACTTGGATTCGGAGAAGATAATTGGCAGTGTTGAGATGTGCTCGGGACTTTATCTCCTCAATATTCTCTACTCTCTTTCAAGACAAACCCGGAAAGTTTGTGTTTCTCAAAAAAATTAGTCTAGTTTTCATTCTAATTCAGTTGTTAAGTCCAATAATGATAGTGTCATTATGTTATAGCATTATAAATTAGGCCATTCGAGTTTCATGTATCTTGAAAGACTTTTTCCTACATTATTTAATAAAAGTTTCAAATTTTTTCAATGTGATGTGTGTCAACTATCCAAGCACACACGTACTGCCTATCCAAATCAATCATATAAATCATCCCATCCATTTTCTAGCATTCACAATGATGTTTGGGGGCCATCTCAGGTTAATAATGTTACAGGGGCTAGATGGTTTGTTTTGTTTATTGATGACCACACTAGAGTTTGTTGGGTATTTCTTATGAAGGAAAAATCTGAGGTTAGTAAAATTTTCACAAAATGGTAAAAACTCAATTTCATGCCAAAATACAAATTTTGAGAATTTACAATGGGAAATAATATTTTAATTCTGATCTTGAAGACTACCTATTAAGTGAGGCTATAACACATCAAAGCTCATGTGTTGATACATCTCAACAAAACGGGGTCTCAGAAAGGAAAAATAGGCATCTTCTTGAGGTAGCTAGGTCTCTTATGTTGGCTACTAATGTTCCAAAATTTAATTGGGGAGAGGTTGTTCTTACAGTTGCATACCTCATCAATAAAATGTTCTCGCGTGTCTTAAATTTTAGAAGTCCGTGTCAAGTTCTTCTCTGTCATTTTCCTAGTACTAGGATTATTTTTAGTATTCCCACAAAGATCTTTGGGTGCACAGTTTTCAACTTCGACGAGTCATTAGACTGTCTCATACCCCACAGTCATTACCACCACAACTACGAGATACATTTGAATTGCAGGTTGTTCCAGAGGTCGTTATTGGGGTGTGTCCCCATTCGACAACGCCATTGGCTGCTGGTTCTAATGTATTGATCATTTGGCTTGGATTTCTAGATTTGGATGTGACATGGGAATCTTTTGATGTGATTCGTTCCCAATTTCCTGATTTTTCACTTGATGACAAAGTGAAACTTTGGGCGAGCAGTATTGATAAGCCTCCAGTTCGTTTTACATATGTTAGGTTAAGGAAGACGAGGCAAGCAAAGGGAGAATGATGGTGTGGCTGATTTGCTACTGGCTTGTTGCATATTCATAATGTTGCAGGGTGGTGTATGTGGCTATTTTTGTAATTGTATCAACAAGTTGTGTAACAGGGGTGTATTGTGGATAGGGAAGTATTGAGTTGTTGTAACAGGGGTGTATTGGGAATTTGTTTTGTATAGTAAGGGAGTGTTATAAATAGTGAAAAGGTTATTTTGTGGAGGGGATCTTGTATTTTGGGAAGAGTGAAAATTATATAACATTGTGAAAGATATTTATCTTGTAGATAGTAACAACGTTTGATTATAAAACGTTGTTAAAAATATATTTAATAAGATTTATCAAAAAATGTTGTAGAAATACAATTGTCATGGATTTTTTTTTTCTTGTTGTGAGTGAAAACCTTAATTCTATAATGTATTATCTGAACTTGAAATAATTAGTTGGGGTACATTTATCTTATATATTTGGGTACAAAACCCTCTTCTCTTTTCAATTTGGGTACAAGTATTTGTATTTACGCATTTCATAATGTTTTTGAAAACGTTGTTCTTTATAATGTATGACAACCTTTACAAGCATAACGTTGTGAAAGATATTTATCTTGTAGATAATTGCAACGTTTGGTCATAAAACGTTGAAGAAATACAGTTGTAATAGATGTTTTTTTTCTTATAGTAAGTGAAAACCATAACTTAATAAGGTATTATCTGAATTCTGTAGTAATTAGTTGGGGTATATTTATTTTATATATTTGGGTTCAAAACCCTCTACTATTTTTTATTTGGGTTATAAGTATTTGTATATATGCATTTCATAATATTCTTGAAAACGTTGTATATTGTAATATATGACAACTTTTACACACAAAACGTTGTGAAAGATATTAATCTTGTAGATAATTACAACATTTAGTTATCAAATGTTGAAAATATATTTAATAAGATTTATCAAGAAATGATGTAGAAATACAGTTGTCATAGATTTTTTTTGTAGTACGTGATTGATGTAATGGTTTTTCACCAATCCAAGACTTTACACATAAAAATTTGTGGTTGATCTTACTGTTTCATTAACTAAACCATATTTGAAATGATATATGTAACAATATAATTTAAAAAATGAATGTTAGAGATAATCTAGATTATGTTTTATTAGATTTTGTCAGGATGCTGATAAGTTATAAGTTGAATAAATTAGAGATAATCTAGATTATGTTTTATTAGATTTTGTCAGGATGCTGATAAGTTATAAGTTGAATAAATTATCAAAACGCTACTTGTAGGAGCTCCCTCATCTTTAGAATCAACTTAAATAACTTTCAAGACGCTTACTTTTGAGTAGCGCCCTCGTGTGTCAAATGTTTTAAAAGGAAAGCAAGACACTTATTGCGAAGTAGCGCCCTTACGATTTGAGTCCTTCAATTGTCAAAGTAAATCATGACACTTACTATTCAGTAGTACCCTCACTTGATTGTTCAGCAGGACGCTGATGTTCTATGTGCGCCCTCAAAGGAACAAAATGACAAAAAATAGATTTTTGTTGTTCTTACATTACTGCTATTTCTGTTAACTTACGTATGAATACTTTTTCATTAAGATTTCTAGTTTGTGTCTAATTAAGTTTGGAGTATATGTTTGATTTGGTTTTCATTATTGTATTAAGAAGATAAAAGAATTCATCTTCCACTAGAAAATGAAATGGAGGATAAAAGAATGAAAGTTAACAAAAAAAAAAAAAAAAAAAAAAAAACAAAGAAGATCCCTCAATGACAATTTTAGGAATTTCACACCAAATTTTGATGGTAAAGAAGCTTTGTGGATGTCTTTTTTTCAACAAGATCTAAAAAAAAATAAAATTGAATATATAATCCTCCTCTTATTAAAGCAATCCTATTCCTAGCATAAACAAGTAAATAAATGAACAAAAATGGAGAAAACAAGGCAAAACCAAACACTACTTATCCACTCTAATAATGATCTTTGAGCAACACTGTATACCAAAGTACTCACATCAACAATCCTCATTTGACTTTTTTTTTTTCACCATTTCCCTCTTTTTCTCACATACCCAAATAGGGTCTAAAAAGTAGAGTTATCATACCCTCTTTAATTTTTCTTTCTGTCCTTTCTTTTAACTCGGTAATAATGACTCCCAAATGTTTCCAGCACATTCAAAGTAGAGAGAATAAAGTAACTCAATTATGCTGCCTAGGAATTTGGCACATTGTTTGATATAATATGAATTGTACTTATTGTAATTAAAAGGCCCCCTCATTTGGTTGGTAGGTTACCAACTAAACATAGGGCTGACCTATACAATACTAAATCAAAAAAAAAAAAAAATGATACATCTAGAATAGCCTATTAGCAAAACTAAATATGGACAGCTTGCTTTATTACTTTTTTACTGTCAGCAGACTTTGAAATAACTAGGGATCAAAAGGACAGTTGAGAAATATAATTGTTGTAGCCAGCAATCTCAGATCTGTGTGCCTCAAATAGAACCAACCCCCTACATGAACTACAAATTAGCAACAAAATTCACAACTCATTGTAGTGTTGAAAGCACCATAAATCATTAAATAGTCAAGAACTTAAAGAGAGAATTTTCTTTCTAAATTTTTTTTTTTTTTTTTTTTTGGGGGGGGGGGGGGGGTGTATGCATCAGTAACCATTAATTTTTTAGAATCTAATGCAATGGGAGACTCATTCCTGAATTGTATATACATGTCCATAAGAAAGGCAATTGTTAATGCAAGTATATGTACAAACTAGACATTAGAAAAAAAAAAAAAAAGGGAAAGAAAATTTTGCAGTTGAAGCAAGCTTGTGATGCTCGAAAGATTTGTGTAACTTGTTGAAGGGAATGTATTCTCTTCTTATTCTTGGGCATGGCATGAGGAAGTTGTTTGCCAATGTTACCCTCCATTTCATTTGTAAACCTGATCAAGAAAGAATAGAAGAAGATGCTGTGCCAGGTGAGAGATCAACGAGTTTGGACTTACAGAATGGAGTCAATGGGAATGGCATTCTGGAGTGTTGGGAACCTTGAGTTGTGCTGTAGGAGTAAAAATAATCATTTTCAGACTCCAATCTACAAGTTGAACTCTGCGTCTCTGCAATACTGGTTGAAGCCCACAAGCATGTTCAGTATTAAATCGGCCTCTTCTAGCGTTTCAAGGAGGAAGAGATTTGCAATGTCTCGACCAGCAGGACCTTCTCTGCAATTTAATGAATGCAGCAAAAATGTTTAAATGTTGGCCAGATCCCAACCTGGTGGAACTTTCTCAATCAAGTTGTACTACATACATGCCATTTTGACTGCATTTAGGAGCAAAATTTATTCATCATTTTTCATTTCCTTTTTCTACACTCTAGGTAAATTCAGTGTGAAATTATTAACATAAAGCACCATGATTGTTGAACTTGAAGCATACCACCTTTCAATGTGAGGGGAAAGGAAACTTACACTTCCGCTAGTCTTTTTCAAATTCTCCAGTGAGTCTGCAAGTTCCATTTGCTTTGATGCTGTTCTGTGCAGTGCCTACAAAGCCAATCAAGTATGTCATAAAGCACAAGTAACAAGCAACTATGGACATTGATGCCAAAGTAAACAGTGGAACAAGCTCAGCGAGAAGGTTTCCTTACTTTTCTTGTCTTTTGTAAGTCATATTCGATGGATTTGATACGGTTAAGAGACTCAAGAAGTATGGTGTCTTTCTCTGGAGGAATTCTAGCAGGTTTATTGCTCAGCTCAGTTACAAGTGCTTCTAAGCTCTGCAACCTTTGTAAGCATGGACTGATGAAGTCGTCTTCTGCAGCCTGTGAACTAAGTTGACCTTGAGAATTTGCAACTACCAACTCTTGACTTTCTTGGCTTTCCACCCGTTCACCTACTTGATGCACCACAACCACTCTCCCCAACCCACGAAGTATAAGATTTAGAAATGCCAAGAGTCGTTGTACGAAGTGGGTGACTGATTTTATTACAGGAGGAATAAACTTCGGCAGCAGTTTTCTGTGGGTGACAGCATCCGGTGAACCATCTGTAGCAATAATCAAGATCTTAGAATCACAAAATTCAGCATAAAAAGAGTTCTAGTCATATGGCCGAATATAACATAGGAGCAATGGTAAGAAAAAATTTCTTTGTTAATGAGAATATGTTACTAAAAGTTCTTCTGATGAATAGCTTTATAAGACATTTTGCTCAGATGACCACGGATCAAAATGCTATGAGCACAGTGGTAGTGCCATGGGTTGTCAAATACATATTCGTAGATCCTTGTAAGAAAGAAAGCAGGCTTTTGATTTAGACACCGGTGTGGTGCCAATTAAAGCCCTCCAGTATTTGTCAAAGCTCCTCCAATACCTAGGTAAACGCAAGTATGATACTGAGCTTAGAGTTAGTAAGAAAGAGCATAACTAGAGGTGCGAAATCTCAAACTGCTCTTTTGAAAGTGGCACGGGCTTCTTCGTTGTCCCCAACTACTTTACTATTTGTGATATGATGAGGTATGGCCATTGCTTGACCATAATGACTACTTTCACAGTTACTGCTCAAATATCGTGATTAGCCTCAGTGGAGTGGACCTTGGTTGCTACTAATTGACTTGTGTACTAGGTAATCAAAGGTGCAAGACACACTTAAGAAGTGGTAGAACCTTGTGCCTGAAATGCAAGGCAAAAAGGCGACATGCACACTTGAGTAAAGCAAGGTGCAAATATACAAAGATTATTATATCTTAACTAAAAAAAATAATGGTATATGAATATTTTATTGACTGTGCACCCATTTTGAACTAGAACATCCAAATAATTTTTTTTTTAAAAAAAAAGGAAAAACATCCAAATAAAAAAAATAAAAAAAACTAACAAAAGTAATTCTCATAGTAACATTAACAATTTAACATATCAATGTAACTAAGAAAAGGTGTAGTTAGTGCACGTGGCTCCCACTGTTGCGGAGTCTATGAGAGGGTCATTGCATGAAAGCTTTACCCCATATTGCAAAGAGGTTGTTTCCAAATTCAAACTCTTGATCTCTTGATCTCTATGAAGCCACCTAAACCATTGCTCTAAAGCCTCTTCTTAGTTCTTATACAACAATACAAGTACATAATAAAATTGATATTATAAGTTTCAACTTTATAAGCATACAAGTATTCAAACTTCAAACTAAAATATCGTAAGTTTCAAAATGACTCTTAGGGTCCCTTTGGTAACTCTATTTCAGACCTAAGATATAACTTCCACTTATAATCAATTGTTTAAAAATGCTATGTAGTTAAGTTAATAAGTATAATAATTCAAATAATTGTTAATATATTTCATAGATATCTATAAAAATGGGCCTTCTTGAAGGGCCAAGGGCTCAGTGTCACAGTTGTGTTAGGAACATGCATTGTCACTTGTAGTGACAAGGTTCTAAGCATACTTCCATATGGCGATGGCCTTATCGTAAATAGGGCCTAGTATGATTGGTCTAACATTTTGATGTTTCCTTTTGGGAATGAGGTAAAAGCTTAACATCTACCTTAGGGAGGGGTACTTGCTCGACTCTCCCTCATGGCCATTACTTGGTCTGTTGGTCATGTATAGCATCCTCTTGGTTCAACCCAAGGGGCCGGCTACCATGATCATGAGTAATGGTAGTTCTCATAGCATTGGGTATGTTATGGGACACTGCTAGGTGGCATAGCAGTGCGAGTTCACTCATAGTGTGGGGCTGGGTGTGTAACACATGGTAGACCACCCGCTATCAAGTTGAACGCATTGAGCTATCTCTAGTCTATGTACTAGAGTGTGCTTGTGGGGATGCTCATGAGTAAGTTATCCATGATGGCTTACCAGTATTGCATGGATCGGGGCAACATCGTGAAAGTGATGCTATCAAATGTATTCTAGTATCTAAGTGATGTGCATATGTGTTATTGTCTAGTGCTTTGCACGATAGACATTCAAGAGACTTCCGTTGTAGTATGAGTTTGTGTGAATGGCTGACTGGTAACACAAGTATTTGAGGTGTCGCATGGGCAATTTGGTTGTCATACTAGATGCTCGTGACATCAGGCCATGAGGCTGAAGTCCAACTCAGTTTTGGGTCTATGTGCATACTTGACTTGGGCACCCCATTCAAAGCTTGCTCGAGGAATGCACCTTGACTAAACAAGTGCTTCTAGCCATCCATGTTCCACATTTATAGAGTGGTGGACATAATTATCTGTCAACATGACACTCTTTGCTTTCATGGTTCCACGTGGAGGTGTTTGATCGCCTAGCATGAGATTGAGTAGTAGGTAAGGAGGTTCATTTCCAATAAATTGGTTGGCCATAGGGGTGATTGAAACACTCGACAAACTTGACGCAATTCATTGACCTGGATCAACCAAAACCAATTTGATGCTTGTCTAGAAAATTTGGAAATATCTAGCTATTATAGCCTTTGATTCCCCTAAGTAAACATTAACAGGAATGTAGTCCCTTGTATAAAGACCCAAAATAAATCACTCACGCAGTTACTCTAAGAAAAAGTTGAACTGGCAATGTTAAATTGGGTAGTCCACGAATAGTGCAAGAGTTAATCAAATGGCACATGATAGATGATAACCATCATTATTGTATGTGGCAATGGTGTGACTAAACAAAACTTGAACAAATGAAATCTTGACTGATGAGCGCGTACCTGTTGAATTGACATCTTCAACTCCAGTCACAGCACCAGATGGTTCAGTCAAGCTGTTAAAGGTCACAGCATTTACCATCGTCTCCAGAGAGTGCTATAAATTCAGAATAAAGGTGCTGGTTACATTTTGCATGTTGCTACGAAGGCATAAACTTGGAAAGGGCAAATGAGCCCATCCTTTAAAACAACATTGGCAATTGATCTACAAGTCAACAACTAAGGCACACATTTTACTGTTAGTAAGTTTTCAATAGCACCATCGTGAAGATACACACTACATCTATGTGATAAGAAAGCAAGAAAATGACAATTCTTTCTCCTTAAGGTAATTTCATAAACATGCAGAATATTTAATAAATAAGACCTGACTTTCAAATGCTGTCTTGAAGTAACCCTCAAGGTCTAAACGAATTTGACGACTTCATCATTTCTTAAACACTCTTGAATATTTTCTGAATGAGTTGAGCTTGTAACTTTTTCTTAAACCTATAATTATAAATGTATATATATTTATGTTTCTTCTAAAAAAAAACATCCTGAATATTTCACATTCAAAGTTCATTAGGACGTGAAACCATCACCTGTTCGTTTGTTTCCTTTTCTTATTTTAGGTTTCCAACCACCTGGAGGAGGTTGAGTTCAAAATAAAATTTTAAAACTAGGGTTATTGCCTGTATCCAAATATATCAGTAGTATATGTTACTACTTTTAAGATGTTAAGATTTTGTGGTTCAAAAGCATCAACACCAACATCTCTCCAACGTTTTGAAATTCACCATCCAATAAAATTGCCAGAAGTACAAAAACATGGGTGTAGTTTGAGAAGGCCTAACAAAAAAATCAAACACATGATTCGAAACAACTATTCAAAATTTTAGTGAAACGTTGGGTTCTTTTTTAATCTCATGTTTGCTTTTTCTGAAAAAGAAAAGACCACTTGAAAATGGAGGATTTCTTCAAACACCAAAGAGCTTGGTCAACTATTCATTCAAATGATATTGAGCAGTGTAAATCGACCACATTAAAGTTACCATCTAGGGAGGTTTGTTTAATATTCAAAAACTGTTCAGCAATGGTCGAAGAAGTGGGTAATGTTGGGTTAAACCAGAATAGTTTGGATAGAGTTGGATCTAAGCGTTGGCTCGATAAGTGTCCTATAGTAAGAGGAGTGCGATACAAGAGAGGTACCAAATCGAGGCAAACTCTAAATACTACATACGACCCCAAAGGGTCAACTTGGGCCAATGAGACAAATTGGGGGGTGGGGGGAAGTTGGCGCCTTTTGAACCACTTTCTAGTGTGAGCTGCAATGCAATCATAGAGCACACTCACTCTGGCTTTCCCTTTTACTCAGACAAGGAAGGTACTCATTTTCCACTTCAAGATATCATATCCTGTTGGCATTTCATCATTTGGGTACCTCTTTGCCGCCTGATCCTTCCTCCTTCACACAAGCTTCCAAGGATCATCCTTACTAGTAAAGGGGTGGCAGGCTATTAAGCTAGAAAAGCCCTCTGACATGTAAGTCACCTGAGGGCCTAGATTGCAAGAAGCTAGTATTGCAAAACACTCTCAATTGACACAAAGCAGCACTATACAGAGTAGGGAAAGAACATGAATGAGAGTCGAGAGGAGCAAAGACAAAATGAATAAAATTCATACTGTGACGACCCCATTTCTCGTAAGACCAGATACCCCAAATCCTGTGGTTATTCATGTTTATTGTGTAGTTGATCATGAAAATTGGTAACGATTTGTATGTATGCTATAAGTGTATTTATGCTATGAATATTACATAATATTAATTTATTAAATGTAGTGTGCTTATAAAGTGTAATAAGTGCAAATAGAGCATAAAAATCATATTTAAATGATTATGGAAGAATAAGTGTTGGATTAAAAAGTAGCAAATGGGCGTATGGGATCAAGGTTATAACTTGTCCCATTTCCACCCTTTCTCTTTAACGTGATTAGATAGAAGAAAAGAAAAAAAGAGAAGAAGAGAAGAGAGAGAAAGGAGACAACGGAGAAGGAGAAAGGGGAAAGTAGATGAAAGAGGGGAGATTCTCAAACAATCCACCCCAAAGTAAGTGTTCTTTCCCATTTTTCTCCATGAAACCACCATTAAGGGTGGATGCTAGCTTTCTATTGGTATAGTTTTCCTTATAGGCGGCGGTTTTGTGATGAATCCAAACATGGGTTTTGATGTTTGGGTTGGAAATAGGTTGGAAATGATAAAAATGGAAACCTTAGACCTAAATCTACGCCCAAATAGTGTTTACTAGCATTATACCTCGTTTTTGAAGGGTTTGAGGCTAGGGTTTCATATGGAAAACCCTAGATCTGAAACTTTGTGGGTTATGAATGGATTTTATGATGTTTATGGACGAATTCATAGTACTGGTCATAAATCATGTGCATGATTCTAGTTGTTTTGTTAAATCACCCTTGCATATAAGTTTCGAAAACATCGAAGACCTCTGCAATCCCGGTAAAACCTGATGAAATGATTGTTTGAGGTTATTGAACAGTAGTAGGACTGATTCTAGACCCTCTGATGTTGGCAGAATATTTTTAGGAAAATGGTTGATATTTTTTTTGTAAAGGGACCTACGTTTCAGAAGTGCAGTTGAACACCGGAACCATGTTAAGACCCGGTGAAACCCTAGTTAGAGACCATAAAAAGGTGGAACTATCAATTCTGGATATTTTGGTGTAGTTTTATGAATTTTGGAGATCGATTAATATTTTTAGTAAAAATGGGTTCGATTGGGTATTTTTGGGCGTTTTTTATGTACATGGTGTATTATATGAAATGAAAATTGATGGTTTTGAAATAATGTAATTGCAGGATCTTGATTGGAGTAGGTTGGGAATATCTTGTGTACATTGATTGCTCGCATTGGCTTGGTTTTGAGTAGAATTTTAATTTTATTATTTATTTGTATCATCTTATTATATTGCTTGCTTGTCCATGTATGTATTTATTTGAATTGCATGGTGTGATGATGTGGGGTAAAACCCTTTGATTTTTGTTAGTTGATTACCATGGGCGAGTGGATCTTTGGATAAAACCGAGTAGTAGGAGAATACTCCCTACGAGGGTAATCGGACCATTTGGACTCAACAATCTTACGAAATAGGAATTAAAGGTGGATTTTATGTCATCTGCTGGTTGAAGCAGAGGCAGGCCATTTATTGTTTTCGAGTTGGGGTTGCCATGATTATTATGGGGTCTATCTTTTGAGACGATCGAGATAGATTTCCAAATCATGGATAATCCACCTAGACAATTAAATGCACTCTGTTATTCACAACCACCGATGGAAGTTATTCAAGTTTAAATTCTAAATGTGACAAAAGGTTGAGGTTGAGGCTGAAAAGTGTTTCCCAACTGGCCATATGCATACTATGAGCCTTGGGGCACTTATCACATTGCTTGAATAAAGGTGAATAAGGCGTGGATTTAAAATTTGCATTGATTAGATGAGTGCTTGAATACATTATATAATGATTTGCATTGCTTTATTCATGATATGGGGTATGTATGCATACATGGCATGTTTAGATGTATAAATGATGACACTATTGAATTTTATTCACTGGGCATAGTTGGCTCACTCCTTTTCCACATTTTCAGGTTCTTCGAGATTAGATAAAGAAAAAAGATTAGCTCATCAGTGAGAACTGAAAGCCTCGCCAAGAGATCCATATTTTGATGTAGGTGGTTAATATGTGATGTATATATATATGTATCTTGATATTTTGGATTATGTAAATTATAAGTATCACCACACACTTAATATGTAGGATATAGAATGGTGGCATTATGTTTTTGGGATGAATGTGGCAACATGAATGGGATGATTAACAGGTTGTACAGGTTGATAGATGGCTCAAAATATAAAGGAGACTTTGTCAGAGCCTAGCTGAGGCTTAATAGGGGTCTAGCTGTTTCATGGATGATGGGATGGCTAGGCTTCTATGCCGATCAGGATGCTCCTGTGGTGTTGTGAAGGGGATCCTGACACATACGCACAAGGCGGTCTAAACAAACAAACTCAAACTTAAACAGGACCACGTAACAACAACAACAAAGAAAAGGCATGCACTGCTATTATTGAACTTCTCTCACCATGGGTAGTTCTCATTTGAAAAAAAAAGAAAGAAAAGAAACATGTCCTTCAGGTCACTATATCTCCTTGACCAACTGACAATCTTGTAATGCTCAACCACTAGAGGATCAATTGTTCCTTTCCAACAACAAATCCATAGCTAAGGAACAGGTTTCATCCTACAAAGTTTCTTTCCCATATACCATGAAAGCCTTTGAATAACCAAAATTGATCAAGGTATGGGTGCAAAATTTTCAACACTTAATGTAAGGGCCCAACCCAACCCCTTCTAGAGGCTTCAAAATAAGGGCCTCAAGCTTGAGAACTAAGTCAAGCCAAATCTTCTAGTGCCACAACATGAACAAGGGCCTAGTTTTTCAATGCGGGCCCACTAGTCCCAACGCCTACTGATGTACTACATAAAACTACTAATGATAACTATTTGAACAAACTTAGACACTCTATAATGTAAGAAATACAGGTGACATTTTGCAAAACTAAGTGTTAGTATGTCACTCATCTTATACAAAAGACTACACAAGGAGAAACCGCACATGGGGAATAACATTTCTTGTTTCGTCAAGATTAAAATCAAGTAGAAAGGCCAAGTGATATCGCTTTAGGCTTTTTTATCTGTCCAAGTCAGGAATGAGTGGTGTGTGCAACTTCAACGGATGGCAATGTAGATAAATTATGAAATTTCTATCATAGAAAAATCCATTAAAAGAAGAAGAAGAAGATGAGATGGTTGATCACTTTGTCTTCTCAATTACTTTATCAAATAAAATATTTCCCCAACAAAATTATATAATTGGTGGCAGAAAAACTACTCAGTCATAGCAAATTGCTAATTACTAAAGCCAACTATGTTTTTGTAATTTTCAAAATGGAAATGACTATGTGATAAAATAATGTTAATAAACAACATTTTCTTTAGTCATACCTCAATAATTCAAATATACCTCAAAAAGTTCCTAGTATTCCCATCCTTCTACAAATTAGATCTGATCTAGTAGAAGGAGAAGAATGGGATTTATGGCAACATTTTATTTTTTGAACTTACCCTTATTCTTAAACACAGCCAAGTCCCAAGCCTAGATAAAGGAGGAAGGTTGTGTTAGGTAGAAGACAACCAGCGTAAAACTTCGTTAGATCAACTATAATATGAATCTACTAAGAGCAAAAAAATTCATGAAGTTGACCCCATGTAGTTAGGGGTGGCAAAAAATCGGGTATGAACGAGTATGGGTACGGACAATGCCTTATACTAACGGACATATGGCATATTCATTTGTCCATACCTAGCCCGGTTTGAGAAACAAACAGTAAGTGTTCGTCCGTACTTGAATGTTTTAAACTGGGTAGCCCAATTTTGTCCTTTATGCATTTTTTTTTTTTTTTACCATGGTTGTTAAATTTGATTTATTGTTGTTAACTATGAGTGAAATGATGGTTGTGAATGTGAATCAAAGAGAAAAATTAAAGAGTTTCAAGCTTCAACCAAGCTAGGGCATGGGTATCTTGAAATTAAAATATATATAAATATCGATTTTATGCCTTGTATTAAATAAGAACTAGTACCCAATTTCTTAAGCTTCCATTTGGACCCAACCTGGTTTTTTAAAACGGACATAGACTTTTGTCCGTACCCAGCCTGATTTTTAAGAGATTTTGTCCATACCCATTTTAAAATGGGCTGGACGAAAGTGAACAAATGGGTCCTGGCCCATTTTGCCACCCCTACATGTAGTTAGGAAAAGGCTCAGTTGAGTTGAGTTGAGAATCTATCATAAGAGTCAACCTCCAAAAAGAATGGGTAAATTTTGATGTACCCCTCTCTATTCCTTTTATAACTAAGGAATTTCCTTACAAATATAAACAATGAGTTACCCCCTTGCAGGATGGAAACCATAACAACATCATCAACATTTTATAAAGAATAAAAATTGATCATTTACCAACAATACAAAATTTAGGGGATATGGGAGTCCAAGGTTTTAAATAGAAAGTAAATTGATCATCTCTCTCCTTTCCAAAATGTCATAAACCCATTTTGATCTAACAATGATAAACTAGGGGTAACTCATTATTTTTAGTTTTTGGGCAAATTATATCAAAAGTATGCAAAACAAGGTGACCATGGGAAATCTGCCTAATAAAAAGCCCAAAGAATGTTTAATGAATGTTTCAATATAAAACTCAACACTATAGGAGGGAGAAATAAGAGATGATATCAATCATGGTTATCAAAATCGTGAATAAAAATTGAATCATTTCGAGGCTTGATGAGTTGAATTGAAATTCGGATAGTTGAATGGTAAGATTCACAATACATATATGAATCATATATTTGTATGAATTTAAGTACCCATAGAGTTATAAAGACATTAGTGTTTCTTGGCTAATTAATGATTTGGACCGAATCACTACGATTTAGCTAATGATTCCATCTGAATCACTTACGACTTGAACTGATTCATCGACGATTCAATAGCAATTCATAGGTACAACGATTCAAGAATTCGATTCAAATTGTTTTGGGGCAAATCAAATAGTGAATCTTATGATTCAGCAATTCGAATTGCGATTCTAACTACTATAATGTCAATCATAGAATTAAAGCAAGTTTGATTAAGTGGAAGTGTGCTATTACACAATTATACGATCAAAAAATTCCATTTAAAGGAACAAAATTTTATAAGACTACTATTAGGCAACTCATGCTTATGGAACACAATCTTGGGCAAATTAAGAAATATGATTCTTAAATGGATAAGAGATAAACATTAAAAGATAAAATTAAAAATAAACACATTTGAGAAATTGTAAGAGTTCCCCAATTGAAGATAAAATGAGAGAGAGTTGATTAAGATGTTTTGAACACTCTATGAAGACCACTAAATGTGCCAATTAGGAAGAGTGACATATTAATTATTAGTGATAATGGTAGAGGAAGAGGAATGCCTAAAGCAACACGGATAGAGACAATTTAGAAAGATACAACTAATTGTAAAACAACTAAAGATTTATCCATTGATAGAATGGAAAAAAGGAATAAGATTCATGTAGGTGAACCTACAAAACTGAGAAAATACTTTATTGAGTTTAATTCAGATACAAACCTACTTCTCTAACAATTTAGAAGAAGAATTTCACCCTTGTTAAGGAAAGTGATGTTGTCTATAAAGGCTACAACCTAGTAATTGTAAATGGTCCTTATAGAACAACAATAAAACCTAATCCTAATATACACCAACGCCAATTAAGACAATGGATTTGACCCTTCTACAAAGTGCACAATGCATCTGTACAGGCTCTTTAGCCACCCTTTTGTGTCAATGTAAAACACTACATCCACAGTTTCTTTCTCAAATAAATAATTAAAATTAATATGAACTGTAGTTGAGTTAGGTAGTTGACAGCCAATGTAAAACTTCGTAAGATCAACTATGATATGAATCTCAATCAAACAACACAAAGGGCTAGGACGTTGAATGCCGACTTAGCCTTTGATAGAGCTGAGTGGAGGAAGCGGATTCATGTAGCCGACCCCATGTAGTCGGGAAAAGGCTTAGTTGAGTTGCGTTGAGTTGAGTTTAAAATGTAGCACAAAGATGGCCACCAAACTTTAAAAAAAAATGGATGCCCCACAAAATCCTCAAAAACCTTGAACCTTTTGCTTTTTTTTGGTGACATATTTGACAATTTTTAAGTGTGCCATGGAGTCAAGGAGAGATCCACAAGACCACATTAGGGTAGCATTGTAACTCTATTATCAGCATAAAAACAAAGAAAAGGTTTGTAAAATTGGACTATTTGGTAATTATTTATATCTATATCTAACAAAATAGGGAGGTGAAATCTCTAAAAAATACGTTGAAATTTTTGAATTTTTATTTTAGAGCTCCAGTCTTAGGTTAATTAAAAAAAAACATAACCACATTCTTTTTCTTTCCCCTTTTCTTCTTCTTTTCAATTTTTTAATTTTTCTCTTTCTATAAAATAATTGACAAGGCTCTATTATTGGGATGGCTATTTTTGGAGAAGAATGGTCACATCCTACCATGATATGACACATGGGAATGGGAAAGAGAGAAGCCTAGATGCCACTTGAAGGGAGAGAGTTTGAAAGATATCCTGATGGTTAGAGACAAGTTCCACATGGTTGTGCCATTTGAGCTGGCTAATTTGTGGAGGACATAAACCATCAAACAAAAAATTATATCATCTTGGTCCTTTTGACTCTTAAAAGAATAAGTTTGTGCATGAATTCTAGATGTTAGGGACTTTGTTTTTATGCAGACATTTTGGATGTTGACTCGACTGCATTTTTAACAAGCATTACCAATCTTAACCTCTTTTCCCTCCAAAGTAGGATAGTGCACGAGAAAACATGCAAAAAAGGGCTCTACTACTTGCCATCCATTTACGGGGAGCACCAGTTTTGTCCTCTATGGCCCTTTCACATCTCACATTGATCTGGTCACCACTTGTTTTGGTTCCAGTTTCTATATAAGCTTTGTTTTTGCAGATTAGGTCATCCTTCTCTTCGTATCTTATTTGGATTTATCTTAAAGACCCTTGAAAATAGAATCTTTCTAGAACTAAAATTTCCAAGCAAATTTACCTCGTAATGTTCCATATGCACAATTACTCAATGTGGTCATTTTGTGTCAATAACAACAAGAACAACAACAATGATGAAGGCATGATAGTAACAACAACAATAATATTGGCAGATTTAAAGAAATATTGTACATCAATGAAGTAATACTGCCAGATTTAAAAAAATATTGTACATCAATGAAGTAATACTGCCAGATTTAAAGAAATATTGTACATCAATGAAGTATATTCCCTTTATGCCAAAATAATTGATTTAGGGGTTTGAAAAGTCAATGTTGTCAAGGTGTTGCCAAGGCAATGCCTACTCCATTGTCTAGGAAATATGCAACCAGATAACCTGGGAAATACTTAAGGAATGTAGGGGGCTATTGGAGAATTTCTTAAAAAGTTTAAAGGGGTTAATGTAGATAGATGAAGTCTAAGGTTCTTTTTTCCATGCTTGTTTTTTGAATAATTTCTTTCTTTATTTACTCTCATAATTCATAATCAGATCTTCAGAAATAGAGAAACTTGAGTGTTACCTTAGAGTTTTGCATCTACATCAAGCAAAAGTTAGATTTTCATTTTTTTTTTCTTTCGATTTATAATTCTTCCTTTTTTTTCCCCAATTATACTGCTTCACATTTGCAGTTATGTTCCTCAAGCATCACATTAAGAATCAAACCTAATATTATTATTATTTTCTTCCTTGAGAAGAAGTTTCATTTTCTTTTCTTTGAAAAAAAAATTAAAAAATTCTCTTTTTGTTTTCTATTTTTCTAGTTTTCTTTCTTAAGGTTGCATGGATGATTGTGCATCCTAAGCATTGGCACAAACTTTTAATTCTGTAATTCATGTGTTGCTACTAGCTTGCTATGCTATTGATGGATGATTGTGTATCTTAAGCATTGGCAAAAACTTTTAATTCTGTAATTCATGTGTTGCTACGCCACTCATCTTCTTCTTTTTCCTAATTTCTATTTTTTTATCTTTAGGAAATTGCCACAAATATTTTCTTGTTTATCTTACGCATTGCAGAAAAAATGACTCTTTAAATTGTTGTTATACTATCACTATATGTCATATGCCAGCTAGTTTTAAAACTTTTTTTTTTATAGTATGTTCTTTCTGTTTTTTTATTTTGTGGTAAAGATAGGGTCTGTATGTGTGACAAATTAATTAATTAATTAATTAGGGAGCTATGAATCAGAGTGTTCTTTCAATCCCCTAGGCATCACCTTGCAGCTGTCCAGCATTGGATTGCCTAGATAGGGCCAATCTCGTAGGCATTGCCTTGACACCTTGACAACACTGTATTTAGTTGAATAATGGAGAAATGTATTCCTTGAGAACTCACTTCTTCAGAAAGTGGAATCAGTTGGGTGAAGCCAGAAGTCCCTAGCTTAGTTAAAGGTTGAACATCATCAACATCTGATCCAGACTCAGCAGAAAATATGTTGGTACTTACAACCTGTTACAAAAAAAAGGGAAACTAAGGGCCTGGTCGGTTCACCATTCAAAAATAATTTTTAGAAACAATTTTTCAAAAAACTGTTTTTGATTTGATACCAAACGGGGCCTAAACATTACCAAACCCTATCAAACCACTCAAGCAAGCAAAGGAAGAAAACTTGTGTGTTTGACCAATATGTCAACTTAGACAAGAGTAAACTCACTTTCCCCTCCCTTTCTGAAGCATTAGCACTTTCCCCCAAAGAATTTGCTTCTCCAGACCGTACAAGCTGCAAAAAAGAGGTAAAAAATGTGACAAATGTGTCTTTTATCTGCTGGAAACACTTTAAATCCAAAGACTGTCAAGCATAATTGTCAATACTTAATAGCAGAATAATTTAATTAAGATGAAACAAGTGTACCTTCATTATCTCTGGATCATTCCATGGACCCTTATCAGACCCTAGACAGCCTCCTTCATTTGGACAAATACAAGAGCCGCCAAGAAAATCGGGCAATTGGCTGTTGAAAAATAAAAGCAAAAGATTAGCTTTAGCAGATGAGAGCCACTAGACTGGATCAAAATCCATAATTACATAACCTAAAACTAAACCAAAACTTGCACCTTGAATCTATGGATTCCAGCAGCTTATTCTGGTATTTAGTCCCTAAAACCTGATAAAAACAGAAGAAAATGGTTTCTTGTAGCTCCATAAATCTGAAAAAGGTGAAGGGATCACTAGCATCATTTTTCCACTTACATGTATCTTTGCAGTTGTCTTTGGATCAAGAAAGCCTTTCACAGTGTTCCATAGCAATTTGAAACCATTACCAGCATTAACAATGAACATTTGATGTAAAGTCTGTCCCAAAAGAAGGAAAAAAAAAAGAAGCACTTGCATTAGTTAGAGATCCGTGAACTACTTTTGTAACAAGTCAATGAAGTTTAATTTGTTTATCATGATGAATTAGACACCTCGGGATAGTTTTCACTGTCAATTTTCTGAATGTGCATAACAAGATCACGCGCAATCTTACCAAAGCTCATCCAGCTCTGCACACAAAACCAAACTAGGATTCTTGAGTAGCGATAACACTATCAACATAGTTGTAACAGAAAATAGGTAGCCAAAAGCAGGGGAATATTTTCTTAGTTCAGAGCATTACCACCCCATGGACATCCAATATTGTTGTCGAAGATTCAATATGTCTCTTGGCCGCAATGGAGCATGCTGGAAACTTCTCAGTGAAGGCCTTCTCAAACTCCTGCACATGGTATTTTAAATATCTTTCCACTGTGGTAGCTTTCATAAGTTTTTCCGGCTCAATTTTACCAAGTCTTTCAATATAAATAGGCCTTCCCCCTTTGTCCACTCCATGGTAACCATGCGGATAATAGCGTCGAACTTCACCAATTTCATTGAAAGAGAAGTCCTATCAAAGCAATTAACAGACTGATATAAAACTTATGAACTACAATTAATGAGGATTTACAGGAAATATGATTATGCAAACTGGATGTGTTTACTAAACAACCACTGGATCCAGCTCCTTATCAATAAAATAAAATAACAATAAATAATAAAAAATAAACAACCATTGGATCAATGTAAAACCAATATCAAGAAAACAAGGATGCTTTTTGTCATTTATGTCACATGTGATTCCAGTTTTATAATTGTAAGTAGTACACTAAAGTACCATTTTCAACCAAAAAAAAAAAAAAGTTTCTGTGTAATCATGTCAATATAATAGACACATTGGTAATCCAACAAATATTTGATAATGTTTGTGACAGAAATCTTCTCCATTTTAGAAGTAAATATATTAGTAGACAAGTCGAACAGTAATGACAATAAGATTCACGTGGACATAAAAAAGAAACATTTATGAACATATGGGATGCTATCATTCTGAGAACTAAGATTGCTTAGATTTTTTTCTTTGTAGTTTTTTTTATGGATCTCCTTTGTCATACTTGATCTTCTCATTGTTTTTAAAATAGTTTGAGACGTACTCCTCAAGGCATGCCAAAAAGAGAGGCACTCAAAAATGCCTCAAGGTCATTTTGTGAGGCTTGCAGTGTGGAGGCGTACACCTCGAGGCGCATTGAGGCTTAAGCCTCAACTTTACCATATTAAAAATCAATTTAAGAAAAAAAAATCAAAATAAGTTTATTTTTATGGCTTTTTCATTATTATAACCTATCATTTTAGTTACTAAGAATTAATTCTCTTTCATTTGAGATAAACTAAAACTTTTACTCTTAAAAGGGCTGAGGTAATCTTTGAAAAGGCCCCCTTCTAATAAAATATCTTTAGGTTGGTTAACAATAGTACAGATACTAATATAACAACTATAACTTTTGACAAAGTATTCTACTTGCAATTTGCATCAACTAAAAAGTAGGAAGAAATGACAAATACCTAGTATTTTTACAATGTATTTGTTACCTTTATATTTGTTCATGCTTTATATTTTGAATACTTAACACATGATATGCTCTCACATAATTCCTAGTGATGTTAATGACAATTAAAAATAAATAATATATTAAGAGAAATCAATCAAGTGATCTACACATAAATAAAACTTGTTTACATTTTTGTTTATTTTAGATGTTTCTTCTTTTATTATGGATACTTGAAGTTTTTTTTAATATTTTTTGTAAAGATCTATGAATTTTCTTTTAAAAAATGTGAGGTTACGCCTCATACCACCTAGAGGTTTACACCTTGCCTCATGAAGACAAACCACCTCAATTACACCTCAAGCTTTTTTAAACCTTGACCCCAGTAAATTTCATGTGTTTTCCCAATTTCCATCCCATTTAAAATTCCTCATAATATGGGCTTTTTTTTTTTGAGAAGAAACAAGGTGGAATATATATTAAATAATATGCCTTTATTATCTTGAGGTGGAGCTCTAGTTATGGTGAAGAAACTATTATTTAAGGTGTTGAGACCTCTTGAAAGTACCATAAGGAGGAAAACCACATGCGTTGAGTGTTAGAATGTGAATCAAAATGTTGAACTTAGGGTTCTTCTCAAAAAAAAAAAATGTTGGACTTAGGGTGAAAAGGAGTTTAAAAAGCTCTTGTAACCAGCCTTATAGTCGACTACGTGTATAATCTAGTGGACTAGGTGACCATCTAGGTGATTGGAAAGCTCGGATTCAGTGCTTGGGTCATGACTAAGAGCTAAATATATCAGTTGACTACTATTAGGTGACTATAAGATCCAAATAACTTTAACTGTATTACTGTTACATTTAATACTAATATAATATACATTGTTTCTTGTCAAAGTTATGGCTACATTGTGGGTTAGTACTAGCAAAATTGGAATAGGCGCCTAGGCCTAGGTGAGTGGCTGAGGGGGTGGGACCTATTCTGGACTGCCCATAGTGAGAGCTAATGGACAACTCGTCCACTTGTAAATAACTTTAACTGTATTACTGTTACATTTTATACTAATATAATATACATGTTTCTTGTCCCAAAAAAAAAAAAAAAAAGATCCAAATAGGCAACTGGATGGGAATGTAGTCGATTGGATACGAGATCTAGTCAACTACTTCAATGATTATCTATGTAAAGGCCGAGCAATTTGGGTTTTTACAACTCAATTTCTTTTCTTCAAATACATGAGACTAAGAGCAGGAACAGAGGGGATCTGCAGGGGAGCTCAAGAGAGCCAGGATACATAATCCAAATTGTAGATTGGATCTAACTAGTTTGTTCAAGAAAAAAAAACTCAACCTCTTTTTTTTCATTTCTCTCCAATTGTCTTACAATGTGAAGGTGATGTAAGGCTTAGGGTTTGACCCGAAACCCACATGATTTGCAGCTCAAACCATGTTCTTTAGGTGTTCTAAACATAGGTAATGACCTAGGTAAAGGCTAGAACTAAGATCACTCCATTCTAGGGTTCTATCCTAGGGTTTTGGAGTGGTCATTTGAAAACAAAAATGAAACCTAAAATCTACAAATGAAGGTTAGGGTTTTGGTTTCTTAAGGGTTCCCTTAGCTAATCACGGACCTAGACCATGATTCTCCATGAGTTGGAGATAGGGAACAAGGGGTATTTCATAAAACCCCAATTTTCAGAATTCATATTTGTAGGGTGCCCCCTAACCTTAGGTTTCCATGTGGAGACTAGTGGAGTGATAAGAGAGGAGTTGAACAAAGTTTCTTAGTCCAAATGAGCATTATAATTGGGTTTACACCAAATTAGGCGTGGTTGAATCATTTGTAGGTCTTTTGGAAACCCCAAATAATTTCAAGGGGTGTTAAAGGTCTTGTGTAGCACCCGTGCCTTTAGGTGACGTCATTTAGACCCATAGTGTACCCGCAAAGTACCCGTATACGTATTCGTATACGTATGTGTATATGTATTTTGATGCTCGAAACACGTAAGTTCGAGTGTCTTTGCATGATCTTAGGTCATAAAGAGTGCGCATGAAGTTTCGGAACCATCGGAGACCCGTTGGACGTCAAAACATGTCGAGAACGGTGTTTTGGATCCAGTGGAGTGGAGGAAGAAATTTTTGTCACAAATTACATCAATGGTTTGATCTCCTAAATCCGTGGTCCGATTGAGCTGAAATTGTTTCAGCTCATTCTCATATGATATATCTTCATTATGAACAGTGAAGATCTTGATCGGAGTTATCTACTATGAGTTATAAGACTCCAAACACTGTTTCACGGATTTTCGAATTTTCTTACGCAGTTCTGATCAAACAGTTAGATCTCGTAATCCCACCGTTGGATTGAGTTGAAAGTTTACCAGAATGTTGGTAACTGACTCATGCAACTTTTGAACGGTTAAGATGTCAAATTGGTGGGTATTTTGCAAGAAATTGACTATCTACGTGCAAATATTACAACAGGAAAACTGATTTTTTGATAATTTTTGATAACTTTTAGTTGTGGGCCCAAGCTTGTCTATTTAAGCAACCAAAACGTAATTTAGGCTCATTTGCTCATTTCTCAGCCAGAAAAGAGAAAAAAGAGCTGGAGAGGAGAAAAGAAGAGGAAAATTAGGGTTTGGTGGTTTCTTGCTCAAGAACACCTAAGGTTTGCATTTTTCCTCCATTTCTTCCTTGAATCTCTCTATTAGTTGCATGATAGCTTTATTTTGAGCATGAGGGTTTCAATTTGATGCATGCATTGTGATGAACCTTGGATGGGTGGAAAACCAAAGTTGGAGTTGAGTCTTGCATGTCACATATGTGTGATTAGCGAGTGTTAGGAGTACACTAATGGTGAAACCCCCAATTTCTAGCAAGAAATTGGAAGGGTTTAGTTCAAATGACCTATACTTAGTTTATGACCTTAGACTTTTTCAAAATCTTTGCATGTCAACTATGTTGACCTAGTGGCCATTGTGGATGATTCCATGTTGCAAGATCAGTAAAATTCATGGCTGAACATGGTGACCTAGTGTAAAATTGACAATATGGCCTATGTATGAAAATTTCCAGATTTGGGGCTTTTGATGCTCTTGATATAAAATCTGGAAATTATGCAATGTAGGTCTAATTGGACATGATTAGGGTTGTTTGATGATTGAATTCAGTGGGTTCTCATAATGGACACCCTAAGGTTGACTAATTTTGATCTAGGCTAAGTATTTTGCATTTTTCATGTACTTTGGCAATTTTTCATGTAATTTGGGAATTTTGCCCAAATTGGGACTTTTCACCCAAAGCAAATCAATTTATGAAATTGACTTAGGGATTGTTTAATTGGACCCAAATTGAGTAGAATCATGGGTTTAAAATGTTAGAACCTATGTTAAATTGATATGACTTAGTTCATTTTGACCTATGTTTTATATTGGCCTAATTGGGGATTTTGACCAAGACTTAGTCAATTGGAAATTGACTTGATGTATAGTCTAATTGACCCTAATTATAATTGAATGTCATGTATATTAATGGTTGGATCATGGGATCACCCTATTACATTCAATTTAGGTCAATCTTAGTTTAATTGAGTCTAAATGATCAAGTTGGGCAATATGAAAATTGGCTCAAGGGGGTAATAAATTTAGAATCTAATTGACTTTAGATTGAGTTTGAACCTGGGGTTTTGACACACTTTATGACTGATTTTCAGTTTTGTGAACCATGTTATTTCCAGGTCTTGTGATTGATCTTGAACCCGTTTAGTCAATTGGAGAGTTTTGGTGATTGAATTGGCTAGACTTAGCCAATCAAGTGTGAGTGCTCCTTTACTTTTAGATTATTTATATGTGGCATTGTATTATAGAAATATTTTAAATGCTTATGTATTATGGTATGCATGTTTTAATGTTTTCCATGAAATATATTTGAACATAATTCATTGGGATGACAATTCGGGTTGAGGCTCTTAGTTGGAATTCCCTTCTTGGGAATTCTTGTAAGTCTAGTAGAGATCCCAGTTGTGTACCCTGCAGAGGGTTTTATGGCTTGTGTATGGGTAGGTTAGTTTGAACTAATCCTACGTGCTACACAACCCTAGAAACCCTATTAAAATACGAGTATTGTGTGTGTGTTCGGGCACTGTGTGTCGCGCACCAGGCCTTGAAACCCCCATACTCAGGAGGTGTTAGGATTGCATGAGCATGACTACAAATGTTATGCATCGTCTTATGTATGACTTGATGTATTATGTTAGCATGTATGTAATATATTTCGTCATCATGATATTTCAATGATTTATGATCTTATCATGTTTTTATTAAATGCACGTATATGCCACTTGTAAATGACATTCACTGAGCGGGCTGTAGCTCACACCTCACCTTCTTCTTTCAGGATCTGATAGAAAAGGGAAAGGGAAGACTTGAAGCGTCCCTTGTTTTTGTTTCATGTAGGTGTTGTACATTTAATTTTGTAATTTGATAATTATGTACACGATAACACCTAGTATATGTATAATTAACACATAGTTGGGATGTGTTGGGTTTGTAGTATTTTGTAAACTTTGAAATTTTATATTTGGTAATTTGGAGATGTAATATTTTATTTCATTTATGATCATGTTAGATGGATGTTTTTAGGATTGTACTGTATTTGATTTTGGGGATTCCATGTGTTTTAGGCTAACGGGACGCCGGGTGTACCAACGGAGGGTATACTTGAAGGTTTCCGTGCCGGTCATGACGTCACGTATAGTGGGTTGTGACATCTTGAGTGAGCTTGTGATTGGTAAAATAATGTAATGAGTAGTCCTCCCTACACTCTTCACCTACATCATCCTATGGATAAAACTACATTGAAATGCATATTGTTGTATGGAATATAGATTAGATTTTTTTTTTTTTCAAAAGAAACTAAAAGGTTTTTTTATATATGTATTGGTAAAAGAAAAGAAATTGTGCACAACGATCAACACTAGCCACATTCCCATACAGATGCACAATTACCCCAACCCTGAAGCCAGTCACCCATCCCATAACCTCTAGATAGGCTACTATTAGGCTATTAGCTACCCAATAAGAAGCTAAGAAATGCGAAGACTCCCACACGTTAGCATCCGAGAGAAACTCATCATGAAACACTCGTTTGTTCTTCTCCATCCATAAAGACCAAAATATTGATTAGATTGTTGGATGGCATGTTATGGATTTGATACCCATGGCTTGGCTTGTTTGCAAATTATTTGATTTCATGTGTTTTACCTTCTAACTCAACTAAGCCTTTTCCCAACTACATGGAATCAGTTACATGAATCTTCTTCCTCTACTACGCTCTATCCAAGGCTAAGTTGACATGCAAATTACAAATATTTATATCTTTATTAATTATTTCTATCCATGTTATTTTAGGTCTATCTCTACCTCTATCATTACCATGAATTGTTTACAAGATCACTCTTCCTAACTGGAACATCTAACGGTATTCGTTGTATGTGTCAAAACCACCTTAATCGTTTTTCTCATTTTACCTTCAAGTGGGGCTAACCCTACCATGTTTTAAATATGTTCCTTTCCAATTCTATCTTTTTATGTTTTATCATATATTCATCTTAACATGCACATTCCATTATACTTAGTTTGTTCATATGTTGTTTTTTTATTGCTCAACATTTTGTTCCATAAAGCATAGCTAGCCTAATAACAGTTCCATAAACTTTTCCTTTCAACTTCAATGGGATGTGTTGATCATATAATACTCTAGAAGCACACCTCCATTTAACCCATCCTGCTTTAACTATATGATTCACATCTTCACCTATTTCATCTTCTTGATGAATAATGGATCCCAAATACCTCAATTTTTCACTCCTTGGTATCTCTCGGTCTTCAGTCTTCACTTTTCTTCACCTATATTGCTACTTCCACTAAAATTACAATTAATATAATTAATTTTAATGCTACTAATCTTGAATCCTTTAGATTCTAGTGCCTCTCTCCAAACCTCTAACTTAGCATTTACTCCAGATTTAGTTTCATCAATCAGAACTACACCATCCACAAATAACATACGCTATGGGATATCTTTTTAAATTGTTTGGTCAATTCATTCATAACTAGTGCAAAAAGACACGAGAAGTTGCAAAGACCTAATATTTTTACAATGGAGTTGCGAGCCTTCTATTTGTTTATGTTTATAATAGTTTAAAATTTAATATTTGGAAACCTATGCATTTTGTATGTGTTCATTTAGTTCTAAACAATACTGACAATTATTGTTGTTGAAATCATGAATTGGAATTGAATTGTTTCGAGGCTTGGTAGATTGAAACAGGATTTGGATCAGTGAATCGTAAGATTCAATACAAAAGTGACCATACATTTGTATGTATATTACGGTACCAATAGGTCATAGAGTTGTAAAAAATTATTAGTGTTTTTTAGCTAATTAACAATTTGGACTGCTTCATTATGATTCAACTAGCAATTCAATTTGATTCACTTAAGATTCACCATCGATTCAAACTGATTCATTTACAATTCACAGGTATAGCGATTCAAGAACCAGATTTGAATTGTTTCAAGACAAATCGAATCGTGAATCCAAGAATTCACTGATTTGAATCGCGATTCTAACAACTATGATGACGATTAAGACAATTACTTAGACAAATCACCCGAGCTTTCAATACATACAAAACTAGTTTATTTTTGCTTATTTTAGATACTTCATTTGTATTAAGATTTGTATTTTTTACAATTTTTATGAATTATTTATTTATTTCTTAAAGATAAGGCTTACACCATGTAGAATCTCAAAGCTTATGCCTTGAATTATAAAGACAAACCATCTCAATTATTTCTCACGCTTCTTTAAACCATACATACTTTGGAAAATGACTATCCACGTCAAAAAAATATAGTTTTAAGACACATGAGCATTTCTTCAATCCTGTCTCAATTGCTTTCTACATTAAGAGTCATAAATTTTAGTTATAGCTGAACATATGAATCATTCTCAACTCCCATTTTTTATGTCTTTGCCCCTGCTTCACTCTTTTGTTTTCACATCTCAAGTATCATGACTCAGCCAAAGTTGATCCAAAGATTGAATCCAAAATCCAACATAAAGTAAGCAAAATGAAATTACCAATTAGATCAAGGATATGACACACATCGCATAATTTCAGTTGATGACTTGATGTTGCCCATAGAAGGGAGCGCATCATGATACATATGCACACAAAATGAAAATCAATGAGATGATGCAAACTTATGTGTAACACAAATTGACACTGGGAAAGGAAGACGTGTAAACTAAATGAAATTAGCACTTCAATCAACGACACAACATAATGTACAACGGAAACTGATGCTATCCATAAAGAGAAGATTAACCACATAACAACTGTAGTCTCACCTGTAAAATAGAATCTGTTCCATATGCTTCCCTCCACTCGAGCATATCTTCCCACATATGAACTGTTTGTTCAATGTCAAATTTCCTAGCCTTCAAAAATCTGCAATGACAAAATCCATGTCTAGTCTAATCACTAAAAAGATGAATGATGATGCAGAAAGCATCCAATAATATACTACATAATCTCAATTTCCCTATCATATGGAAGTTCTTCATATAATATTGAGGCTCAAGTATGCAAGAAAAATATGAAAAGAAACAAAAATATTTTCACCCCATGCCTACATGTAGTTTGGTAGGACAAAGGAAAAAGAAAGACAACTCAACTCAATTAAACAAAGCCTTTTCCAAACTACATGGAATTGGCCACATGAATCCCCTTCCTCCACTTTTCTCTATCAAAAGCTAAGGCAGCATTTATATAACAAGTAGTTATATCTTTCTTAAATATCAGTATCTATGCTATTTTAGGTTGTCTTAATTATTTTGGCTTGGTAGGACAAAGGAAAAAAAAGAAAGAAAGAAAGAAAAGGTGTACTAATATAAGACCAAACTATTTTATTCCCAGGATGTACAAGCGACGATTTCATTAAATGAAAACAATTAATCAAGCGTCCTTGCTCTAAACCAGATGCAAATTTCCCTTACTGACCGACCTATCGAGTGGCACGCAAGCTATGAACCTTGTTAAACCAGTAAGTAACCAGTAAATAAGTAACACTAAGCTGAGAGACAAATGACTTATAATTCTAAACCTCATTGACTAAGAAAGTGGAATGTGAATAAAATAGGAAATGATGCTTAATAAGCATTCGTTAGTATATGTACATCTCCTCTAATTATCCTCCTATAATCCCATAGCCACGGAGATCTGACCTTTACAGTGTAAGTTCCTTCTAACAGGGTGTCACTAAACAACCAAAGGGCCTCAGCCATCTGTAGTAGGTGTAAAGTAAAGCTATAAACTAAGTCAATCAAACTCGATTTAATATGAAAATTAGAGAAAGCCAAAGTGTGGAACATGATTCATGAAGCTCTATGATGGTTTTCATCATGCAACCCTCATGTAAGGTGATCTCGAAACTGTCTTTCAATCTTGTGCCAAAAACATAAGCAAAAACCAGTGTTCAACCATCAGAATCAGGTTCTTTCGGTCCTGATTCCTGAGCTACAAAGATCTGACTTTGACATTGCAACTTCCTTCTAAGACACAAGTCAATAACCAAGCTCAACCATGGATTGTACTAGTTGGTGAGCTATAATCAAATCAGTTAAATGTAAAACAACCATCAACATAGCTAAATGATGAAACAACTGGTCCTCATATAAATCTTGGTATTGATGCTAAAGATGTTGTTCGTTCCAGTGAAGCACAATAATATATCTAGTTATACTTCATTTCACATTGAAAATCTGACAATCATATCAAAACCTGATTAAACTCATTGTTTCCTATTGTAATTAGAACGAAGAATAATCCTAAAGTAGCAATCTTCCTTGCTGAATTGACTAAGATCCAAACAGCAGTATGTAAATATCTGAGCCTCAAAATTTCAAAACACTAGCAAGATTTATTTATTTTTTCCTACTTTTATAATTGTTTGATCAGTAACAGAATTTTATATTTGTTTCTTCACCAAGTAAATAGAAGCAATGCAATGATCAAGCAATCATAAATAATCGCTGCACTTGCCTGAGCATTGTATGGTAATCATCATGGCGAGCTGGGAGCCGATTCGTTGCAACCAAAACCTGACGAAACGCATCGACTGCTTCCTCTTCGGCTGCATCTCGATCTTCTTCAATTGACACTCCCGAGAACCTACAATTCACAACTCGCTTGCCTCGCCTCCTAAGAGTATGACTAAATCTCGTAGATGCGTGCATTGCTCTCTTCTTCATTGATCTCCGATTCCTTCTCTCATCCTCTACGATCTCACCATCAAATTTTCCTTCCCTCTCTTCTTCTTGCACCATCTTATTCCCTCCTTTCCCTACCATCAAGAAATCACAAATCCATATATTTTTTTTAAGGAAAAAAAAAGAATTATTTTCTCTTTCCAATAAAAAACGCGAAGTTTAACGAAAATCACCTGGCATTCTATCTTCAATAAACAGAATTCAACCACCAACACAAAAACAGATATCGCACCAATCCACCAAGCTCGATCCACACGAATCTATGAAAATATCACTCGAAAGCCACGACAAAGATCCGCACAAACGCAGAAAAAGAAAATAAAACCCGAGAGATCAAGTTCCTCCACCAACTGGTTCCGAAATCTCGAATCACCGAGCCCTAACGAACTCGGAAACGATTCCAGAAACCAATCAGTACGACGATCACATCCAACTTCTTCCTCACAAAAAAATCCAAAAAAATAAATAAATAAATAAACAATAAGCCGATCGCCGAATTTACTGAAAGATCCGTCAATCAACCGATCTTTTGCAAATCAAACAAACCAAAATCTCCAAAAACAAAAAGAAAAATGAAAATGAAAATCTCTTTTCTTCTTCTCTCGGCGGAGAATTTTTTTTTTTTTTTTTTTCTTCTTCTTTTGTTCTCTGGTTTTCTGGTACGAAGTGTTGTTTGTGTGTTTGTGTGCGTGTGTTTTGAGACGGCAAGTAAGCAAAGCGTTCTCATAACGGAGCGAGCGGCCTTTGTTTTTGTTTGCGTCTCTGTTTGTGTTTGTGTTTGTGTTCCGTTGGGATGTAACGTCGTTATCAGAGTTTGTAATTTAACTTCGCGAGCAACGGCCGCTTTCCGCTACGCTCCTCTGCCTCCGTTACAATGCCGCCGTTACCATGACGTTATTATTCTTTTCTTTCTACGTTCGCTTTTACAACTCAATTGAGTATTCATCATCATGCACTACAATAAAATAAAATACAACTAAACAATCAAATAAATTATTGTTATGAATCAATAAATTATTAGTAAAAGTATGATATTTCACATATTATACTTTAATTTTACATTGAAAGCTTTATAATATTTTCATTGTGATAATTACTCATGATCATGTGTTGGGAATTAAAAATGTTTTTTTATGTTGTTTTAGATTACTTTAATATATTTTATTCGAAATATTTAAAATTAATATGATATTTCACATATTATACTTTAATTTTGTTCTGTGATTCTATTTACCCGTATTTGATTCGATTTAGATATATATATATAAGTTTGACAATGAAATCAAGAATATAAATATATTTTATTTTTTAACATTTTAGAGGTTCTTTTAAGGTAAAATTAATTATTTTGAGACTTGACAAAAATATTAAAATTAATTTTTTTAATAATTAAAAATAAATAAATAAGAATTCAGGCTCGATTTTGAGAGTGGAGACTGGATCCTCAGTTATACAATTACCGCCGTTTTCGTGAATCCATACAACCGTTTCTGTGGCTGAGATTCCATGTATGACACGAACCAGAAAGTTCGATGTACCTCCGCAATAAAAAGGTCACGTGTTGGGTCCGGAAAAGTTAAAACGAGCACGTGGCTCTACTGTGATAAAATTCTGCTTATGTACGACGACACCGACAGTGGCTGGTACAGGGATGTACGCTGTGCTGCTTTTGCACATGAAGAGAGAATCGATCGGGTGGGACTAGGAGCTGAGAGCTGGACCCACAAATCTGTCGTAGAGCGCCGCGTGGCTTGAAACACAGGTCAATTCCACGTGATTTTTGATGCTTTAGCCCAGCATGTCAGGAATTGTTGGGGAGCATAGAGATGCGTGCTTTCAGGATCATGCTCTTTCTTGGCGGATTGAATGGGCTTATCCCACGTGGCTGATTGGTCAGAAGTAGTCAAACTGATATAATATAGGTAAATATCTTTCTTTTTCAAAAGATATTTTTAATTGACTTTACATAGATAATGCAATGGTACAATGGTCAACTAAGCCTTTTTCTCTACCTGCATGGTCTACTACATAAATCCCCTTCATTCACCTTACTCCCTCGAAGGTTAAGTTATCATGATACACTCACAGGGAAAATAGCTGAAATGAAAAATATTTTTTGATAACTCATCTACGTTGTTTTGATGAATATAATGTAATGATTTATTAAATATTTTTCTTTTATGATTTTGAACATTTAAAGTTAATAAAAAAAAACTAAAGAATTTAATATAGCGTCTTGTGTTTGTACTTTTTTTAGGTATATCTAGATTAATTTTTGTTTTAATTAGTAGTTATTAATTAAATTAGTATTAGTAAATAATTTTCTAATGAAGTTAGGAAAAGAAAAAAAAATTAAACTATTGAGTTCTACAATTGGATAAAATTTTCGAGTTAGATCATACTATTCTAAAATCCAATAGAATAACGTTAAGGAGAGATATAAAGAGCTTGAATAGAGGACTATGTGAATCAATTATCATAGTTTTGCTTACACTTTTTCACTTATATTAGGAGACGGAAAACTCTTACTTATTTGTAAGATGAGAGAATCAAACTCTTAATTTTGAGTGAAAATGTTCAAATGCGCACGGTTAGAATTAGCTAACGTATACAAATAGCTACTTAAATAAAAAATTAAATCACCTCTTAAAGTCCAAATATGAGATAACGTTTATTCTCATTGTGGTAATTTTGATATATTTTCAAAAATAATTTCATCATAACTTCTCTAGGAGGTATCGACATTATATATAGAATAGATACAAAAGCATTAATTTCTTTTATACATTGAAAATATATGCACAAAACACAAAAAAAGTAGTTATGCAAGAAAATATTCTCCAAAAAAAAAAAGGTTATGCAAGAAAATGAAGCATATATACAATTACACAAAGACGTTACTTTATTAAAAACTCATCAATTTAGGAACATTGAGCTATAGGCCTAAAGAGAACTATACGAAAAATAAAGAACAAGTCTCACATATTCCATTTCAAAAAAAAAAAAAAAAGTCTCACATATTTTATACCGACACTGGATTTTACCACAAAGTTAAGAAATAACATGACATTGTATAATAATAACAATAACAACAAAATATATTATTGAAAAAAAATCTAATAACTTCGTTTAGAATTAGTATTTTTTTTCCCAAGTCTTTTATTTTTTATTTTTTATAAAATCAGTTAAATCCATCAAAGAAATACTTTCTAATACTTAAGGATTGTTTTGACTCAAATTGCTTATTTTTAGTTTCAAATTGCTTTAATGTTTGTTAGAAACCATGTTAGAAACTTTAAATTGTTCTGATATTATGTTAGAAACCGCTTAACCTAAAAGTTATAACTATTAGATAGAGGTTCAACTATGTATATAAAGCGAAGATAGATAAATAATATATATTAACACTCTCCCTCGCATGCACGATAACACATGGACTTGATTTATAATGAAAAAGAAAGATATAATTAATAAATGAGATAAACAAATAAATATGATTATGAGAAGGTTTGAACACCAGACCTTCAGAATAGAGTTGTTATGATACCATGTTAAAAACTACTTGATCCAAAAGCTATAACTTTTGGATTGAGTGGTTTCTAACAATGATGTTATGATAATTTTGCATTACGATAGGTGTAATATTTTTACATAAATTCAATGCAATTCTTAATCAAATAAGCTACTATGGATTATAGTTAGTGTCCTAAGGAATTGAAATCTTAACAATTGAAGAAGCTGTTTTCATCACAATCAATTCTTCTAATGTGTCCATCACTTCCCTAATAAATGAATTTTATATTTATTTAAATTATCATCGACTATTAGTGTCTTTTTTCTTTGGAACTCATTTAAAACTTTTTATGATATTATGAAAGATCAACTAATTTCTAGATTTTGCATTTAATACTTGCAACCTACAACTTTATGGTTATTCAATTATTTGTTTGAATCTTTTAATTGAATAGCTAGATAATACATATTTGGGTCAAAATTACTAATTGTTTCAACCATAAAAATATGATACTCAAATAAATACAATAAATATCTCTTAATTTTTAAAATGAATCATATGGTCAATGTTTTTTAGATTAGACCTTCGAGGGACCCTCTTGTCAATCTATTAGTGTGGAAATTAGTAGGTTCCGTAAGAGCCTGGTACCCACAAGTGGGGTACACGGATTGAGGGCGCAAAGATCAGTCTAGTGTTACAACTTAGAATGCTCGTTGGAGAAAATGTAAGCAATCAGAGAGAACTTCCATATTATAAATTGATTAGACATAGAATAATGCCCTTATTAGGGGAGAGTGAAACATATGGATTCAAGTAGTTAAAGCCCTTGTAGTTGGAATGAGCCTTAGTTCATAGATATAAAAGACCTACCTGTGGATATCCTTATTTGACAAGTGATCATTTGACTTGAAAAAACTCTCTTTTGTTTTTTTATAATGAGTAATGTTTTTTTTTTTTTTTTTGAAAAAATGAGTAATGCTAAATTGATTGCAATAGAAACTGCATCATCCTAATATCGTTGGATTTCATCGAACCACATGTCAATATATGATTTAATGCAATCTAAATACAATCTAAAGGTGATGAGGTATTTTAGTTTACATTACAGTATAACATCCCAATTAATTTAGCATTATTCTTAGATATTTGTTACTTCTAGTGAAAATAACAATTTAAGTTCTTTTTATTAAGGGTCAATGGGATTTAAACTTATTATCAAGTCAAATGCCTTTATTATCAAACTTGCATCTAAGCATGGTAATAGTTTTTTGGATAAACATAGTTCAAATGATAATCTTTTTTTTTTTTCCAAAAAAAAAAAAAAACCAATGCCACAAAGAAAAGAAAAAGTGATATAGACATAATAAAGAAATAAGTGACGAGCCATTCGCTTGAGCATTCTTTATTTTCGTACCCTTGTAACACATTCTCTAATACATGTAAGTAATACATTGATTTAGTCAAATACCTAGATTATTGAACATCTAACATGAAAAGATTTTCCCTTATAAATTTAGTGGCAATGATAATACCAAAGATATTTAAGTCATATACGGTACATATGATGTCTATATGTATGAATAATATAAAGCTAGAAATGACATGGGTATGCCTAAAATTTGTTAATATAATAGGGATTAGCAATCATATCATGTAGTTAAGAGTTAAATTCTCACCTGAACTTCCAGCCATCCATCAAGACAAAATTTCACAGTTGCAGTGCTCTTGGGACCTTACACTGCAAACAGAAACTGCATTAAAACACATTGGCAATCCTTAAATGGATATTGTTTGTGGTTGAGGGTGTTCTCACTGGCAACTTTCCAAGTCAAAATCACTTCAACATTTCTATTTTATGGAAATTAAAGATCAAGAATCCATAAATCTAAACCCAAGTTCAACAAGAACGCCTGCATGAAGGGGGAAAATCAATCAAGGAAAAACAATAACAAGAGAAGAACATTTCCTTCTCCAAACTTCATATTTGGAACAAAAATCTTCTTCCACCATTTCACTGAGATAATATCTAACAGTTATTTATGCATGCCCTTATCATTGCTTCAATCCAAGTCACTTTCAACATTAGACATTAGAATTGCAATATCTCACAACTCACAACTGAGGTTAAGGATCTTCATTTTATATTGATACATCAAAACTCTTTCATCTCATACGCAATTGATGCAATAATGAATGAAGTAAAGGAGTAAAGGAAACTTTCATAATTCCATGCCAAGATTAATTATACAATTTTCATTATCGAAAGGTCTTACTGCATTTACACTATATTTCCCCTTATTTTCTCCTACCTACTTGTGGGGTGGTTTTATTCCAAATTTGCCATATAAGCTTGTATTTACAACAAAGTACAGGTGAAGGTGCAAGTGACAGGCCAGAAAACCCTAGTCAAAGTCACAACACCTGTACAGTTCCTACCTTCACAAAACCCCCCTCTCATGTGGTACCTAATGAAGAAAACTGCACGTCATTGAAAATAGCATACATAAAGTCTGCACATTATACTGATTACCAAGGATGTGGCCATCGGCTTAACTGCCATAGCTTGATGAGTCCATCACCAGCGTCATTTTTCTACTTCATTGCCTTGATTTGATGGTCCTAGTAGAGCAACATTTGCTACTTGCACTTGGGGGGCCTATATTTTGTTATATCTAGTTACAGGCTTACAGCAGAGCCGCCACGTGTTTAGCAAACCTGGAAATGCAATGTAACCATTATGATACACATCTATCAAAAGATCATGGTTTAAGCGTTTATCAAAATGCAGAATAGTCTCTGCAAATGAGGTTTCTTGAAGTAATCATGATACCTGGTTCAGCTACTCGTGTGGAATCCCGAAGATAAACTTCGATATCGTCGCTTCTTTGAGTTATCCTGATAATTGAAGCTTTTCAGTCAGCATAACCAGGGAAGCACTTTCAAGGAACACATCAAAGGCAGAGAGGACTATGAAGGCCAATAAATAAGGAAAATTAGTGGTGTTGAATTGTTAATGGATGGAACACAAGATTACCATTGTGAGGCTTCCTTTTAATCCCATGGGTTTTTTATTTAATCCGATGGGTTGACCATGCAAAAGATGCAAATCAGAATAGAAGATTTGGCCATAATGGCATGGACAGCTTACACGCTATGAGCATACAGTACAAGATTAAGATGGCAAAGCCTTTTTATTTCTTTCCCAACAGGGATGGCTATGCAAAAGACAATTAAAAATAGCAAGGATATCTTTAACCTCAGAGAATCATTCTATTTACTTCTCCAAGAGTGACCTTTTGTAGAGCTTAATGAGATACGATGAGAATAAGCAGCAGAAAATAGAGGACACAATCAACAGAGACATTATGAATTACATGGTTGGGCCAATGTCACCAGCAACCTGGAAATGGTAAGGCATCTTTTCACAATAAACAAGTAAAGGATTACAAGGAATCTCATCACTGCCTAACCACTGAAATCTGTTCTCATAACGAACACAGTAGGCAGAAAATAGTTTTTTTGGCTTAGCCTAATAGTTCCCAAATTGAATGTATGGTCATCCTCAACAGTTGGGGGCGTGACCCTCTCGAAACCATGGATAGCCAGGCAAGGCTCACTTCATATGTGGTCCAGAACCACTTTAGAGGCAGACCAAGCCATCAGATAAAGCCATATATATTGCCATACAAGTCAACACCACATAACGCATTTTTAATTTAAACTCAGTTTACAATTCTTTATTTTTGTTTCTAAAAGGAAACTCATTATTTACTGCTAAACAATAACATTTATCAGCCAAGTGAAAGAGAAAATACATTGGATGACAGGAATAGATAAAGCAAATGACAATACAGAATCAGAGGTTTGGATAAAGCTAAAGGCTTTACATTCATCGTTTAAGGAACACCACCCAAAGACAAAAAAGGAACAAAATGCTTGTTGGGTATTCTGTTTTCAGAGTGTGTAAACACTACTTTATTGCACTTCTATTAGGCCGTTGGTTTATGATATTGGCTTTGCTGAAGCTGGACCAGAAGTTACAATACAGAACAGTATATGAGCAAGTTGAGGACTGGATAATTAAAAGAAAATGACTTTGAATGTAGATGATGAGCCGAATTTAATGTAGGATAAGATAACTAAATGCATAAACGCAGCAAAAAGGTTCTTTGAGAATTAAAGGGGATTGGATGGTTCGTAAAAGATACTTGGTAGTAGAATGAAGAAGTTCAAATTATCATAAGACTGAAAAGGACAAGCTATTAAACTTGGTAATTCATTAGGGATGGAAAAAGTCCTAAAAATTATAAGGATGCAAAAAAAGAAGCTTAAAAAGAAATAAGCAATGCTAAACTTAGAGCATATGATGGTTTATATACTATGTTAGGCATAAAGGAATACAAAAAAAAAATGTATCAACTAGCAAAACTAAGAGAGAGAGAAAAAAAAAAAACAAAAAACAAAAGATAAGTTCTTAACCATATTAAATGTATTAGAAGTGACTGTCAAATAATCTCAGTAAAGTATGAAGGCATCAAAGGAAAACTTATTTGGAAAAAAGTTAAATAAAAAGAATTTGAAAAACTTAAGTGTAGAATATAATAACTTAGGGGTAATAATGAAAATAAATTCTTTTGTAGAATTAGCTTACTTGAAGTAAAACCACCTTAAGGAAAAACAAAAAATTTAAATGCTTTAAGATTGGATTGTATTTCCATTGAGGTCTGGAAGGATTTAGGAGAAGTTCAAGTTTTGTAGTTAACCAAATTGTTTAATAAAGTTTTATCAATTAAAAGAATGTCCAATGATGGAGGAGAAACATTATAATACCTATGTATAAAAAAAGGGGATGTTCAAAATTATGCATATTCTTGCAGTATCAAATTGATGAGTCATATGATAAAATTGTGGGAGAGACTAAGAGGGTAATAGGGAATAGAGTAAGAGCTGGCTGTCAAAAAGATCAATTTAGATTTATGCCTAGGAGATTACCCATGGAAACTAATTACTTATAGGAGATTGACGGAAAGATGTAGGAAGAAGAAGAAAAAACTTCACATGGCTTTTATAGACTCAGAGAAAGCCTAGGATAGAGTGCCTAGAGATATGGAGCCCATTTTGTTCAGCGTCTGGAACATGTGTTTGGTGAAACAGTTTTTAATCTCATTTGGGAACCTCTGGATTTGGTGAAAATTGCAATGAATAAGCAATTTTTTTTTCACATTTCATAGAAGCTAGTTAGACCAGCTTTTACTTTTGTACTTTTGCATTTGAGATTCAAATGACAAATGTAAGCACATTATTTCTATTCTAAAGAGATGTAAGTATATTTATCAATTGTTGAAGGGTAAATTTGTCATATTTTAATAAAGGCACCAAAAGTTTTGCCAAATAGATTTATAAGAACACATATAAAAGCACTTATTAATAAGTGTTTTTAATAAGCTAAAAGCTATAAATAGAAGATGTACCAAACAGGCACATAATACGGTGGACCAGCAAATAGGTACATTGACTTGATAAAAGATATATATCATGGACCAGCAATCATGGTAAAAATAACAATAGGATAAACTAGTGAATTTCTAATTGCAATATGTTTACACCAAGGATTAGCCTCAAGCCCTAATATCTTTTCACTGGTTATAGGTGAATTGACTAAACATATTCAAGAAGATATTCATGGTGTATGCTATTTATTGATGCCATAGTGCTAATTGATGAAACTAAATCGAGAGGTCCTTCTTGAGAGTGTTGGCTTTCCGAACAAGGGTGGCAGGTGGGTCTAGGGGTTAAATGATAAATTAGAAATTTAAGAAAGACTTAAGAATAGAGAGGGTTCAAGATTAGTAGGATTAAGATAAAATACAATAAAGATAATTTTAGTGGAAGAAGAAATATAGAAGGGGAAATAGTAAACATATTATGGAGAAATTGGAGAGGATGCAAAGTATAGAGAATGGATTAAGTGGAGGAGTGCTTCTAGTGCATTATAGGATCAACACATCCTATTAAAGTTGAAAAGAAATTTTATACTATTGCTACCAAGTGAGCCATACTTTATGGAACAAACTGTCGAGCAATAAAGAAATAGTACATTAACAAAAGTATAACTAAAATGCGACTACTTGGATGTATAAGTGATAAACTATTGAAAGATAAAATTAGAAATTAACATATATGAAAAATGATTGGAGTAGTATCAATTGGAGATAAAATAACAAAAGAAAGAAAAGAAAAGAAAAGAAAAAACAATGAAGATGCTTTGGGCACATATAGTGAAGATTATTAGATATGCTACTTAGGAAAAATGACCTATAAATAATCAATGGTATTGATAGAGATAGAGTAAGACTTTAAATAACGGGGATAAAAATAATAAAGAATGATAGAACTCTCGTAATAGAATTGTTGACTTAACCCTTGATAGAGAGGAGTGGAGGAATAGATCATAAAGCCGCACATGTAGTTGGGAAAAGGCTTTGATGAGTTGAGTAGAAAGCTGTCCAAATGTTCAGCCATCTATTCCTCCTAAACTACCTCTTGATAGTCAGCATATTTGGAGAAGCATATCCCAACATAGAGCATAAAAATCTCCCTTGGCTGCCCTCTATATGTTGTGCTTGTAGCATGATTTAGACAAGGCTAGACCCTATAGAGAGGTTCAATGAGAGGTGGACCTTCAGCATTCCTACACTTTACTCATATGCCTTTTCTCAAGCTCTTTTGGATAGGCATACGAATTTCTCTCTGATTAAAATTTCTTGTGAGGGTTCTAAATTTCATTAGGCCCCTAACTCCTTAAGGACTTCCACAAATTGCAAATTCACAAATCACAATAATCCCATCAACACATCGCAACTAACCCCGAAATGAAAGGAAATTATTAGTATGACTGTCGCAGAACTGATCACAAGCCTTGGAATAGACATCAATTGCATAGCCGTTATCTAAAGGTAATATACATGGCTGCACGAATGGTTTGTACTTATCCCACTAAACCATGATTAGACATGTTGTTTATGGGCTTAAACAAACTCCAAAGCATGCCTTGAGTAGTTTAATTCCTGCATGTGGCTTTTTGAATGCAGCAAAGCTAAAAGCCTAAAACACATTAGATTTAGTGCTAGCACTAGATAAAAAGATGAGGTAACTAGCCAATACTTGGTCCTGCCATGGGGGTCCCAACTAGGTATGGGTCTTAATACCTTAGGTATAGTAGCATAAAGTGAACACCGTCAATTTTTTTTTCCCTTTTGATAAGGAACAGACTTAACACTTTTTTCCATAAAGCAATCACACTTAAAAATTTTCATAATTCATATATAACTGATTCTTGCTTAGGCTGCAAACTTGCCAAGGGAAAACTTGGGCACACCACACACTTGACTATATTTCAGTGCTGAGGTGAAATATAAGGCATAGGCGTCTTCACATGAATGATGGACTGTATGCCATAATCATCTCCTACCCACAACAACCAAAATTGGGCATTGATGGTGAACTTTTACCAGATATCAATTGATATTGAAGCATAATAGAGCACTACAACTTGCTCCAGATGTCAGGGAGAGATTCTGCCTCAATTCAAGCAGACCAGTTTGTACCTTCAATCGCCAATGGGATGCTACTTTCACTAAAGGCCTACCCCAATCAATGTTCAGTGATTTCTCATGCAAGCTCAATATATTTGGTCCAATGATATGCCCCTAGATCCTTGAGCCACATCAAGTCCCATGGAACAATCACTTTAACATGGTCAACATTGAAGGTCTATATGTATTGCTTAATTGACATTTTATTTTTCATTAACCCTTGAAGATGCATATCAAAGAGAGCTGAAAAAAAGCTCAAAAGTGCCTTGACTAGGTTATACTTCTTTCCACCAAGTGGATTTCAAATGCACCAAAGCTGAACCACATTCAGTAATCCTCAAACAATTCGTTACTAGCATGGGCTCTGAATTCATGACACAATTTTTTGGTCAGATTAACTACATCACTGGTAATAAAATGAAATATAATCCTGATGTCTCAGACAATAGAAATTCACTCAGTTTCTAGATCGGATAGTAAGCATGGCCTGCATGCAAATATCATCTCATGTCTGCCGAAGGTCAGCGTTGAGAACTGATGAAAAATAAGTTGCTAATGTTGAACCATAATAAGACACTATATTATGTGACTTTAATCAGATTCTAGTATTCTTCTCTAACTCTCGATGCCAACAAATGCATCTTCAAACCATTCGGAACTTCTATGCCCATCAAACCCTCTTGGATATTGATTGGGATGATCAAACCACTAAAAGATCATCTTCAGGACTCCCTGCTTTCTCAGAAAACTTATTCGCACACTAGCACACACAGTTCCGAGGTGCAAACTCCTCATCATGCGTTTCCAACGTTCCTGATTTATGTTAGGAAACTATGTGTCTGTTCCAACATGAATTCACACGTATCAAGATCAGTTATGCATGGCAGTGTCACCATTTATTTCAATGAGTTATCCTAAAAGGAAAATGTCTAGTAGGTTATGTCTTCCATCAATTAATGTTTTTCTTTTAGTTCAATGAGCAGTCTCTTCCCTCATCCTGACGGGAAAAAATTCAAAAGGAGGTATACATTGTGTTCCGTCTTCCAAAAATTGTGTGATGAACTTTCTTACTATAGATCTTCTTACTCTTACTAAGTTGTTGAACAGCTCTAGGGATTTGCTTCATTTCCAATCTTTCCTATATTTCTATTAAAAGAATCCTACATTAAATACAATAAAAATATGGTATTATAACATGGAAGATGCATATGAATGGGTATGAATTTCTGCCTTCTAAAATGCACTAAGGATATTGATGATTCATGAATAGGAAACACTATGCAATAAAGTTTTAGTAACAAATATAGGAACAATCTTGAGCAGAAGAATGTGATGCAAGAGAATAATAACACTTTTCATATCTGAATAAGACATAATTGGTGATGCTTGAGAACTCTTAGTGTGCACCTTAGAAGATGGAGGAGGTAAAGAAGCCTGGCGAATGGCCTTTCCAGGTTCGGTTAGCTGTCGTATCTCATTAAGCTGTCTTGCTATGTCCTCCAAAAGTTGCAATTGGACTTTTTCTCTTTCCTGATGCTCCATGGAAAAGCTAAGCTTTTCTCTTCCTTCTTGCACAATCCTCAACCTTTCTCTAAGCCACCCAACTTCACTTTCAAGTTTCAACCTTTCATTTTCAACTGCAGACATGGAGTTCCTCCTCAATTCAAAAAGTAAAGACTTTCCTAGTGATTTATCAACTGCACCACCCATGTCTGAACTGCTTCTGAAAGTATTGATCTCAGTCTCTCCCCTGCTTGTACTGGGCCGATTACATAAAATATCAACCCCCCTGACACCAGAAGCTCGTAGACCACATTTTCCAAGCCTTGCAGGAGCTGTGACATTTGACAATGCTTCACTCTCTTTTCCAGCTCCCTCATCCGACAACTTAGATTTATCATCTATAACATGAACATCAAGAATACTTGGTTCAGCCTCAGAAACAGAATTATGCCCATCTTTAATCCTAGGATCTGCATTTTTCCCATGCTTTTCTAGACCTATCCCATAAAATGGAAAGTTCAGTTCAGCATCAACATCAGCCATTCCAGATATCGCTTGAGATAGTTTAGCATTATCATTTTTCCCCTGTTCTTCATCTATAAAAATAATAGTTTTCTCAAGTAAGTCATGACCATGAAGATCATTCGAGTTATAAAACACTGAACTTGTCTCTGAGCCCAGCCCCAGAGCAATCATCTCTTTTTCCTGAGACTCCTGTTTGCATTCATCCACACTCTCAAGTGTTTGCAAATGGCGTTTTTCAATGCTCACACTTCTTGAAACATCCCCCAGATTCAAACAGTCACGACCTTTTCCCCTGTCTGGCAATGATGATTCTTTCACAAAAGCAAAATCAACATTTGAAGACCCCTTAGCAACTTTAGCCATTTCCCTCTTGTCAATGGACTCGCTAATTTGCTGCAGCATCAGTATTGGGTCCTTATTTATATCAAAGGAAGAATGAAGCATTTGTCCAATTGTCCTGTCCATACCAGGAAAATCACCATTCAACTGCTCGTTTTCAGGAAGCATCATATTCCTATATACTTCAACTTCCTTCTCCAAAAAATGCTTCTCTCTCTCCCTCCTTACAAGAATCTCTTTAAGAATGTTCATCTCTTCAGCATCATAAGCAGACTTTTCTTCAATCATCCTCTGATACTGCCGAGCTTCCATCTCTATTGCTGCCTTTTCCTTTTGAAGACGCAATATCATTGCCATAGCTTCATCAGCAGCAGTTGCAGCAGCACTTCTCTCCTTCTCCAACTCCACATACAGAGCTGCACGAGCAGCATGCTCTTCCTCAAGATCTTGTTCCAATGCCCTAATTGCATTTTCCTCACTCCCATCAATCATTCGTTCCTCATCATCAACTAATTCCTCAGCAGAATGCGATTCCTCATCCAAGTCTTCACCTTCACCCACCAATTCATCCAAATGTGACATATTTTCGGTTCCTTCACACAAATTGACACCAGCAGGAGCTTCCTTCTCATCTGAAATCTTATAACCATCTAAAAACATTAGCAAATAAATTAAACAAAAACACTAATTTCTCAAGAAAATCACTAATTTTCTTGAGAAAAACATAAATTCCCGTGCTTGGTTGGCAAGAGAGCTGAGAAGAAGATTTTCTCGACCCCCTATTTTCTCATCATAATTTCCTCATATCAGAATCGGGAAAATGATTTTCTCATGAGAAAATCTCTCCACAATTAAATTTGAAGAGGCAGTGGTAGAGAAAATTTTCTAATGAAGAATTTTTCGTAAAAATTTCCTCTGAGTACCAAACACATTCACAATCTGCTCTACAAAACCACAAATTTTTCATCAAAAAAGAAGAAACCTAGACCATGAAAACAAAAAATTAGAGACACTCACATCGATTGCCATCAGTTCCGGAATTCGCAAGCACAGAGCTATCATCTTCCGTGATCTCCCTCACTTCCAAAGGACTCATCATAGAATAATCTCTCCCCAACATCATCCGTGACGAATCAATCGCAGCTCGCCGCCGCCGCCGAACCACACCACCACCACCAAACCTCGGCGACCTCTCGCTCAAGATTCCCTTTCCTTTCACACCATGCAATCCTCCTCTCAAATCCCCCGAACCAAACCCTAACCCTACCATCTCGTTCTTCCTAATCGGCGCTCTCGCATCCGACAACGAACTACACGACGCCTCCTCTCCTTCAAACTCAACAACTCCATTAATCTCGCGATTACCCTCGCTGTTCTCAATCAACTTCACGTTGAAGTGGTCCTTGTTGATCCAGAGAGAATCGAACGGCGGTTTGCTCTTTAACGACATTTGGACGGACGAGATCTATGTTACAGGTGAGTCAACGAGAAGTCTTTGTTGAAGACATCCGGAACCGGAACCGGAACCGGAACCATTGGGATCGCTTCCGAAGAGGCCATTGCAAGGACACGGTAAGTATAATCCGAAGATTGATAAGAATTTGGAAGCGAAGAAGACGAGCGTGGATCCGCAGAGAAGGAGATACGCGAGCGCGAGATCTAGATATGCTCCGATTAGAGCGGAAAATGTCCATGAATGACTCGCGTGGTAATCCATTAATTCTTCCAAGTGTTTGATAAAATTACTCTAATAAAGTTCACGTAAAAACCCTAATTTCTTCTTCATCTTCTTCTTCTGCTTCTTCTTGTTTTTGGTTTATCGGTTTTTGTTGTTGCAGTTGCAGATATAGCAGCAGCAGCAGCTCGTGTTGCACTGGGCAAAGAGTGAAAAAGATTCCCAATCTGGTTTTTGTTGAACCGCCCGGTTTAACGACGACGAGTCGAGTGTTAGACCGGTCTTGTTTTAGAATCTGAGTTGATTTGTGGCGTACCCACTACAGTCCTCCGCTCTACCAAGCTAAGGTCGGTCCGAGTTGAAATCTATAATAACTGATTTCAACTGCCGCGACTTAATTGACTAATGTGAAAACTCGTAGTTTGACTTACCAAGACTTAAAAGTTGGTAAACTGGTAGTGAGACCGTTATTGTTCTTTACAATATTAATTAATTTTTAATTTTAAGATACCATTCTAATGATTTGAAATATATAATGTAAAGTTTAAGTTGTTAGTACAAGATTTGACTAACAACAAAAAAACTTGGTGACGAATCGAAAGACCGTGTGACGAACGTCCCAAATGAATTTTAGACTACAAGGGAAGAGTCTAAGAATGACTATTGTGAGGAGCACCTGTGTTGTTAGCCAATGACCATTCGATTGATGCATAAGTTTGAGTTAAGTTGACTAAAGTAATAAAATTGGGTAGAAAGTTACTATGGCAAATAAGTAACTTACCCAAAAGGATGAAACTTTAAGGTATTTATAGTAGAGGGTTAAGGCTCACCTGACACCATGGTGTTTGTGAGGGAGGGTGTGGTCCCGCTTCTAGGTATGGTCTCATGTTAGGTCTTACCCAGGTAATCTCAAGTCGACCTTGTTCTGTCCCAAACTCATCTTAAGATTCAAGTCTCACCTATCCTGCCTCAATTCGGCATGGTGCCAACCTTGTTTTGCTTCGAGCCCATTTCAAGATTTGAGATTTTCTTCATCACCATTACCTCGAAAGGTTGAGGTGATGGTTATGTAGCTTATGACGTCCTCATTTTGTCTCGAACTCAGCTCAATACTCAGGAATTTTCCTCATGATCGTCACCTCAAAGGGAGAAGGTGACGGTGTTCTAAAATTTTATAGTTATGTCATTTATTTCAAGTTGGACTGTGGTACCTCTGTTCAGAACATTATCCTTTAGGTCGGAACATAGTGCTTTAGGTTGGAATGCGGTTCGACACAAATTAATATTTTTAACTTGAACGAGATTGATTAAGTGGTGTGACGATTTCGACTCTCCTAGATTTCATTTGCTTGTAATTATTTTATACTAAATCTATGTTTTATTTATAAATTCCTAAATTACTAGCTATTTTTTAGTATAAAACTGTTAAATAAATTTATGGATAATTTGGTAATAAAGTGCTAAAAAAATTATTTCGTAACAAGTTAATAAATAAAAGACTTATTTACGGAATAACCAAAATTTAATCTTCTTTAAAAAAAATAATTAGACTTGTACTAACAATAAAGAACTAAAGTCTTACGATATTTAAATCAATGAAATTTAGATAAAACCAGCAAATCCTCGTGAGGTGGACTAGTTAAGATAATAATTTAAGTTTAATTTATTTTTATATATAAAAGGAAAAATAAAAATAAAATACACTTAATTTGATTTTTTATGGAGCGGATTTAGCCAATAGTTATTCCATCCAATCTTTGCTTAGAAGGTATGAAGGGGCATCGGGTCAACAAATAAACTTGAATAAATCGTCTTTGTTCTTTAGTTCAAATGTGGGGAAAGAAGCAAAACAATGGTTTATCGATAGACTGGGTATCAGTAACAGTGTTCCACATTCAAAATACTTGGGTCTTCCTTCCTTGGGTCACAAGAGTGCGGTGCAAATGTTTTATTTCATCAAAGATAGAATATGGAAATCACTCCAACATTGAAATTCCATATTATTTTCAGCTGGAGGGAAGGAAGTATTGATCAAAGCAGTTGCCCAAGCCCAACCGGTTTCAGAATTCCAAAGTCATTATGCCACCAAATCAATTCGATGTTTACAACGTTCTGGTGGGGTGATGGATCAGGCACTTAAAAAATACATTGAAAAAGCTGGGACTCAATGTGTAGAGCTAACTCTCTTGGGGGCCTAGGTTTTAAGGAATTGGAGGCATTTAACAAAACTCTTCTAGCCAAACATGGTTGGAGATTTATTCAAAACCCGGACTCTCTTGTTGCCCGAGTTCTGAAAGCCAAATATGATCCTGATCATCCTTTTGGGACTCTCACATCTAGAGAGGTGTTTCTAAGATTTGGAGAAACATTTTGTGTTGTAGGGAGCTGCTACGAAAAGGCATTAGATGGAGAGTGGGTAACGATTCAAGCATTGACATATTCAAAGACTGTCACGACCGCCTCCGTAGGGTGATGTCATGACTGGCACAGGATACCGTATATGTCATACTTGAACGTATACGATACTCTGTCAGCCTTCGTCCTTTAAGACATTATACTAATTCACTTAGATTTTTTTTCAACAAGACGTCATTCTCATTCATATTAACAAAATCTACATAATCAAAACTTTCCAAAATATAAGTACATCAGCAAGTATATCATTCATACTCATTTTCACATTCTATCTATGTGATATAATTTTTTTTTTTGCTAATGTTATATATACATAATCATAACAAAATAACAACTTCAAAATTCTCAACAATACATACATATCAAAAGGAAGGATATTCTATCATTCGCGTGTCTTTCCTTTTCCCATGGGATCCGAACCTGAAATGTGTCAGAATTTGAGTGAGTAACCGTAGCTCAGTGAATATTCCTAACTATGACATCATTTATGCATTTAATAAAAGTCACATTATTCAATTCTTTTAAAATCATATTCAATATGCATGAAACATTTCATAATACATACATGCTCATAAAGTTTAATTTAAACATATAGATTTTTTGCGAAATCATCAATCTCCCTCTTGCTAGTAATGAAGCGGGTAAACACTCCCTATTACGCACCCATAAGGAGTATACGCTCAGCCTCACATTACCCAATTTTTTTTCTGCTATAAACCATTTTAAATTAGGACTAAATCCCAATTTCATTCAGAAGATTATCATTCGGACCATGAGATTAAACAATCATCATGTGGGGTTGTCTTCTGGAAATGATTTCATGTTTTAACTTGCTCTAGTAAGTCCAAAATATGCTCCAATAAAATATTTTCATGAATTCAAATAGTGCAATAATTATAGATATATTCATGATTTGAAACACATCATTCATATTTATAATGCTATATACAAATATCCAAAGTTAAGATATACTCACAACATAAGACTTTCACCAAGTCCACAACACACGCACTTAGTCTCTTTTCACCATTTCACCCAACAAATTCTTGCTGAAAAATACACACAAACAGTACAAGCACCATACTTGCTCAATTCATGTCTCAACCTACTTCAATTCAACATTGCACACATTCAATTTCACATTCCAGCATATGAATTTATCAACTAAATCATCAATTAATAACTAATTCAACCAAAATGTACTGGTAAGCATCTTACCAAATCAATCTCTAATCTGAAATTTTTCCAGCAACTTGTACACATCATTAAACTCAAAATTTCAAATACTTTGCACTCCAATCTCTGTAATTTATCATCACAGAATAGTCAAGACCAATTTTCAATCATAATACACTATAAAACACTACAATTTCAGTCACTAAAATGGGTTCTAACACCCTTGTTCAGCCAGGTTTGGAATACCCAAATCAATGATAGAATTTCAGTGAATTGAACCTCAATTAATTTACCCAACAACAAGGAATTTTCTCTAATTGTTTCAACCAATAATTTACCCAATTTCAGCCATTCAAATACATTAAATTACTACCATTCAATCACTGAAACTTAATGAATTCATTATTAGAAAACTTACCCATAATCCAGGAATCCAAATTCATCACTTTCCAATTTCAAACTAGCCATGGAAAGTTGTCGCATGTCACATATAATGTATAGAATGAAGAGGAGAGTTTGAATATGAAACTTTCACATCTAAAACTATGGATCTCACCTTCATTTGGAGCTCTAAAATCTCCTTCTTCAACAGTTTTTTCAGTTTCTCTCTAGCTCAATGTTCTGTTCTACAACTTCACTTGCACATTTTAGCAACTAAATCAACCCATGCCAACACACCAGCAAATCAATGACGTGGCTAATCCATCATGCCAGCAAGCTAATAGGTGTCTAAATGAGTTCATGGTGGCTGAATTTGATCAAGACACCTATTACATAGCATGCACAAACCACCTTATTCATGTAACTTCCATTCATTCAATTATTCACCTATAAAAACTATTCATTCATTAAATTAACAACTTCATTTAATCATTTACCAATTAATGCTACCATCCTTATTTAAGTTAATTTAATTATACCCTTATCTAACTTCAATTCACATATTTAATTCACTTAATTTAATTCATATATTTAATTTATATTCTTCACTTTATGTATTTAGCACTATTTTTCATACGTACATATATTTGACTCTTACGTATATATACACATATTATATATCCGAATATATGCGTAAGTCAACGTATGTATTTAATTAAAACTACGGGGTGTTACAAAAACTCTTAGCTCCCCCGTCCATACTCCTTTAGACCTATCACAGCTGCAGCTAGCCCCCAACAACTCATGGTTGGGGATTTAATTGGGGATGATGGCTTGTGGGACATTGAAAAATTAGGGGAGATGTTCATGGTTGGGGATTTTGTTGGGGATGATAGCTTGTGGAATGCATTGTGAAGATTCCTTTAAGCCAAAGAAAACTCCTGATAGATTGATATGGCACTTCACAAAGAACGAAGAATATAAGGTAAAAAGTGGGTATTGGGTCCAAATTCAAGACCCTCGCATAGCTGAAGCATCACAAGGGCGCTAATCTAAAGGAATGTGGGCAAAACTCTGGAATCTCTCCCTTCCTCCCAAGGTTAGAATCTTTGCCTGGAGACTATTGAATAATGTGCTCCCCACCTATGAAAATCTTTGGCGTCTGAAGATAATCCCATCTCCAACATGTTGGTTATGCGAAGAGGAGACCGAATCAAGTGGCCATGTTATAACTCAAAATCAAAACCTCGTCCTTCAACTATAACTTATACCTCGTTTCGTAACTAATAAGGCTACCCAACTTTGGGTGGCAGAAAACTATTTCGGTTTCGCGGATTAAAATTACTAAACGTTTATTTAAAAGTACTAGAATTGGAGAGTTTTTAGAGAAAAAAAAAAGTTGTATGAGTTTGGCTTTTAATGAACCGAGTTGAACCGGACCGGTTTTTGAACCGTTGAGATGAACGGGCTGTCCACGGAAGTGGAGTTGACCGATACAAACTCGCGAAAGATGAGGTGTTCGGGACAAGATGCGGTTTTTCATAATGTTTTTTATTTTTTTTCTATATTTTGATTTTATTTTTCTGTTTTATATTTTTTTTAAGATTAATGTTCTGTAAATCTGTATCATTAGGTTATTTTTTATTATGTATTCACGTGTGATAATAATAATAATAATGCTAATATAATTTTGTATTTATTATGTATTCACGATATTTCTTGATATTATTTGTTGAATTAACAAAAATAATTATTATCATAAGATATATTGCACCTAATTAACACTCTTACTCAATCAAAGAGTTTTTAAATAAATATTAATTGCAGTTTTACATATGGCTAAATTTTATAAAAACTATTTTCTTATAATTGCAAAATTGACATTTATATGATTAGTATTAATAAGTATTATTAATTCTATTTACTTTTCTAAGACTGTACTAATTTTATAGAGTTATTCTCAAATTATTTTATAAACAAAAATAGTTGAAGATTTGATTGATACAGTGGAATTAAGTATAGGTTTTTTAAATTTCGATTTTTCTATACCTTTCTAACTTCCAATTTTTTACTCTAACATACCCTTTTATCCCTTTTACTTATTATAATCATATCAAAAGACTAAAACATACATAATTTTTAATAAAATTTATTTAGTTTTAATTAATTTATAATAAAATCAAGTGTAGCCAAAGTGCATTTCTACTAGTAAAAAAGAAATCTATATCTAATATCTATACTATTATAATAAGAATACTTAGGGTAGTTGACGGTGAAACTTTTTTTCTATCCAAAATATCCTTGATAATTTTATCTTTTTTTTTTTTAAAAAAAAATTAATTTTATTGTCAATAGGGCTAAACTAGTAATTTTATAATAATTAATTTTCAGTTTTTTCCTATACCTTACATTTTAGGCTTTTCCCCCCCTTATTTTTACCCTCATCCATATTTTTAAATGATTTTAGTAGGGGTGTCCATCCTACCCATCCCCATCTTTTAGGTTGAGTTTGGTTAGGTCTAAAAATTTGTAACCTGATCTTGTCTGGATAAGATTTTATAATCAACGTGAATCAACCGAACTAATACAAAATAATAGTTATTACTCTATTCATTATTTTCATCATAAACATTTACCATGATTAAATTAGCTAAAATTTTATGATGTAAATAATATAAAAAAAATCATCTTAATAACTCTCATAATATTTGTATTGACTTTCATATAATTTTATAAAAATATTATTTAAAATTCATATATATATATTAAGTAAATTATGTAATTTTGTAATAAATAAATTAGTTGATTAACCCAATCACCGACCCAAACCAACCCAAACCAACCCAAACTCATTAGGTTGGATTGGGTTAAGTTTTCTTCCACACCCTTATTTTAGTTATGTTAAAAGACATATATAATTTTTTTTTTAATTATTTTTTAAAATAAATGTGTACAAACACTAGTGGAAAGGAAAAACTTCTTTTTTTTTTTTTTTTGTTTTCCTTTTCGCTGGTTAAAAAGTAGGAAAATGATAAGTAGGTAATTAAAAAAAAAAACGGTTAGAAAGTTGAGATTGACAACAGAAAGCAAAAAAATAAAAAAATTAAGAGAAACGAAAAAAAGGGACGATAGTTTTAGATAGATTCTTTTGTATCTTTTAGTTGTACTCAGTTAACAAACTTCGATTAATTGCAACTCAATATTTTCTAAAAACTCTTATAAAAAACCCAACCTTTCCAATTAATTAACTTATCTTCTTCTTCTTCTTCTCGATTCTCTTCTCTTCTCTTCAACGTATTGTAACAATGGCTGGTGCCGTTATGATTGCTTCCGGCGGCGGCGATGGCAGGCCGAAGAACTACCCGGGGAGGATGATGGGTTCCGTTTTCATGGCATACTTGATCGCCGCTTTCGGCGGTCTAATCTTCGGTTACGACATCGGTATTTCCGGTGGTGTTAATTACGTCGATGACGCCGTTCTTAGAGGAGTTCTTTCCGTCTACAGAACTGAAAGTGGGATACAATCAAAGAATCAGTACTGTAAGTTCGACAGCCAGATTCTGACGCTGTTCGCTTCGTCTTTGTGTGGCGCTTGTGGCTTCGTTCTATGCTGCGACTGTTACGAGGGTGTTTGGAAGAAAGAGGTCTGTGTTTTTCGGTGGTGCTGTGTTCTTGTGTGGTCGCATGTTGCTCGGTATTGGTGTTGGGTTCGCAAATCAAGTATATATATTATGATTTTTTTTTTTCAATCTTGTTTAATATATATTTTTGCTTTGCAATTAAATTATGTACAAACTAAATTTGTTGATCATGTTGGCGTATTTCTGGTTTTTATTTTGAGCAAGAAAAATGATATTTAGCTTGAAAATTAGACATCATTTTACGGTAATGTAACAACTTTTTTATCATATCTCATTTAATGATATCTTATTTAATGTCGTCCATATTAAATGAAGTATTATTAAAACATCTGTAATTTTAAAAATTAGAATAAAATAATATCTTTGATTAAGGTCTCTAACTTAATGTGATTGGGGTAACACAATTTGTATTATAATTTCTATCTCAAGTAATATAACATTACTATATTATTTATTATTTTATTTATTTTGTTTTAATTAATATATTTATTACTCTCACTCTTTTTAGAGTACAAATGTACCTTAATTAGGAGATTTGATGGTATCTCATTTTAGTGTTGAGAAACATTAAATAAAATATTTTTAAATATGATATTTTTAAATTTGATGTTGAGGCAGACATATTAGATTTGTGTAAAAATAATTTATACCCACGAAATAATTATTTTTGTATGAATATACTTATTTTGATTCAGTTTAATTAATTATTATAATCTTTTTCTTAAAATTTTTAAATCTAATTTTATGAATTATATTACATTTAAATATAAACTCACAAATTTAGAAAAAATTTATTCTTTTTTGTTATTATGTTTAAGTAAAAAATAAGGATTAAATCTAATTGTTAAGTTATCCATAAAATCCAATCATTATTTTGTCTCCTAATAAAACTTTTATGTTCAAATAAATAATATAAATATAATTTATATATGCCAATCATATTAAGTTAGTCTTCAATAAGGATATTGCTTTATACTATTTTTAAATTACAAATGTATCCTTATAAGTTTTAATAACACTCAATTTAATGTGAAAAATATTAAATATAATATTATTAAATGAGGTATGATGTGGAGGTTATCAAATCATATTTGTGTGAAATAGTGTCTAGTTTTCAAGCTACGTAGCACTTCTCTTTGAGCAATGTTACGAATCACTGCCACATTAGCTTTTAACTTTAATACATCAAAATAACACATTTTTTAATGAAATTACAAATCTGATATGGATGCTTGACATATACATTTGTAGCAATTGGCGGGGCATTTCAATCTCCTTAGCATTTATTTTTTATTTTTTTTACTGGTTTTCAATTCTGGGTGTTTATTTTCTACTTTAAATAATATAGAGAAAAGGATGGTTTTTTCTTTTTTTTTCCCTGTTGTTATGTTCCAAGTTTCATCCACTCTGCTGTTATATACCCTTTTCCATGTTTCAGTCTCGGCTCCTTAAGTAAGTTCATATTTATTGTGCATGTTATAGAAAAGGTTTATTTATTTATTTATTTTTTAATTACAAACTCTTTTTCATATTTTTTCACAGACCCTTTTTTTTCATATTTATTACAGATCCTTTTTTATTTTCTGTTTTGTTTTTTTATTTTTTTGCTGTTAATCAGATACCCTTTCTCATATTTTTTTTAATCGGAGATATTTTTAGGTTTATATATTACTGCCCTTTTAATTTTACATATTACTGTGTTTTTAGGTTGATCTACTGTGTTGTTAAAGACCCTTTTCCATGTTTCAGTCACAACTCTTTTTAAGTTTATATTTCATTGTGTGCATGTTACAGAAAAGATGGTTTTTTTATTATTATTTTTTATTTTTACAGACCCTTTTTTCATATCTTTAACACACCCCTGTTATATATATTTGTTTTGTTTTACTGTTAATCAGATACCCTTCTTCATACTTTTTTTAAACCGAGATATATATTTTTTGGTTTATATACTACTGTTAGTATATAAACCTAAATATCTTATGATATTTTTTTTTTCGTTTGTTCAATTTGCAGTCTGTGCCACTTTATCTATCAGAGATGGCTCCATGCAAGTACCGTGGTGCATTGAACATAGGGTTTCAATTGATGATTACAATTGGAATCACTTGAAAAGACATTCGATTAATTTGGAATCCCGCCTGTGAATCGTCATTTCAGGAATTAAAGAAGTGCCTCACGACAACACCGGTACTAATCACTCCACGAAATGGAGTTGGATTTTCACTATACACCGACGCCTCTCTCCAATGCTTAGGTGCAGTGCTAATGCAAGAAGGCCAAGTTGTTGCATATGCTTTGAGGCAACTAAAGATTCATGAGGGTAATTACCCAACACATGACTTGAAACTTGCAACTGTAGTATTCGCACTAAAGTTATGGCGTCATTAGCTATACGGTGAACGATTTTAGGTCTTCTCGGATCACAAGAGTCTTAAGTACATCTATACTCAGAGAGACCTAAAACTCCGCCAAAGACGATGGTTGAAATTCTTGAAAGATTATGACTTTCAACACCAGTACCATCTTGGTAAGGCCAATGTTGTCGCAGATACCCTGAGTAAAAAATCTTATGTTGCTTGCACTCTTAACTTCGAGACGGGGAAGTTGGCTACAGAGATGGAAACTTTTAACCTACAACTGATTGAGGAGATGAAGATCACGACTCTCTCGATTATCAACCAACTCTGAGCTGGTTCAAAAGATTTTAGCAACTCAGGCCAACGACCTTATGTTAATGGAGAAACGAGAACTTCTACTCAGGGGACAAGACCTTCCTCACTGGTCGGTCTCTGAAGACGGAGCCGTTTTATACAAAAAATTTCTCTGTCTACCGAATGATCCCGAGGTTCGAAAAGAAGTGCTTATTGAAATGCACTATTTGAGGTTCACTATGCATCTTGGAGGAGACAAGATGTGAAAGGATGTCAAGCGACAATTCTAGTTTTCTGGAATGAAAAATGCGATTGCAGACTTTGTTACTCGATGTCTCATTTGCCAGCAAGTAAAGGCAAAACGCGCACTTCTCTCTGGACTTTTCCAGCCTTTACCTATTAGAGAATGGAAGTGGGAGAACATTGCAATGGATTTTGTTATTGCCTTGCCTCGAAATAATAAAGGGCAAGATGCAATCTGGGTTATCATTGATAAACTTACAAAGTTTGCACACTTTTTGCCAATAAAGTTCACAAATAACCCCGCCAAGCTTGCCGGATTGTATAAAGAGAGATCGTACGCCTCCATGGCATACCACTCAGGATCGTCTCTGATCGAGACCCTCGATTCACATCAAAGTTTTGACAGAGCTTTCAGAGTAGAATGGGCTCCAGGATTACCATGAGCACAACTTTTCACCCTCAGACTGATGGGCAGTCAGAGCGTCTTATCCAGATCTTGGAGGACATGTTACGTTGTTGCATTTTGGATTTTCATGACGGATGAGCAAAACACTTACATTTGGCTGAGATTGCATACAACAATAGCTACCAAACTAGTATCGGCATGGCACCGTACGAGGCTCTCTATAGTCGCTTTGCAGATCTCCTGTATGCTAGTTAGATATGGCAGATCGACCACAATCTAGTTCAAGAGACTTTTGAGAAAATCACACTAGTAAAGGAGCGACTTCGTGTTGCACGAAGTCGCCAAAAGAGCTATGCTGACAAGCGAAGACACCCTTACACATCCCATTCAGGCTTTTGGCACAACTATTTAAGGCATTTCTTTTACTTGAGGTATGCCATCCTATTAGAATATATACAAAGGTAGTGGAACTAAGTGAAACAATAGAAAATGGCCTAGTAAACAAATGACAATATTCCAATGCAATTTATTTTAAAACAGAAAAAGAGTAGAAATACCAATTTAACCTTTATCTTAAACAGAATCATTCATGGGTTTAGAAGGTATATGGATCAAACACCTTTGGGTGTGCTTTGAGGCAAGGAACCCCAAAGTGGCCTCAAGGTTAATTTGGGGGCTTAAGCTTAACTTTTTCATTCTTTTTGTTTCAAGAACATTGAGGCATGTGCCTCAAGGCTTAATCCTTGAGATTATATGAAGCTTAAGCTTCTATTTGCATTTTTTTTTCTCAATTTTTGCAAAATTAAATTTATGATTATAATTTTTAGACAATTACAACCAATTATTTTAGCTGTTAAGGGCTTATTCTCACTAATTTGAAAGAAATTAAAACTTTTGCTCTTAAGGATAAAAGGTTTCCAGAAAGGGCCCTTTGTTAGTAACATATCTTTAAGTTTATTAATAATAGTGGAATTTCAACTCAAAGCTTTTAAACAAATGATTCTAAACAATAGTGAGAAGCGGGAAAAAAAAACCTATTTTTGCAGTCACAAGGATCTTCAAAAACAAGTAGTAAAGTTTCCCAAAAGCTTATGGTGTTGTCAGAGAATTCAAATAAATTACACAGGTATGGTCAAGTGCTCCCAAGTCCCAGCCATGAAACTAATGACCTCTTAAACCAACCAGCAGACTAATTAGTTCTGAAAATAACCATTGACATGCCAACATGAAGGAACTGAACCATACAGTGCTAGTGGCTCAAGAAAGGTTGCCCTCCCAACATCTGGTACTTTCGTGGCATCTCTTCGAACATGATAGCATCTAACAAATCATTAATCAAAAAAGTACCACCAAAACTAGGTTATGGATCTGGAACAAGGAAAGTTCCCTTTGTGCCCAAGCTTTCTCATGTAGGCTATGTAGCCTACATGATGTTGCACTATCATGGTTCCATCAACTTATGCTGAGTTTGCTCTATAACTATGATAATCTCCTCCATGCATACATTTAGTTGATGTTTCCAGCAACAAAAGGGCATAAACCACTCAACAAGAGGAGATAACCACTCTTTAACCCGAAGAACAAGTGGAGTGAACACTTCAAATTAAGATTAAAACATAATAGAAAAAGAAAAAAAAAATGCTTCAAGCTAGCCATAATTTTAATGCTGTCATCACTCCCGAAAATGGCTTATGAGATAAATCTAGCTCAAGCCTTTTTTTTTTCCTTATATGTGGATGGCCGAGTTAGGGTTCAAAGCTATTAGCACACATTTTACATCTCTTTTGTCAAAACATTAAGCCAAGGGTTAAACCACATTAGCTCAAGATTGTATAGGATTTTGGTGAATAACTATCTTTGAGAAGACGGAAATCCTCATTTGCTAGGCATAGCATGTAAAGTGGTGGGGTAGGGAAGGCGAATAGGGATGGCTTACTAACCCTTTCTCAAAGTTATCAAGTCTCCCTCTTCATAATAGAAGAGTAGGAGGAATTTAACAAGACATGTCAAGTGTCAACAGCAACAAAAGATCAGTTGTAAAAACGCAAGAAGCTTAATGCCATGATTCCTCTAAATACTAGCATGAACCAAATCATTAAATCTCAAGGAATCCCATTAAAGTGGTCATAGTTTGTGGAAGGAGAATATTCAACTGGCATCCAAACGAGCATTGTGCTTGAATGAGGAAAGGACATACCCATTGGTGCCCCAACTAGAAAACTTGATAAGAAAACATATTAGAAAAGTCTTCTGCTAAACTAAATGGTAGGCCAACGGCAATACAAAATCATTTATATCATTTATCTTAATCAATCCTACTACTAAAGTGATGATAACATGTGGTAGAATACCATTAAAATAGGCATCAAAATAAGCATTGTGCTTGAACAAGGAAGAGGACATAACCTTTGGAACACCAACTAGAAAACTTGATAAGAAAGGGAATTGGGATGGCCAGTGGCAATATAAAACCCTTATCCACCTATTCATAAAGCTCTTGGCTAGTAAAAAAAATTTAGAGTAAATGTGGCTCTTGAGATCCATCATTGATCAAGATACCATCAAAGAAGTAAGGAATAACTCATGTAGAAAAATGTAGGAAGGAATTCTCAAGGAAATCAAACTACATCACCCTTACTTGAATGTTAGAAGAGTCTATTGGCATACTTGCATCAAACCTACAACAAGTGCAATCAAAGTACAAAAGTTACACCAAATCACCAACATTCCCAAGTTAATAAACCAACTAGGAGCGCCTACCAAGTCTTAGATTTGAGGAATGGCAACACCACAATGAACCAATTATCCTGTCAACACCTAATATTTATCATCGGTATCAAAATTGGTCTTTAATGGATGAGGTTTCCAGAGTAGAATGGGCTCTAAGATCACCATGAGCACAACCTTTCACCCTCTGATTGATGGACAGTCAGAGCATCTTATAAAAATCTTGGAAGACTTGTTACGATGTTGCATTTTGGACTTTCATGATGGATGGGCAAAGTACTTACATTTAGCTGAGTTTGCATACAACAACAGCTACCAAACTAGTATCGACATGGCACCGTACGAGGCTCTCTATGGTCGCCCTTGCAGATCTCCGGTATGCTGGTTAGATATGGCAGATCGACCGCAGTTGGGCCTTGAACTAGTTCAAGAGACTTCTGAGAAGATTACCTAGTAAAAGAGAGACTTCGTGTTGCACAAAGTCGACAGAAGAGCTATGCTGACAAGCGGAGGCAGCCTCTAGAATTTGATAAGGGGGACTTGGTTTTTCTAAAAATTCAGCCCACAAGAGGTTTCAAACGCTTTGGGATCAAAGGAAAGCTCTCCCCACGGTATATCGGTCCATTTCAGATCATTGAACGTATTGGCAAACTTGTTTATCGTCTGTCCCTTCCATTGTCCATGTCTAAGGTTCATGACATTTTTCACGTATCCATGCTTCGAAAGTATCGCCCTGATCCTTTGCATATCATCCCCCTAGTCGAGGTTCGGGTTGAGGAAGGAAAAAGGTATCAGGAGAGAGCGATACAGATTTTGGATAGAAAAACTCAAGAACTAAGGCAACCTAGCATACCACTTGTGAAGGTGCTCTGGGATCATCATGGAGTAGATGAAGCAACATGGGAACTAGAAGCAACAATTAAATAGAAATACCCTGAATTGTTTTCTAGTAATAACTGATGATGCGATACATTGTACTATTTCACTTATCAATAAAATGATGAAACTTTGGTTACAAATATCTTAATACATCATTTCACTTGAATAACTATGCAGATGTCTGAAAATAATATCGATGGATATAGTGACGCACACACGCAATGGCCTCCTTGGCAACCTGTGGCGAATCCTTCAAGATCTGAGTCTAGTCACAACGACTTTCCATCACCACACATACATCGATCCTTATCGCAAGAGCGCGCATGGATTTTTTGAAACAATTTTGCCCAAAACAATCTCGTGCCCTCATCTTGGCAGGATCTTCTACCAAAATTGCCAGGAGGCCGGATTCGAGCGACAACACGAAAAAGCATCCCACCGCTCAACCTACTTCCCCTTAAACGATGCGACCAACGCCCTACACCACCACCTGTTAAGCAAAGGTTGAAATCTTCTGAGGACGAATTCGACTCCATTTGCTCTCCATGGTTTCATGATGTTGAGGATTCCACTGGCCACAGTGCCATTCAGGGACCATATAAGCATTACCCTGAACTAGCAAACGATGATGACGACAGTGAATCTCACGCAGATAACTATCATGACTACTTGGACTGATTTCGAGGGCGAAATCCTTTTAAGGGGGGTAGAGTGTAATACCCTAGGTATGCACAAAAAAAAAAAAAAAATTGTTCGGGTGCATTTTTCCTATTTAAGAACCCCTCCCCCCTCCTCATTTCTCACACCAAAATCACTCCTCCTTGTGATTTTCCTTCTCTCTTTCACTCATTTTGAGTTTTTGTCTTCTCTTGAGACTCTCTGTGCTGTGCAATGCAGTTTTGCCCAGGGGAAGGCGCTAGTTTTCAAAAGAGTTTTTATCTGAAGGTGGGGAACGAAACATAGGTTTGCGTGTCTAATAACTTTTATTAAAGTTTACATTCATTTATCATTATGTCTGCTATTCATTTATAACTGCATTATTGCGTATAATGTTCATATTGCCATACTTATGCCTGTATATTTGGAGTTCATGTATTACACTGTTGTTATGCCGGATTACGGTCAATCTGGCTCAACCAGACTCAGTCTTGTCCACAATAACTTTAAATAGTGAACGGGAGGCAGCGTGCTGCTCTAGACGATTGGTATTTAAGTAGACCTCGTGTCTCACCTCTCAACTGGAGACTGATCTGGTTGGCCTTATTTGAAAGCTATAAGCTTATACAAGTAATACTGAATGTCCTAACCTTGCACGCAATGATATCGACCCTGATAAGGATCACTAGACGTTGCCAAATCCTGTCTAAATGTTAAGTAAAGACCGGACCAGTTCATGCATTGGCATCATACATAGCACCACGTAGGGACGTATGTGGTTTATGATTCATAGAATAGTTAGAAGCGATGCTCACTATTCATTATATTTCTCTGGAGAGGGACGTACAATGAGAACCTTGCTACTCCTGAGGAGGGACATCTGTACGTGAATCCAGAGCGCCGTTCCTGAGGAGGGACGTACAATGAGAACCCGGCTACTCCTGGGGAAGGACATCTGTACGTGAACTCGGGCGATGTACAGTCATCAAACCAATACGAGACGGTGTCATGCATACATACATATTGGATTGATTATGATGCTCTGATGTGTATTTAAGATATTTGATTATGAAGTTTGCTTTATTAATTGTTATATTTACGAACTATTTTACCCACTGAGCGTGTAGCTCACCCCGTTGTTATCTAATTTTTCACATGAGATTAGGGTGGACTGGGTGCAGGTTTTTGAGCCCACATTTTGTACCCTTTGATTATTTATTAGGGATTTTGGGAGAATGTTCCCTTAACTATTTCATGTACAATTATATTATGAAATTAATGAAATCAGACTTGTACTTAATCGTGTTTCCGCGTACTCAATTATCGTTATAATGCATTCGCGCCCCGTCCGTGAGTGTCCCGCCGGTTTAGGCGCGTCCGGGCGGGGTGTGGCATAATTTAGTACACTCATGCATATACATTATTATATGATTATTCATGCATGCACACAAAATAGTTTAATATTTGGGCTATCACTTTGTTATAATTTTTTATCATACACATATTGATCAGTGTTTAACATGCATTCATCTGGTCAACTTTGCATGGTTTTACCGTTTCACGTGTATTGTACTTATTGCTTTTATCATTGGTTTAATCGATAGAATCGCTCATGTTTAACTGTGTTAATCGTACCTTAATCTTGTCAAAAATATTTTTAAATGTTAGTCTATGTTTTTGACAATGTCATAAACTTATAATGATAAAAAATTGAGTTTCTTTCACGTGTCAGTGAAAGAACGTGTCACGCCTGGAATGCACCGCAGCGCATTCTACCCAGACGTGATGAGTACTCTACCCCTCAACCCGCAGGTCTTGGGAGCACTCCAGCCATTATATACCACATAATATTGTCACATCCCAGTACACAGCATCGCCGCAGCGTCTAGTACCCCCGGGATCATTTGTCCCTACTATTCCCTCATGAATAGTAAAGGGCCTCCCCCAGATTCGAACTCACAACCTCATAAGGTTTGATTTCGCAATCTGAGTAGCCACTGAACCATTGGCTCAGTGGTTACTCAGATTGCGAAATCAAACCTTATGAGGTTGTGAGTTCGAATCTGGGGGAGGCCCTTTACTATTCATGAGGGAATAGTAGGGACAAATGATCCCGGGGGTACTAGACGCTGCGGCGATGCTGTGTACTGGGATGTGACAATATTATGTGGTATATAATGGCTGGAGTGCTCCCAAGACCTGCGGGTTGAGGGGTAGAGTACTCATCACGTCTGGGTAGAATGCGCTGCGGTGCATTCCAGGCGTGACAAAAAGGCCTTATGTATACGACGCCCCTGACGTAGGCTGACGTCATGACCGGCACAGCATACTATACACTGTACATACCCATATACAGAATATAATACACTGTCAGCCTTCACGTACTCTCACAATACTTCCCAAAATGTACAGAATTTTTTTTTAATATACCACACATCAAATCAAATCAAATATATATAGATGATCATTCACTCACATTTATTCCATTCATTCCACAAATTAAATTTTCACCTGATAAATATCTATGATCATCTCATTTCATCATCCCATATCTTAAGCTAAATATATGCCCACACATCCCATCTAGATGATAATACATATATCTATATAATGTGTGTTAAGTATACATATCAAAATAACAAAAACTATTTCCTCCAAGTAGGCATACACATACCAAACTTACTCACGGAGTTTCCTTTTCCCTTCGCCTCAATACCTGAAATATTGGAGGAAATGGGGTGAGCAAACAACAGCTCAGTGAATATAGTTCTTGAGATGGCAATTATATACATTTAGAGAAATATGACATTTAAAATTATTTCAAACACTTATTCAACACATGCATCATTCAATAAATATATTGTACATGTCAACATCATAAATTTCATGATTTTCAATAACATAATGCACAATCCCCCTCCTCCGCAAGGCAAGAGAGCGGGTCTAACCCTTGTATGGTCGTACAAGGTAGACACAACTTCTCATGACCCAATTCAATAACACCATGCACAATCTCCCTCCTCCGCAAGGCACGAGAGCGGGTCTAACCGTTGTATGGCCCTTACAAGGTAGCCACAACATCTCATTACCCAATTAACAGTCATTTCAAGGATCACAACCCTTGTTAGGACAGACCTAACGAAATGACAATGAGGAATCGCAAAGCCTCATCATTACAAACTCCAATGCTAAAATCAGTTTGCATGATCCATAAAACTCAATGCCTTATATATAATATCACATGCGTACAATCAAACAGTTTATATGCGTACAATGCCATACAAGAACCAAATCAAGAAAACTATACTCACAGTGGTTACACGAGTTTCTCTAAACTCAAGCAACAATGTTGCTTCCTCAAGAGCGTTTATCCATGCCCTTAAGCTCTCAATTTAAACACTGAAATGACCATAGATTATCATGAGAATCATCATTTACCATTTCGGTAGCTACTAAAATATCAACTCACTGTTCACAGTACTATTCATTTTTTTACTATTCACTTTTTACTATTCACTATTCACTATTACTATTTACTTTTACTATTTACTATTTACTATTTACTTTTACTATTCACTATTCACTATTCACTATTCACTTTTACTATTTAATATTCACTATTAACTATTAACTATTTACCCATTTATTTTTACTATTCATCCGAAAGATGTAAATTGTATTAAAATTGTCAAACGGTCGCCAAAACTCCAAAAATAGAATCTAACCACAGATTCAGAATCCTGACAGTCCAGGGAGCATTTTCTACCTTCCTAGCGGGTTTTCATTCACGTTGGGGTCAAAACCCCAATTTGGCAAAACGCCGTAAAACGGCTCCTACAGTCAAAATTAGTCCGCTAGAATCGTTACATCTAGCTTAGATATCAATTTTACAAAGAAATAGAGGGAAAATCACTTACCGCGAAGCTCGATTGGACGCGAATTCCGCGTCTCCCCCTTTTCTTCTTCTCCTTCTTCCCTCTGCTTCTTCTTCCGTTCGCTCCACTCTCTCTCTTTCTTTTCATTTCTTTCCAGCAACCCCTTTCATCTTTTCTTTTCTTTTCTTTTCTTTTCTTTTCTATTTGTTTTTTATGTCTCTTGTGAACACGTTGGAAAGAGATAAGCAACTCCTCATTTTGTCTTATTCATTTTGTTTTTTTTTTTTGTCTTGTTTTTTTGTTGTTGGACGTTGGTGGGAGAGAATTGATAAAGAAGATATTAAAAGATAAGTATATAAAAAAAATATCTTGATTCCATGCTTCTAAACTCCCTTTATTAACCAACTCCCCATCTTAATATTTAACTTTCATTTATTCAATCATACTTTCATTAATTCATTAAATTCATTCAATCATAATCAAATCCACATTTTTAATTAAATCATACACGCGTATATTTAGCGCATACGTATCAAATACGTGTATTATAACGTGTATATTAGCTCATACGTATAAAATACATGTATTATATATCTCGATATACGTGTAATTTAACGTATATATTTAATTAAATTTACGGGGTGTTACAATCTCCCCAACTTAAGGAATTTCGTCCTCGAAATTTAGACTTAAGGACTATTCCTCAAGTGATACTCAATTCCAGAAAACTGCTCCCGCATTGCATATTCCGCTTCCATGTTTGCTCTTCTTGATACGTAGTATCCTCCCCAACTTAGTGGTGAGTTATACCCATAACATAGATGAAATTCGAATGATTCTGGACACTTATCAACTGTGATCGTAGTGCAAATCGGTAAGGCAATGGACCTATCTTATCAAGGATTTCTACTGGTCCAACAAATCGCGGTACGAGCTTTCTTGTTATTCTAAATCTCATTTGGCTTTTCTGTGGTAAGACCCTCAACAAAACTGAGTCAGCCACAATATATTTCAAGGTCGATATACAAACCTTGTGTATGTACTAATATCTTATGGCACCAATAACAATAACTCCACACTTTCAATTCACAAGTTGGAGATCTATAAGGCTTATTATCAAACTTTAGAGTGCCATCATTATGCTCTTATAATAGCTATTTATACACATACGGTTACACACATAAAATATTCCTTCCAACTTCCACCAAAATTCAAATATACTAGACCCGAGCATGCTCGCAAGCATCAAAGTCACTCTCTCAGTCTGTCAGCCAGTCTGAGAGTACATATCACACTGAGAAGGAGATGAGTATCAAAACGAGTCTGCATCATATATCAGATCTCGACACAATCTTCGGATCTTAATCCGATATGAAAAATATCTGAGTACTCCCATCAAATCTCCCTATCGCACACATATACAATCTGCTCAGTCTATCAATAGAATTATGGTGTTCATTGGAAGAATATATAGACTTACCAGTCCACTAATGGTTATCCAAATGGTATCATATCTACCCATAACCCATAAGATACCATTTGACTCTCATATTCAATACAATCCATATCATCAATTTCATAACCTTTCATACTGATATCATACTCGTCTCATCATAAATTTTACTATCTGAATATAAGTATCAATTAGCTGAACATGCATCCGAGCACAAATATCAACACATGGAGTAATAGAGAGTACACGCATAACTGTAACTCTCACTCACAAACAATCTCCATGTATGGTTAACTGATAGATGTTACTCCAGTTTCAACATGTGTCCTGCTCAATGCCTCAGCAACATAGTGGAATTTCCCAGGATAAGAATTCAGTATAAAATCAAATCCTTCGGGAATTCTTGCCACATTTAGTACCTCATATTCAGTTTCTTTCCGTTCAAATAATTACTTCAGACTCTATAGAAGAAATGCTTTCATCAAATCAAACTAACGATCACCAAATTTTTATTCACTCTTAGGATAGTTATTCTCGTGCACTACCACATATCTGGAGACACACGTAATTAACCTATCCTTTTGTATCACTACAAAATTCAGATCTGGACGTGATATTCATCACGTCCCGATTCTGAAACTAGTAATCACATTTAATACTGTGAGAGCTTCCTCATACACAACGGTCCACACAATTTATAACATTCATCTGGCTTAGTTTTGTGAGTGGAACAGATTACTTCAAGGATCTTTCCACACACATTCTATAACATACATCTAATACCAGAGAACTTCTGATTTCCATCATTAACAGCAGTTGTCACAGTACTATGATCACTTTGACCTTCACAACATCCTTAATGATACTATTTAAACTAGTCACGTGATCCAAAAATTCTTATCTCAAGTCTATTCAAAACTCATATTCACCAAGCTTGGCACTCAATCAGTGCTCTCTCAGTAACTACAAGATCATTCTGAGGTGTTATTCATGCTCCTCTCATTTTTCTTGGGACAATTTCATATATCATCATCGAAGACTATGTACTCAAGATATGGTTCATATACCCATTGCATCAATCCTATAAACGTGATTAACACATTAATCAAGGTTACCAACATTTCATAAGATCCATATCTTGTCTTAAAATAGTTTTGCATTACATCCTTTTCTCGAATTCTTAACTGATGGTGCCTAGATCTCAAAATGATCTTAAAAAAAAAATTGGCACTATTTAGTTAATCGACTTCGACCATCTATCCATGGTAAAGGATATTCCTTATTTATTGTTACCCTGCTCAATTAACAGTAATTCATACTTAAACTATACCTTCTTTCCATCTTATCACAAATGCTCTCCAAGGTGGCATATCAAAGATAATAAATCTTTTGCTCATTAACACATTGACCTACACCTTAAATCTTCATAATTCCTCAGGTACTCTTTATATGAAGGAATGGAGATACATGTTATACTAGCATCAGTTTTATATGCTATCAATCTCCTGTCCAGGGAGCAATGTTAATAATTCATCAGAGAATACTCCAATATATCAGCTCACCACAGGAATTTGAATTAACTGCATGCCTTAGTACATTACTCTACATGCTTTGTACTAGCCATATTCTCTATTTCCTATCTTCTGTTAGATAGAAGATTTTGAGGGTAAAAATTTCTCGAGATTCAAAATGAAGATTTTTCACTTATTCAGAATATTACTTCTTTTCGGAGAGACTGTCCACTTGACATGAAAGGTGACCAGTTATACCCACAAAGCATCCAATTTCAAAAAATTTTCATTTTGAAGTCCATACTTACTTGATGACCCTCATATTTAGTACACATAATTTTTGCTAACCATATCATGGCAGATTTTGTCTCCTGTTACTCACAATTAATGATGCATTATTATATTAACAGAAGATAATTCAATTTGTCTACCATATCACCAGAGATAAAGGACCAGGTAGATCCAACAATATATCAGAATATACACAATAACAAAATGTTGCTCATACCTAGTATCAACGTCTTACTCATCTTTGGATCTGGTCTTGTATTTACTTTAATTTATTCTCTAAAATCTGGTGGAGTCACATTGATAAAATTTACTGGAGCATTCCATATCAGCTAACTGGCGATTAACACATCTCGTATCTTTTTTTTTTCAGATTTATAATCGACAATCATAGGTCGAGATACAATGTACACAGTTTGTGACTCATGCTCAGGCAATGGGAACCACTTCTGGTTTTCATAATTCGTTAACATCACTTCCCTTTTTCCCATTATTAATGGGTTAGGTACTAACAAAAATTAGAGTCACAAATACTGCCAAAAGCTCAACCTTACTCAATGTTTCACTTATCATGAATTTCATATTCATGCCCCAACATGTCCTTACATTACTTATTTATCTTTTTACCTAAAACTGGTGTTGATACTTCAGCTTCTAACGACGGTACAAGCTATCTCACTATTGTTGGGATTAACAATTTCACTGCAGCTTTGGCTGACCCGAAATGTATAGTCTGCCTAACAACTTACACATATAGCTGTCGTATAGGATCCTAAAATTTATTCTAGATCTTTATCATTCTCAGAATATCCATAGTGATTATTCCAAAAATAAACTATACCAGTTTATTTACTTCATGTTTGTATTTATGAGTAGGCATGTCACTACATATTCACAAGATAAACTTTTTCATGCCTTAAATCAATTTCAGCATGATGATAGAAGCCCTTATACAATAGCTTCTTTAATTAATCTCATGCCTAAATCATCTCAGAGTCTTTAACCCAATTTTCTGTCATCTCTTATCATTAGTTAGCTTAAACTTAGCTAACTTGCTTTATCAGTTTCAGAGACTTAATCCTTCTAAGATGGTCTCCACTAAGAGTAGCAAATATATATATATATATATATATTTTTTTTTTTTTTTGCTCCGTCTATTATCAGACTGCCAGTTAAGATAGGCGAGTCTCTTCTCCTGAAAGTTTCCATAACTTTCACATCTCTTTGCATTTCATCTGGCTTATCATTGAGACCTTCTACTTATTTTATTTTTACTTCAGTCTTAATTATATATGTTTTTACAGAAGTACCCACACCATTAGCATCCACATCTGGAGCTATCAATGGCTCAAGCCTCTGTCTCTCTCACATTACAACTTTGTCACAAGCTCATAAGCTGTGCATTTCGTTGTTGTTGGGTAGTTACTCGCCATATATAAGCTATATCATTTATTATCACTGGATTACATCCAGTTCTTTTTCTTTCAGCCTTCTGATCCTTTCTTGATCAGTAATTTTCATTGTTAATCTTGACTATTCGTTTCTAAATCTGAAATTCACCGACACAGGTGATTCTCAGTCAAGATAACATATTGGAATAGTACTACCCATATATATACCCATACAAACAATCATAATATCATAAAGCTTTTATCTTTTTAAGAATTTTAAACTTAGGCTCTGATACCAATATTGTCACGACGCCCCTGACGTAGGCTGACGTCATGACCGGCACAGCATACTATACACTGTACATACCCATATACAGAATATAATACACTGTCAGCCTTCACGTACTCTCACAATACTTCCCAAAATGTACAGAATTTTTTTTTAATATACCACACATCAAATCAAATCAAATATATATAGATGATCATTCACTCACATTTATTCCATTCATTCCACAAATTAAATTTTCACCTGATAAATATCTATGATCATCTCATTTCATCATCCCATATCTTAAGCTAAATATATGCCCACACATCCCATCTAGATGATAATACATATATCTATATAATGTGTGTTAAGTATACATATCAAAATAACAAAAACTATTTCCTCCAAGTAGGCATACACATACCAAACTTACTCACGGAGTTTCCTTTTCCCTTCGCCTCAATACCTGAAATATTGGAGGAAATGGGGTGAGCAAACAACAGCTCAGTGAATATAGTTCTTGAGATGACAATTATATACATTTAGAGAAATATGACATTTAAAATTATTTCAAACACTTATTCAACACATGCATCATTCAATAAATATATTGTACATGTCAACATCATAAATTTCATGATTTTCAATAACATAATGCACAATCCCCCTCCTCCGCAAGGCAAGAGAGCGGGTCTAACCCTTGTATGGTCGTACAAGGTAGACACAACTTCTCATGACCCAATTCAATAACACCATGCACAATCTCCCTCCTCCGCAAGGCACGAGAGCGGGTCTAACCGTTGTATGGCCCTTACAAGGTAGCCACAACATCTCATTACCCAATTAACAGTCATTTCAAGGATCACAACCCTTGTTAGGACAGACCTAACGAAATGACAATGAGGAATCGCAAAGCCTCATCATTACAAACTCCAATGCTAAAATCAGTTTGCATGATCCATAAAACTCAATGCCTTATATATAATATCACATGCGTACAATCAAACAGTTTATATGCGTACAATGCCATACAAGAACCAAATCAAGAAAACTATACTCACAGTGGTTACACGAGTTTCTCTAAACTCAAGCAACAATGTTGCTTCCTCAAGAGCGTTTATCCATGCCCTTAAGCTCTCAATTTAAACACTGAAATGACCATAGATTATCATGAGAATCATCATTTACCATTTCGGTAGCTACTAAAATATCAACTCACTGTTCACAGTACTATTCATTTTTTTACTATTCACTTTTTACTATTCACTATTCACTATTACTATTTACTTTTACTATTTACTATTTACTATTTACTTTTACTATTCACTATTCACTATTCACTATTCACTTTTACTATTTAATATTCACTATTAACTATTAACTATTTACCCATTTATTTTTACTATTCATCCGAAAGATGTAAATTGTATTAAAATTGTCAAACGGTCGCCAAAACTCCAAAAATAGAATCTAACCACAGATTCAGAATCCTGACAGTCCAGGGAGCATTTTCTACCTTCCTAGCGGGTTTTCATTCACGTTGGGGTCAAAACCCCAATTTGGCAAAACGCCGTAAAACGGCTCCTACAGTCAAAATTAGTCCGCTAGAATCGTTACATCTAGCTTAGATATCAATTTTACAAAGAAATAGAGGGAAAATCACTTACCGCGAAGCTCGATTGGACGCGAATTCCGCGTCTCCCCCTTTTCTTCTTCTCCTTCTTCCCTCTGCTTCTTCTTCCGTTCGCTCCACTCTCTCTCTTTCTTTTCATTTCTTTCCAGCAACCCCTTTCATCTTTTCTTTTCTTTTCTTTTCTTTTCTTTTCTATTTGTTTTTTATGTCTCTTGTGAACACGTTGGAAAGAGATAAGCAACTCCTCATTTTGTCTTATTCATTTTGTTTTTTTTTTGTCTTGTTTTTTTGTTGTTGGACGTTGGTGGGAGAGAATTGATAAAGAAGATATTAAAAGATAAGTATATAAAAAAAATATCTTGATTCCATGCTTCTAAACTCCCTTTATTAACCAACTCCCCATCTTAATATTTAACTTTCATTTATTCAATCATACTTTCATTAATTCATTAAATTCATTCAATCATAATCAAATCCACATTTTTAATTAAATCATACACGCGTATATTTAGCGCATACGTATCAAATACGTGTATTATAACGTGTATATTAGCTCATACGTATAAAATACATGTATTATATATCTCGATATACGTGTAATTTAACGTATATATTTAATTAAATTTACGGGGTGTTACAGAACGTGCTCTCATAGTAAGGAACACGCTCCTGAGCTTTTTCCCGAGACTCAGTAATTTTTTTTTCAGGGTTTAAGGAAGCCTGTGGCATTTTTCGAGACTCAAAATTTTTTGATCAGGGAAAAGGAACGCGCTCCCGCTGCCAAGGGCAAAATAAGAAAAACTTTAAGAGTTAGTGAAGGAGGAACGCGCTCTCATAGTAAGGAACGCGTTCCTAAGATTTTTTCCGAGACTCGGTAATTTTTTATCAGGGTTTAAGGAACGCACTCCTTGTAAGATGAATCTGCTCCTGTGGCATTTCTTGAGACTCATAATTTTTTTGATCAAGAAAAGGAACACGCTCCTGTTGCCAAGAGCAAAATAGGAATTACTTTAAGAATTAGTGGTTCTTGTTGAAGGAACTTGTTTCTATGCCAAACGGCCATATTAAGGAACGCGCTCCTTAATTGGAGGAAAATCTAAAAAATTTCAGATTTCAAACAAGAAGCGCGTTCCTGTGTCTTGGTGTGGTGTTCATCTATAAATACCACACTTGCTCATTTGAAGAGCAACTTTTGCGAAATCTAGAGAACTTGTGTATTTTTTGTCCAAGCCTTTTTACAAGCCAACAACAAGTTCTTTTTTCATTTAATTCTTCTTTGAAAGCAAAAGTTCGACAACATTTGATCTATTGATCCAATCTTCTGTATAATTCTCCACATCTTTCTAAACCTTGAGAAACTTGGAGAGTTTCTCTTGTGCAAGTGTTTAAGACGATTCAAGTGTTTTCTACATCATCTTTTGAGTCTTGATCGTGATTTCTATCATCCAACTTCACACAAGAAGAATCTTGGAGCCTCAACCGTCCCAAGTGGGATATACATTTCTAATCTAAATTCTTGTGATTTTGGTTTATGCAAATCAATTTTTTGTGCTTAGATTATCATCTTTAAAACTGATTTTGTATTGTTTGTATTGTGAAATCCTATCTTGATTTTCATATCAAAATACCTTTTTAATGATTTCATAAATAGTTTGAGATATCGATTCGTGTGTTAATATCATATTATATTAAATCGAAGTTTTTTATCATACTTGAGTTGTTTGATTCTTGATCTTAATCTCATATTCATTTAGAATCATCAAGTTTTGATCATCATGATATATTGATTCTCGAGCTTTAAACTTATTGTTATTTATAATCAATATCTTGATAGTTGTGCATAATCGATTCATTGTTTTACATTACATATATTTGAATCGATTGCATTTGACAAAAACCTATTTCAACGCTTTGCATCATTTAGAATCATAGTGGTTGAAATAGTAATTGTTGACTTATTCAAGATTGTAAGCTAAAATTGTTGAGAGTGTTTTTGGAACACTTCTCTATATCTTTGTAATTTTGATGTATTGTTGACTTGGTTAAGTCAACCGGGATATTGCCTAATTTGTACGACACGTAACCACGCCCGTAAGTTGGTTGCAAGTTGTGACTTTCTAGCTAAGCCCTGGTGTAGGCTAGACTATGGCTTTCTAATCAAGCCCTCGTGTAGGTTAGCGTTGTAATGGCTTTCTAACCAGGCCATGGTGTTGGTTAGTGTAAACGGCTTCTAATCAAGCCCGTAAGTGATTAGCCAATAGTGTATTTGGAAATCCTGATCATGGTGATTAGATAGTGGGACGTAGGTTCAAGGAAAATTGAACCACTCTTAATCCTTTGTGTTCATTTATTATTATTGCACTTGTTATTTGGATTGTTACCTACTGCGCACTTTAATTGTTTAATTTAAATATCCGAAAGGTAACGCAAAAATCCGTCAAGTCTAATTCACCTCCCCTCTTGGACTATAATTCTAGGCAAACACCTTTCACATGCTTTGACAGTATAGTTGAGTCCATCTGATATAGCTAGTTAATACTGAAACAATTTAGTGAGAGATTAGTGATCACAAGTATGTTGTTTGTAATTATCAAAACAAAACAGGGTGAGAGTAGTTACATCAACACTTTTCTCAATTCTTTTCCTTTTGTTACTTCCCTTTGTGAACCTCGTGTTCCTTCGAAAGTTAAGTTCTTTGGGTGGACCTTGGTGTATAAAAAACTGAACATTGTGGAGGTTTTACAGAAACAATTTCCTTCTTATTACTTTCTCCTCATTATGTTGCATGATGAGGAGTCAGCAAATCATTTCTTTGATCATTGTGCTTTCTCCACGACTTTGTGGCAAAAGTGGGTGGATTCTTGTTTAGGGCTCTTCTTATGATGAGTGTCTTTCACTTTTTCATTTCCTTAGACTGCTAAAGCAAGTTTTCAAAATTTGTAAAGTTGTTTCCATTACTATCCTTTGAAGTATTTGGCTAGAAAGGAATTATAGGGTGTGTCCGAACTAGGTTAAGGAAGTTTGGATGAATTGGATCTTATCGGGGTGATTGGTGTAGGTATCACATCTTGTTTAGTGTAATTTCGATGGACATTTCTAGTTTGACCTCCGCTAGTACTATTCTTTGTTGGTTCTTATTTTTTTCTTGATATAATTGTTTCTTGTTTTTGCTTCGAAAAAGAGTTTCCTTGTATGTATCCAAACAAAAATTTCTCGATTTGTGTACCCAAAATATTTAATTTTTTAATGATTTTAATTCAAATGTTTTTCTAAATATTGTCGACATAAAATAATCGCACAATTATCTAAAATCAATTTACTTATAAGATTGACCAATAAGCTATTTAACAATTCGCAATAGCTTATGATTCTTTCATAAGATTCTTTGATGAAAAGCAAAGACTATTGATTCAATCTCGTGCACACGACAACTCTATTTTGGGTTTGCCGGAAAGGCCTCCCACCTTTTTTAATTATTTAATGATGTGACAACTCAGACGAATTAACTCTTATCATTCCACACAAGTCAGAGTACTAACTTATTAATATAAAAAAATATTAATTTAACAGTAAATAATATAATTATATATTTATATTTATTAAATTATTTATTACATATTTTAAAATATAGTTATATTATTTTATAATTAAATTAATATTTTCTTACAATATAACGCTACCGAGGTTGATAAATTGACATGTGGCAACTGTTGAATTTTTTCTTTTTTACTTGTACATAGTTTCTCTGTTTTGCCTTCACTACATGCCTTCGTTAACGCCATGTGGCAACAACTCCTCTCTCCACAATTTCTTCTCTCTCCCTTACTTCTTCTATATCTTGACAACTCTTCTATCACTACAATCTTTTTCATTTACTCTACTTTAGATACTAAATTATTATTATTATTAAATTATTTCTTTTTTTCTTTTTTTTGAAAAACCTCTCACAGACAAGGGATAACCCACAGGTAAGGCTCCTTTAATCTCTTCCCTTTACTCCTCTACTCTAGAAAGTAAATTATTGTTATCCAATTATATCATTTAGTAAATTAAGAATTAATTTCTAATTATTGTTTTAATCAAATATTCTATAAATTAATTTCTTGGAAACTAATTTATTTGCAAAGATTTCTTTTGAATAAAATGCTTTAACTTTTCTGGTTATTAAAAAAAATTATTATGAATTTTATAGGAATTAATATCATTTTTCTAGAGTTGCACCATTTATATTATTTAATTTTTAACAAATGTATATTATAAGAGGCCTGCTTGTTGAACCCATATGTGCACTATCATCACCCTACTAAACCAAAAAAAAATGAATTCCTAAACTACCTTTCTGTTAAATGACCCAAATGACCTTATTTTAAATCAATTTACCAGCTCTCCCAAAAACCCACTAAACCTACCCACCATACTATTTATCTTCTTCATCTTTTTCTTTCTTCAACCTTCTACAAATCACTTTCTCTAAGCATTTTACTGCTTGTAAGTACAACTTCAAAGTCTTTTTTATTTCTTTTAAAAAGTTTAAACCTTTTTTAGAAAACTTTAAAGTGATTTTGGTTTCCTTTGAAAGGTTAGGAGCATTCAAAAACTTCAACCATCAACACATATTGGTAGCATTATGGCACAAGGAGCAAGCTCTGGTGACGATGTCCATAAAAAAAAGATAAGTTTTTGGTGTTGCAAATGGTTCGTTGTATTTTTTGTGCGAAAAAATCAACATATGGTTCGACCCTACATGGCTGAACCTTATACAGTAGGTTCAGCCACATAGGGTCGAACATTACAAGTACGTTCGTCCCTGGTTGGTCGAACCAAAGATTATTGTTCGGCCATATATGGTCGAACAATATATTTCCAACAAAAATTAAATATTTATGCATGCAATTCTTATGTTATGCATCTGGGTTTATTTGATATCGTTTTCGATCTTATTTGGTTATTGTGTAATACCCCTGGGATTAGACTAGAGGCATTCAATGAAAAAAAAAAACAAAGAAAGTTTTGGCACTTAGGACCCCTGTAAAAAGGGGTCCCCTCCCCCTTCATTCTACACACTTCTCTACCAAATCTCCTCCCTCCTTAAGACTTTTTCTCTCCTTCTTTAAGACTCTCTCTCTCTCTCTCTCTCTCTCTCTCTCTCTCCTTTGAGACTATTTCCCTGGTGCATTGCGGAGCTATTGTTTATGGCAAAGAACACTAATTTAGGAAAGCGCACAGTTGAAGGTGGGGATGAAGGCATAAGTTTACGTGTATTATGTTTTTTTATAAAGTTATCATGCACTTTTCGTTATATTTGATATTCACTTACACCATACCATTTATGCCTGTACCTTGGTATATGGAATCCATGCATCATACCATTACTTTGTTGAATTAGTAGATGATCTAATTAGCCAGACACAATCATGTCCCAAGTACCTTTGAATAGTAAACTGGAGGCAGCTTGTTGTGACTCCACCACTCAGCCTGGGGACTAGTATGGTTGATTTTATTGAGAACTATTCCTTTGGTGTAGCCTTGTCTGATCTTCCACATAAGAAAAATATTTCTTGTGATATGGTACTATTCACATATATAGTACTATTCACGTATAGTACGATTCGCGTATATAGTACTCTTTACATGTAGAGTTCACGTATATGATACTATTCATGTACAATACTATTCACGAACAAGATCATGCCTTAGTCTTTGAAGCTTCACCATGGAAGTTAGTAGACAACGTAACCACATAGGGACATAAGCCTTTCGTGGCCTGTGGATTGATTATTGGTAATTTTGGCGCATGAGTGTTGCCCATGGTGCATGAATGCCCACCCGATTGAGTCAACCTTAGGCGATGCACCTCTGTTGTAAACTTTATTGTGTCAGCCAAAAGGAGATGTACGGACTGGGATGTACCTGACCATTAAAATTTTGGTTATATGAATTTCCCTGAAGATGGACGTATAGTGTGAACTCAGGATAGATTTTCCTAGAGATAGACATTTATGCATGAACCTAGGATGGTGCTTGGCCACGAAGCCTTATAAGACGACGTGTTATGAGTGTTTACTGGTTAATGGTTTAATAAAATATAGACGATGTTCATGTTGTGTTTATTTGATATCTATGATTGTGATACTCTCTTTACTAATTGTCATAATCCAGGGAATATCTGCTTGACCTACTGGGCGATTGCTCGTTGTTCACTATCAACCGCAAGCATACGGTGTGAAGTAGTAGTAATAACTAATGAAGATTGGGTTATCGTCCTCTAGGATTATTCACCTCACCGAATATTGTTTTCACTAATTTTTAACTTTATCTAGAAAATCAAATTGTAGAATTTCAAGTAGTTAAACAACAATTTAACTTAATCAAAGCAAATAAACTATGGAAAATATCAATATATGTAACACCTCGTAGTTTGTGGTTTATCAGGAAATTCGTGAGATGCCCAATTTAGGGGGAGGTGCTGCCAAAATTTTGAAATATTTTGGAAAAAATTGTGAGGTTATGTTGAGGCTGACAGTGTATTGTATACTGTATACGAGAATGTACAGTGTATAGTACTGTGCCGGTCAAGACGTCAACCTACGACAGAGGCGTTGTGACAATATATGCAAAAATCTAGAGCATCATCTTCACCCAACTGTCAATCATGTATTTTAGATACGTTTATTATCAAATTTACTTTCTAGTTTATAAGTCAAAATCCTATAGTTTCTAATTCTCTCTCTCGAATGTCAAGCTAGAACGTATCACCAAGAATAGGATTCGATCTATCGATAAAACCCATATTCCTAGCAACCGATTATACTTTGTGATCTTCCTACAACTTCAAGAGGTATCGTAAATCTCTCGATTCTACGATAATCTCAGGTCATAACTCTCTTAATCCAATTTAGGAAACCCTCTCTCGAGTGCCGCCTCCCAAGTCTGTGATCAACTAATCTGTGGCCAGAAGATTAAAGGCATTAAGCATGGAGAATTACAAATAAACTAAGAAAATATCATTGATAATAAACAAAAACCCAAAATCAAACCATAATATCTAATTAAGGATACATCTCCGCTCTAGAACAATAAATTAGATCATAACTTGGAATAAAGAAACACACGACATAAAAATAAACATTAAATCCAAACTAGGCCTTGGAACTTGTAGATTTCTTCACGTTCCCTTGCTCCTAGCCGTTTCTCTCTCTATTCTCCAGTGTATCCCCCTTGAAAAATCCTAAATTTTGATATATAATATTACCAAAGTCGTGGAGAATCAAAATTGGAAAGTGTAAAAAATCGCACTTAAAATTCGCTCAAAATCATGAAATTGCAAAAATCTCCCTGGGGCTGCAGCGCCCAGAACTGCTCTCCTCTCTTCTCACATTTCCTTCACCGATTCCCAAACCTGGAGCTGTGGTGCCTAGAACAGCGTTGATGGTGGATTTTCGTGGACTTAGCCATTTTACCGCTTCGTTTTGACTTATATTCTTCATGTTTCTTCGTTGCATCTTCTTGTACATGTCTCCATCATTCAAATCCATGATCAACACATTTAAACACCTACAAAACAAGGTAAATCTAATTAGTAACACACTTAAAACATAAAAAACTAATAAACCAAAATACTGCATGAAAAACCAATTTATTCCTAAACTAACAAGTGCATCAAAACTAATATAAACACATCAAACTAATGCATGAAATGTCCTGAAACACATATAGAACCTTCCTAAAACATGTCTAAATATCTACTTATCAAATACCCCCAAACTTAGGACTTTGATTGTCCCGAGCAAAGAAAAAACAAAATGAAAACTCATGATTAACATAACCCTTCTAAAGTCACATTCTCGCACAAATAAAGACTTAACTCAACTTTGTAGACACATATGTGGCCTCCAAAATTACACCAAAAAGAATATTCACCAAAAAGTACATAGCTAATCTCATCAAACTAATCATGCAAGTCATGAACAAATGCTCGCAAGTATTACGTGTGAGATCTCAAAATATATAGTTTAGATTGAAACTCCATAGACAAGTTTTTCACACCACTCTCCACTGATGTAGATTGCACACCATTTAGAATCAATAGGTCTTTCATAGGTTGTAATGTAAGGCCAAGGTTCAAAGGTAGGGAAAAATAGAAAAATTTAGGCTCAAAACACCCTAAACACTTTGATCAATTACTAACATCTATTACATTGCATTTGGAACCAAAAACCATATAATGAGTATATATATCAACTTCAAACTTTCAACTTTTCCATTCTATTCCCATTCTTTTGTTTGCTTTCATTCTTATTTTCAAAGAACAACTACATCCCCAAACTTTTTTCTTTTCAACACATAGACATATATATAACAAACTTTTCAAATTTCCAATATATATTTTTTTTTATCACCTTCTTTTCATTCTTTTTCTCATTCCCCCTTTTCCACCTTTCAAAAAGATAACACTCCAACATAATCAAAGTGTATAAGGTGTATAGGTTGAAAACAAGGAATTTAAACATATAAAGCTCAAAGTTCATAACATAGGTAACAAAGAAATGGACATTCAGCTCAAAATGGGGACTATGGATACAATAAAAAAATAAGGTAGGCTATTTTGGCTCAATTGTTCCAAACATGGCCTAAATCATTTTCCTCATGTGTGTTTTCTAGGATTTCGCCTCGAGTAGCGATCAAACTTGTTCTAGAATCCTTAGAGATCTAAAATATGACTTAGCAAGCAAATTTCAAACAATCTTAATCTAGTGACTAATAACATGTACAAATGATTAAGTCTCTCCAACAAAACCCAGCAAAAAGTTGGTAACTCTTTACATTATCCTATAGTTTCATATCTCTAAAGTGTTCTCTTGTCATTGGCCCTCCATAAGTAAGTCTAAAGTTGTAAAAGGATGTGACTACCTAACCTGTACTAATGCACACTCAACAAACGTACCATGACAAAATTCAAAACTCTCCTCCCAAACTTAAAGTAAGCATTGTCCTCAATGCATGAAATAAACAAAGAAAAACTATGAAAATAGAGGCAAATAAAAAAGAAGAGAGTTTAGAAAAAACCCCTCAACCCAAATGGGTGAATACTCCACATGATGCACTTCATTCTTCTCTCCTAGATGCTCCAAGAAGACCCCCAAACTTGCTTTAGAACCTAGAAAGGACAAATAAACGAAACTTTCAATGGCATGAATAACTAAACAACTCAAAAACATAAAACGCATAAAATAAGAAAACTCCAAAACCGATGGGTTGCCTCCCAACAAGTGCTTGGTTTAAAGTCTTCAGCTCGACTTTCCTTCAAATCGCCATCACAACTCCCCGAGAGTGATGCGCTCGCCATGCAGCTCTTCTTAGCCAAAGTAGTGCTTCAACCGTTCTCCATTAACACGAAAGCAAGAGCCATCTCCACTCTTCAATTCCACCGCACCATAAGGAAAAACCCGCTTCACAATGAAAGGCCCTGACCATCTCGACTTCAACTTGCTTGGAAAGAGCTTCAACCTTGAATTGAATAAAAGAACTTGTTGGCCAGGTATGAGGTCTTGCTTCAAAATCAGCTTGTCATGTCATTGTTTAGTTCTTTTTTTGTAGAGCTTGGCATTCTCATAGGCATCGTTTCGAAACTCCCATATCTCCATAAGTTGTAACAATCGTTGCTCCCTGGAAGCCTTCACTTTGAAATTCAACTTCTTAATCGCCCAATAAGCTCGATGCTCTAACTCCACAAGCAAATGACAACACTTCCCAAAAACAAGGCGGTAAGGAGACATCCCAATCGATGTCTTGAATGCAGTCCGATATGCCCACAAAGCATCATCAAGCTTTAGTGCCCAATCTTTTCTTCTCGTATTCATTGTCTTCTTCAAAATTTGCTTTCCTTCACGGTTGTTAATCTCAGCTTGCCCATTGGATCGAGGGTGGTAGGCAAGATCTCTCTTATGATTCACACCATATTTAGCAAGTAACGAATCAAAGAGCTTATTGAAAAAATGTGAACCTTCATCACTTATAATAGCTCGAGGGGTGCCAAATCGAGTGAGGATGTCCCTTTGTAAAAATTTCAGCACCACTCTTGCATCATTCGAAGGTGTAGCAATCACCTCTACCTACTTGAAAACATAATCAACTGCTAGAAAAATATATGATTTACCACAAGAAGTAGGAAACGGGCCCATGAAATCAATGCCCCACACATCAAAGAGCTCAACCTCCATAATATTGGTCAAGAGTAGCTCATGTCTCCTTGAAATAGTACATAACCGTTGGCAACGATCACAAGTCTTCACAAAAACATAGGAATCTCATAATAGAGTGGGCCAATAGAACCCACATTGAAGCACTTTTGATCATTACACCGCTTGAATAGTAATGGCTCATCCCACATATAAGTTTTCACATCATGCAAGAATTTCTTCTTCCTTGAATAAGAGAGATCCGAGGGTAATGTCCCACACAGCAAAAAGTTCACAAAATCAACATACAAAGGGGCTTTAACCCCTAAACCATATAGTTGTTCATCCAGGAAGTACTCTTGAATAGGAACTACATCCTTCTTGCCTTCAAGTTGTAGCCGTGATAAATGATCGGCTACCACATTCTTACTCCCCTTCTTGTCCCGAATCTCTAGATCAAACTGTTGCAAGAGAAGAATCCACCGAATTAGCCTTGGCTTGGCATCTTTCTTCTTAAACAAATATCAGATGGCCGCATAGTCAGTGCAAACAATAACCTTGGACCCAATAATGTAAGACCGAAACTTGTCACATGCAAACACAACCGCCAACAACTCTTTCTTGATTGTAGTGTAGTTTTGTTGGGCCACATCAAGGGTACGACTAGAATAATATATAGCCCGAAACATCTTATCACGTCGTCCAAGCACCGCTCCAATAGCAAAATCGCTAGCATCACACATGATCCCAAAGTGTAGCTTCTAATCCGACACCACCATAATAGGGGTTGAGATCAATGCTTCCTTTAACACCCCAAAATCCTTCGCACATTCATCATTAACACAAAAAAGAACATCCTTCTCTAAAAGGTTGCAAAGTGGCTTCGTGATCTTGGAGAAATCTTTGATAAATCGCCTATAGAACCCGACATGTCCCAAGAAGCTTCTTATGTCCTTGAAAATCTTTGGAAGTGGAAGTTTTCCAATAGCCACAATCTTGGCTTTATCAACCTCAAGACCCCTTGAAGACCCTCGTGGCCTAAAACAATGCCCTCTTGTACCATGAAATGACACTTTTCCCAATTAAGTACAAGATTAGTCTCCTCACACCGCTTCAACACCAAAGCAAGATTATGCAAACATTGATAAAAAATAGAGTCATAAATCGAAAAATCATCCATGAAGACTTCCATAATCTCTTCCACCATATCCGCAAAGATAGCCATCATACACTGTTGGAAGGTAGCTGACGCATTGCACAAACCAAAAAGCATTCTTCAGAAGGCAAAAGTACCATATGGGCATGTGAATGTGGTCTTCTCTTGGTATTCTGGAGCGATTGCAATTTGGTTATAACCCGAATAACCATCCAAGAAACAATGATATCTCAAGGAATCCCAAGATGAGAATGTTTTGATGATTCCAAACTGCTCATGTTTGTGTATATAATGATCTTGTTAAATGTTTTAGATTTATCAAGATTAAAGATCAAAGAGAAAAGCTTACAAGTCTATTGAATGTCAATGATCAAGCTTCAAGTTTTCAATACTTAGAATGTAAATCTATCGATCAAATTACTCTCGGCAAGATCTACTTAAATGCATGTTTTGATCTATATGTGTTGAAAGGTTTTTCAAATGATTTAAATTCTTAATTGTTTTAAATGTTTGATTTGATCGAATCTTTGTCTGATTTGAATAAGTTTTGAAAGGCTTAAATCATTTTTAATAAACAGTCTTTAAGTGTTCAATCAGGACGCTAATGTCTCAGCGGCTCCCTCTTGGCCTTGGTGAGTCAAGACACTAAGGATACATTAGGACACTAATAGAGTTCAAGGTTGAAACGTTCATATTTACCAGGATGCTTACTTCATCAATAACGCCCTCATTGAGTCAATCAGTGAACTTATCAGGACGTTGATTCATATCAGCTCGCTGACTATTTTTTGAGCTTTTAATAATTTAATCTTTAAGGACGCTGATTGTTATAAGTTGGAAAACTTTCAGGACTCTACTTGAACAGGAGCACCCTCACTTAAGAACGAGCTTCGTATCTCTCAGGACGCTGATCATTCTTCAGCATACTTATCATTTTTACAAGTTAAAACATCATGATGCTCGTCATCTAGTAGCGCTGTTATGTTTTTCGATTATTTTTAAACGTGTTTTAAATATCAGAATGCTTTCACATTTGTGGCGCCCTCGTGACTCTAAGTATGACGCTAACTTCTGATTAGCACCATCATAGCTTTTAGTTATTTTCAATTGATAAGTAAGTTAGGACACTTACGATCAAGTAGTACCCTCACTTCATAGTTCAACAGGATGCTTATGGTCCATGAGCGCCCTCAAAGAACAAAACGAAAAAGTTGAGATTATGCGTCAGGACGTTGATTAATCAATTAGGACGCTAATCCAACACTATCACAAAGCTGACACCTGCACTTTTCAGTTTACTTTTTCAAAACTTTTTATGCACAGAAACCTCTTTCAGATTTGTCAGAGATTTCCTCCGATGCCCGAAATCACAATTCCTGAAAGCTTCCTTATTCGTGTAATCTAAAAAGAACCAGAATGTTCGTGAAGATTGCATTTGCCATCTTCGTGAAAGATTCTAGTTGTTGTGAGTAAACGATTATTTTGAGATTCAAATTCAAATGACCAACAACTTCATTTCTACCGCGTCTATATATATACCAACAATTAGACTCAAATCACACACCGAAAAATTCGCCAAGTAAATACTTTTAAATGTTAGTCAAATTTTCAATTTGATTTCAGATCTTAAACTATTTTAGTTTTTCATACTGACCTTAATATCTATCTTTCTTTGAAAATCTATTTAAAGGATATTGAATTGTTTTTTACTCCAATTTTCAACATGATCTTATTCATACATCATTCTTGCTGAATGAGGAATTTGAGAGATAGTTCATAGAATACAGTTGCATTTCATTTCATATCTTGTAAACTGCATCGAGTTGTAATAGTAGTTATGCAAACTACTGAGTACCCAACATTGTTTTTGTTCTTAGAGATAGGGTTTTCTCAAGCCTATAAGTTGAGAAGTTAGGTTAGTCTCACACTTGAAAGTTGAGATAGGTAGTTCTCTAGCCTGTAAGTCGAGAGGTTTAAGTTGGCCTCAAGCCTGCAAGTTGAGCATTGTAACGATTGTTCTCACACCCGAAGTTGAGAAAAGGTGTAACGGTTTGGTTCTCGCTTGTAGGAGAATCCCTTAGTGAAGAGGTTTCAAATCCTAACTGAGGAGGTTAGGTAATGGACGTAGGCAAGTAGCCGAACCACTCTAAATCGATTGTATATATTGATTTACTTTTTTCGCACTTATTTAGTTGCCATTGCATTAACTTTAATTATCTAAGTGTCTAATTCATCCCCTTCTTGGACATACCTGGGCCAACAATTGGTATTAGAGTGGAGTTGCTCATTAAAGAAATCTAACAATTTCTTTGATGTCAATGGAAATGTCTAGAAGTTCTATCATGGAAGTAGGTCAATCCCTAAACAGACCACCCGTATTCAATAGAGATTGTTTTGATGATTGGATGAAAAGGATGAAGACTTTTCTTCGATCTAAAAACATCAGTCTATGGGAAATGGTTGTAAATGGTTATACCATGCCCAACAAGCCTATTGATCTATGTACAGACAAGGAGAGACTTGATGATAAATACAACTCTCAAGTTGTCTATGCATTGTATTGTTGTCTACCCGAGGAAGAAGTAGCAAGGGTAGTTCATCTTGAAAGTGCTAAGGGGATTTGGGAAACTCTTAAATTACTTCATGGTGAAAAAATAATGAATCAAGATGAAAAGCTTCAGGAGTTTGAACGGCTATTTGATGCCTTTGAAATATCATAAAATGAATCTCTTGATGTAGCATGTTGTAGGTATCAATCCATCATTGATGGAATGAAAGAACATAATCAGGAGATACCTATAGGAATAGCCTTAGTGTGCTTCAGTGATAAGCTTCCAAAGAAATGGAATGATAAGCTAATCACCATTGCTGAAACACTTGATCCATGGAAAATGACTCTAAAAGAATTTTGTGATTTATTGAAATTCATGGAAGGATATGAGGAAACTAGAAATCAGGTTAATGCCTCAGAAGAATCACTCACAAACTTCAAATTTCTAGAGTTTGGGTCAGTTCATGATGGCATACAACGATTCCAACGATTATGTCATGAATCTGAAAGATTTGGGAAACTAATCTCTCATTCTACTCTTGTACAACACTTCCTTAATGGTTTTCCTGAAAAATGGAAATACAAAGTAAAATTTCCAAAAAGAGTTTTCAAATCCATTTGAAATTAGTTTTCAAGAAATTGATTATATTTTAAGTGGGTTAGAAACTACATTGAGAGAGAGGACATGCTTGCAAATGTGCCTAGCAGAAACAAAATGAAAGATCCTTTGATGAAATGCCGAGAATGAAGTTAGCATGGAGAATGAACATCATGAAATATATCAGTTGCTTCAGCAAATGGCAAAGTGCACAAATCGAAGACTTTGCAATACCTTGAGGTAAAAGCCCAAATTCTGTGCAAAGGTATAAAATTCACTATAACACTGTTATGTTTATTTGAAATACATTTATCAGTGATTATTGAAAATTAAACTATTATTGTTAATCATGTATTGAGCAAATACTTTGTTCGCATGATTCATCTACTGATGATTGGTCGATGGAATTTAATTATTAATATTGATTATTCGTCCACAAGATATTTGAGAATGATTAGTTGCATCTGATTAAAATCAATGCACAAGTGTCCATGAGTATGCTGATAGAGTTTCAGGACATTATTCCTGCATTTGAGCAGAACGCTCACTGCTCAGGAAAGACGCCCACTGCACCAATAGGACGCTCATAGCCTATAAGGACACTAATGTGTCCAAAGGCATTAGTTGTTCAAGGACGCTTGCCTCAGGAAGGACGTTGACCGATTTAAGTAAAAAATACACAAGGACGCTAAAAGTTACTAGGTAGTGGCACGTGAGTGTGTCAGGGGCACTCTTATCGATTTTGGTAATGTATAAATTCAACCCAGAGTGACTTAGTTGTCACTTTCAGGACGCTCATTCTGAAACTCTCGAGGAATTATTCCAGAACCACTGCTATACCTACCTTCAGCTGATCTTTTCGTGTCAGTTCTTCAAATTCTTAGGTAAAACTTGATCTTTACTTGATTGCGAATCTTTTGACTCCCAATTCACAAGTTTTCACCAAAACGTTTCAATTTTCTATCATTGTTGTTTTGTTCTATTAATGGTTCCCAAGACAAAGAAGCTTCGCACTTTCTCAGCTAGAAAGAGAGCTTCATCACCCTCACCACCTTCAGCTAGGAGAGTGAGATAGATTACTGAACCTTCCCAAGCTTAACCAATTCAGGCACCCATCACCTCTAGTTGAAACTGAAGTTCCAAACCCATCTCCTTCAAACCAGAAATCGAAGAAAAAAATCAAAGTTTAAAAGCTTGCAACTCGTGCAGTAATTAATGGTTGTTATGTTGATTTCAATTTCTTTGTCAGTGCAAACCTTGATGTGACATCTTTGTTCGAGTTCCAGGGTTGGACCAAACTGCTTACCTACCATTCTAAGTGATATCCCAATCTTGTCAGCCAATTCTATCAAAACCTTGAAAAAAAACCTTGAAGAAAATCTGTTGAGATTTCTCCTAGATTCTTTTCTTATACTTTCTCACTGCCTAGTGATAAGAGTGCACACATTCTTTCTTTCACTAAGGGAAAATTCCAGTACCCAGGCTATAACAACTTTTCTGCCCTGAATTTGATTTCCAAGAAAAAGGATCATGTGAGTGTTGATAAGAAACTCACTAACCAATCATTTGAGTTTATTCCCAGAATAATCCCACGTTCTCATACATGTCATGGCTACTGTGGTTAGCAGAGGAGGAGGTCTTCATTTTGGAATGTACCTCACCACATTGTTTGAGAAGAATGGAGTGAACTTCAGTAGAGAAGATGCTAAGGAGACCAACATATATCACTGCATTGGTCAAACCACTGTGAAGTTGATGAGATATGTGTATGTCCCTACATTGGAAAATTGGTTTCCAATGGCAGAAGTTCCACAAAAAGGTGAATCAAGTCGAAAAGGAGATGCTCTAACTGAAGTAAGAGCAGAAGATGTTCTTTAAATAGAAAAAAAAAGTTGTTAAAGCTTTAAATGTTCAAGTTGACCAGGCTTTGAAGGAGCAAGCTGATCTTATTGTTGAGACTGAACATGTTGCAACTCAAGTTGAGGAACTTAAACACGTTGAACCAGTTATTGAAGAGGTTCGAGCTGAAGAATAATGCATGATTGAAGCTCAACCAGCTGATCTTCAGACTGAGGTACAGGATGAACAAACCATGGAAGAGGTTAATGTAGAGTAGGTTGTTTAAATTGTCCAAGAAAGTCAAGTTGAACTGATTGATAAAGCTGAAAATGATGTCATGGAAGAAGTGACCCAAAGTGTTCAGGTTACTGTTGAAGAACAGTTATCTGCATGAGAGGCTGCTGATGCAATTTTGGAAAACATCATTGAGGAAGTTGTTCAGGAAAGAGCCAGTGATGACTCATAAAGAACCATTTCTGATATACCATCTCCTGTCGATGTTCTTTTGTCAGAGGAACCCCACCATGCTCTGAGAGAAGAAGAATTTGTTAAGATTCAAGTAGAAAGAGAATCTCATGAAGTTGGCTTGGACTCTACAAAAGAAAGGGGTTATGAACTTGCTATCATACCCTACAGTGGAGTTGAGATAAAAATGGATGTTGATGATGATGTTCGAAGTGAAGAATACCATGAGGCTGTTGCTGATCTTCAAGAAGAGGAATATGGTGTAGAAGATACTCCGGAAGAGAGTTCATCTTTACATGATCAATCTGATCACCATTCACCATCTTATCCTTCTCCCAGTATGCCGGCAGATTATTTCTTCAAAGAGGAAGATTTTCTAAGGAAAGTCAGAGAAGATCAGATTTTTGTTATGTCTCAGTTGATGAACAAGTTGGAACAAAATCAGTTGCAGTAGAAGAATGAGATTTTAGCATAAATTAGGAACTCTCTTAAGAATCAGGAAAATGAAGAAATTAAGGAGATCAAAGAATACACCATTCACTTGGTCCAAGCAACAGAAATGTTAGGAAAAGTGACACAACAAATGGATAGTCAGTTGGGTGTTTTGCAATCTCTACCTTCATCAAGTTCCATTTCCTCACCTACTAATGGTCTAATGAAAGAAATTCAAGAAAGTCTGCAAAAAATCAAGGCATTCATAAAGGCTTTTGTTACTTCTGTTCAAACAAGACCACAGTTTGTTCAAATCCAATCCAGCTCCTTTCCATCACCAACCCAAAGTCAAGCCCTATCAAGTCAACAAGGTGTAGGACCACCAAGACCTGCTCAAAGTGATTCAAGCATAGAAATTTTGAAGAAGATTTTTGACGATATTCAGAATTTAAAGAGCAAGGTTGCTGAGTCATCTCAGAATACATCAAGTACAGAGGCTCTGCAATCAGTCTTGGATGTTATCTTGGACCAAACATCTAATAAAGTGGATCTTAATTCAGTGCTGAAGTCCATCTTGAATTTAAAGGAAAGTATAAGCACTACTAGACCAACACCATCAAAGGATAGCAGACTAGCCAAGATTCTAGACTTGGTTACTTAAGCCTATGAGAAGATGCAAACTATTGAGAAAAAGATGTTATTCCTTGCCACTACTATATTGGACTTATCCTACACTGTCACCACTGTTGCTGACAGAGTTTAGGGAATTGTAGGATTCTTCAAAGATCTTTTCAAAGCAATGAACAATAGATTATTTGGTACATTGCCTCAAGCATGAAACATTTTGGCATGCTTTTTCATCTGTTGGAGAAGAAGGGTGTCCATGTTCCTCCAGCACCAAGACCTTCAGCATTTACCAAACCGCAAGGCCCAAAGGATTCTGATAAACTTAAAAGCATACTTGAATGTGAAGAATAAGAGGAGTATGATGAAGAGCCCCTGGACAGAATCTCTCCAAGACTTTCTCCACCTCTCAGTGATGCATCTCAGAGGTTTCCCAGTCATCAACGTAAACACCCAGTCAGACCTGAGTTTCCTGGATAATCAATCTCATCTGCATTTGTTGAGGGACTTGCTGAAAGAAAAGGCAAAGAATTCAATCCTGCTCTACCCACTGACCCTTTCAGATTTGGTGTCACTAAGACTGCTTACGAAAAGTTCATTAAGGATTCAAAGACAACAGTTGTGCTTGAAAAGGTCCTTAAAAGCTTAAGGGAAGAGGATTCAGAACAAATCAGTCCCAATGGTTCCAAGAAGCCACGAGCACCAAGGAAGCTCAAGGATAATTCTAAGAAAAAGGAAGCCAGTTCAAGTGGATCCAAGAAAGACAAGGAAAAAGAAAGGAAGAGAAAAGGCAAGGGTCCCAGTTCGAGCTAAGCCTATCCACTTTTGTTATGTTTTCAAAAAAGGGAGAAGAATGTACACATTAGGCTAAGTCAGCTCAAGTGAGAAGCTATAAAATAGGGGGAGATTATAAATGTTATATGTATTGAATTATGTTATACTTGCAAATGTTTTGTTTAATCAGAGTTGATGTTATGAATATATTCTTCTGACATCTTAAATGAATATAAATTGCTCTATTTGCTCTTAATCCGATATGTGTTTTGCATTGAGCATTAAATGATTGATTAAATGAATGCAATCATCTGTACCACGCTAATGTGAATTATAAGAAACTATATGCATCTATATGTCACTTAGCCCAATGGTATCTTAAGTGTTTGAAATTATCAAAATATGAGAGATTGTTATCTCAATGAACCCCAAGATGAGAATGTTTTGATGATTCCAAACTGCTCATGTTTGTGTATATAATGATCTTGTTATGTGTTTCAAATTTATCAAAATTCAAGATCAAAGAGAAGAGCTTACAAGTCTATTGAATGTCAATGATCAAGCTTTAAGTTTTCAGTACTTATAATGTAAATCTATCGATCAAATTACTCTCGGCAAGATCTACTTAAATGCATGTTTTGATCGATATGTTAGAAAGGTTTTTCAAATGATTTAAAAGTTGCATGATAAAATTATTTACTTCACTCATTCATTTACTTGAGAAATCATGTTTCTTGCTTCAATCAGACCAATAGTGAAATTGTTTGAAATCATCAAAAATGGGGAGATTATTGATGTAACTACTCTCACCTAGTTTTATTTTGAAGATTGCAAACAACATACATGTGTTTTCTAATATCTTTGATGTAGTTGTTTCAGTGCTAACTACATATATTTAATGGATTCATCTGCATTGTCAAAGCTTGTGGAACAAACAACACCTCAAGAAGATTCAAGAGCTTCATGGTTGTATTACTTTATTAGAATCTTAGTGTTGTAAAGGAACTTTTACTTGTTCCAACCACACATGATTTGCATCTTTTCAAAAATCATTCATATAGTTTTTTAATACACTTGTGCATATATATTATTATATGATTATTACCATGCATGCACATATTTTAGTTTGATAATTATGTTATCACTTAGTTATAATTGTTTATCATACACATATTGATCAGTGTTTAACATGCATTCATCTTGTCAACTTTGCATGGTTTTACCGTTTCACGTGTATTGTACTTATCGCTGTTATCATTGGTTTAATCGATTGAATCGCTCATGTTTAACTGTGTTAATTGTACCTTAATCGTGGTGATTAGGTAGTAGATGTAGGTTCAAGGGGAATTGAACCACTCTAAATCCTTTGTGTTCATTTATTTTTTTCATCTGTTATTTGGATTGTTACCTACTGTGCACATTACTTGTTTAATTTAAATATCCGAAAGGTAACGCGAAAATCCGCCAAGTCCAATTCACCCCCCCCTCTTGGACTATAATACTGGGCCAACAGACTCATCTCCAGCTTCAAGTGACATAACACAATTCTGGACATCTTCATCTAGTGCTCCATCCCCAACCACTGAGTTCACAAGACATTTTTCTAATGCGATTACTGGTGTAGCCGTCTCATGGACCTCTTGAACACAACCATCCACCACATCAATTACGTCAACCCAATTACATTTTGCTCATCTCAAAAGGAAACTTGAGGGTCCTGTAGATGTTGAAAAGTATTTCCTCGTCATTCACCCTCAATGTAAGTTCACCCTTTTGAACATCTATCAAAGCTCGCCCGATAGCCGAAAAGGGTCGCCCAAGTATCAATGGTATCTCTCCATCTTCTTCCATGTTTAGCACCACAAAGTCTACCGGGAAGATGAATTTATCTACCTTTACCAAAACGTCTTCAATGACAACACGAGGATAGGTGATAGAGCTATCCACCAATTGCAACGAGAAAGTGGTTGGCTTTACCTCGCCAAGTCCCAACTTCCTGAAAACAAATAAGGGCATCAAATTAATACTTGTACCAAGATCACATAAGACTTTATCAAAAGTAGAAGAACCAATAATGCAAGGTATATTGAAACTCCCTAAATCTTTCAACTTTTGAGGTAGCTTCCTTTGTAAAATGGCCCTACACTCCTCTGTAAGCTTCACTGTCTCGAACTCTTCAAGCTTTCGCTTCTTTGACATGACGTCCTTCATAAACTCGGCATAGTCCGTCATCTGCTCCAGTGCATCTGCAAAAGTGATATTGATATGAGTTTTCTTAAAAATATCTAGAAATTTTGCAAATTGTTCATCCATCTTTTCTTTTGAAATCATTAAGGGAAAGGAAGAGAAGGTTTTAAGATAGGAGAGGGTTATCCAGAAAGGTCATGGAATCGGGTCGGTATGGCCTCTCCTTAGGCTCTTCTTGCTTATGTTCCTCTTGATGTGCCTCATTCTCTGAATTGCTTGATGATGATGATGTAGTCTTCTCATCCTTGCTCTTCCCTTCAGCTCTTTCAACTTCTTTTCCACTTCGGAGTGTAATAGCCTTGCGTTGCTCCTTAGGATTGACTTGGGTATTGTTAGGGAAAGAGCTTTTTTGTTGGGCACTAATTTTTGAAGCCAATTTCCCCATTTTCATTTTTATATTCTTAATTGAAGTTTCCAAACCATCTACCTTTTACTCGGTTCTTTCTTGCTTTGCTTTAGACTCTGATATGAACCCACTCAAAAGATCCTCCAAAGAAGGTTTCTTTTCTTGTGTTTGTATTGGTATGCCCGGTGGAGGATTCAAAACATTCCTATGGTTGGAGTAAGAGAAATTATCATGATTTCTTATCCCCGGATGGTATTGGTTTGGAATTTGGACATTATTTCAATAGTTGTACCCCTGATTATTCAAATAGTTAGCTTGCTCTTTCTTGGTCTCTACTCTCGAATATTCCATGCTTTTCGCCGCTACTTTCTCGATGGAAGGTTGAGCACTTTGTAGCGAAGCCGTTTGATTAGACAATGTGGATAACTGTGCCAAAATTACAGTCATAGGATCAAGCTCAAACACACCAGCCACCTTTTTCACCAATGATCTCTCACTAGGAGCTTCGTACGTATTAGAAGCCATTTCTTCCAATAAGTGGAGAGCTTCCTCAACCGTCTTACCCATTAAAGGGTCACTAGCAACGGCATCTACCAAATTACGTCTAGAAACTATCATCCCATTATAGAACAATTGAAGTTGCATCCATACTTGGAAGTCGTGTTGTGGACACTTCCTCAACAACTCCTTGAACTGTTCCCATGCCTCATTGAGTGACTCGATTTCCAACTATTTAAACCGACCAATCTTTGCACATAGTCGAGTCGTTTCTGCCAGTGGGAAGAACTTTTGAAGTAATTTTTGCACTAATTCTTCCCATGTGGCAACACTTCCAGGTTCCAAGCCTTGCAACCATGCCTTGGCCTTGTCCCTCAAAGAAAATGGAAACAATCTCAATCGAATTACCTCTTCAGTCACGCCATTCATCTTAATCGTATCACACTTCTCCAAGAAAGATTGTATTTGAATCATCGGATCTTCTATTGGAGAACCCCCATACTGCTGTTGTTGAACCATTGCGATCAACACTGGCTTCAACTCAAAATTATTTGCAGCAATGGGTGCTCTCACTATCCCAGAGTAGTTATCGTGAATGAGGGGCTTGAAGTAATCCTGTAAAAGAAGTTGATTATTCTCAGGCTCCATTGCATGTTCCATTCTTCTTTCTCTTCGTCTTTGTCCCAAAGTACGCTCAATCTCAAGATCCAAAGGTACTAATTCAGCACTTCTAGAACGCCTCATAAACTTCAATCAACCTTAAAAACAAAAACAATGGGAAAAAATTCAGAAAAATAATATATTAAAATCAAAATCAATTACTAACAATATTGATGAAAATAAAGTGAAATAATTCCTGGCAACGGCGCCAAAAACTTGTTCACTATCAACCGCAAGCATACGGTGTCAAGTAATGGTAATAACCGATTACCACATTATTTCACTAATTTTTAACTTTATCTAGAAAGTCAAATTGTAGAACTTCAAGTAGTTAAACAACAATTTAATTTAATCAAAGCAAATAAACTATGGAAAATATCAATATATGCGAAAATCTAGAGAATCAACTTCACCCAACTGTCAATCATGTATTTTAAATACGTTAATTATCAAATTTACTTTCTAGTTTATAAGTCAAAATCCTATAGTTTCTAATTTTCTCTCTTGAGTGCCGAACTAAAACGTATCACCAAGAATAGGATTCGATCTCTCGATAAAATCAATATTCCTAGCAACCCATTATACTTTGTGATTTTCCTACAACTTCAAGAGGTATCGTAAATCTCTCGATTCTACAATAATCTCAGGTCATAACTCCCTTAATCCAACCTAGGAAAACATCTCTCGAGTGCCGCCTCCCAAGTTTATGATCAACTAATCTGTGGCCAGAAGATTAAAGGCATTAAGCATGGAGAATTATAAATAAACTAAGAAAATATCATTGATAATAAACAAAAATCCAAAATCAAACCATAACATCTAGTTTAGGATCCATCTCCTCTCTAGAACAATAAATTACATCATAACTTGGAATAAAGAAACACAAGACATGAAGAGAAACATGAAAATAAACATTAAAACCAAACTAGGCCTTGGAACTTAAATATTTCTCCCTTGTCTCCAATGTAGATTTCTTCGCGTTCCCTTTCTTTTAGTCGTCTCTTTCTCTTCTCCAGTGTATCCCCCTTGAAAAACCCTAAATCTTGATATATAATATGCCCAAAGTCATGGAGAATCAAAATTGGAAAGTGTAGAAATCGCACTTAAAATTCGCTCAAAATTGGGAAATTGCAAAAATCTCTTCAATGCCACGGTGCCCAGAACTGCTCTCTTCTCTTTTCTCATTTCCTTCACCGGCGCTGTGGCGCCCCAGAACAGTGTTGGTGGTGGATTTTCGTGGATTTAGCCATTTTTCGCTCCGTTTTGACTTGTATTCTTCATGTTTATTCGTTGCATCTTCTTGTACATGTTTCCATCATCCAAGTCCATGATCAACACATCTAAACACTTACAAAACAAAACAAATCTAATTAGTAACACACTTAAAACATAAAATGAACCAACTTATAAACTAATAAACCGAAATATTGCATGAAAAACTAATTTATTCCTAAACTAACAAATGCATCAAAACTAATATAAACACATCAAACTAATGCGTGAAACATCCTAAAACACCTATGAAGCCTTCCTAAAACATGTTTAAATACCTACTTATCACTGACTCCGTTGCTAACATTTTCAGGGCTTAGACTTTTTTGCCAAAAGGGAAACTCAACAGGAGCTACGGGCGATGGAGGCGCATAAGGTAGGGACGTCGAATTAGATCTAGAGTGAGTTTTGATGTAATTTTCGTTCCGTACTCGTGTATGTAAAATAATGTACCTCGTGTACTTTGTACCCTCCGTATTCAAAGAGGATGAATAAAAAGATCTAAGTTGATGTTCAGGATTGTTCGCACTTTGATTCTATGATTTGTTGCGTATTTCTTGGTAACAAAATGGGGTGTGACATATTGTTTGTCTAATTATAATTTTCTAGAGATGGTTATCAGCTATACGGAACAGTTCACCCCTGACATTTCGTTCAGTACCAGGGAGGAACTCATTTCATGGGTTCAAGATGTTGCAAGGAGGAATGGGTTAGTAATAATAATCCAAAATTCAAATGCCGGAGGTAATGGTAAGCGAGCAAGAGTCAATTTTTCTTTTGAAAGATATGGCCACTATAAATCCATTACTAAGAAATCTTCAACTGGAAAGAAGGGGAAGAAAATTGAAACTGGCACGAAGAAGTGTGGATGCCCTTTCTTGTTAAATGGTAAGAATCCTCCGGATGGTAAATGGGCATTGAAAGTTGGATGCAGCATCCATAATCACCCTGCTGCAAATTGTTTTGAAGGGCAATCATACACTAGAAGGTTAACTAATGAAGAGGTAGAAGTAATGATCCAAATGTCAAAGAATAATGCTCGACCGAAAGACAAATTAATAACATTAAAGGAAAAATGTGTCACTAATGCATCGACTCTGAAGACAGTCTACAATGCCAAACAAAAGCATAGGTTGTTGGAATATTGAGACAAATCTTAGGTGCAACAAATGTTGCACAACTTAGAATAAGAGAAGTATGTCGAGTGGCACAAGTGTAAAAAAGAAACTGATCTTGTTTAAGATATATTTTGGGCTCTTCCTGTTTCAATAGATCTTATGAGGTGCTTTCCTTATGTGTTGTTGATGGATTGTACATACAAGACCAACAAGAACATATTTTCATTACTAGAGATTATTGGTGTCACATCGATAGATATGACATTTTCGGTGGCATTTGTGTATAAGGCGTCTAAAAATAAAGACAACTACATGTGGGCACTACAAAATTTGAGGAAGTTGTTGGAAGATTGGTCTTTAACCAAGATAATTGTGACAGACATGGAGTTGGCCTTGATGCATGTTGTTTCATGTGTGTTCCCTAATACGACGAATTTGTTATGTACATGGCACATAAATAAGAATGTGTTGGCCAACTCAAAGAGAAAGTTTGCACAGAATGAGGACTTCTAAGCTTTTATGCAAAATTGGAATGAGTTGGTTTTTTTTTTTAAACAGTAACAAAAAATGTGTTGTTTTGAGAGTATGTTGAGTACCTTGATGTGATTAAATACCTCAATACAGCATGGTTAGATTCCCATAGAGAAAGATTTGTGAAGGTGTGGACAAATCAATTTATGCACTTGGGAAATACTACAACCAATAGGGTAGAGAGTGCACATTCAAAGTTGAAAAGATCTCTAGGTTCATCTCAAGGGAACTTCAAGACATTATGGACAACAATCAATAATATGTTGGGGCTGCAACACGCAGAGATTAAGGCCTCGTTTGAAAAAAGTCTAAACATTGTTTAATATCACTTTCAAGATTCTACTTTCGTGCATTTTCATGGTTTCATCTCTAAAGCTGCATTGGAAAAGATATTGGAAGAGTTAGCTCGTGTTGAAAGTGTTGGGTTGGACCGAAATGCATGTAGATGTGTGTTACATAGAACACATGGATTGTCATGTGCACATGCGCTTGTCTTGTGTAAACAAGCTAGCATGCCCATACCTCTATCTGATGTGGATGTTCATTGGCAAAAACTTAATCTTACTCTTGTGAAAGTGGATGAGAATCAGTCGAATCTCAATTTTTGCAACGTCCGTACCTTAAGATGACGTCATTTGGACCAATAGAGTACCCGTATACATATGCGTATATGTATTTGATGCTCGACGCGTGTTGGTTCGAGTTTCTTTGCATTCTTTTAAGTTTTTCATGTGTGCGTAAAGTTTCGGAATGATCGAAGACCCGTTCGACGTCGAAACATGTCGAAAATGGTGTTTTGGATCAGTGGAGCTTGCTCCTTGGAGGAAGAAATTTCTGTCATCGATTACATCAATGACTTGATCTCCTAGATCCGTGATCTGATTGAGCAAAAATTTTTTTAGCTTATTCTTCTCTGATATATCTTCATAATGTATGGTAAAGATCTTGATCGGAGTTGTCTACCGTGAGGTATAAGACTCCAAACACTGTTTCTTGGATTTACAGATTTTCTTGTGCAGTTTTGATCAAATAGTTGGATCTTGTAATCCCACCGTTGGATTGAGCTTAAATTGTACCAGAAGGTTGGTAACTAAATCATAAAACTTAAGAATGGTTAAGATGTTAAATTGGTGAATCTTTTGCAAGAAATTGATTATCTAAGTGCAAGTAATTACAGCAGGAAAACTGTTTCTTTTATTAAAGTGTGGGCCCAAAATGCCACTTAACCTCTATATAAGTCATCGAGACGTGATTTCTCTCATTTTTCACTTCCAAAAGAGGCTAAGGTTCTTAGAGAAGAGGAAAGGAAGGGGAGAGGAGAAAAAGAAGGGAAAAGTTGGGGTTTTGGGTGCATTCTTGCTCAAGAATGACAAGGTAATCATTTCTTCCTCATTCTTTCTCATTTTTCTTCCTTCTATCACTTTCATTCATGCATGCAAGCTTACTTTTCACCTAATGGGTGTTTTCCACTCATGAATCTCGGAATTTAAGGAGGGTGGTGGAAAATACATTTTGGAATTAGGTCTTGCATTTGAGATATGTGAATCTAGAGGATGTTGGGAGTCCATAAATGGTGAAACCCCTACTTTCTAACAAAAAATTGGTAGGGTTATAGGTATTTGACCTAAACAAGGATTTTGGACTTAGGGTTCCCTATTCAATATGCATGTGATTTATGTTGAATACATGGGTAAATGTGGATGTTTAGTAGTCCAATTTACTGATTTTGATTAGTGGATAACCCTAGTGTAATGTGATTTTGGCCTAGGCCATGTAATTTGGGAAATTTTGATGAATTTGGGGATTTGTCCAAATTTGGAAATTTTGACTTAGACTTAGTCAATTGATGAAATTGACTTGATAAATAGTCTAATTGACCCTAATTATGATTGAATGCCTTGTATTATAGTGGTTGGATCATGGAGATCAACCTATTGCATTCAATTGGGTTATGTATGGTTTAATTTGATTTTAAATGGTTGAATTGAGCAATATGGAATTGGCTCATGTGTATAATCATTTTAGAATCTTAATTGGCTATGGAATTGGGTTTGATCATGGTTGTTTGGCACACTAGTGGACTGATTTTCAGTAATGTATAAACCATGTTTCATATAGGGATTTGAATTGATTTGAGTAACCCAAGTAGGCCAATTGGGGATTTGAAGTGCTTGAGGTGATTGTGGTCATCCTAGTGCTTTATTGGATTAAATTGGATTGGCTAGATCTAGAAAATCAAGAGTGAGTGTTTCCCTACTTGTTTTCTTCTATATTTGGCATTGTAGTATAGAATGATTTTAAATGCTTACCTAATATAGTATGCATGATTTAAATGTTCCATGAAATGTATTTGAGCAAAGTCTAATACGGTTGCAATTGGGTTGAGTCTCTTAGCAGAGATTTTCTTTGGGGAATCTCCTGAGTCTAGTGATGATCCCTAATTGTAGACCTGGTAGAGGATTTTTATGGGTTGTGTATGTTAGGATTCGCCTGGGCATAATATTTGTCTTGGTGGGCGAACCCTATGGTTCATACAATCCTAGAAATTCTAATAGAGTACGAGTAAGAGGTCGATCGGGCGATGGGTGTCGCGCACTCAGGCCCTTGTATTGATTCTTACCTAGGAAGTGTTTAGGATTGCAAGAGCATGTCATAAATTAGATGCATTTTCTTGATATGACATGATGCATTATATTGAGCATGTATGTAACCTTGATTATATCCATGATATTTAAATTGCTTTAATGATCTTGAATTGTTTTACTTAAATGCATATATATGTTGCCACTTGTAGAGAACATTCACTGAGCTTGCTATAGCTCACCCCTCACTCTTATCCTTTCAGATTCGAATAGGAAGGGGAAGGGAAAGGCTTAGCTGCGAGGCATTTCCCTACATTTTGTGACGTAGGTGTTAGTACTTTTTCGCATTTATTTTGATAAATTGTACTATGTAACACCTAATACTTATACTTAACACTTAGATCGGTTGTAATCATGGTAAAGTATTATTTTGTATATTTGACATTGTGGACTTAGAAAGAAAAAAAAAATTATGGTTGTCATTTGTGTATGTTTTTACATTAATGATTTGATTATGTCCATATGTCTTGATATAAGTTTGGGTATTATGGTTTGTTATTAAAAGGCTGACGGGATGTCGGGTGTATCAAGGGAGGATATACCTTGGGTACCGTGCCGGTCATGACGTCATAGATAGTGGGTCGTGACAATTTTAAAGCTGAGTTGAATCTACTTGAACAGAAATTTGATAGTTGTGATACCCCTTCCAAAGCTAGAATTGTATAGAAAATCAAAGAGATAGTTGTTCCTTCAGCTTCTTCTATCACTATGCCTAAAGGGAAGAAGAAAACTAAAAGGAGGTCGAGTAGGAAGATTGATAAATCTACAAAACGAGATCCATCGTTGTTTGAGCATGTTTTGTCTACACACTTCACTCCTTCATCCATGTCATCGTTGCATAAATCTGAACCGAGGAAGGTCCAAGGGAGGGAAACGAGTGGGGAATGGTCGAACCTCTTGTTTTTCCTATTTTATTGGATTTTCACATTCCAGTTGTTTTCTTAACCATTTCCTAATATTTTTTATTTTCCTACTAACTTTTGGATCTAATTTGGGTGGTGGGGTGTCATTCCCCACTCGTTTCCCTCATGTGGGGTACAAGTGGGAAATGATACCCCACTACCCAAATTAGGTCCAAATGTTCGTAAACATGTCAAAAATGTCAAGTAATGCCTAAAAATACATGTTACAAGCTGAAAATCCAACTAAAAATAGAACATAAGAGGTTTGGTTGGGGTCAGGGGAACCCTAAACAGTGGGTTCGTCCCTGTCCGAACGAACTGAGTACCTATGTTCGTCCAGACAGGCCGAACCCACTATTTAAGGGTCTGCCTGAGGTGGTCAAACCTCTTATTTTTCTAATTTTATTGGATTTTCATATTCCACATTGTTATCTTATCCATTTCCCAGCATTTTTTATTTGCCTACTAACTTTCGGATCTAATTTGGGTGGTGGGGTACCATTCCCTACTCGTTTCCCTCATGTGAGGTACAGGTGGGAAATGGTACCCCACAACCCAAATTAGGTCCAAATGTTCGTAGACATGTCAAAAATGTCAAGTAATGCCTAGAAATACATGTTAGAAGCTGAAAAACCAAATAAAAATAGAAAATAAGAGGTTTGGCAGGGTCAGGCGAGCCCTAAACAGTGGGTTCGTCCCTGTCCGAACAAACTGAGTGCCTTTGTTCGTCCAAACAGACCAAACCCACTATTTAAGGGTCTGCCTGAGGTGGTTGAACCTCTTATTTTTCTAATTTTATTGGATTTTCATATTCTACCTTGTTATCTTAACCATTTCCCAGCATTTTTTATTTGCCTACTAACTTTCGGATCTAATTTGGGCGGTGGAGTACCATTCCCCACTTGTTTCCCTCATGTGGGGTACAGGTAAGGAATGGTACCCCACAACCCAAATTAGGTCCAAATGTTCATAGACATGTCAAAAATGTCAAGTAATGCCTAGAAATACATGTTAGAAGCTGAAAATCCAAATAAAAATAGAAAATAAGAGGTTAAGCCCGGGTCAGGCGAACCTTAAATAGTGGATACCTGTCCGAACAAACTGAGTGCCTCTGCTCATCTAGACAAGGTCGGCCTGTCAGTGGGTTCGGCGTGAGGTGGCCGAACCTCTTGTTTTTTAAATTTTAATAGGTTTTCACATTCCACCTTGAATTGTTATGCATTTCTTGACATTTTTCCCTGTTCTTCACAACTTCCTGAATTTGGTGAGACACCATTCCACACTGTTCACTTGTTTATTAGAATCCAACAAAAAAATATACAAAATTATAACAAGAACGTAAATTTTCATTCAAGAATTGTTCAAAATAGTATCAAGTTATACAATTCACAACTACAACTCTCAAAAAACAAAAAAACAACCATGAAAGCTCGGCTACTGTCCTTTTTTCTTACGGGAAAATGCTCGAACTGATGATGGGGTCTGCTTCAGCGCGCCTTGGGTTTGATGGCCCACTTTCTTCATCCATTGTAGATGAAGGCCTAGCTTCATCACCCTGGATGTTCACACCAAACAGAACACCTATTATTCAATCCATGAGGACCATCGCATTTGCAACTGTTAACTCCAGTTCAGGCGTGGGCTTCCATTGTAATCCGATGTCTAGGGCTCGTCTGTTTTGTTGTTATGTATAGTACATGCAAATAAAAAATTACATGAGAATAACATATAAACTTATTTTTTATAAAAAAAAAAAGAGAAAAGCAAACTTTATTACTTGGGTGGCCTCATCATCAACCTTATGTCCTTGAGAGATGTTGGTGTTCCGGTGTGCTAAGTTCTCAATAATCGGGTGAGACATAGAAGTAAACCACTCGAGATAGTTTGGAACCGCATTTCATGGATTTCTTAGACGCTCACCACAAGCCCGAGCAGAAAGAACATGACTATCCCATCTCTCCCATGTCTGATCATAAGACATGTACTTCACATGGTATTGTTTCGGAGAAGAACCCCTTATTGCTCGTAATGGACGAAGAGGCCATGGAGGTATTGTCTGAACATGGCCTAACTGGTGAAGAACCCTATCAAGATGGTAGGGTTCCACAACGTCCATGCATTTAATACAACCATAAAAAAATGCAAACTCCGAGATGGGACGACTTTGTCTCAAATCATGGTAAGGGTCCAAATAAACCTGATCAAATTTAATAAAAATAATTACACAAACAATACAATGTTATTCAAAGTCCTAATTATAAATGCGATGGTATTAAAAATCGTAAACATCATAAAATTTTGACTGACCTCGTGAGGGTGTAACCCGTTGATTGCCCTACGCAGTGTTAGCACGTAATCATCATCTAATCCTATCTCCTTTTTTGGGACCCACATTCGCACACGCGACATATTATTGTAATAGGAAAGGTTGACACGAGGACGAATAATTGGAAAATGATCATACAACCAACCTTATCAAACACATTTTATATTAAAATAATGATCCAAACATCTTTGTCACAATTGATATGTATTAAAGTTAAATGTAAAATGATGCATACCTCGAGCAATATGAGATACCTATTATTTCAATGAACCCCATGACATGAATGTTTTGATGATTCCAAAGATCTCCAATCTGTGTATCTAATGATCTTGTCAAGTGTTTCAGATTAATCAAGAATCAAGATCAAGGAACTGAGCTTACAAGCCTATTGATCATCTCAAGTAAAGTTTCGAGTTTGTCAATACTTAGAATGTAAAGTCTATCGATCAACTTACTCTCAGCAAGATTTCATCGTTTGCGTATTGTGATCGTAACATCCTAATTGTACCTTATGATTTCTAAAGTATTTGATCCGGTTACATTATGTTTTATCGAAATTTAATCGAGAAATCAAAAATCATTTTTATAAAGTATTTCAGGACACTAAGGTTTTATCAGCGCCCTCCTGGACTTGATGAGTCAGGACGCTGATAAAGTATTACAACGCTCAAGGTTGAATTGAACAGATTAATAAGGACGCTTACTTGTAAGTAGCTACATTTCTTTTATCAACGTTTGAGAATGTCAAGAAGCTGACTTAGTTTCAGCTCGCTAAAAGTTCTTTTTGTTTTCAAGTGATTTCTATATTTAAGGATGCTAATAGTTATAAGTTGAATAAACTATCACGACGCTACTTGTGTAGGAGCGTCCTCATCTTTAGAATCAACTTAATAACCCTCAGGATGCTTACCGTCCTTCAGCGTACTCAACATTGTTTTAAAACTATTTTTAAATTTCAGGATGCTAACTCTTGAGTAGCGCCCTCGTGTGTTTAGTGTTTTAAAACAAAGTAGGGCGCTAACTGCGAAATAGCGCCCTCATGTTTTAAGTCGTTTAATTGTCAAAGAAAGTCAGGACGCTTATGATTCAATAGCGCCCTCACTTCATTGTTCAGAAGGACGTTGATACTCTATGAGCGCCCTCAAAGGAACAAAACGACATAAATGATATTTTTGTTGTTCTGACATTTACATTCTTTTTAGCCACCTTTTTCAAAACAACTTTTCGTACAAAATTATTATTTTTTTTTGTATTTGTAAGAAATATTCTCTGATTCATGAAACACGTCTTCTAAAACTTTCCTTATTCGTGTATCTGAAGAAAATCAGAATATTCATGAAATGTACATTTGTCATTTTCGTGATATATTCTAGCTATTGTGAGTAAACGTTCATATTTGAAATTCAAATTCAAATGAACAATAGCTTCATCTCTACAAGTCTATAAATACAGGCACTTAACAAACTGTTAAGACATCGAAAATTCTTTGAGCCAAAACATTTTTTGAAAGTTAGTCAAATTTTCATCTGATTCAAAAAGCTTAAGTTATTCCAGTTTCAAAGCATTTTATTTGAATCATTACTTATTCAAAAGATTTTCATACAGTACTAACATTTTATCTTTATCTGAAAATCAATTTGAAAGTTTGAATTGTTTTCACTCAAATTGTTCAGCACTGTTTTAACTTATATCATTCTTACTGAAAAAAAAATTTGAGAGATAGTTCATAGGATACAGTTGTACTCAATTTCATATCTTGTATACTATATCAAGGTTGTAGCAGTAGTTAGATAAACTACTGAGTTGATATTCCTATATTCAACAAGGTCAGGTCTTCTTCCACCCGTAAGTTGAGAGAAGGGATAGGTTGGTCTCAAGCCTGCAAGTTGAGCAGTGTAACGGTTGTTCTCACACCCGCAAGTTGAGAAAAGGTGTAACGGTTTGATTCTCACCCGTAAGAGAATTCATTAGTGATAAGGTTCAAAATTCTAACTTAGGAGGTTAGGTAGTAGACGTAGGCAAGTAGTTGAACCACTATAAATCGATTGTGCTCATTTGTTTAATTTTCGCACTTTATTTTTCCCATTGTAATAAATATTTAATTTGTCTAAGTGTACAATTCACCCCCCCTCTTGGACATATCTGAGCCAACAATACCCTGCAATCTGACACATCGAGGTCCTTGTCGCAAATCCAAGTTGACGATATAAAAATGCAAGACATGCGACACCCCATGAGTACGTACCAATTATGTCCACATGCATTAGCAATTGAAGATAAGCAACAAAAACCTGCGTTCCAGTCTTGTCACAGAACAATATGTTGACTAAACGAAATAATATAAATGCCCTCGTCATGCACTCCACTAGGGTAGGGGGTTGTCATCATCCTTGGTGGTACCAAAATGATCTTTTAGCCACCGCTTATTCACAGATTGCCTTTTCGCAGACTTGATCTCATCCACTGCATCAGGCTTTGAAACTATCAACCCTTGCATTAGTAATTTAGTTGCATCTTCGCTGTCCATTGGTATGGCTGAGACGGTTCTGCCTGTGACAGGAATGTTGAGAAGTATCTCATCATCATCAAGGGTTATTGTCATTTCACCAAAAGGAAGGTGAAATGTGTTCGTCTCTGGTTACCATCACTCCATGAATGCAGAAATTAGTGTTTTATTGGCGAAGAAGTATGAGCAACCAATGAGGGGACTCAACTCCAATGCTTGCATGATTTCTTGGAGTCTTTGTTGATCGGGGTGGCATTTAAGATCCAAATCACCCACTTATGCTCCATGATTTATACACTTAAGCGGGGATCGATGCTATGAAAAAAAAAAACAAATATGAATAGACATTATTAACAAGAAAGAACTGTCAACAACAAGAGTACTATAAAAAGGGATGAATACTTACTTCACCAATCCATATAGTTGTTATCTCAAGAGGAACGTCATGAAAAGAATGTTTTGATGATTCTAACTTATGGTCTAATGATATTGTTGAAGTGTATCAGCAAATTAGCTTGAAAAAAGTCAAATCTTAATCAGTCAAGTTCACACCAAATCAAGTTGTCAAGAACAAGGTTAAAAGAGTCAAATATTAGATTGTAGAACTTTACTCAAAAATTATTTTCAGCAAAACAATATTTTGAACTTCAAAGGAAAAATGATTTCTATCGATTTCAAAGGTTTTTCAATTGTTTTGAACCATTTAAACAATTCTCTATACGTTTGATGTGATCCAAAAAACTTAAGTATTGATTTGATAAATCGTGTTTTTAGAAAATCAAATTTCAAAGAAAATTTGTTTTTAGTGTCTATCATGATGCTGATGGTCAATTAGGACGTTAATGCAGTGGTTAGTCACTTAATCAAGCCAACACTGCAGGACGATGATAGACCATCAGGGCTCTAATGGTTTTTGGGTTCAAAAGTTTATCGTTCACGTCAAGACATTGATCGAGTATGAGAGCCCTCATTTAATGAACTTGAAAACCAACAGTTGTACATCAAGACGCTAATAGAGCATTAGTGCCCTCTTCTGAAAAACTAAAGTTTTTGGCATTAGGCTTATCATGACACTATCGCAGCGCCCTCCCATAACAAGTCAGTCAAAATAGAATTTTTTAGAATAGTTTATTTCAGGACGTTGACGCTCTATTAGGACACTGATAGAATATTGTCATAAAAATTGAAAAAAGAACTGTCATCTGTCCACTAACATTTCGATCGCATGATCAGAGGATCTCTAACAATTTCTATTCTCGTGCAAATTGAATTCAACCAGAACAATTTCACAAAAACAAAACTTACCATTTTTATGAAAGATTAAGACCGTTTTGACTCAGCGTTTTGAATTCAATTTTGAATTTGAACACAATAGTCTTGGCGCACAATTTGTTCTATAAAGAAGAAAATTACATATTCAAGAAAAAGAACTTTTGATCTGAGCTAAAACGTTTTGAATGTTAGTCGATGTTTTTAACTTGAAAAGAAAAGAAGAAAATTATTTCGATTGCAATTTTTCTTTCAATGAATGGTTTTTCATCTTGAGCATATTCTATATCTTATTTGTTCGAAAAACCTATGAAAGAAAAGCAGATTACTTTGCTCGATTTTTCAACTGATTTAATCTTACATTTTCATTGGTGAAAGAAGTTTCTTCGAGTAAAAGGTTCATAGGATTCAGTGTACTTAATTGTATATTTTGCATCTAAATTGAGTTGTACTTGCAATTGTAAAAGTTGCAGAAAGATATTTTTGTAAGTTAGGAAAGATCTTGTAAGTTAGGAAAGTTAGTGGTTTTTCTCACACCCTTGTAAGTTGAGAGTGTAAGTAGTCTTGCACCTGTATGCCAAGAGTATAGGTAGTCTAGCACCTGTAAGTCAAGAGTGTAAGTAGATCTCAAAGTTGAGAGTGAAACGGTTGTTCTCAAGCCGGTAGAATTGAGAAAGTGTAACGGTTTCGTCTTCACCCGTAAGAAGACCTGTTAGAAAGTTTTGAAATCCTAATTGAGGAGGTTAGGTAGTGGATGTAGGCATATCGTTGAACCACTATAAATTATTTGTTTATTTTTTGCACTGTCTATTTGTCATTTCACTGCAAGTTTTACTTAAGTTTTAACTAACCATTGTGTCTAATTCACCTCCCCTCTTGGACATTCATGGGCGACTAATAGCTACAGCAACACGGTTCTTAAAACTAGTTAGTACAGCAGGATCAGTACGGCCTCCCGTAAATGTGACAAGGGCACTCTCGTCTTCTTCAATGTTTAGGCTCTCATGACCAATATATTGCATGCTTGTCTCATCTACTTGTTCTTCTTTTACATTGTCTGCGATGGAAGGTAAATCGAATTTCATACGTCGTCTTCTCCTTTCTGATGTTGTAGGTCGAGTGTGTGAGCCACTTTGCTCACTATAAGTGGGATTTTGTATCCTTGGCATATTTGTATAAAATAAAATAGTTAATTAGTAATTTTTTAAAAAAAATTGAAGATTTGAGGGAGGGAAGAGGTTTGGCCACGAAAGGCCGAACCCATTCCCTCAGGTCGGCCACACAGGGACGAACCATACACAGAAGGTTCGTCTAGAATCAACCTGTTGACTTAAGTGGTTTTTCACTTAGTATTCTCCTAAGTGTTTTGATGCTTACAAACAATGTAATCACGATACTAATGTTTTTGATATAGTCGTTTCAATGTTAACTAGATATATCTAATGGATTCAACTGCAAATGTCAAAGCATGTGGAAGGAACAGTACTTCAAGAAGATTCAAGAGCTTCATGGTTGTATTACTTTCTTAGAATCTTAGTGTTGTAGAGTAACAATTACTTGTTCCAACCACACATAATTTGCATCTTTTTAAAATCATTCATATAGTTTATTATTATCATGCATGCATATATTTTAGTTTGATAATCATGCTAGTACTTAGTCATAATTGTTTAACGTGCATTCATCTTGTCAACTTTGCATGATTTTATCGTTTCACATGTATTGCACTTAATGCTTTTATCATTGGTTTGATCGATTAAATTACTCATGTTTTAATTGTGTTTATTATACCTTAATCGTGTCAAAAATGTTTTAAAATATTTTTAAAATATCAGTCTATGTTTTTTACAATGCTCCAAACCTAAAATGATAAAAAATCAAGTCTCTTTCACTTGTCAGTGAAGGAACGCGCTCCTGAGCTTTTTTCCGAGACTCAGTAATTTTTTATTAGGGTTAAAGAACGCACTCCTTGTAAGAGGAACGCGCCCCTGTGGCTTTTCCCGAAAGTCAGATTTTTCTGATCAGGAAAAAGAAACGCACTCCTTAAAGGAGGAATGCATTTCTGTTGCGAAGGGCAAAATGGAAACAAATTCAAGAATCAGTAGTTCTTGTTGAAGGAACTCGCTCCAATGCCCAACGGACATATTGAGAAATGCGCTCCTTAAGTAAGGAACGCGCTCCTTAATTGGAATGAAATCTGAAAGTTTTAAGATTTCAAACCAGAAACACGCTCCTATGTTAAGGAACACATTTCTGTGTCTCGATGTGGTGTTTGTCTATAAATACCACACTTGCTCATTTGAATAGCAACTTTTGCAAAACATAAGAGAACTTGTGCGATTTTTTACAGTGTTTATACTTGTCCAAAACAAGTTCTTAAGCCTATTTCAAACATCTTTCAAGCAAAAGTTCAACCACATTTGATCATTTGATCTAAGCTTTCGAAAATTTCTCCACATCTTTTTCAAACCTTGAGAGACTTTGAAGTTTTTCTTGTGCAAGTGTTCAAGACGATTTTGGTGATTTCTACATCAATCTTTGAGTCTTGATCGTGTTTTCGAGCAACCAACTTCACACAAGAAGAATCTCGTGCTTCAATCGTACCTAGTGGGGTATACATTTCTTTAAACTTGATTATTGCCATTTTGGTATATGCAAATCAGTTTTGTGCTTAGATTGTTATCTTTAAACTGATTTGTATTGACTTGAGTTTGTGAAACCTTATCTTGTTCTTCACATCAAAATACATTGTTCAGTTGTTTCCTAGATTGTATGTGGTTTTGATTCATGTGTTAACATCATATCCTTTTTGAATCGAAGTTTCAATTGATACTTGATTTGTATGATTTGTGTTCTTAAACATATATTCATTTAGAATCATTAAGTCTTGATTATCGTAGTATATTGATTATTATGCATTAAACTTGTATTTGTTTAGAATCAATATATTGATTGATAGTGCATAGTCAATTCACAGTTTTATATTGCCTATATTTGAATCGAGTGCATTTGACAAAAATATCTATTTCAACACTTTGCATCATTTAAAATCATAATGGTTGGAATAGTATTTGCTGATTCATTCAAGATTGTTGAGAGTGATTGATCACTTCTCTATCATTTTGTAATCTTGATGTATTGTTGACCTGCATGTCAACTTGGGGATATTTGACCATTGATTGTACAACACGTAACCACGTCCTTAAGTTGGTTGCAAGTGTGGCTTTCTAGCCAAGCCCTGATGTAGGCTAAACTGTGGCTTTCTAACCAAGCCCTAGTGTAGGTTAGAGTGTGAGTGGCTTCCTAACCGAGCCCTGGTGTCGGTTAGTGTAAAGGCTTGAGCTAAGCCTTGGTGTAGGCTTAGTGTAAACAGCTTCTAGTCACGCCCGTAAGTTGACTAGTCAATAGTAGATTGAGAAATCATGACCAGTGCGGTTGGGTAGTAGACGTAGAATCGAAGGGAATCGAACCACTCTAAATCTCTCTATTTGTATTTATTTCTTGCACTCGTCTTTATTTGTTTTGTTTCTTTTGTTACCTACTGCACATTATATTCTGTTAATTTAATCAACTAAAAGGTAAGGCGAAAAATCTGCCAAATCCAATTCACCTCCCCCCCCCCCCCTCTCGGACGAAAATACCGGGCCAACACAACCGAACCAACTGCATCGGCTCATCCCTGTGTGGTCGAACCGACGACGAAGCTCGTCGCATTGTGGCGAGCTTCCAAAATTTTGTTTTCACAAAAAATACACATACATGCTCCATTTCATGGATAAAAGTGCGTGGAAAAAAAAAAGCATAAAAACATGCATTTCTTACCCAATCAATGGATCTAGCACCGTAAATCTTTCGAAGAAGAACAAGTGGCGTTTCGCTCTTTTGGAGGAAGATATCGCCGTAAACAAGAAAATGATGAAAATGAAGGAGAGGAAGAAGAAAATGGTTGAAAACTAGGGCTTTGTAGTTAAGGGCTAGGGTTTTTTAAAAGGGAAAATGAAGGGAGGAAGAAGATAATGGTGGTGGAGGGAGGTTTTTTATTTTTGAATTTTAGGGTAGGGTAAGAATGGGGAGGGTATTTTAGAGTTTTTTAATTTTTTTGTTAAGGTAAGAATAGTTTTAATATTTTGGATAAGGTACTCTTGTAACTTGCATGACGATAAAGAAGATTTTGGATTCAAATAACAACCCTCTATTATAACTTTTAAAAATCATATTAACTATTTATAAACCTATATATTTTATAATTGATATTGTTTAATTTTTTAAACTATGTTTAAAAACTATGTTTGAATAAAATATTAAAAAATGTATATATTTTATAAAAAACATATATATTATTTAATTTTTAAAGCTATGTTTGAATAATTACCCGCACGTTGTGACAGTTTATCAAACTTGTAAAGAAAGAAGTGCAGGATCTCTCAAATTTATAATGTAGTTTCAACACAAAAAAAATGAACATATTTTTAAAAAATGTTATCTGACAACTGTTGGTTAAGTCAATCTACCGTCATGGGTGTTTGTGGGTGGGTGGGTGGGTTTGAATCAGTTCCGAACCAAAATTCTAACAGATCCAAAATAGCTGCCATTATAGTATCGTAATGCAAAATAAACAGTATACAGCAATAGCTCTGGCAACCCTTGGCCCGGGGAAGGATCTCTTCACCTGATATGCTTACATAGAATTAACATGGGAATACGATTGATAAAAAATAAATGATCTTCAAGTTTTCAATCAGGATTGACGCTGAGGGTATAGATCCTTGTATCAGCTATTCAGTCAAGATGAAAATATACAAGATCACCATTAAAACAGAATGCTATTCCAAATAGAGCAAAACATAACAATTAGATCAGTCATTGTTCAAAATAATATATGAGGAGTTGTCATATGCAATGGCATGCCAGTTTCACAGTATTACATTGTACAGTGTAGTGATGCTTCAAAGATCTGCACTTCCTTTTTATCATTGGACGATTTGCTAAAATGGCGCTATTAAACAGATCTCTCTTACCAGCCAGGAATAGGATGCAAGATGTCACCTGTTATGTTTTGACGCAACAGTTCTCTGCACAGTGGAAACGCCATCCACAAACTTGGTGCGGAAAAGAACATTCGCATTATTGAACATTCCTTCTTTCAGAGAAACCACAATAAACTGCAACAACCACAAATGGAAAATGATTTGAAGCATTAAGTGCCCCCAAAAATTAGAGTAAAGGTTGTCATGGTGACTTTAATCTTCATTGATCTTTGAAAGTTGATGGCTTAAACACTAGATTGGTAAAGTTCAGGCTACATAGACTTGTTACGCCCTAACAATCATATTAACGATCGTAATATTTTATTATTTATAAAAACTACATTTTTTTTTTGGTAACTTTAATACATTTTTATTTGGAGTTGAAGGGCTACATACCTACAAGTTACAACTTATAATATCACTTTTGAGTATATTTACAATGTTTAAATTAATCATTAAGGAGGTACAGATGGGTGTCCTTAAAGCTAAGGTGAAGTGGTTGAAACAAGTGGGAAGCAAGCACAAGTTCTTCCATAGACTGCTCAACAGCCGAAAATGCAAGCAATTGATATCTAGGATTGAGAAAGAGAATGGAAAGGCGATGGAGGATGCCACAAGTGTAGAAGTGGCAATCACTAGCTACATCAAAAGCCTCTATTCCAAACGATGATGTAAGCTTTGGTGTCCAGTTCCAACACTGGAGAGGGAGTGATTGGGAAGGCATTTCAAGCAAGGCATACTGTTTTTGAATGTGAAGAGGGAAAATTTCCATGCCCCTGCAACTTCAGTATGACCTTCTATCAGCATTTTTGGCCAATGATTAAGAATGTTCTTATGTGAGTCATGAGAGAATTTCACCACTAAAGTACAATAAACTCATACACGAAAGAGACCTACAGACGTCTAACCCAAGGAAAGTCTCACATTCCAGACCAATAAGTTCGGTCACCAACATTTACAAAATCATAGCCAACATTCTCTTGATCAAACTACAATAGGTTCTTCGCCACACCATAACAAAAACTCAGATTGCCTTTGTACAAGGCAAGAAAATCCTAGATGTTGCCTTGATGACAAAGCTGTTGACAACTACAGGAGGGGACACAAGAAGGGCGCAATGTTGAAGATTGACTTTACAAAAGCTTATGATCATGCGGACTCGTATTTCTGGGATTTTGTGGATGATACATTGCTCTTATTATATGGGAAGGACAAACCTGCATTTCACTGTTCACATCCTCAAAAGCTTGAAGGTTAATGTCCAAAAGCCAAGTTTTAGGAATCAATACTTCATAATATTCAATTGATGATCTGGCCAGCAGCATGGGGTGTATTCCCAGTATGTGACCAATTAAGTACCTAGACCTTACGCTAAGGGGAAATTTGTGCCATCAAGAATTTTGGAGTGTAGTAATCTCCAAGGCTTTAAAAGGTTAAACAGATGGAGAAGGTGTTCCTCTGTAAGGGTGGTAGATTGATGCTTGATGTTGGGCGCAATTCCAACTAAGTTTTCTATCTATCTTCAAGATCCCAATCTATCTAGTTCATATACAGTGAAATTTAACTAAGATGCTATGCATTAATGCTTTTGCCAGTGCATGTTACATGAGTCTATAAATCCAAACTTATATCTGTTAATTTAAAGCTTGGGAAAGTTGACCTAGTCTCTTTTCTTTCTTTTTTTATTTATTATAGCACATTGATTGCTTTAACACATTGTGACAAAAAATGCAACCTTCAAAACTGGTATCAAAGAATACTCTTAAAACAACTTTCCTTTCAAAAGTTATTAAAACAAATCCATTTGAACAAACTTAACATGAAAATTAGTAGTATTTTAAGAATGTGGGAATTTTTCAATATTTTCCTGATAAGAAACCCTATGAAAACTCAGTGAGCATCAAGAATGAAACACTTAAAATTTTTCTAACCTGGGAATGTGGAAAGTGAGTTTTGATCATCCTTCCAATGTTTTGTGTGTGGCTAAGGTCAAGAGCTGCATCAACCTGCCAACAAAACCATATCAATAGGGGCATAGAATGAGAATTAAAGAGAAAAGTAGTTATGGAAATGATATGGAACAAAGAAGTATGCCAAGGTTTTCTACTTATTAATTATTTCAGACATTAAGTTTATTTAGAAAGATGGAAAAATAAGGAGAAATAAAATCAATAGTATTAATGGACAGTTCTGCTAGATTAATCCTCTGAAACTTCTTTCATAGTGTAAATCCTCCAAATCTTTCAAGCCAACTTTGCATTTTTCATAATCATGCAATATAAACACTCTAGAACTCACCCCCCTCCCCCAAAGTTTAATTTTAATAACTATCATGACATTAACGAAAAATCATTCAAATTGACATAAAGTACATGATAACACAAGGCTGAAATTTATGAAGTCTAATAATGAATCATTGTTATTTTGAAGAGGTCAAAATAAAGAGAGAAAAAGCATTTTGAGATTGCCAGAACATCCTACAGTCATCTCCTTGATAAATGAACAAAGGTTTTTTTTTTTTTTTTTTGAAAAAAAATTAATTGAAGTGATGCATAGAAAGATCAACAGAATTGTGAAGTCCATAAACTAAGAACTTTACAGCCCTAAATGGCAAAATGAACGTAAAAGTGGCTTCCCTTGGAGAGGCACATGGCAATTTTTGCATTTATAAATTATGTAACCCAGCATTTTGATACATTTATTTGGTATAGAGGAGACCAACTCTGCATGGAAAAAATCCAAAACATAGGAGGGCCTTGTCAGTCAAAAGTGAAAAAGGTACTTTCCTTCAAATGCCAAGGAGCTTATACTTTCGGCTATAATTTTTTGCCCATGCATTCATACAGCTTAAGATATTGTATTCTAAACACAAGTAAAGCTCTTATAACCTAAGTAGTCCACCACAGAAAGAAAAAGAAAAAAAAAATGACAATAGCCATAATAATAACAATAATAAATCTATTAATGAAGTTCTTTCCCTCAAAAGCATTTGGAAACTATAATAAAGGTAAAGCTCTTATATCAACAATGCCCTTATTAACATATTTTTTGTTATGAAGTTTTATAAGTATTATGATCAAGGCTTTAGGTTTAGAATTTGTCCTAAATTTTGGTCCATTAAAACTTAAAACTAACTTGGGAAAGTTCAATTTGACAAAGAGAAATTTCGTACAAATTTTGACATTGTCAAGAAGTATTAAAAATTATATTTAGATGTTATAAAGGTTTATTTTTCTTCTAAATATGCTAAAACAAACATAACTATATACTTATAAAAACTCATTAAATTGTGAAATATAATGGTTTAAAGTAAGATATATAGGACTTGATGCATTGCATAGTAACAAGTTATTTTTTGACTTTTGCCTGAACAATATATAGGGGATATATAAATTAATGATCCATAGCTTATTATAGGTTATTTTTATTTAAAATTAGAGCTTTTCTTCCTTCAATGTTTCTTTAGTTTTTATCCATTACATATGAAGTTATATTTCAATCTCATATACTTTTATTCTTTAGAAATATATTCTAACAAAAGTTGAAGTTGGTATTGATTTTCTACTTTGTTTTGGACAAATTTAAAAAAAAAAAAAAAAGCTAAAGGACTTTTTGAACATTACAAACTATTTTGATATTTTACCGAACTTCGATGGATTTTTGTAATAATTTGATTACATTTAATTTGTAATTTGATGATTGAAAAATCGATAAAATCTTATGAGAACTTAGTGATAGTGAATTATGTCAAATTTGAATCCATGATTAAGGGTTCGATCAAAAATATTTAGATTTTATCCAAGAACAAGAGAAATTTAGCTTAAAGTAAGTTCAATATTGAAATATATTGAAGTTTCAAATAAGCAAAACAACAAAAAGGCAGCCCAGTGCACGAAGCTCTCGCCTACGTGGGGTCTCTAGGAAGGGTCGGACCACGATGGGTTTATGTATGCAGCCTTAACTTACATTACAAGAGGTTGTTTCTATAACTCAAACTCGTGACCACCTCACAAGACAGCAACTCTTACCGTTGCATCAAGACTCCCCTTCAAATAAGCAAAACAATGCAAATCTAAAATAGTTGATACAATCAATGGACTTGAAGCAAAGGAACTCTAATTACTGTGGGATATGAAGTCAAATGTAATAAAGCCAAAAAAAAAGGAAGGAAAAAATAAATACCTTTAGAAAAATAAAATCAATTAAGGGTTGTTTACAACATTATGAGGGGAAAGTGGACAATTATATGATTGCGGCATCTCAATTATTCAATTTTTTTCGCAACCTTTTCCAAGATGTAGTAATTAAGCTTTAATTTAATATCATTTCCAAGCAAAATGTGTCTATTGTCTCTATTTTAATTATTGGACCCTTATCCTTGCTGACTGCACATGGTTGATAGCTATTTATCATCTTTATTTCCCTAAGCATGACTACTCGTTAGTTTTCTACTGTTTATTAGCATTTGAAGTCCCAAAATTATTACTAATGTTACGGCTTTTCTTTCTTTATCTTCATGTTATATCCAACATGACCAAGACTCATGGAGTGTCTAATTTACTTATGGAGGGCAACCATTTGCGCAACCAGAAAAAGGCTCTCATTCATTACATTCTCATTTCTAGAGAAGAGGTATGTTATGATACACAACAAGAAAACTATCAATCATTTATGTAATATCCTCAAACCAAACCAACCCATACTATTAAACACCATATGATCGCTGCTGAGATTTGTTTCCTATACAGATTTATTTCCTTTACGGATTTATTTCCTTTAAGGAAAGATGATAATTTTAGTAAGACGTTTTATATAGCAGTTACTAAAATTGTAATTATAGCTATATGTACATAGCCCTGTATGTCTATATATATGGAGTCCCTCCATTAAGACATTACACAAGAATAAAGATCCTTTCTCTTCTCCCGTGGATGTAGGCCATAAAGCCGAACCACGTTACATCTTGTGTCGTTCATTATTTTATTTTCTTAACAATCACTTATCAAAACTCAAATAACTATAAAAGGACCTGCACAAGAATAACAAGGATTCCATGGAGATTTTTGAAAAAAGGACATAAATGTCAATATCCTAAAAGATCAAGGGCATTTTTGGAAAAAGGACAAAAATGTTAATACACAAAAAGTTCAAGGACAATTAGGAAGAAATACAAAAAAAAATCCACCCTATAAATAGGGGTGGTGGGGTAAGGGAAAAAGTGCCCCTTTATGTTCTTTTTTCTCTCTAAAAGTTTAGAATATTCAGAGATTCTACTAAAAAAGTGACAGTGACTTAGAAAAGGAAATTTTGCCAAAAAGTAGGAAAAAGGAATTCGGGAACTTCGAGGTGGGAAAGAACCTATGGTTTGCTTTCTTTAGTCTTTTCATTGAATTTTATATTCATGCGAACTTCATTACCTATGTTGGTATCATGCACACTCTTTATTATTTCACTAGTGATTTTGGGTGAAAACTGGCCCATGTTGGATTGCTAATTGTAGTTAACTAGAAAAGTTATTTCGGAATTCCTTATCCTTATGCTGGCATATCATTTTCATAATTATGTGTGTTTTATTGCTGGTTACTTTGAATATTTAATTGTTATTGCTTGAATATCTAGGTACTAATGATTGGCATAAAGAGTGGTGAACCCGATGGGGGACCCATTGAGCTTTTGCTCACCCTTTCACTTTCTTCTCTAGGGAATTAGCAAAGCTAGGACAGGGCTAATGAGTTGGCTCAGGGTAGGGTTGGTCGAAAGGCATGTACGGGAGAATCAAAGGAAATGATGTAGCAAGTAACTGAAAATGTGAACCTTAGTAAATAGGTTTAATAAATGGTGCCATAACCAACTATTTGTAAATACAGGTTATGATACCTTTTGAAAGTATGTGGAAGAAAGTAGAAGTGAAGGATGAAACCGGTCGGTGTCTCACTTGGTTATACATGAGTCTATTTGTTCTATTTACTATGGTTGTATTAAAACTCTACTTATGTGTATAATATACCTATATTGTAAGTTTGGTTATGAATATGGTGTAATATAATATAAAAGGATTTTTATGAGTTCTAGTTGTGTTTCGGTAAGAATATCAAAGTTGTGACCTCTGAATTTCTCATGGCACTTTAAGGATTCTTTTCAATAATTCTTTTCCAAGAAAATTGTGGATGTGAGAATTCGGGGTGTGACAATTTCCTTCCTTATTCCACTTTTTTCTGCACGCATTCAAGCCCTTTAATTTACATTTCACCATTCTGTGTTTCTTTTTATTATTTGAGCTTATTGAATTGCTAGCTAGTCCTTTTTACAACATATTGTTATTGTTTAAGCTGTATGGGTGACTTCACTAAGGCCTTCATAATACCCAATATTATCTAAAGAGCCATTTTTTTTTTCCCATGCTTATTTTTTTTACTATATCTATTAAGCATAATTAGGATAAACTTGAGTACGGAAGATACTTGAACTATTGAATGGAACAATTTGGAAAATTTTGGACAAATCTAATTTTAGGAGTGAAAGTGTCATTTTTCCCAAAACCTAGAAAATAAGGAATTTAAACTAAAACTGAAATTCGAGGAAAACTTTAGATTCATTGATGTCAAATTAGCTTAAGAGCTAGATTTTTTATTTTTATAAAACTAATAGGATAGAGTTATTGAATGAAAGCAAGTTGTACTGTACATTTTAATTGTTTGAAATGTGCATGCATATCATATGATTATTATATAGATGATTCAACTAATGATACTAATAAACTTGTTCATGGATTTCATATGTCCCACTGAGCTTTTGCTCGCCTTCTTTATCTTATTGTTATGGATCTAAGTGCAAGCTCAAGTGGGTTGGCAAGAAGACAAAAGTTGTTGAGAGGTGTCCTAGAATAGTTATATCACTATTGACTCTAAAAGAGATCTACAAAGAAGAGATATATTTTAAAGTTGTGTCTATGTGATCGAAAAGGTTTTCAACTCACACCTAAACTAGTCAGTTTGACAAGGACGCCTAGTTTGGGTGGTAATGACTCGAGAGCTCGAGTTATTTCTATCCTATTGTGTAGTTGAATCCATTATGTCATTCATACAAGATTGCGGTGTAACAGTTGACTAATAATTTGATTGAATTGATTTCTATGAAGTCATCATTGTTAAGTTCATCTTGGAAACTGAGTAAACTCAAAAAATGAACCAGATACTATGGAACCATATCTTAGAAACGAAGAGTTTTGTGATTGAAAGGATAAAATTAAAATGAAATCATTCAGATTTTTTTTTATTTTTTTTTGGTGGCAGCGGATATCGGGCACTTACGTCCCCCCTAATTCAGAATTTAAGTTAGATGACGATTCTAGAGTGGTGATGGTAGAGGAAAGATAAAACAAATACAAAGAGAACACTTGTATCATTCAGATTCAACTACATGACAACACTTGAGAAGATGTGCATTATAGAATCCTTGCTAAGTAGATAAAATGAAGGAAGAATATTTTCAGGCTTTCAGCATAGACATTTTAAACAATGATAGGGCAAATTTTGCAAGATGAAAAGAAGGTGATTCATGATGGAACTATGACTCATGATAGAACTGATTGAAATCAAGAAATAACTAACAAGGTGATCACTGATTACATGCAACCGAAACTAGATGTTGAGATGAATAACAGATGAGAGGAAAAAAAAGAAAAAAACTTTAAATAGCCTTACTAGGACATAAGATAAAAATAAGTCATTGAGATGATATGAGCATGCCACAAAAACAGTAATAGCAGTATTACTATGTAATAACATTGTATTTTGCACGCAGAGGCTCTAAAAGGTAAGAGGGAAACTGAAACTTGATCCTTGTGGAGTTCATAAGGAATATATGAAAATACATGTCAAGACAAAACATATGGCTTAAGATAAAGTTGAATGGCTAGCATCTGTTTGGGCTGCTAACATATTTACATTTCCTTTGGGACAGGTGTAGAAGAGTATGAAGAAGTGATACTCTTGTCCCCCTCCTCCTCCTCCCCAGTCCCCCCACCCCACAAGTGTGATGGGGTGGGTTTGTTTCCAGAGGTTAGAAGATGGAAAAATGGGAATGAATACCAGATGCATTAAACTGGTAATCTTAGGTTACACCACTTCTCAACCTAATATCACCATCAATAGATGGAATTAAATACCATATGAGCAAAACAGGTTTTCAATCTACCCAAACTAGCAAGAAGTTTATGGAAGTGGAAAATATAAAATGGGAAGCATAATTCAAGAACTCTTATCCAGAAGAAAATCTACCTCATCGAGTATATAAAGAGGAGCTGGTTTGAAGAGAAGCAATGCCAGAATAAGAGATAATGCAAGAAGAGATCTTTGACCACCACTAAGTTCGGATAAAGACTGCTTCCACACGCTTCCAAATGCAACTCGGACCTCCAGGCCATCTAGGAAACTACATCCTTCAGGAGGCTCCAGCTTTGCCATTGTGCCCGGTAACAGGGTAGAAAAGATAGATCCAAAATCACTGTATACAGATACATAATCAAATAGCCAGTATGATTGGCAGAACTAACTTAAAAATAAAAAAAGAATGACAAAGTGCGACAAAATGTATATAAGCATGCATGAGACTATGAGAGTAGAACTTCAGAACCACATACTTGTTAACTTTAACCCATGTAACTTTCAGTGTTTCCTTCTTCTTTTCATCTAGCTCTTCAATCACCATTTTGATTTTTGACTTGTCATTCTGAGCAAGATGCATTAATCATAAAAAGGAGCATTAGACGTGCATAAATATCAAATAAAATGCTGCTGTATTCAAAAAAGACAGCAACAAACCTCAATGATGGTTTTTTTGGAAATCAAGTCATTGTATTCATCTTCTGCTTTCTCAAACATTGCCATAACTTTCTTGTTCACCCTCTTCTCAAGACTTCGTTTTACAGGGAAAAAACACAGATCAATATAGAGAGAGGGGAAGAGAGAGAGAGAGAGAGAGAGAGAGAGAGACAGTTTAGTTATGCATGTATATTATATTTCAGTTCTAATAGAAGATAAAGACTGTGTTCAGCTTGGCAGATAAAACCAAGACACTGTGAGAACAAAAAATATCATTTTTTAAGAAATAGATAAACAAGGAAGCAAAATGAATTGAATTATTTACTCTGATTGCTCAGCTTGCAACTTTTCGAGTTCTCTCCTCGCTTTATGAGGGTCACAGGAAGAAAAATCATAGTCAGTCCCACTTTTTCCAAACAATTGTTTCTCAGATGCAATCCAGCTATGCTTCTCCAGTAGTTTGTCCACTTTCAAAGAACAATCTTTCTGTTCCATCTCCATTCGCTTCACCTGTAAAAAGAATCAAAAACTTGATTTTTCTGAAGAAGCAAAACAAGCATTTCTTCAAACATTAAGTTCTAAAAAATGAAAAAAGTAACTGGAGAACCTCATTTTCCATTTTCTTTCTCTCTAGATTGGCATCACTAAGTTTATGTTGAAGCTTTTGCTGCTCCTTGGCAATGGAATTAATTTGAGAATCACATTCTTTCATCTTCGATCGAATCAGACCAAGTTCAGTTTGAACTTGATCATGATCTATCTTTATTGTATTTACCTGCACATGGTTTTGCAAACTTTTAAGTTTCTCTACCCATTTGGATCGTGCTAAACATATCTCAGCATTTCAGCATATACCTTAGTTTTATGTTTATCCACTTCTGCCATGAGACTAGTAATCTGAGTTTCTAAAGAAGCCAATTGATTCTCCAGGGAGGCACGCTCTTGAATGACTGCTTCCTTTTCCATGATAAGCCTCTCTCTTTCATTTTCACGGCCCTGGTAATCAAGTAAAAATAAGCAAAAAAAAACAATTAAATACTTCAACGCATGAATCTACGTGATGAGTTCCAGTTTCTATATAATTAAACATATTGTTGAGTGCCGATTTTGATGAAAAATGAAGTTTATACCAATATAACACTATAATTTTTTCATGTTAATTCTGGTTGTTAAGTGTTTCGCATGCTATGCAAACTTCCAAGTCAAAACTTTATCTACAAGAGCAAGCACCTAATTCATTCAGTGTATTTTCCTTTTGATGAGGATGTGTCAATTTATGGGAAAAGCATAATGCATTTGGATATCCAAGAGTATTGCAACTAAGTCAGGACTTTTGCTGGCACTTGTTTTCAGTATTAGATTTTTTTTTTCAATATTACTTGAATGAAAATAAACATCAAAAGCATTTCAAACACTGGAATACTTGCAAAGTTGCAATTAGAGGAGCCCCCACCATGATTTAACTAGTCCAATAGAAACTTGCTCCATCTTACCAAAGAAAGGAAACTTAAAGCGGTCGTCTCTAACAAAAATCTCCAACTAACTTCCAGATAAAAATAATAATAATTCCACAATGCTAGAAATACCAACAACAAAATTGACGATGAGGATGATTTTAAACTGTTGTGTATTGGGCAATGATTATGACGATCAAAATGAAGTGGTCATAGCCTTGTATTCTCCAAAGGATGTTCTAGAATTGTAAAGCTGTTCAATTTTTAAATACAGTCTTAAAGTTTATATGTAGATATAAAATCAAATCAACTAGTAATGGTTGTGTGTTGTACATCCTACTTCACATACACACATAAACACATTAATCTAGAAACTAAAAAAAATGGGAATTCATTATGTGCACATTCCATACTTTTCCATATTGCATCAAAATGTCTAGTCATGAAGTTCACAATTTCTAAGATTAGAAACAAACATATTCAAGAAATAGTATGGATAACCCGAACTAGTAATACAAAGATTATTAGATAACCAACTGGTAGGCATGGCGCATTAACTATTATGTATAATGATAAAGAAAGAGAGGTACCTAAGAATCTAAGATAACATTGCTAGAGCTAATCATAGTTGGCAAGGTGTGCCTAAGCAAGCACCTTAAGCATGCCTTGAGGCACGGGCATAGCCTAGGTGCTTTGGTAAGCAACCCAACATGGCACCCAACCCGTGTGCGCCCCAATGTGCTTGCACTCATGAACAAGGCACTCCAAGGAGCATGTATGAGTTGTACAATAGGGCCTTTTATTGGACTAAACCAAAATCATTTTGAGGTGCTTCTCTTGAACCCCCCAACATAATCCAGTTGGGTAATTTTGTTTGGGCCTTTAGAAAGGAATTCAAGCCTTACACCGCCAACATTTAAATACTTACAAATTATGATCAATACATACAAAACTTTAATTTATAGTTGAATGGTTATATATTTAACGTATAATAATCAGCTCGAAGATAATTAAATTAATAAACATATAACTATTTATAACATACTTGAAGAATTGGCCCTGGATTGAGTGGAATGGAGAAATAAATTCATGTAGCCATCCCCATGTAGTTGAGAAAGGTTTTTTCAAGTTGTGTCAGATAAAATTTGAAATTCTCCATAATTGAAATATGCAACATTTTATTTCTTACACCAAATACCAAAAATAGAAAAGTCAATGAAAATCATGAATTATTGCATTTTATCTAAAGATGTTGCACCCACGGGTGTATTTTCATGATGTTTAAAACATTTCATGATTTTGTAGACCTAATGGATGTGAATCCATTCCCAATGAGGTCAAGCGCACAGAAAATGAAGGGCTTGTTTGGTTTAGGATTTAGAAACAATATTTTGAAAATAAAAATTTTTAAAAGAGTTTTTTAGAGTAATTATTTCAGAAAACAAAAGTTGTTTCCTTCACAAAATCTAAAACTTTATTGAAAAAAGATTTTTAGTCTTTTGAAAACAACTCAACCAAACACTTATTCATGGAATCTTTGTTTCAAAAACAGAAAACTGTTTTTGAGTCCCAAACCAAACAGGCCCAAAGTCTCTCTTTCTAGTCTCCTGGATCTACAAATTCTTTAATGAATTCCCTATTAAATTCATTTCAAAAACAGTTGTGAATTTCCTAGATGGAAGTCATTGATATAGATAAGTCAAACAGTGAAATAGGATGCACAAAAGCAAGCCACTTCAACAAAGCATAAATGATGAGAAATCAATTTTCCCTTTTCACATATGATCCAACCAAATGAAGAATCTTGTTGATATGTGACATAAGTAAACAATCATTGTTAATTATCATATCTTAAAGCCCAATGAAGACAATAGTCTTCATTATGGGTAAACACAAAAAACTTCATGTACTTGCCTTGAGGTCCTTCGAAGCTGACTGCGTTTGAGCTCTGGTTGTCTTAATTTTCTTTTCCAAATCTTTCAGCCTGCCCTCCCTATTATTGGCATGCTCTCTGATAGATTTCTCAAGAAGTGATACATTAGAGACACAGTTTTCACATAGAAGTTTTTTTTCATTTTCGCTCAATTTTGCTTCTTCAAGGTCCTGCTCAATCTTTTTAACTAGTTCATGTAGCTGCACCACATAAGGAAACCTTTAAGAAAAAAAAAATTAGGTATTTTACTACACAAAAGAAGGCTATGCTCTTGTAGGTTGATCCTGCACTTGACATGTAATAATAGACAGGCAAAAGAGAAACACATTCTGGCAAAGTTGGTGATGGAAACGTATTAACAATCTTCTCAAAAGAAGAATTTTGAAGAGAATTTGGTCATCATCTGAAATTACCTGCATTTCAAGCTACAATGCACCGTTGATATGTCTCCCAATATCTTTCTGACAGTTCTATTTGAAGATTTTTATTTAATAGATGCATACAATATCTTAATACAGGATCATGGACACTAAAGCTTTCATGTATAATGCATCTAAAAGTTACAATCTCAGACACCAGGATCCATTTGGGCTTTGGCATACATGTGCAAATGTCCCTATTTTGTACGTATTCTATATAGAAAATCAGGAAGTATGTAAAACAAGGTAAACTGCAATACCTTATGATGCTCATTTTGCTCAGCTCTTTTATGGAATAGTGAAAGGTCATATGACTTGAGCTCCAACTGTGATTTAAGCTCCAAGATTTTTTTGTGAAGGGGAAGGATCTCGGCAATCTGCAAAACTAGCACATGAATGAAACAGGAAACAAAAACAGCATTAAAAATGCATAAATTTTGGTTGCATGTGGCAATGGTGTCAAGGGCCCAAGGTGCTCTGGCATTTGGTGATTTAAAATTGTATCAAAATAAAGCAGGACAAAACAATGCCATTACCATGAGTAAACCCAAAAGAGATATGATGCAATTTCACAGATTCCTTTCAGTTCTTCTCTTGATTCTAAAAGTAACAAATTCCTACATGTTACAAGCTTAAGCATATGGAATCCAATAAAGATCTCAAGCAAGCAGACTTTTAACGCTAAGTAGTCACTAAGAACTAGTTCCAACCATGATATCCCATACACATCACACTAGGACTCCATCTGTCAAGAAGAACTTGGCTGATTTTGGTGCAAATCCTTAACATTGCGAAATATTACTAAACTGACCCCAACAAATCAGAAATCCGAAATACATCCATATAGTTTTATTTGTTATGTTTGTTAGGAGTAATAACAAATACTTAATGTCAATTTGTCAAGTTAGAACAGTTTCTCAATTGATAAATAAAATATGTTAATTGTTGACTCAAGAACTCGCCATAAGATGCATGATAAAATTTATCAATGATTAAATCTCTTCGTCTCTGCAAATAAATTAAATAAATGGAGACATGATAACTTATCAATATCTCCAAAAATGTGTGCACTAGAAACTTTCCTTGAGGTGAAAGTTGTACCCATATCCCATCGTGCAGTAATTCAAGCAAAGTTGCCTTCCAAGATACAAGTACTCAACCAGTGACAGCACTCATATTGTTGAGTTTCAAGTTAGATAAATTACTGAGTCACAGCATAAAAAAAGTTCAAGTGAACAAAAAGAACTCCATGGAAAGAAAAAAAAAAAACTTGAGAATTTCTATTGTTGTGGAATAGATGGCAGTTATAGAACTCTTCAGATGTGTCTAGAAGGGTAAAGGTGTGGCTAACCAGCGTGTCCTATGCCATTCACCATACATGTTAATGCAAATGGTCAAATATTCAAAATTCAAATATGTATGAGAGGGTGTCTTAAGTTTCATGAATAGTTATTTGTGTTCACAATTACATTTAAAGGGAAACGTCATTGTCATGCTCACACCATTTGGCCCATGTTCTCCCATGCACACAAGTAGCGAGAAAGTTAACCAAAGGACGTCAAAGACAAGAATGAAGTACAAAAGTCATGAAACAAAGACGAGAATGAAAAAAAAATGAAAAAAACCAAAAACCAAAAACTAAAACAAAAACATACTTGAATAAAATAAAATATGGAATAAAATAAAAAAAGAATCAATGCGAAGAAGGAGAGAAGAACAAGAACAAAACAAAGAGTAGAGAAGAAAAGGAGACACAAAAAGTTTGAAATAACTTTTGTTAATTGCCTTTCATTGCAAAACATTATCAGAACTAGGAATTCATAACTTCATCCCTTAGAGGAAATCACCTTAATAAGTATTATAATAGTTGTATTTGACTTAGAAATAATTTTACAAATGACATTTAGAATTCAAAAATTGAGCAGATCATGCAATTCTATAATTTATACATGGAATAGACTAACCCGACCAACCCAACCCAAAGTTACAAGGTTGGGATGGGGTTGGGTTTAGGAGATCTATTGGGTTGGGTTGGGTTAGGTTGGGTTGAATTTTTTTTTAACTCGACTTAATTGGGTTGGGTTGGGTTGGGTTGGTATTTGGCCATAACCCGAACCAGCTGAACCCGCGAACTCCCCTAATTTTAACTAGCCATATTATAGAGGGATTGTGAGATCATATGAATCAACCGATCCAAATTGAGATTTTATAGACACAACACAATTGCATGAATGTGTGTGTTGTATTGCTATTGCATACTATAGTCTTTATTTAACCTTTTAGCATATTTAAGTATAAAATTTTCACAACATTAACCATGTTCCTTTGGGAATTAATATTTCCCGAACCATAAATTTTTATTACAAATAAATATGTAGAAAATAGTCCATACTTAGAAGTTATATACCATCACTAGTGGGTCCCACATGGAAAATAAAATTGCTTTAAAAAGGCTAAAAGCGCTAAAAGTCATAAAATAATTCAAGATTTATAGCAATATTAAGATAAGCACACAAATCTAAGGACAAAAAATAAAACCTTTTCCAAGGTGTTTTGACCTAATTGGTTAAAAGAACTATATATCGATGTAGAAATATAGTATTCTACTCCATGTCCAACTTTTAGCCCATCATGAGCTCGTTGTGGAAGTAAGGATCTTCTAGGTTTTCCCCATTCAGTCCTTAAGAAGGAGAGCACCTTTGTCTCTTCGACCAAGGCCTCTGTTATTTTAATCTATTTAACATATCTTTTTCATTTAGAATAATTTGTTTAAGCATAGTAAAAACAAGTTATTGTTATAGCTTGGACATACTTCAATATATAAGGATAGAAGTTGTGCATAAACCTTTAGGATAGACTTGTTACAGTGATACTACCATGAGTGTGTATGGAAGATATAGACTTGATTCCCTTTTTGAGGATACTACCATGAATGTGTATGGAGGATATAGACATGATTCCCTTTTCGAGGATACTACCATGAGTGTATTTGTGGCAAGAAAAATAATTTCTTATTAGGGATACTACCTTGTATATATATTGAGGAACCTCACAGATCCTGCCAAGAATGTGTATCGGAAACTGGAAGGTTAGTCCTACTCATAAAGGATACTACCATAAGAGTGTGTATTGATGTGGAAGACTAGAAATTGAGCAGTCACAACACGGTGATTGGCAAGTTTCGGTAAAGATCGTGTTGGTTAGAAATAGTATATGTTGCTTTGCTTCCAGCATGACAAGTTATGTGTATATGTTCGAACCATGCATCGTGGGATCTAATTGCTATTTGAACTTGCCATGCATAATTATACATCATGTTTTTGTTTTCTTTATATAGGATGATGGCAGTGTTTACTACACACTAGGCGTTGAATCGTTTACTTCTCTTTTTCCATCCTTATACGTTCCTCTAAAGTCAAAGGAAAGGCCATAGCCTCCTAGGACCTCCCTGCTCGCATTCATAAATGCATGCATATATAAGCAAATAGAAAATACTTCCAAATACAATGTGGAGGAATGGAGATAAAACTAATATTAGCAATTAAAATTACCTCGTGTTCGATATCAGATAATTTCTTTCCATGTAATGAAAGCTTTGATTCAAACTCTAACAATGAGTGCAATTTCCTTAGTAATTCCCCACCACCTCTACACGCACAATTAATTGAATTAGAATGGCGAAATAATTCCTAGCTCCTAGAAAACAAGCCAAGCAAGAAGCAAATATAGCAATTTTAGTTTTTAAACATCTCATGCTACACTAAAATCATGGTTCAAAAAATTGAATTAATTCATCGGGCGAATTAATTCAATTGTTTGAACAACCAAAGTGCAAAGTGGATGTAATAGAAAAAATACAAAAATTCGCCAAAACAATTCAACAAAATTCTATAAACTTCAACAAAAGTTTGATTTCTTCAATTAGAAAATGCAAAAAATTCGACACAAAATTCAATGAAATTTGACAGTGAAGTAAGCAAGT